>CM060400.1:17162020-17762020 GCA_030545235.1 Helianthus tuberosus
TTAAATAAAAATGTTTATGCCATGTGCATCCAAACCAATTTTCAATCATTTTATAAAATGAGTCAGTTGAATGTATTTACCAGTGTAAACTGACGTATTTTCCCAAAAAGATTAAATGCAGGTACTAGGCGAAATAGGCTGGGAGTCTCCTAAGCATCACTAGAAGTCTCGCAAACTTAAGATGCCGAAGTCTGTTGAACTATAAACAATATTTTCTTATTCGATCCTACTGTGGATAAACACCGGATAATTGTGACTTTGTTTACAATAAATAAATTCGGTTGTATCTTATTTTAAATTTGCTTCCGCTGTGCATTATTATATTGTGTTGTTTGACTATTACGTTGCCAACCACGTCACGATACTCCCCCACCGGGCCCACCGGTGACACGTGGAAATCGGGGTGTGACAGGTTGGTATCAGAGCCAACACTGAGTGAATTAAACACTAGCCTTTTGTGTTTAATCTCAGTTACACAATTGCACATATCTAAACTTTTGAGTCTAGACTTATAACATAGGACAAATTCCACTATTGATTGTGTTGTCCTTTATTTAAATTCGCATATATCTTTGTATTGTTATCTCATGCTTCATTGACAGGAATATCGATAATGCCGCCAAGATTCTTCCGAACGAGGGGACGCGGAAAGGGGCCGAGAGCCGCCCCCAACGACCATGAGGCAGGACCATCAAATACCCGGGCTCCGACTACTACGGAAAGCGAAGACCCTCGCCGAAACCGGCGAAACCAGGTTGAACCAGCCAGACGATCGGTTTCGCATAGCTCGACACCGCCCGCACTTAACCCATAACAACACGCAACCTTCATACATACCACTACAAAGATCTTTGTCCCATCATTCCTATGGGGACCCCACACCTATCTTTAGAGGCCAATTTAATCCGGCCGACTACCTGCCAGAACCAGTGGGTTTCAACCCACTAGGGCCAGACGACCATTTCTCTGGTGATCAAGCTGACGACATGGACGAGGATACGGACCCCGTCATGCCTGCGAGTGGCACTCCGAACCACCCGATAGAGATTTCGGATGGATCTTCGTTTCACGGATCGCCCTATGGTGGTCCAGATAGTTTCCAAGCTTTATTTGACCAACACCAATGGTACTATACGCCTTCACACCACTCGTCGTCACATGGGCAGCATCAACAGCAGCATTCTCAGCAGCACCAGGAGCCACAACCACAGCCGCATCATCAAGATTCTTCAGAGGATCACCGCTTTGTGGCAGTTACGCCACCACCTCCACCGCCACCAGTTCAACCGCCACCTCCTCAACCGCCAAGGCGTAGAAGAACCGGTGCCCGTATGTCGGTGCGACCTGGGGGCTTCACTTTCGATTCCCCACGACAGTCTAGTGCTAGTCACTACCCACCGCACTATGAGGACCCACAAATGGGTGGGCCTTCGCAGCCAGCTTTTCAACAGCCACCGTACATGGGTTTTGAAAACCCAATCCCAGCGTACACGGGTCCAAGTAATTACAACCCGTTTGAACCACCAGCTTACCACAACTACGGATACGCTGAGGCAGACCCTTATATGGAAGCAGCAAATTATAACGCCCTCAATGCCCAAGGACCCTACGGAGATCCATGGGGGGTAAGCCACCCGAATCAGGGGTACCCAATACCTCCCAGGCCTATCATTAGGACGCAGTCGCAGCCACCACGATTTTCTCCCCCAGAACGGGAGGAAATTCTACATAGATTGAATCAGGTTGAGCGAGAAGCTCGCCGCGACCGCCAAGAGAAGCAGACCTTATTCCAGGGATTGATAGGACTACTCAAGGGAAAGAACAAGAAGGATTATTAAATCCTCCCAGCTGTTGATAAGCCCCTGCGTGGGTAATTATGTTTGTGTGTGTGTATTGACCCCTGCGTGGGTCTACCTTTCCATAAACCCGACGAGGGTATGTTGTTTGTTTAGTCCCTGCGTGGACTTATGTTTGTTTAAGTCCCTACGTGGACAATTGTTGGTGTGTTAGTCCCTACGAGGACTTATGTCTTTCTGTAAGACCCCTACGTGGGCATGTTTTCTGTAAGACCCCTGCTTGGGCATGTTGGTATGTTTTAGCTCCTGCGTGGGCAAAATTTCATGTGTAAAAGACCCGTTTAGGGCAATATGTAATATAGTGATAAATTAATGGAGTGTTATTTTTATAAATTTCATGTTTGCCATTTGTGCATAAATAAATTATAAATGAAATAAATAAATTCATTCCTTTTAATCTGCCTAAGTAATTATTTGATTAAGAATCTTTAAGTGTGAAACCTAGCCTCGTGTCAAACATAAGACCGGGCCAAAATGGTAAGACCAGTTTAAAAGGTTCAAATCCCTGTTAACATCTTAAAACATGTTAACACTCCTGGCAGAAGTGATTCGTTAAAAATCACATGTCATTCTTAAATGAATAAGGATTCTTTAGAAGATTCCTAATCCAGTTAATGATCTCTGAATCCTGGATTTACATCATCAATTAAGATGATCATATTTAACCATACGTGGTAATATAGTGCCTACGGGCCTTGCTCATTTCTACATGAGCCAAAAGACAGTGGTAGCACTGACTCCCTGCCAAATAAGGGTAATGAACTAGGTTCAAACCTTAAAAGTCTTGATTCTCTGAAATCATAGCTTATAATTTAAATTGTCCATGTGACCAAGCCTTGTGTGCTAATATATATTGTTATTGTTTATGTTTAGGATATATTTTAATTGAAATCCTAAATTAATACGATTAATAAGTTAACCAAATATGGTCTCTGTTTACCATGGTTAACGAATTACCCTAAGAGGTAATTCCATAATAAACTCCCAAATAAATTATTGTTCTTGTTTTCTGCAACAGTTCAATACAAATGGCTAACTCTAATGAAGTCAATAGCCATCCTGTGGAGCCGAACGAGAACGCCCAGATTACATTAACGGGTGCCGAGTTAAAAGCAATCATAGACGGTGCTATTACTCAAGCTCTGGATAGACAGTACGAAGAATACAGTAGTACCCGAAGTAGGACCCACTCAGCGTCACATTCGAAGCCCAGGACTCATTCTGAGGCTCATAACAAGCCTCCTCCCAAAAAGGATGAACCAAAGAAAAACGGTGATGATCGCCAGTCCACCAATCACCAAAGTAATCCATCTCAGCAGTTGGTACTACATCAGGGACACCGTAACAAGGGTTGCACATATAAGTACTTTGTGTCTTGTAAACCCAGGGATTTTACGGGAGAAAAAGGAGCCGTAGACTGCATGACGTGGCTGGATGAAATGGACACGGTCGTGGACATCAGCGGATGCGCTGAAGGTGATGTGGTTAAATTTGTCTCACAGTCCTTCAAGGGTGAGGCGTTAGCTTGGTGGAGATCTCTGATGGAGGCCTCAGGAAAGATCCCGTTGTATAGCATGACGTGGGATCAATTCATTGCACTGATCAAAGAAAATTTCTGCCCTCAACACGAGGTGGAAAAGATAGAGTATGACTTCCTATCACTGGTAATGAAGAACCTCGATTGTCAAGCTTATCTGACGAGCTTCAATACACTATCCCGGTTGGTACCTTATCTGGTAACCCCGGAGCCTAAAAGGATCGCTCGTTTTATTGGTGGATTAGAGCCCGAGATCAAGGCCAGTGTAAAAGCTTCTCGGCCAGTTACCTTCAGGTCTGTAACTGACCTTTCCTTATCCCTCACGCTGGATGCGGTCCGGCAGAGATCGCAGAGGAATAAGGCGGCCGAGAAGAGGAAGCATGGTGATGACGGTTCGCGTAAGTCGAACAAGAAGCACCGTGGGAGCGGTGATCACAAGAAGGGATCGGATTCGAAGAAGGATGGGCATCGTACTGGGGAGAAGCCCACATGCAAAACTTGCAAGAAACAGCACTTTGGAAAGTGCAGATTCGAATCAAGCCCGAATAACGAGTCAAGGTCTTTTGCTTGTGGTTTATGCAAGTCCAAGGAACACAAAACCTTGGATTGCAAGAAGATGAAAGATGCAACGTGCTACCGTTGCAATGAAAAGGGCCACATAAAGACTAACTGCCCAAAGTACAACAAGAAGCCTGAAGAGGCTAAGAAGACCAATGCCAGAGTCTTCAGGATGGATGCGAAGGAGGCTGTGCAGGATGATAACGTCATAACAGGTACCTTCCTTGTAAACGATGTTTTTGCAAGAGTACTTTTTGATTCAGGCGCAGATAAGTCCTTCGTAGATCATAAATTTTGTAAATTGTTGAATTTACCTGTCAAAACCCTAAAAGTGAACTATGAGGTAGAGTTAGCAGATGGTACCGTAGAAACCGTCTCTACTGTGTTAGATGGATGTGTTATATCCATTAAGAACCATTCTTTTCCTCTGTCTCTACTTCCGTTTAAATTAGCCGGTTTTGACATAGTTCTGGGTATGGACTGGTTATCTCATAACCAGGCCCAAATCGTCTGTAACCAGAAGCAAGTAGTAATAAAGACTCCGTATGGTGAATCACTTACCATTCGGGGAGATACCCAGTACGGACTGCCTGAGCACGTGACTATGCTCAAGGCTTCAAAGTGTTTGAAGAAGGGGTGTGTCATTTACATGGCACAGGTGATTATTGATGAGCCTAAACCGAAGTTAGAAGACATCCCGGTCATCTCAGAATACCCAGAAGTATTTCCTGAAGATCTACCTGGCCTACCACCAGATAGACAAGTCGAATTCAGGATCGATATCATTCCCGGAGCTGCACCAGTTGCTAGAGCACCATACAGATTGGCACCCACCGAAATGAAGGAGTTGCGGACGCAGCTGGATGAATTGCTAGCTAAGGGCTTCATTCGACCTAGTTCATCTCCTTGGGGAGCGCCAATCCTATTTGTCAAGAAGAAGGATGGGTCGATGCGTCTGTGCATCGACTATCGCGAGCTCAATAAAGTCACGATCAAGAATAGATATCCATTTCCCAGGATCGACGATTTGTTCGACCAGCTTCAAGGGGCAAGTTACTTCTCAAAGATAGATTTGAGGTCAGGCTACCATCAGCTGAAGGTCAAAGATGAAGACGTACACAAGACTGCATTTAGGACTCGTTACGGTCACTACGAGTTTCTAGTGATGCCTTTTGGGCTCACCAATGCACCGGCTGCGTTCATGGATCTCATGAATCGCGTTTGCAAGCCGCACTTAGATAAATTCGTCATCGTTTTCATCGACGATATTCTCATTTATTCTAAGAACAAAGCTGACCACGAGAAACATCTTCGATGTATTCTCAAACTTCTGCATAAGGAGAAGCTCTACGCCAAATTCTCTAAGTGTGAATTTTGGCTACGAGAAGTCCAATTCCTTGGACACGTGGTTAGTGAGCGTGGTATCCAGGTGGATCCCGCTAAAGTCGAAGCTGTTATGAATTGGCAAGAGCCAAAGACACCTACGGAGATTCGTAGTTTCCTAGGATTGGCAGGATATTACAGGCGCTTCATTGAAAATTTTTCAAGGATTGCTGCACCCCTAACTTCCTTGACCAAGAAGAAAGTAAAATTCGTATGGGGCCCTAAGCAGCAAGAGTCCTTCGATGTTTTGAAACAAAAGTTGAGCAACGCTCCTGTGCTTACCTTACCTGAAGGCGCTGAAGAATTTGTAGTTTATTGTGATGCATCACACACTGGCATGGGGTGTGTGCTTATGCAGAAAGGCAAGGTGATTGCCTATGCATCGCGACAGTTAAAGGTGCATGAAAAGAATTACACCACCCATGACTTGGAATTGGGTGCCGTTGTATTCGCACTAAAACTGTGGAGGCATTATCTTTATGGAATCAAGTTTGTGATCTTTTCTGATCACAAGAGCCTCCAGCATCTGTTTAACCAGAAAGAATTAAACATGAGGCAACGCCGTTGGATGGAAACTTTAAATGATTATGATTGTGAAATCAAATACCATCCCGGCAAAGTGAATGTAGTCGTTGATGCCTTGAGCAGAAAGGAAAGGGTTAAACCCATTCGAATTAACGCCAAGCGTATGGAGGTAAAGAACAGTTTGATAGAAAGGGTGTTAGCTGCACAGAAGGAAGCTGTGTTGGAAGCTAACTATCCTAATGAAAAGTTAGGAGTAACTGAGGAGCAGTTAACTCTTAGCAAGGACGGAATTTTACGGTTAAACGGACGAATATGGGTTCCGATTTTTGGAGGACTTCGTGATATCATCCTCCAAGAAGCCCACAGTTCCAAATACTCCGTTCATCCTGGAGCTGATAAGATGTACCAGGATTTAAAGGCAAATTATTGGTGGATAGGCTTGAAAAAGTCTGTGGCCGCCCATGTAGCAAAATGCTTGACATGTGCGCAAGTCAAAGCCGAGCATCAGAAACCGTCAGGTTTGCTACAACAGCCTGAACTTCCTACGTGGAAGTGGGAAATGGTAACTATGGATTTCATTACCAAGTTACCCAAGACAAGGAAAGGCAATGATACGATATGGGTTATAGTTGACCGACTGACTAAGTCAGCTCATTTCTTACCCATCAAGGAGACTTATAGCTCCGATATGTTAGCCCAGTTATACGTTGACAAGATTGTAGCCCTACACGGCATACCTGTAGCTATTATCTCCGACCGGGATACTAGGTACACGTCACATTTTTGGAAGAGCTTCCAGCAATCTTTGGGCACACGTTTGAACTTTAGTACGGCTTACCATCCTCAGACTGACGGTCAGAGTGAGCGTACTATTCAAACGTTGGAAGACATGCTGCGTGCATGTGCGATCGATTTGGGAGGTAGCTGGGATAAGAACCTACCCTTGATCGAATTCTCCTACAATAATAGCTACCATACCAGCATAAAGGCTGCGCCTTTTGAGGCATTATACGGTAGAAAATGTAGATCGCCAGTTTGTTGGGCGGAAGTTGGAGAAGTCCAGTTATCAGGACCAGAGATCGTGTTCGAAACGACGGACAAGATTGTCCAGATTCGTAACAATCTCCAAGCTGCCCGGAATAGGCAGAAGAGTTACGCAGATCCAAGTCGTAAGGACTTTCACTTCGAAGTAGGTGACAAAGTCCTACTTAAAGTGTCACCCTGGAAGGGGGTGATGCGATTTGGTAAGAAAGGCAAACTAAGCCCGAGATACATAGGACCTTTCGAGGTTATCGAACGTGTCGGGTCAGTTGCCTATAAGTTGAACTTACCAGGAGAGCTCAGTGGAATTCACAACGTGTTCCACATCTGCAATCTAAAGAAGTGTTCCGCTGACGAAACACATGTCATGCCACATACGGATGTGCATATTGACGAGAGCTTGAAATTCGTGGAAAAACCTGTGTCGATTGAAGACCGACAGGTAAGAAAGCTTCGGAGGAAGCATATACCTTTCGTTAAGGTCAAATGGGATGCCCGTAGAGGTCCCGATTTCACGTGGGAGGTTGAATCCACGATGAAAGAAAAGTACCCTTACTTGTTTCAGTAAATCTCGGGTCGAGATTTATTTTAAGGGGGTGAGGATGTAACACCTCGAAAATTTCGGGTTCAATAATAAAACGACACGTGTCATGTAAGACAAAACGCGTTGAAAACTCGGATTTAATAATGATGGTTCGGTGGGATTTAAAGTGACGTCATGTTAAATTGTTACCTCTGAACGACCTTAATTATAAAATCCCAAGACCCGATTAAATGTTATATCTATCTTTTATACCATCAATACAGAAATTATTGATTTATGATAGGACCCCAAGTGCATGATGTGATCCTACTAAGAAAAAGCAATGGTAACACTTGGTTTTCGGGTCTTGTTTATGGAACCTAAGCAAACAAATGCAAATGGTAGGGTAAGGAACTGTACTAGACACATTATAGAGGTCCCTCAGTGTTGTTGGAGGTCACAAAGTCGGATAATGGGATTGCATAGTCAACACACCAAAGAAAAGTCAAAAATTGGGGCTGATGTGCAGCTTACGGACCGCAACACTGGCAGCCTTACGGTCCGTAAGGTAGTGCCCAGCATCAGAAACCTCCTGCAGCAGGTTATTTCGCGATTGTGACCTGTTTGTTCGGTTTCTATCAGTTGTAAACGACCCCTAAAATGTTCCTAGACCTTAGGGACATGTGTAAACGAATTGTGGTTAGTCCTAGAGTGAGTTGTCAACCAATCATGGTGAGTTCTTCACTATATAAAGCCCAACATGTTGCACATTCATTCTTCACACTTACAACTGATCTTTGGAGCATTCCTGGAGCTAAGGAACTCTCCTTTCTGATCAAAATTCGTGCATTGGACTATTGTAAGTCTACTAGTTCTTATTTGGTTGTGTTTAGCTTAGTTAATTAGCTAAAAGTCAAACCGTCGTAATTACGGTTTGACTTCGAGATTAGTCACTAATGACTCAGTCTTATCTCGAATTAAAAGTAGTTTTAGAATGGTAATTATGTGGGAAATAAAACCCCAAAAGGGTTTCCCCTGATCACCATCCTAAGCAGGTCAAATGTCGGGTCAAACATTTACTTAAAAAGTCAACATATTGCTTAAAATGTCATTTATGCATAATTAGCTATCTAGAACATTTGTAACCTGTTTGAACATTTTTATAACTTAGAAATAAGTGTAAGAACATGTCCCAACATGTTCAACCCGACTATTTCCTGTCTAGACCCGGTTCGGAACCGAAAGCCACATAGTTTGACTTTTCGGTTGACTTTCAGTTCTGACCCGTTTGGGCATATTTTAGAAATGCCACAGAGCTTAAATTGGATTAGGATACATGTTAGAACAACCCTCTGTGATCATACACCTTGGTTCACTAGTTATCCAATTAATATGCAAGTTTCCGTTAAATGCTCATACTTGGACCGTTATGCCCTTATTACCTTAAATCATGATTTATAAAAATGTAAAAGTGTAGAATCCTTAGTTACTGATATTTAGACTTGTATGCAAAGTTTGACATCAGTTTGACTTGTAGATTAATAGTTATGCTCATTGTCGCTAAATTAAAGCTTTATGTTAATAAAATGGCGTAATTAGCGTATAGCCTAGTTAAACATACTTTTTGATATCAAATCTTTTACCCACTGATGTTATATATTATTTTGTGATTTTTAAAGATTTTTAATTAATTTTAGGCTGAGCATAACTAGTAGTCGTAGGCTTAATCCGGTAATTATCGGTTTTGCCCTTACGGGCCATAAAATGAGTTTTACTTATCTAAACGACTCCAAACCTTTTGCTACTGATCACATATGATTAATAAATTATTTTAAGCCTTCTGGAAATATAAAAATATCAGATTTAAGTATAGAACCCGGAAATGGCCTTTAATCGCCATAATTAGCGTTTCTAACGCATAGTATGTCTTAGAATCATATTGGACATAACCGGGTTGATACCTACTGATATATGAGGCAAAATATGATATTCTAACAGTAAGCAAAGGTTAATAAACTCAGACTTCGTTTTTGAGCTTTTCGGCTTATGTGAAATTACCAAAATACCCCTACGGGGCATAGTTTGGTTAAATATGATAAATTCCACATATATGCCTTAGCCTACTGTTATAACCCATCAAAATGAGTATGTTTGCTGTTTACATCAGACCTGTAACTCAGTTAAACAATTAAACTCTTTTACAAACTTTAAAATGACCAAACTACCCCTACGGGGCATAGTTTGCGTTTAAATTAGTTCGGGGCATAACGAAAGACATCCTACTGATGTTACGACATATTTGAAGCATATGAACTTAGGAAACCTGTATATGGCTCTTACGGATACCCGTTACGCATCTTACGCGTTCGGCTCGGTTTATGTAACAAGTTTACATAAATTAGCCGAAACGGGTCAAACCTTATCGGTTTAATCTCAAAATCCAGAATGTGAATAAGGAACCCATATTAAACAAGTCTTCAAACTTGTCGGGTCTGAATCACATTCTATCCGGTCTTCGCTTAATCGTGCGTACGAACCGTATCTTCGAAACTAGCCGGTCTAAGCTTAAGCATAATTAAAGACCCGCTAGGATTCTAATAGGTTATATTTAACCTTCGTTCCAGATTAGGAGAAACAGTAAAAGCTACTTGCTATTTGACTATTGTGACTATACTTTGCATCAGGTAAATACTTTTAACTTATTTTCCCTATACGGGCTTGGGTTACGGTACATAGCGTACCGCTTGATCGAGCATCAAATCTTCCACGCTTAGTGGTTAATTGAATAATTTGATCGGCTCGTTTTAAACAGATGTGTTTACTTTACAGCCTTTGGGGGGTTAATGACCATGTCCCGGATATCCTCGGCATTATCTTACGAGATAGCCACGACCTGAGCACGGGGTGTAGGCGTACTCCCGTGTATAACTCACATAAGTGGTGTGTCTATTGATCTTTAACCCGGAATACGTTCCGGGCTACTGAACGCATAAGTAACATGTAAATCGTTCACAAGATTATAATATTAAATAATTCTCCCAAGTTAAATAAAAATGTTTATGCCATGTGCATCCAAACCAATTTTCAATCATTTTATAAAATGAGTCAGTTGAATGTATTTACCAGTGTAAACTGACGTATTTTCCCAAAAAGATTAAATGCAGGTACTAGGCGAAATAGGCTGGGAGTCTCCTAAGCATCACTAGAAGTCTCGCAAACTTAAGATGCCGAAGTCTGTTGAACTATAAACAATATTTTCTTATTCGATCCTACTGTGGATAAACACCGGATAATTGTGACTTTGTTTACAATAAATAAATTCGGTTGTATCTTATTTTAAATTTGCTTCCGCTGTGCATTATTATATTGTGTTGTTTGACTATTACGTTGCCAACCACGTCACGATACTCCCCCACCAGGCCCACCGGTGACACGTGGAAATCGGGGTGTGACAGGTTGGTATCAGAGCCAACACTGAGTGAATTAAACACTAGCCTTTTGTGTTTAATCTCAGTTACACAATTGCACATATCTAAACTTTTGAGTCTAGACTTATAACATAGGACAAATTCCACTATTGATTGTGTTGTCCTTTATTTAAATTCGCATATATCTTTGTATTGTTATCTCATGCTTCATTGACAGGAATATCGATAATGCCGCCAAGATTCTTCCGAACGAGGGGACGCGGAAAGGGGCCGAGAGCCGCCCCCAACGACCATGAGGCAGGACCATCAAATACCCGGGCTCCGACTACTACGGAAAGCGAAGACCCTCGCCGAAACCGGCGAAACCAGGTTGAACCAGCCAGACGATCGGTTTCGCATAGCTCGACACCGCCCGCACTTAACCCATAACAACACGCAACCTTCATACATACCACTACAAAGATCTTTGTCCCATCATTCCTATGGGGACCCCACACCTATCTTTAGAGGCCAATTTAATCCGGCCGACTACCTGCCAGAACCAGTGGGTTTCAACCCACTAGGGCCAGACGACCATTTCTCTGGTGATCAAGCTGACGACATGGACGAGGATACGGACCCCGTCATGCCTGCGAGTGGCACTCCGAACCACCCGATAGAGATTTCGGATGGATCTTCGTTTCACGGATCGCCCTATGGTGGTCCAGATAGTTTCCAAGCTTTATTTGACCAACACCAATGGTACTATACGCCTTCACACCACTCGTCGTCACATGGGCAGCATCAACAGCAGCATTCTCAGCAGCACCAGGAGCCACAACCACAGCCGCATCATCAAGATTCTTCAGAGGATCACCGCTTTGTGGCAGTTACGCCACCACCTCCACCGCCACCAGTTCAACCGCCACCTCCTCAACCGCCAAGGCGTAGAAGAACCGGTGCCCGTATGTCGGTGCGACCTGGGGGCTTCACTTTCGATTCCCCACGACAGTCTAGTGCTAGTCACTACCCACCGCACTATGAGGACCCACAAATGGGTGGGCCTTCGCAGCCAGCTTTTCAACAGCCACCGTACATGGGTTTTGAAAACCCAATCCCAGCGTACACGGGTCCAAGTAATTACAACCCGTTTGAACCACCAGCTTACCACAACTACGGATACGCTGAGGCAGACCCTTATATGGAAGCAGCAAATTATAACGCCCTCAATGCCCAAGGACCCTACGGAGATCCATGGGGGGTAAGCCACCCGAATCAGGGGTACCCAATACCTCCCAGGCCTATCATTAGGACGCAGTCGCAGCCACCACGATTTTCTCCCCCAGAACGGGAGGAAATTCTACATAGATTGAATCAGGTTGAGCGAGAAGCTCGCCGCGACCGCCAAGAGAAGCAGACCTTATTCCAGGGATTGATAGGACTACTCAAGGGAAAGAACAAGAAGGATTATTAAATCCTCCCAGCTGTTGATAAGCCCCTGCGTGGGTAATTATGTTTGTGTGTGTGTATTGACCCCTGCGTGGGTCTACCTTTCCATAAACCCGACGAGGGTATGTTGTTTGTTTAGTCCCTGCGTGGACTTATGTTTGTTTAAGTCCCTACGTGGACAATTGTTGGTGTGTTAGTCCCTACGAGGACTTATGTCTTTCTGTAAGACCCCTACGTGGGCATGTTTTCTGTAAGACCCCTGCTTGGGCATGTTGGTATGTTTTAGCTCCTGCGTGGGCAAAATTTCATGTGTAAAAGACCCGTTTAGGGCAATATGTAATATAGTGATAAATTAATGGAGTGTTATTTTTATAAATTTCATGTTTGCCATTTGTGCATAAATAAATTATAAATGAAATAAATAAATTCATTCCTTTTAATCTGCCTAAGTAATTATTTGATTAAGAATCTTTAAGTGTGAAACCTAGCCTCGTGTCAAACATAAGACCGGGCCAAAATGGTAAGACCAGTTTAAAAGGTTCAAATCCCTGTTAACATCTTAAAACATGTTAACACTCCTGGCAGAAGTGATTCGTTAAAAATCACATGTCATTCTTAAATGAATAAGGATTCTTTAGAAGATTCCTAATCCATTTAATGATCTCTGAATCCTGGATTTACATCATCAATTAAGATGATCATATTTAACCATACGTGGTAATATAGTGCCTACGGGCCTTGCTCATTTCTACATGAGCCAAAAGACAGTGGTAGCACTGACTCCCTGCCAAATAAGGGTAATGAACTAGGTTCAAACCTTAAAAGTCTTGATTCTCTGAAATCATAGCTTATAATTTAAATTGTCCATGTGACCAAGCCTTGTGTGCTAATATATATTGTTATTGTTTATGTTTAGGATATATTTTAATTGAAATCCTAAATTAATACGATTAATAAGTTAACCAAATATGGTCTCTGTTTACCATGGTTAACGAATTACCCTAAGAGGTAATTCCATAATAAACTCCCAAATAAATTATTGTTCTTGTTTTCTGCAACAGTTCAATACAAATGGCTAACTCTAATGAAGTCAATAGCCATCCTGTGGAGCCGAACGAGAACGCCCAGATTACATTAACGGGTGCCGAGTTAAAAGCAATCATAGACGGTGCTATTACTCAAGCTCTGGATAGACAGTACGAAGAATACAGTAGTACCCGAAGTAGGACCCACTCAGCGTCACATTCGAAGCCCAGGACTCATTCTGAGGCTCATAACAAGCCTCCTCCCAAAAAGGATGAACCAAAGAAAAACGGTGATGATCGCCAGTCCACCAATCACCAAAGTAATCCATCTCAGCAGTTGGTACTACATCAGGGACACCGTAACAAGGGTTGCACATATAAGTACTTTGTGTCTTGTAAACCCAGGGATTTTACGGGAGAAAAAGGAGCCGTAGACTGCATGACGTGGCTGGATGAAATGGACACGGTCGTGGACATCAGCGGATGCGCTGAAGGTGATGTGGTTAAATTTGTCTCACAGTCCTTCAAGGGTGAGGCGTTAGCTTGGTGGAGATCTCTGATGGAGGCCTCAGGAAAGATCCCGTTGTATAGCATGACGTGGGATCAATTCATTGCACTGATCAAAGAAAATTTCTGCCCTCAACACGAGGTGGAAAAGATAGAGTATGACTTCCTATCACTGGTAATGAAGAACCTCGATTGTCAAGCTTATCTGACGAGCTTCAATACACTATCCCGGTTGGTACCTTATCTGGTAACCCCGGAGCCTAAAAGGATCGCTCGTTTTATTGGTGGATTAGAGCCCGAGATCAAGGCCAGTGTAAAAGCTTCTCGGCCAGTTACCTTCAGGTCTGTAACTGACCTTTCCTTATCCCTCACGCTGGATGCGGTCCGGCAGAGATCGCAGAGGAATAAGGCGGCCGAGAAGAGGAAGCATGGTGATGACGGTTCGCGTAAGTCGAACAAGAAGCACCGTGGGAGCGGTGATCACAAGAAGGGATCGGATTCGAAGAAGGATGGGCATCGTACTGGGGAGAAGCCCACATGCAAAACTTGCAAGAAACAGCACTTTGGAAAGTGCAGATTCGAATCAAGCCCGAATAACGAGTCAAGGTCTTTTGCTTGTGGTTTATGCAAGTCCAAGGAACACAAAACCTTGGATTGCAAGAAGATGAAAGATGCAACGTGCTACCGTTGCAATGAAAAGGGCCACATAAAGACTAACTGCCCAAAGTACAACAAGAAGCCTGAAGAGGCTAAGAAGACCAATGCCAGAGTCTTCAGGATGGATGCGAAGGAGGCTGTGCAGGATGATAACGTCATAACAGGTACCTTCCTTGTAAACGATGTTTTTGCAAGAGTACTTTTTGATTCAGGCGCAGATAAGTCCTTCGTAGATCATAAATTTTGTAAATTGTTGAATTTACCTGTCAAAACCCTAAAAGTGAACTATGAGGTAGAGTTAGCAGATGGTACCGTAGAAACCGTCTCTACTGTGTTAGATGGATGTGTTATATCCATTAAGAACCATTCTTTTCCTCTGTCTCTACTTCCGTTTAAATTAGCCGGTTTTGACATAGTTCTGGGTATGGACTGGTTATCTCATAACCAGGCCCAAATCGTCTGTAACCAGAAGCAAGTAGTAATAAAGACTCCGTATGGTGAATCACTTACCATTCGGGGAGATACCCAGTACGGACTGCCTGAGCACGTGACTATGCTCAAGGCTTCAAAGTGTTTGAAGAAGGGGTGTGTCATTTACATGGCACAGGTGATTATTGATGAGCCTAAACCGAAGTTAGAAGACATCCCGGTCATCTCAGAATACCCAGAAGTATTTCCTGAAGATCTACCTGGCCTACCACCAGATAGACAAGTCGAATTCAGGATCGATATCATTCCCGGAGCTGCACCAGTTGCTAGAGCACCATACAGATTGGCACCCACCGAAATGAAGGAGTTGCGGACGCAGCTGGATGAATTGCTAGCTAAGGGCTTCATTCGACCTAGTTCATCTCCTTGGGGAGCGCCAATCCTATTTGTCAAGAAGAAGGATGGGTCGATGCGTCTGTGCATCGACTATCGCGAGCTCAATAAAGTCACGATCAAGAATAGATATCCATTGCCCAGGATCGACGATTTGTTCGACCAGCTTCAAGGGGCAAGTTACTTCTCAAAGATAGATTTGAGGTCAGGCTACCATCAGCTGAAGGTCAAAGATGAAGACGTACACAAGACTGCATTTAGGACTCGTTACGGTCACTACGAGTTTCTAGTGATGCCTTTTGGGCTCACCAATGCACCGGCTGCGTTCATGGATCTCATGAATCGCGTTTGCAAGCCGCACTTAGATAAATTCGTCATCGTTTTCATCGACGATATTCTCATTTATTCTAAGAACAAAGCTGACCACGAGAAACATCTTCGATGTATTCTCAAACTTCTGCATAAGGAGAAGCTCTACGCCAAATTCTCTAAGTGTGAATTTTGGCTACGAGAAGTCCAATTCCTTGGACACGTGGTTAGTGAGCGTGGTATCCAGGTGGATCCCGCTAAAGTCGAAGCTGTTATGAATTGGCAAGAGCCAAAGACACCTACGGAGATTCGTAGTTTCCTAGGATTGGCAGGATATTACAGGCGCTTCATTGAAAATTTTTCAAGGATTGCTGCACCCCTAACTTCCTTGACCAAGAAGAAAGTAAAATTCGTATGGGGCCCTAAGCAGCAAGAGTCCTTCGATGTTTTGAAACAAAAGTTGAGCAACGCTCCTGTGCTTACCTTACCTGAAGGCGCTGAAGAATTTGTAGTTTATTGTGATGCATCACACACTGGCATGGGGTGTGTGCTTATGCAGAAAGGCAAGGTGATTGCCTATGCATCGCGACAGTTAAAGGTGCATGAAAAGAATTACACCACCCATGACTTGGAATTGGGTGCCGTTGTATTCGCACTAAAACTGTGGAGGCATTATCTTTATGGAATCAAGTTTGTGATCTTTTCTGATCACAAGAGCCTCCAGCATCTGTTTAACCAGAAAGAATTAAACATGAGGCAACGCCGTTGGATGGAAACTTTAAATGATTATGATTGTGAAATCAAATACCATCCCGGCAAAGCGAATGTAGTCGTTGATGCCTTGAGCAGAAAGGAAAGGGTTAAACCCATTCGAATTAACGCCAAGCGTATGGAGGTAAAGAACAGTTTGATAGAAAGGGTGTTAGCTGCACAGAAGGAAGCTGTGTTGGAAGCTAACTATCCTAATGAAAAGTTAGGAGTAACTGAGGAGCAGTTAACTCTTAGCAAGGACGGAATTTTACGGTTAAACGGACGAATATGGGTTCCGATTTTTGGAGGACTTCGTGATATCATCCTCCAAGAAGCCCACAGTTCCAAATACTCCGTTCATCCTGGAGCTGATAAGATGTACCAGGATTTAAAGGCAAATTATTGGTGGATAGGCTTGAAAAAGTCTGTGGCCGCCCATGTAGCAAAATGCTTGACATGTGCGCAAGTCAAAGCCGAGCATCAGAAACCGTCAGGTTTGCTACAACAGCCTGAACTTCCTACGTGGAAGTGGGAAATGGTAACTATGGATTTCATTACCAAGTTACCCAAGACAAGGAAAGGCAATGATACGATATGGGTTATAGTTGACCGACTGACTAAGTCAGCTCATTTCTTACCCATCAAGGAGACTTATAGCTCCGATATGTTAGCCCAGTTATACGTTGACAAGATTGTAGCCCTACACGGCATACCTGTAGCTATTATCTCCGACCGGGATACTAGGTACACGTCACATTTTTGGAAGAGCTTCCAGCAATCTTTGGGCACACGTTTGAACTTTAGTACGGCTTACCATCCTCAGACTGACGGTCAGAGTGAGCGTACTATTCAAACGTTGGAAGACATGCTGCGTGCATGTGCGATCGATTTGGGAGGTAGCTGGGATAAGAACCTACCCTTGATCGAATTCTCCTACAACAATAGCTACCATACCAGCATAAAGGCTGCGCCTTTTGAGGCATTATACGGTAGAAAATGTAGATCGCCAGTTTGTTGGGCGGAAGTTGGAGAAGTCCAGTTATCAGGACCAGAGATCGTGTTCGAAACGACGGACAAGATTGTCCAGATTCGTAACAATCTCCAAGCTGCCCGGAATAGGCAGAAGAGTTACGCAGATCCAAGTCGTAAGGACTTTCACTTCGAAGTAGGTGACAAAGTCCTACTTAAAGTGTCACCCTGGAAGGGGGTGATGCGATTTGGTAAGAAAGGCAAACTAAGCCCGAGATACATAGGACCTTTCGAGGTTATCGAACGTGTCGGGTCAGTTGCCTATAAGTTGAACTTACCAGGAGAGCTCAGTGGAATTCACAACGTGTTCCACATCTGCAATCTAAAGAAGTGTTCCGCTGACGAAACACATGTCATGCCACATACGGATGTGCATATTGACGAGAGCTTGAAATTCGTGGAAAAACCTGTGTCGATTGAAGACCGACAGGTAAGAAAGCTTCGGAGGAAGCATATACCTTTCGTTAAGGTCAAATGGGATGCCCGTAGAGGTCCCGATTTCACGTGGGAGGTTGAATCCACGATGAAAGAAAAGTACCCTTACTTGTTTCAGTAAATCTCGGGTCGAGATTTATTTTAAGGGGGTGAGGATGTAACACCTCGAAAATTTCGGGTTCAATAATAAAACGACACGTGTCATGTAAGACAAAACGCGTTGAAAACTCGGATTTAATAATGATGGTTCGGTGGGATTTAAAGTGACGTCATGTTAAATTGTTACCTCTGAACGACCTTAATTATAAAATCCCAAGACCCGATTAAATGTTATATCTATCTTTTATACCATCAATACAGAAATTATTGATTTATGATAGGACCCCAAGTGCATGATGTGATCCTACTAAGAAAAAGCAATGGTAACACTTGGTTTTCGGGTCTTGTTTATGGAACCTAAGCAAACAAATGCAAATGGTAGGGTAAGGAACTGTACTAGACACATTATAGAGGTCCCTCAGTGTTGTTGGAGGTCACAAAGTCGGATAATGGGATTGCATAGTCAACACACCAAAGAAAAGTCAAAAATTGGGGCTGATGTGCAGCTTACGGACCGCAACACTGGCAGCCTTACGGTCCGTAAGGTAGTGCCCAGCATCAGAAACCTCCTGCAGCAGGTTATTTCGCGATTGTGACCTGTTTGTTCGGTTTCTATCAGTTGTAAACGACCCCTAAAATGTTCCTAGACCTTAGGGACATGTGTAAACGAATTGTGGTTAGTCCTAGAGTGAGTTGTCAACCAATCATGGTGAGTTCTTCACTATATAAAGCCCAACATGTTGCACATTCATTCTTCACACTTACAACTGATCTTTGGAGCATTCCTGGAGCTAAGGAACTCTCCTTTCTGATCAAAATTCGTGCATTGGACTATTGTAAGTCTACTAGTTCTTATTTGGTTGTGTTTAGCTTAGTTAATTAGCTAAAAGTCAAACCGTCGTAATTACGGTTTGACTTCGAGATTAGTCACTAATGACTCAGTCTTATCTCGAATTAAAAGTAGTTTTAGAATGGTAATTATGTGGGAAATAAAACCCCAAAAGGGTTTCCCCTGATCACCATCCTAAGCAGGTCAAATGTCGGGTCAAACATTTACTTAAAAAGTCAACATATTGCTTAAAATGTCATTTATGCATAATTAGCTATCTAGAACATTTGTAACCTGTTTGAACATTTTTATAACTTAGAAATAAGTGTAAGAACATGTCCCAACATGTTCAACCCGACTATTTCCTGTCTAGACCCGGTTCGGAACCGAAAGCCACATAGTTTGACTTTTCGGTTGACTTTCAGTTCTGACCCGTTTGGGCATATTTTAGAAATGCCACAGAGCTTAAATTGGATTAGGATACATGTTAGAACAACCCTCTGTGATCATACACCTTGGTTCACTAGTTATCCAATTAATATGCAAGTTTCCGTTAAATGCTCATACTTGGACCGTTATGCCCTTATTACCTTAAATCATGATTTATAAAAATGTAAAAGTGTAGAATCCTTAGTTACTGATATTTAGACTTGTATGCAAAGTTTGACATCAGTTTGACTTGTAGATTAATAGTTATGCTCATTGTCGCTAAATTAAAGCTTTATGTTAATAAAATGGCGTAATTAGCGTATAGCCTAGTTAAACATACTTTTTGATATCAAATCTTTTACCCACTGATGTTATATATTATTTTGTGATTTTTAAAGATTTTTAATTAATTTTAGGCTGAGCATAACTAGTAGTCGTAGGCTTAATCCGGTAATTATCGGTTTTGCCCTTACGGGCCATAAAATGAGTTTTACTTATCTAAACGACTCCAAACCTTTTGCTACTGATCACATATGATTAATAAATTATTTTAAGCCTTCTGGAAATATAAAAATATCAGATTTAAGTATAGAACCCGGAAATGGCCTTTAATCGCCATAATTAGCGTTTCTAACGCATAGTATGTCTTAGAATCATATTGGACATAACCGGGTTGATACCTACTGATATATGAGGCAAAATATGATATTCTAACAGTAAGCAAAGGTTAATAAACTCAGACTTCGTTTTTGAGCTTTTCGGCTTATGTGAAATTACCAAAATACCCCTACGGGGCATAGTTTGGTTAAATATGATAAATTCCACATATATGCCTTAGCCTACTGTTATAACCCATCAAAATGAGTATGTTTGCTGTTTACATCAGACCTGTAACTCAGTTAAACAATTAAACTCTTTTACAAACTTTAAAATGACCAAACTACCCCTACGGGGCATAGTTTGCGTTTAAATTAGTTCGGGGCATAACGAAAGACATCCTACTGATGTTACGACATATTTGAAGCATATTAACTTAGGAAACCTGTATATGGCTCTTACGGATACCCGTTACGCATCTTACGCGTTCGGCTCGGTTTATGTAACAAGTTTACATAAATTAGCCGAAACGGGTCAAACCTTATCGGTTTAATCTCAAAATCCAGAATGTGAATAATGAACCCATATTAAACAAGTCTTCAAACTTGTCGGGTCTGAATCACATTCTATCCGGTCTTCGCTTAATCGTGCGTACGAACCGTATCTTCGAAACTAGCCGGTCTAAGCTTAAGCATAATTAAAGACCCGCTAGGATTCTAATAGGTTATATTTAACCTTCGTTCCAGATTAGGAGAAACAGTAAAAGCTACTTGCTATTTGACTATTGTGACTATACTTTGCATCAGGTAAATACTTTTAACTTATTTTCCCTATACGGGCTTGGGTTACGGTACATAGCGTACCGCTTGATCGAGCATCAAATCTTCCACGCTTAGTGGTTAATTGAATAATTTGATCGGCTCGTTTTAAACAGATGTGTTTACTTTACAGCCTTTGGGGGGTTAATGACCATGTCCCGGATATCCTCGGCATTATCTTACGAGATAGCCACGACCTGAGCACGGGGTGTAGGCGTACTCCCGTGTATAACTCACATAAGTGGTGTGTCTATTGATCTTTAACCCGGAATACGTTCCGGGCTACTGAACGCATAAGTAACATGTAAATCGTTCACAAGATTATAATATTAAATAATTCTCCCAAGTTAAATAAAAATGTTTATGCCATGTGCATCCAAACCAATTTTCAATCATTTTATAAAATGAGTCAGTTGAATGTATTTACCAGTGTAAACTGACGTATTTTCCCAAAAAGATTAAATGCAGGTACTAGGCGAAATAGGCTGGGAGTCTCCTAAGCATCACTAGAAGTCTCGCAAACTTAAGATGCCGAAGTCTGTTGAACTATAAACAATATTTTCTTATTCGATCCTACTGTGGATAAACACCGGATAATTGTGACTTTGTTTACAATAAATAAATTCGGTTGTATCTTATTTTAAATTTGCTTCCGCTGTGCATTATTATATTGTGTTGTTTGACTATTACGTTGCCAACCACGTCACGATACTCCCCCACCGGGCCCACCGGTGACACGTGGAAATCGGGGTGTGACAATCCTGAAGTACTTCATTGGCTTCAGGATCCTCCAAGCACCTCAGATACGGTCCTGCATGAGATTTCTTGTATAAAATATTATTTATCATAATGAATCGTGATACCTTCATCCTAAATGCCTTAGGATTTTCGTTTCCAGGGATGTGTCCT
This sequence comes from Helianthus tuberosus, assembly GCA_030545235.1. Classification (NCBI taxonomy): domain Eukaryota; kingdom Viridiplantae; phylum Streptophyta; class Magnoliopsida; order Asterales; family Asteraceae; genus Helianthus; species Helianthus tuberosus. Next base: position 17,183,515 of record CM060400.1, read on the forward strand.
TCTTTGAGATATCTCATGATTGGAGCCGTCCAGGATTTAGGATCCTTTTCAGGATGTTCTACTCCAGGATCCTGAATACCAGCTACTTCTTTATCCTGAGGATTCGTTGCAGGATATAGGACATGTAATATTGGTATTTGCGTCCCTTCAGGTATCTTGATCGATGATCCCAAACTTGCTAAGGCATCCGCTTCAGCATTATCCTCCCTTGGTACCTGTTCAAGTATAAAAACATCGAAATATCCTGCTAATTTTCTGAGAATATCGAGATATTCGATTAGTTTCTCGCCCTTAACTGCATAGGATCCATTAAAATGGTTAGTAATTAACAAAGAGTCAACATATACTTGCAAATTTTTGATACTCGTGCTCTTAGCCAACTCTAATCCTACAATTAAAGCCTCATACTCTGCTTCATTATTAGTAGCAGGAAATTCACACCTAATAGCCTGGGGTAATATGTCCCCCTGTGGCGATTTTAGTAGTATTCCTAATCCTACTCCTCTTACATTAGATGCACCGTTAGTATATAATGTCCAGGATCCTGAGGATTCTCCTAACTGTTGAACTTCTAAGTCTACATCATCCTGAATGTCACTACTAAAGTCAGCCACAAAGTCAGCTAAAGCCTGAGATTTTATGGCATTTCTAGGTTCGTATACTAAATCATAAGCACTCAACTTTACTGACCACTTGGTCATCCTGCCTGACATCTCTGGTTTCCTAAGCACATTTTTGACAGGATAATTCGTTTTAACATGTATCCTATGTGTCTCGAAATAATGCCTAAGTTTCGTTGATGCCATGACTAATGCTAGTATCAATTTTTCTAAATGAGAATACCTAGTTTCAGCATCTAGCAAACTTTTACTAACATAATAAACAGGATATTGCTGACCTTCATGGTCTTTTATAAGAACGGCACTTACAGCATTCCCTGATACAGCAAGGTATAGGGATAGTGGTTCACCATTTTCAGGCTTCATCAATAGAGGTGCGGTTGAGAGATATCGTTTCAAATCCTGCAGGGCTGCTTCATGCTTTTCTCCCCATTCGAATCTTTTGTTCTTCTTCAGGATATCATAGAAGTCTTTGCATTTCTCTGAGGATCTTGAGATAAACCTGTTTAAAGCTGCTACTCGGCCTGTTAATCTTTGTACGTCCTTCATATTTGAGGGTGATTTTATATCTAGGATGGCTTTGATCTGCTCTGGGCTTGCTTCTATCCCCCTCTTTGTCACCATATATCCAAGAAACTTTCCTGCCCCCACTCCGAAATGGCATTTAGCAGGATTCAGCTTTATGTTGTATTGATCCAGGATATCAAATGCTCCCTTGATATCCTGGAGGTGATCCTCAGCCTTTTTAGATTTCACCTCCATGGTGTCCCCCAGTTTGTCTTTGAACATCATGTTTACCAATCTTTGGTATGTTGCACCTGCATTTTTCAAACCAAAAGGCATAGCTGTATAACAATAAATACCTGTTGGTGTCATGAAGGCGGTATCCTCCTGGTCAGAAGGCTCCATTTGGATCTGTTGAAATCCTGAGGATGCGTCCATGAAGGTCAGCATTTCATGCCCGGCAGTGGCATCTACCATTGCATCAATGTGGGGAAGAGGAAATGGGTCTTTAGGACAAGCTTTGTTCAAGTCTGTGTAGTCTACACAAACTCTCCATTTCCCATTCTTCTTCTGTACTACAACCACGTTTGCTAGCCACCTTGGGAACTTAACCTCTCTGATCATTCTGGACTTTAATAATCTTTCAACTTCCTCCTGGATAATCGTGTTCCGCTCAGGAGCAAACTTCCTTCTTTTTTGTTGCACAGGCTTGAATGATTTTTCGATTCCAAGCTTGTGAGTGATAATATCTTTGGATATGCCTGTCATATCCTCATGCTTCCATGCAAACGTTGACATCCTGCATTTTAAAAAGTTAATTAATTGCTCTTCAATATCCTGAGGGATATTGGTTCCCACGAGCACCGAAATATCGGGATTATCCTGGTCTAGGATAATTTTCTTCACATCCTGATCCGGATCCTCCACGATATCCTGGGCCCGCGTCTTTAATTGCTATGCTGCACTAGGTTTGGTTGAGGATTTCATCAAGGATGAGTAGCATTCCTTCGCCTCCTGCTGATCACTATCAACTTTGACAACTCCCCAAGGGGTAGGTATCTTGATGCATTGGTGATATGTTGATGGCACGGCTTTCATATCGTGAATCCACGGTCTTCCTAATATGATGTTATAGCAGGATAAAGAATCCATCACACGGAAACGTTGTATCGAGTTGACTCCTTCAACGTATACTGGCAACTTTATCTCTCCCACTGTGTTTCTAGCCTCTCCACTGAACCCAACAAGCACGGTAGACTTTGAAGTGATATCCATTGGAGATACATTCATTCTCTTCAGAGTTTCTAGTTGGATTATGTTGACGGAGCTGCCATTATCAACCAGTATCCTGCGTACAAAATGGTTAGCCACATATAACGTTATTACCAGAGCATCATGGTGAGGATCTTGGACAGTATCCCTGTCATCAGCATCAAAAGTGATCACTTTGTCAGTTGTGAGGGTAGTCATTCTGACAGGTTTGTCTCCCCTTTCGGCCTTAGCTTCCTTTGCATGTCTCTTTGCTGCCGAATACGAGGTCCCACAAATGTCGGATCCTCCCGAAATGAAGTTGATTATCTTGGCATCCGAGGGAGGTGACGCTGCTCGCTCAGGATCCTTCTCAGTATCCTGACCCTTATTCTTCTTTCTTCCTAAGAGATCTTTCAGATATCCCTTGCTTAGAAGATAGCTTATTTCTTTCCTTAGAGCAATGCAATCCTCAGTCACATGTCCGAAATCTTCGTGGTAAGCACACCAGTTTGACTTATCTTTCCAGTCAGCCTTTTGTTGATTCTTTCGAGGCCACCTAGCCTTGTCTCCTAGACCCTGCATAGCATACATCAATTCAGGAATATTAACAGAAAAGCAATATTCGGACAACTCAGGATACTCTTCAGGATCCTCATCCTCGACAGCATTCACTCTTTTGTTTTCATTTCTACTATACGGCTTAGGCCGATATGACTTGAACGAGGATTCTGACTTCCTATTAGTTGACTCATAACTGTTGGATGAGTTCATCCTTTCTTGCATCTTCCTGTCATCTTCCAGACGGATATATCTCAAAGCCCTGTTACGAGCTTCGTCGAGATTCCTGCAGGGATTCATCACAAGATCCTGGTAAAACTGAGAATCCTTTTGTAATCCCATCTTAAAAGCTTGCACAGCTGTTGCAACATCAAGATGTGGGATATCCAAGGATTCTCGACTGAGTTTGTTCACATAATCCCTCAAGGATTCCTGTGGCCCTTGAGTTATCCTGTAAAGATCACTGGTTAGTTTCTCAAAACTCCGACTATAAGAAAATTGACTGTTAAATAAATTAACCAAATGAGCAAATGAAGTAATTGAGTGAGGAGGAACGTTTAACAGCCATTTTAAGGCTGATCCTGTTAGAGTAGAACCAAATCCCTTGCACAAGCACGCTTCCTTGAGCTCCGGAGGGATAGGGTTAATCTCCATTCTTTCCCTGTACTGAGCAATATGCTCCTCAGGATCCGTAGTCCCATCATAAAGCTTCATGTTGGGGGTTTGGAATCTCTTTGGGATCTCAGCATCACAGATAGGATATGCAAAACGAGATATCTTGTGCTGTCTTGAGATACTTCCGGGATCGGCTGGACCACCCCAGGTACACTAGATATCATGTCCTTCAACTTCTGAAGTTCCCTGGTAAGTGCTGATGTTACACCTGTATCCTGCAAAGATCCACCACTGTTAGCAGCATGAGTATTGTTTTGGTCAAAAAATCTGATGAGGATATTGCAACCAAACTCTCTGTTACGGGGTATGATGCTGACGATGTAGAACAATATCGAGGATCACTTCAATGTAAATTGCACAAATGACACAAGGGTTTATACGGGGAAAAAGCCCTTGATCAAGAGTTGATCTCCGGCACAAAAAACCCCGGGTGATGGAAACTACCGATCACCAAGCTCAAATAAATGAATAAATGTTTACAACTTCGGATAGTAACGAGCTAGGTACAAGGATCACTATCGTGAAATGTGTAAAAGTGAATGAAAACGAATGTATGTTCGTCGAGAGCTTCAAGTGTGCGAGTATATGAGTGTGTGTAGCTGTAAAATGACTAAGTGTTTTTTCTACTAGCTCGTTACCCCTTTTAAAATAGAAATTTAACTACCAAACTAACTATCCGACTTTTGTGCCAAGCCCCCACGTTCTCCATAACGTCCATTTTTGGCCAAGCACGTGCAGAATAGTTTGGGAATATTCTCCAGGAATGTCGCCAAGACTTGGTCAAGCTTGTTATACCTGCGAGATAGTACAAAACATAAGTAAACAATCGTCAGTACGAGGATCCTTAAAGTGATCCATGATCCTGATCCTGAAGCTCTTCTGAGGATCACCACCTGTCACAGAAGTAAGGATCACTAATTAGGATAACGAATAAGGATCACTAATTGTTAGAAAATCCTCCCCTAACAATTGCCCCAAAAATATAAGGAGTGATATGTAAAATTAGCGAGTTATGTTTTCTTGATCTTATCCGCAACTAACTAACGGATATATAGCCGTTGATATCGAACTAGCCGTTGCGATCATGACGTCACAGAAGTGACAATCCTGCAGAATCATAATTATAAATAGAGATATAGATAGGATCAATATGCATTCAAATTCGAAAGAAACTCCCTTTATATTCTCCGTCGAAGATCAATCAGGTATCTCTTTCTTCGTCTTCTTCCTTCTCTTACTCTGTTTTTCTCTCTTTCCATCAAAGATGTTGCTCCGAAATTCCCCAGCCAAGGATCACCCAAAGAACAGTCCTCCGAAAAGCCAGGGGATCATTGAAGACTCCATTAAAGAACGCTGCTGCTTCAATGATGCTCAGATAGATAGGATCCGCCACTGCTTCCCGGCGAACACCGAATTTAGGCCTTTTGACCCCAATGCCCTGAGCGATCATATCTCCGATAAGTGGGTTGCTTTCCCCGTCACTCCTTTCACCATAGGCTATACATATCCTTTCCCAGCCTTCACCCAATCTTTCTTTTCCCTAACCGGCATCTCTTATATCCAAGCCATGCCGATGATTTGGAGGGTTTTGTACACCCTTGAAAGGATCATCGATCAGGAGGGAATAGATCTAGGAATGGCAGAGCTGGGAGAGCTGTATGATCTTACCACCTTTGGTTCTCATCGTTATTTGTTTAAACGTAAACCCGGTGAGGAACACCCGATCTTCAAAGCCACCAAGAATGATGCTAATTGGAAACGGCGTTTCTTTTTTATCAAGAGAGATTCCATTGAGGATGGAAAGGATCTACCCAAAAAATGGGCTACCCATGGTAGGGTGGAGGATCCTGAGAAAGATCACCAGGAACTTTCTTTTGATGTAAGGATAACTTATATTTTTGCTTTCTTGTTATGCAGCTATCACCGTCTCACACCTCAAACTGTCCCCTGCTGCTAAGGAGAGGCTCCTTGCTTTCAAGAAACTTGATCCTGAGACAAGAACTTTCAAGAGAACAACCCAAGATTCACAGGAGGTATCCTCAGGCTCTGTCACAATGTCAAGTAAGTATCCTTGTTTAAAATTTAAATAAATAGTGAATTAAGAAAAGATACTTATCTTGTTTTGGTTGTGTAGGTGCTGGAAAATCCACCAAGTCCGCTTCCAAGTTCAATGTTGCTGATCTCACCACTGTCAGATCCTCCAAGAGAAAAGCTCCTACCAGTCCGACAGCTTCGGTCCCTAAGGCACCCCTCAAAGGAAAGGCAATCAAGAAGAGAAAAGCCTCTGAAGCTGAGGATATGCAGGGTCTGCCTCTGATCCGCCACCAATTCCTTGAGTACTTTAATGAGGTAAGGATCACTGTCTCCGCTTGTATATCCTGCTGACATATCCTGCTGATCTGAGGATCACTTGGTTCTGACCTTATTTTTTTATCCCTTTTACAGAAATTCGCTGAGATTGAGGACTATGTGGGCCACGTTGAGGATCAGGATAGGAAGATTGCCGATCTCCAGCAGGTTGCGGTGTTAAAGGACCTCACAATTGCTGATCTTCAGAAGGAAGTCCGGGATACCAAACAGCAGATGGCCAAGGTGCTGGTTAATGTTGACTATGAGAAGAGTGAGATCACCGAAGATGCCAAAATCTCTGCTGCCATAGCAATGTACAAGACCAAGCTGCAAATGGCCTTGGAAGCTCAGGATCCTGCTTTTGACAAGAGCACCTGGGATGTTAAAGGCTGGAAGGCAAGGCTGGCTGAACTGGACGATGAAGAGGCTGAGGAGGCTGAAGAGATCCTGACGATCGAGGCTGGAGGCAAAGGTGAAGGTGGTGAAACAAGTGGAGCTGGAGGTGATAATGCAGCGAAGGCATAGGCTGCATGAATGGGCGATGAAGGACATTTCTAGACGTAGCCGGAGCCCATTTTTTAAATTTGGTATTAGCTTTTTGTGGTTGTGGTGTTGAACAATTTGATGGTTTGTACTTAAACAATAGGTTTTAGGATTAAGGATCATGTATGATCCTTTGGACAATAGGCAGGATTGCATATGGTGGAGGGATCCTCTGTTTTGGGGATGAAGCCATTGTGATCCTGCCGCCTTTATATTCCTGCACTACCTTTGAACTTATTATCATGGACACCCTTTACCTACCCCAGCGGACGGGCCACGTTTTGCTGGTAGATGCTCGGGTAGGTAATTTTGACAACCTTTTAAGGGTTAGTCTTTTGTTAATAAATAAAAACTTAACCTTTTGTCGCTTATCTTGTGTTGTTATCCTTTATAATATCTTACTTTCCAACTGTTGTAATGTTCATTCTGTTTATACTTATCAAGCCTTGAAAAATTAAAAATGATATCCAAAGAGTTTAGGATATGATCAAGGATCACATATCCCATAACCGATAAGTTCTAAAAAGTGATATAGTTTAAGAATCACAAGTTCAGTTGTCAAGTATAAGGGTTATTCAAATAAATAATGAATAGGATTAAAAGTAGTTAAGGATCATACCTGAGGGTCCAAGTTAGGATCCTAACCATAATAAGGATAACTGTAAAATAAACCTTAGAATAAAGTAAGGATCAAGGATCCCTAGTTGCCTATCTTCAAGAACCTGAAATAGAGCATAACTTGGGACTAAGCCAATATAAGAAAAGAGTTAGCAACTGGGGACAAGCCCAAGGATAACTGGGGACAAGCCCAAGGATAACTGGGGACAAGCCCAAGGATCGTATGTAAACTGGAGTATGGCCCTAACTGGCGACTATCCAAACTTAGTGACATGAAAATGCCAAAACCTTAGCTAACGTGAAGACGTTAGAAACCTTAGGAACGGATGTATGGTACGTCTACCATTATACGTAGGATCCTAAGCATAGCCAGTATAATGGAATTATCAGCCCCTAAAACGAGTACTGGTCCCAATGCCTTGAACTATACCAGGATCATCGTGCGCTACAGGCGGAACTGGGGTCAAGCCCAAATAACTGGGGTTAAACCCAAGGAACGGATTGCTTCAGCGGATAACCAATGTTATGCTAAGGATACCTGAACTTTCAAAACTTAAACTCACGTGAGAGATGGATAAAGGATACATGATCCTTATCCTTATATGAGAAAATAAAGAAATGAAATAGTTCAAGTTCAGGATATTACCTAAGTAAGGATCACCGATACTTTGAGGATCCTTTAAGGATATCCCTATCGTGAGGATCATCTATGCCATGAGGATCCTGCTCACATGAAATATTTCTTCAAATGGACAGCATTCCAAGCTCTTGGTAGCAAATCACCTTCCATGGTTAGCAATCTATATGCCCCCTTTCCTGCTTCAGCTTCAATCAAATAAGGGCCTTCCCATTTTGGAGCCAATTTCCCATCAGCAGGATTGGTGGTATTTTGGAATGCTTTCCTTAATACCATATCTCCAACTTGAAACCTCCTGATCCTGACATTTTTGTTGTAAGCACCAGCCATTCTTTGTTGATAACTGGCCATCCTTATCCTAGCCATATCCCTGATTTCTTCAATAGTATCCAGGTCTTGGACCAAGTTCTCATCATTCTCCTCAGGATCACGGGTACTTGTTCTTGCAGTTGGAACCACCATTTCTGTTGGGATCACTGATTCTGCCCCAAATACCAAAGAGAATGGTTTTTGACCAGTAGCATTCTTGGGGGTTGTCCTATCAGCCCAAAGCACATAGGGTAGTTCTTCTGCCCATTTCCCTTTCTTGGATCCAAGCTTTTTCTTTAAATTGTTGATGATGATCTTGTTGGATGATTCTGCCTGACCATTAGCTTGTGGGTGGACTGGTGTTGATGTTATCATCTTAATCCCCCAGCTGTCACAAAAGTTAGTGGTTCTGCCCCCAATAAATTGGGAACCATTATCACATATAATCTCAGAAGGAATTCCAAATCTAGTTATAATATTTCTTTTAATGAAGGATATAACTTCCTTTTCTCTGACTTGGGCAAAAGCTTCAGCCTCTATCCACTTGGAGAAGTAATCAGTCATAGCAAGCATGAATACTTTTCCACCAGGTGCCTTAGGGAGCTTACCAACTATATCCATACCCCATCTCATAAATGACCAGGAGGAGGATATAGGGTGCAATAATTCAGCTGGTTGATGAAGGATATTGCTGTGTCTCTGACAAGGATCACATCTTTTAGCATACTCAACAGCATCTCTCTTCATGGTTGGCCAGTAGTATCCTGTCCTCAGGATCCTTGAGAATAATGCCCTGCCCCCAGTGTGGTTTCCACAATCTCCTTCATGGAAGTCTTTTAAAACTTCTTGGACTTCAGGATCCTCAATGCATCTCAAGTATGGTCCTGCAAGAGATCGTCTATACAACATACTATTTATAATTGTGAATTGAGATACCTTAGATTTGAAAGCCCTAGGGTTTTCTCCTGTAGGAATCTCTCCATGTTGTAAGTATCTCATAATTGGTGAGATCCATGATCCTGATCCTGAATGGGATCGAGTATCCTCACTAGGGATCATTGCAGAATCATTTCCTATCTCCATAGCCACATGATCCTCAATAGCCGGGGTCAGGATATGGATAATAGGGATCTTGATATCCTCCGGGATCTTCAAGGATGATCCTAAATTAGCCAATGCATCAGTTTCTGTATTTTCTTCCCTTGGTACCTGCGTCAAACTCAAGGAAACAAAAGAGAGTGCCAAACTTTTGACTATCTCTAAATATTTGGTTAGCTTTTCACCTTTAACAGCATAGGATCCATTAAAGTGGTTTGTAATTAACAATGAATCTACATGTACCTCAAGATACCTGATCCCCATATGCTTTGCAATTTGCAAACCAGCAATTAAGGCTTCATATTCAGCCTCATTGTTAGTGGTTTGGAACTCACAAGCTATAGAGTGGGGTATTATGTCCCCCTGTGGCGATTTTAGTAGTATTCCAAGCCCTGTGCCTTTAACATTTGAGGATCCATCAGTGTAGAGTATCCAAGGATCCTTGGTCTCTTCTAGCTGCTGGACTTCTAACTCAGCTTCTTCTTGTAAATCACTACTGAAATCAGCCACAAAGTCAGCTAATGCTTGGGATTTGATGGCTGTCCTAGGCTCGTATCTTATATCATATGCACTCAGCTTCACTGCCCACTTAGCCATCCTACCTGACATCTCTGGTTTCCTGAGGACATTCTTAATTGGAAAATTAGTTTTAACAATGATAACATGAGTTTCAAAATAATGTCTTAACTTAGTAGATGCCATAATTAATGCAAGAATAAGCTTTTCAAGGTGTGAATACCTGGATTCAGCATCAAGTAAACTTTTGCTTACATAATAGACAGGATGTTGTGTACCTTCATGATCCTTAACAAGGACCGCACTTACTGCTTTTGAGGATACTGCAAGATATAAGGATAGCACATCGCCTTTTTCTGGTTTCATCAAAGCCGGGGCTGAGGATAGGTAATCCTTGAGGGATCTTAAAGCATTTTCATGCTTCTCAGTCCACTCAAATTTCTTGTTCTTCCTTAGGATATCATAGAATTCTTTGCACTTCTCTGAGGATTTGGATATAAATCTGTTCAAAGCTGCTATCCTGCCTGTTAGCCTTTGAACATCCTTAGCATTTGCCGGAGATTTGATGTTCACTATTGCTTTAATTTGTTCCGGGCTAGCTTCAATGCCTCTCTTTGTCACCATATATCCTAAGAATTTACCTGCTTTAACACCAAAGTGACATTTTGAAGGATTAAGTTTCATGTTATATTTGTCAAGGATATCGAATGCTTCCTCCAAGTCTCTTAGGTGATCCTCAGCTTTTAAGGATTTTACCACCATATCATCTATGTAAACCTCCATAGTTTGTCCAATCTGATCCTTGAACATCATATTCACCAGCCTTTGATATGTTGCACCTGCATTTCTTAGTCCGAACGGCATAGCAATATAGCAGTATATACCAGTTGGAGTCATGAAGGCTGTATCCTCTTGGTCGGATGGTTCCATTTGGATTTGTTGGAATCTAGATGAAGCATCCATAAAAGTTAACAGTTCATGACCAGCAGTTGCATCCACCATGGAGTCAATGTGGGGTAATGGGAAAGGATCCTTGGGACATGCCTTATTTAAATCGGTAAAATCGACACATACCCTCCACTTTCCGTTTTTCTTTTGAACAACAACCACATTGGCCAACCATCTTGGATACTTGACCTCTCTAATCATACATGCCCGGAGCAATTTCTCTACCTCTTCCTGGATAATGGCATTCCTTTCCGGTGCAAACTTTCTTCTCCTTTGATGGATTGGTTTGAAGGATCTATCAATCCCAAGTTTGTGAGTGATTACATCTTTGGATATACCAGTCATGTCTTCGTGTTTCCATGCAAAGGTAGTCTTTCTCCTTTTGAGGAAGGATACGAGGTCTTCTTTCATTTCGCCAAGGATCCCTGATCCGATATAGATTTTGGATTCAGGATCATCGGGGTTCATGAGGATTTCTATCACATCCTGCTCTCTTGCCTCCAAGACATCCCTTGGAGGATACTTTGATTGCTATTGCTCCCTTGACTTCGAGGCTGGTTTCATCGATGAAGTGTAGCAATTCTTAGCCTCCTGCTGATCACTATCAATCTTCACTACTCCCCAAGGACTAGGGAGCTTCACACATTGATGGTAGGTAGATGGGACTGCTTTCATATCGTGTATCCAAGGCCTGCCAAGGATAACATTACAACAAGATAAACAGTCAATAACACAAAATTTTTGATAAGAGTGTAGGCCTTCAATGTATATTGGGAGTTTAATGTCCCCCAGGGTATTCTTGGTTTCGCCACTAAATCCCACGAGCACGGAGGATCTTGGTATGATATATGATTCAGGGATACCCATCTTCTTTAGAACATCAAGCTGGATAATGTTCACTGAACTCCCTCCGTCTATAAGGATCCTGCGAACAAAATGGTTAGAAATGAAAAGAGTAATAACTAAACCATCGTGATGAGGATCCTGGATATCAACACGATCATCCTCATCAAAGGTTATGACTTTTCCTTCGGAGACACTTGATGTTCGAACAGGTCTTTCTCCATTATCCATTTTAGTTTCCTTTGCATGCCTTTTAGCTGCTGAGAAAGATGTGCCACAAATGTCTGATCCTCCAGAAATAAAGTTTATCACTTGTGCATCTGCTGGAGGGGCTGGAGCCTTCTCAGGGATCCTTTCAGGATCCTGAGTCCTTGACTTTTTTCTTCCCAGCAATTCCTTTAGATGCCCTTTGCTCAACAAGTATCCAATTTCCTTTCTTAGTGCAATGCATTCTTCTGTGAGATGCCCGAAATCTTCATGATATGCACACCACTTAGATTTATCCTTAGTTGCAGCTGGCCTATCATTTTTTCTCGGCCATCTAGCTTTATCACCTAGGTTCTGCATCGCAAGGATTAGTTCGTTGTTATCAACACAAAAACAATATTCAGAAATTGGAGGATAATCTTCATCATCCTCTTCTTGATCAACAGAATGCACGTTCTGGTTATCAGATCTGTTATAGGATCTGAACTTGTTGTTCCTGAATGAGGATCCTTGCTTATCCTGCTTTGAGGATCCTGCTAACCTCTCCTGGATCCTCTTATCGTCCTGTAGGATCGTATTCTGACCCGAACGAGTCGTTCAGAGGAGTTTTCGTCAATTACAGGTGCGGAAAACAAGTAATCAACGTAGAAACAGCTAGCAATTCATTTAATTCACTGATTTGATTGATTTAACAGCTTGTACATTCAAATCTCGATCCGGCAGCACTTCGGTACGAGTTACAAGGTCTGATTACTGATTTCGCTTATGAGACACATATATATAGTTGTTGTGGTTCGCTTTTATGGACATGACACATGAGCGAAATCTCATGTGTCCATAAAAGCGAAATCACTTACAAATTTGACCAAATGAGCGAAATCCTATTCTAAAATACATACAACCAATTTTGTCTTATATGAACACATGCAATTCTGATTCCATCTTCACGTGAACATGTTGTAGTATTGATGTCATCATTAGGTCACTTGGATGATGTCATCATCAAGAATGATGACATCATTCTCGTTCCAAACCGCAACGAACCCAAAACTCGATGTAAGACGAAGACGACAGATGTGTGCACCAACAGACTCCCCCTCAGATGTTGACGAGTCTTACATGTTGAGTCTTTGCATCTTCAGTCTTGATCAGTCTTTGAGCTTCACTCTTTCACTCAGCATTAACAGACTCCCCCTTGCAATGTGCTGGCATTCCGTTAGTTCTTCAGCATCATCTGCTTCAGGATCGTAATCTTGCTATCTCTTTCTGAGGTTGTTCCAAGATTGTGCTCTGGTTCTCATCCAGCTCAGGATCATCAATCCAGCTCATACTTAAACCTGCACAAACTCACTCTACCTAAAAGTAAATTTCACGCATTTAACAATTAAATGTATGCACTAACACTGACTCTCTTACATAAACATGTGCACCAACAATCACTCTCCCTCTAACTACTTTCATTATGATGAACCACTTGTTGATTTAAAAAACATATTTTCACAGTTAAGACACACTCCCCCTCACACCAATGTCATCATGTTTAGCACTTGGAATTTTGAAAATCAGCTCTCCAACACCAGTTGTCGAAAATCTTTTTGATTTTTTTTTAAAAATTTATGCTAAAACACACCGAAAATCTTTTTGTAATTTTGAGTGAAAAGAAATGCAATAAAGAAATATTTACAAACAATATTTTTGTGAGTTTGTGCAAGAGGATCATATCAGTTTTTGAGACAAATCACCAACACCGTTAAGCTTCATTTCATTTTAAGTTCTAAACAATTCACCTAGATTGTCAGTATATTGATCCAATTAAATTTTCACACAAAGTTCAATTGATCTGAGATATGAGGTTAATGTTTTAAGCACTTGAACTTATTCGTGTGTCCCACTACTTGAATATACTCCCGTATCCAGATCCCAATATTCAGTCTTACAGGTGAGTATACCACAGATGATATCTGTCAGGGGAATAAATTATAGTACGAGGGCCGTGAGAGCTCAGGTCGATCTTTCGATACGCAGAGAGATGACGGCTTCGACTTTTGGTGAGTCCCCTTTAGAGGATCTTTTGCATTACAACAGCAGCGACTATCAATTTTATTGTTTCATCAGCTTGCTGAGGGCGATGCTATGTTTCAAGCATTTGTATAAAGCATTATCCAGGGACTAGGTCAGAAATTTCTTTCAGCAGAAGTCCCGGGATAATACCCCAGATATCACTGAGCATAAAGACCTAGTATCTCAGAATAAGGGACCTTTCAAACAAGATTTCAGGGGTTACCTATATATCCAAGTTTGTGTTAACCCACAGAACAAGCAAGTTTGAAATTTAGGTTTATATCTCGTCACAATCTACTAGATGTGCAAAAACCTACTGGCACATCATCAGTGAGACCGTTTATCACTTTTTATCTTACCAATTCTTTAGCATGTTGTGATAGTCCACTGATGTACTATCATTTCCTCTTTTATGCAACAAAAACTCATTTTTCATTTTATCATGTTTTTGGCTTTTTCAAATTTTCTAATGTTTTTGGATTTTCTGAAAATTTCTTACTCCCCCTAAAATGCAAACACATTTTAGGAAATTTGAAAACAATCTATACAGAAAAATGACAACCGATATCGAATTGCGTCAATTCGCCATTCACTTGGCATAAACAATCAGAACTCCCCCTTACACAAAACTATTTTCTCATTAAGATTTCAAAACACTCAAGTTTGTTTTAACCAAAATGATTTGTCCGGAAAATAAGTTTTGTTAATTTTCAAACCACTTGTAGGTTAGGGGTTCATCACATTGTTTTACATTCAACCACTTGTAGCAAATCAAGTACAACTTAATGTCCCTGATTTACCACTTGCATGTATGCAACCTCTGTACTTCTTGTAAAAATATTCACAACATTCAAGCCTATGTAGGAATAAACCTCTACACAAACCATTTTACCAATCAAGATGCCGATTCCTGCTTCGCACTTACCAACCTGGAAGCTCCGGCAATTCACAATCTGTAAAATTTAACAAACTTTAAAATTCATTGACACAATCAATTTTTTAAGAAAAATGCCGATTCCTGATCCACAATTACAAACTTGGGATCTCCGGCAAGTCAGGTTTTTCAAGCAAAGAAAATGTCCACCCAAGCCTGACCAGCCTTGGGTGTTTTCAATTCAGAAGCAGTTGGAGTGTAAGTTGCTTTCTTTTTAGCATAAAATTCCTTAACCCCTTTAACTTTCCCATCGACCATCTTTCCGAAAATCTTCTTAATTTTTCCATTAAACGCTTTCTCAACATCAAATTCATTCTTATCAGAATAAAATTGATTAGAAATTTCAACCTTTCCAACCTTTGATTTAAAATTCTCAGCTCTCAATGGTGGAAAATGAACATCATCCATTAGAGTCACTGAGTTTTCACTTTTTACCTCAACCTGTGGCTCCTCTGACTTTGTGGAATCAGATTCATCGCCAGATTTTGCATCAAATTTCTTAACAACCCATTTTTGGTTGTCAAGTTTAACACTTCGCCTGTAAAATCTCTTCGAACACTCACCAACTTCAAATGTTGATTTTTTGAAAATTTTAAATTTTTCAGTTGGTGGTTCAGTTTTATCAACAATAACTTCTTTCAGTTTTCCAGAAACTCCCTGTTTTGTGTTTGTCGCTTTCGGGCAATTCCATGCAATATGACCAACTTCATTGCATCGGAAACAGGTTCTTGTCTCTTTGTTCACATAAGCTCCATTCTTTCTCTTTTCAGCAAGAAACTCCTGGTTTGACTGTTTCCAAAATGAGCTATTTGCTTCTTCTTCATGACTGGTTCCTGCAACATATGTCATTTTTGCTTTAAAATCACGAACATATTTTTCATTTTTATAGTTTTCAGATGGAATAAAACCAAGTCCTTTCTTTTTGTAGTTACGATTGTGGTTTGGTTTCTTTTGAAAACCAGAACCAGAATTGTAACTCTTTTTCTTGTTTAAACGTTGTTGTACTCTTGAGGTGTAAGGTTTAGGTTTTTCATTAAGATTTAAATCTTTTATTTCAGAAATATTAATTTCTGTAAGTTTGAAAACCTTTTTAATCAATTCATTTTTAACACCTCTTATTGGAAACTCTTTATCAAAATATAATTTGTCAGAATCATTCAAAGTATATACAACTTCAAATGTTTCATCATTCAAATTAGATTTTGACAACAAAAATTCTTTACTGTAAACCCTTTTTCCCGACGATTTTGAACTCTTTTCGGATGAATTTGAACTCCCGACTGACTGACACGAACTTTCGAACTCGGACTTTAACTCTGACTCCTCATCCTTATCCAACACCTGATCAACCACTCTTTTTATCAGTTCTGACTCATGATCTGTGTCGGACGCTGTGAACGTGACATCAATATTGTCCGGTAAAACATCGGTTATCTCAGATTCTAACTTAATATTGACCGCCTTTTTTAGTTCTTCCTCGTTAGGTTTCCTAGATGAGTACCCTTCCCAAATCGGAGGCGGACACTTATTATAACATACACCCTGTTTCTTACCAGTATCCTTTTCCTTTGGCTTTTTGATTTTATCTTCATCTTTAAATGCCTCGAAACCTTCAACTGTTGGATAAATTCTATCCATTACGTAGTCACAACCTTTGTAACTTTGCAGCAATCTTCTGATTCTTTCATTCTCAGTTGCTTCACTATCCAACTCTTTCTTCCACTTTGCACATTCTTCTATGTACATGTTGATCTCTTTCTGCTTTGTCATCATGGTAGCATTCAACATCCTCATAGCTTTCTCTCTTTCAGTGTTAGTCTTCTCCAGACTATTCACATGTCTGTTCAATACATCATACGACTTTTTCAAATTCTTTACATCAAACAACAATTTTTCTTTCAACTTTTCTAACTCACTAAACCTTTCATCTTTTTCTATACACTGTTTACAAGACTCTAAACATGTAAGACAAGGTTTTGTGATTTCAACAATCTTCTCAACTTCAACTATCTTTTCAACTTCAACTATCTTTTCAACTTCCACAATCTTCTCAACCACTTTGACCTTTTTCAAATCTTTTGCAGCTTTCTCCTCTTTCAGTTTCTTCAATTTTTCTGCAAAATAAAATTCAAAACTATCAGAAGATAAGTGAGTTTTTCCAATATTAATCTGTTCAATTTCTTCATCACTATCACTTGTCTCTGACGAACTGTTTTCAGATGAAACAGATCCTTCATCTTCACTTTTCTCTTCATCAGATAACACTTTCATCCATTCCTTCAGCATTTCCGGCTTCCGAATAATATGAGCAATAAACGCTTTAACATTTGGATCAGCTGGAATGTACTTGTCCCAGCTAAAACTTTCAATCACTTTCTCGTCATCTTGTTGATGAGTAGAACTGTTCATTCTAGCAATCTTCTGCTGCTCCAAATCTTGTGCCTCCAACTTCTCTATAAACTGTGCAATCGATAACTTTTTATACTGTCCTGAATTTTTCAATATCATCATATATGTACCCCATTCTTGTTGCGGTAACGCATCAGCAAGTTTTTCAACCCATTCTGCTGCATTTTTCTTAATCTTCAACTGTGACATGGTACGTACAAGATGACAATATCTTTCAATAAGACTCTTTGTTGTTTCACCAGACATGCACGTAAACAGTTCAAACTCCTTTTTCAACAAAGCTGCTTTACTCTGTAGCATTTCAGTACTTCCCTCAAATTTCTTTTCAAGAGCTTCCCAAATAGAATAAGCGTTTTCATCATGCTGAAGCAACACAAATATATCTTCTTTTATCGCTTGTTGTAGCAAATTGATCATCATTTTCTCTCCTCTATAACTTTCCCTCTCTTGTTCAGTAAATTCAGAAATGATTTTATCAGCTCCCGTTGTATTCTTTGGCCTCTCATACTCAGTTTCGATACTTTCCCAAGCTTTTAGATGATTCGCCTGAACCCAATTCTCAAACCGTTTCTTCCACCCGTGGTAATCTTCAATTCCCATAAGCTTCGGGGGTTTTTGCATCGTTCCAGTTTCGTTTTCTGCCTTCATGTTTTGAGCAATTGAAGCTGGAGTAGTCGAGGGTGTAGCAAACGCGTTGTAGAACTCGGAATCCATTACTTTCAAATGAACTGGTTCTCCTTGTAACACACCTTTATCACCTTAAACAAAAACAAGCAAACAATCAGTTTAAATGTACTGAATACGTAAAAGTGTGTGACGGTTGACTCAATCTAGGACTCGTGTTGAAAATTCGCGGACTCGTATCAATATAATCCACAAACTAAATGAATGGGCTTGGGCTGACAATACACAATGATGATTGAGCCGATCACTTTATAATGTCAAAACTTGGGCCTTTGAATTACTTGGGCTAACAACACACTTAATAATTTCTCCAATCTTGACTTTAGTGGGCCGAATGGTGGGCTGACTACAAACAATGTCGAACACGATATATGTACACGATATATGTTGCTTTAAAACTTGGGCCAATTGACATAGAAACTTGGGCTGATAACAAATCAAAACATATACCCATGAACCGAAAATATTATCTTTCCTTTTAAAAGTTGATTGGGTCGCAACTTTTTAGCACTTCAAACATTTTTGATTGGATCTCCTCACTACTCGATGATAATCAAATGAACTGACACTATGACATCCACTTAGCCAACAACCTGCCGACAACTTTTAGTACAAATTTGATTTCATTGGACCTTGAACTCCACCTTAAAAAAATCTGATTGAACCAAATTCTTTTTATCAAACGAGCATTTGACCTTTATATGTGGCAGACAATTTCTGTTGGTTTTTATGTGATTGAAAATCACATGCAAGTTACTGACAAAAGCTGATATATCCACTATACTGACAAAACATATGATTTCTTTTCCAATTTAAGAGAATCGAGACACTTTATGTGACCAGAAATTTTCATGCGCTGACACACAACCACATGATCTCTTGTTCCAACATTCTGACACATATAATAATGATCATATGAACGGAAACTCTGATGTTCAGAAAAGCAGAACCTTAGATGACACAAGAACGAAATTAGATAGTCATATGAGCGGAATCACACTGTCCAAATGAGCGGAATCACACTGTTCATAAGAGCGGAAACACTTGATGTTCGAATAAGCGGAATCAGGTTTAACTTGTGACAGAAAAGCGAAATCAGAGGTCTATGGATGACAAATAAGCGGAATCAGGTGGTCATAAAAGCGAAATCAGCAAATGTCCATAAAAGCGGAATCAAGTCCGAAGGTGATTTGGTCCATTTTTTCTTCGAATTTAAGTTCCAAACTTTCAAGGGTTTGCTAATGTTCAATTGTCTATACTCTGTGAAAATTTGAGCGAATTTCGACCATTAAATCTCGTTGAACTGATAAAAGAAGGTGTTGATCATAGAAAAAACAATGAAATTCAGCCGTAATCTGTAGAACTCCTCCTCCTGAGCTCTGATACCAATTGTAGGATCGTATTCTGACCCGAACGAGTCGTTCAGAGGAGTTTTCGTCAATTACAGGTGCGGAAAACAAGTAATCAACGTAGAAACAGCTAGCAATTCATTTAATTCACTGATTTGATTGATTTAACAGCTTGTACATTCAAATCTCGATCCGGCAGCACTTCGGTACGAGTTACAAGGTCTGATTACTGATTTCGCTTATGAGACACATATATATAGTTGCTGTGGTTCGCTTTTATGGACATGACACATGAGCGAAATCTCATGTGTCCATAAAAGCGAAATCACTTACAAATTTGACCAAATGAGCGAAATCCTATTCTAAAATACATACAACCAATTTTGTCTTATATGAACACATGCAATTCTGATTCCATCTTCACGTGAACATGTTGTAGTATTGATGTCATCATTAGGTCACTTGGATGATGTCATCATCAAGAATGATGACATCATTCTCGTTCCAAACCGCAACGAACCCAAAACTCGATGTAAGACGAAGACGACAGATGTGTGCACCAACACGTCCTCTAGCCGAATGAACCTAAGTGCTCGTGTTCTTACCTCATCTAAGTTCCTGCATGGTGTCATAACAAGATCATCATAGAACAATGAATCCCTAAGCAATCCCATTTTGAAGGCCTCAACAGCTGTGGCTATATCTAAGTTGGGAATGTCTAAGGATTCTTTACTGAATTTGGTAATGTAATCCCTTAATGATTCATTATGACCCTGGGTTATCCTATATAGATCACTAGTTAATCGTTCAAATTTTTTACTACAAGAAAATTGATTATTAAACAAGTTAACTAGGTTAGCAAATGAGGTAATAGAATAGGGAGGAAGACTTAGCAGCCATTTGAGAGCTGATCCAGTAAGAGTGGATCCGAATCCCTTGCACAGGCATGCTTCCTTTAACCTTTCTGGAATTGGATTGATCTCCATCCTCTCCCTGTATTGTGCTATGTGTTCCTCAGGATCTGTCGAACCATCATACAGCTTCATTGTTGGCACATGGAACCTCTTAGGTATCTCAGCATCACAGATTGGTGGTGCAAAACGAGATATCTTGTGGCTCCCGTCTGCAATCTCTGGGATAGGTTTGACCACTCCTGGAACACTTGATATCATATCCTTTAACTTTTGCAATTCTCTGGCCATGGCATGATTGATACCTGGATCCTGCATAAGACCATGGTTAGTAGTATAAGAATTATTAAAAGTGTTACCTCCCATCGGATTCAGATTAGGAAGATTGGATGTTAATCCATATTGTTGAGGCCCTGGAATGATCGAGGGACCAGTAGAAGCATTGGTCTGCATTGGAATAAAATCTCCCTGATGGACATCTGAACTTCCTGTTTGCAAACTCCTCAAGGATCCTGGCATCTGGAAGGATCCCTGAAACTGGGACGATCCTGGAACGAAGGAGGATCCTTGAACTTGGGATGATCCTGGAACAAAGGAGGATCCTTGAACCTGGGATGATCCTGGAACAAAGGAGGATCCTTGAACCTGGGATGATCCTGGAACAAAGGAGGATCCTTGAACCTGGGATGATCCTGGAACAAAGGAGGATCCTTGAACCTGGGATGATCCTGGAAGAAAGGAGGATCCTTGAACCTGGGATGAACCTGGAACGAGGGAGGATCCTTGAATCTGCTGCATTCCTGAATATCCTCCTGAATTCGTGAGGGATCCCATATGCTGAGGATAGGATCCCGCTGGCTGGAAATATGAACCTGATGCCTGGGTCATTGTTGTTGTTCCATAGTGCACTCCTTTTGGTCCACCCACATATTGAATGTCTGGAACCACTGATGGCTGAGAAGTAATCACTGGAGTATCAAAATTCAAGGATTTTGGCACCAGTGGGGAATGATCCTCTGCCGTTGTCTTTTGTTTCTTGAGATCTCCGATTTCTTTGAGAATCCTCTCATTGGTCTTATCCTGTTGCCGTATCTGATCCTTCATCTGCAAAATCAAAGTAAACATGTCACTAGTAGTGGGAGTGTAAGAAGCAGAAGAAGTTGGAGGTTTTGAGAAAATGGGAGTTGGTTTCTTCGCAGCATTCTCAGCATTCTTCTGGGATCCAGAAGGTGGTGGAGGCAAAGGATGGACGCCTTGTGAAGAAGTGGATGAGGGCATCAAATTTGAAGCATTCTTCGCTGAGGAAGCCATTTGCTTGGTTGTAGTGAACCAAAATGAGCACAGAAATGCGTATTTTTCTAAGGACAAAGCACCAATTGCCCCACGGTGGGCGCCAAACTGTTTTGGTCAAAAAATCTGATGAGGATATTGCAACCAAACTCTCTGTTACGGGGTATGATGCTGACGATGTAGAACAATATCGAGGATCACTTCAATGTAAATTGCACAAATGACACAAGGGTTTATACGGGGAAAAAGCCCTTGATCAAGAGTTGATCTCCGGCACAAAAAACCCCGGGTGATGGAAACTACCGATCACCAAGCTCAAATAAATGAATAAATGTTTACAACTTCGGATAGTAACGAGCTAGGTACAAGGATCACTATCGTGAAATGTGTAAAAGTGAATGAGAACGAATGTATGTTCGTCGAGAGCTTCAAGTGTGCGAGTATATGAGTGTGTGTAGCTGTAAAATGACTAAGTGTTTTTTCTACTAGCTCGTTACCCCTTTTAAAATAGAAATTTAACTACCAAACTAACTATCCGACTTTTGTGCCAAGCCCCCACGTTCTCCATAACGTCCATTTTTGGCCAAGCACGTGCAGAATAGTTTGGGAATATTCTCCAGGAATGTCGCCAAGACTTGGTCAAGCTTGTTATACCTGCGAGATAGTACAAAACATAAGTAAACAATTGTCAATACAAGGATCCTTAAAGTGATCCATGATCCTGATCCTGAAGCTCTTCTGAGGATCACCACCTGTCACAGAAGTAAGGATCACTAATTAGGATAACGAATAAGGATCACTAATTGTTAGAAAATCCTCCCCTAACAAGTATTATTATTATTCGACACGTTACCCGTTGGAGGATTTTGCCCATATCCTGAAGCATATCCTGAGTTCCTCATGGTTGACATCCTGACCGAGGAGGGTATTTCAGGAGTATGATTCTGGGGAAGACTGGGCACAATATTCCCCCTGTTATCCTCAGTATACACAGCTGAACTGAAGTTCAACGCTCTGGGGTGTAAGGGAGTGACATTATCCTCAGCAGATCTGCTCGAGCCAGACTTCAGGAGTTGTATTTCCCTTAAAAGCATCTGGTTTGTTTCCTGTTGCTGCCTCATTTGTTCCTGCACACTTCCAAATAAGGTTAAAATTTCATCATTAGAAGCTAAAACGGGAGCCGATCCCTGGACACTCCGAGTAGGGATAACATCTTGAGATTGTGTAGAGGCAGGCATCCTTGGAGGAGGTGGTGGAAGCACCGAACCGGTAGTAGCAGAAGTCATAGCAGACACAGTAGAGGAACTCATGTTTGATCTCGAGGCCATTATGGACAATGTGGCAAAAAGTTTTGAAAATAGGAAACCGATTAGCGATTTGACAAAAAATTTTAGTAAAGAGAGCACCACTCGCCCCACGGTGGGCGCCAAATTGTTTTGGTCAAAAATTACCGAAGCAATTTAGTGATCAAATTAGTAAAGTGAGGTAGTGTGCTAGAAAGTGTACTTGAAAATGTGCTTGTTGAGTTAATTAGGAAATCAGTATTCAGGATATGGCTCAGGATATCGAGCTGTATCTATGATCAAACAATGAGCAAAAGTAAAGTAAACGACACGAGATGTACGAGGAAAGCCCTTGATCAATCTAGATCGCCGGCATAAAACCTCGGGAGCTGACAATCGCAGCTGCCTTGTTCTTCTATTGCTTCACAAATCAGGATACAGTGCAGGATGTGGTACGGATCGACTAAGTGTTACAATGAAACTTGAATACAAGTGTAGTGTTTGCGATGAACTAGAGAGTGAAAGTGTACGAGAGTGTTAGTGAAAAATTGTGTGTTCTAAGCTGATCCGCCCCCATCTATTTATAGTAAAGATAAAATAACAAACTACCCTAAACTTGCGGGATCCACCGAATATTCCTTCTTCGAACGTTGTAGACCTGGTCTTTCGGGCTCAACGTCTCTTCCTCAACAAATTCATCCGAGTCTTGTGGAGAAGAAGTCCTCTTGACCGTTAGCAAGTCTCAGCCCTTAACCTGCACGTGATTAATTCAATAAGCCTCAGGATATCGCCCAAGATGTTAGCAATATCCTCTTCCAGCATCCTGGTCACAGATAAACAAACAAAGGCAGGATATTGATCAGGATACGTATGTTAAGAAAATGACCCCTAACAGTACCCATTTCCACCCTTTATCTCTCGCTTTTTTGAACTCACCGGCCTTAGCTATGCCCAGATTATGCCAATGGTTTGGCGAGTTTTAATAGTGCTGGATCAAATCAAATCTCGTCATTTTCCTGACCTACTTGTTGAGGACCTTCCTATAGCATACCGGTTGAGATCCCACGGCAATCACCATTTTCTTCTGTTTTCTACCTCCAAGAACCCTCTGGTTCTTAAAGCCACCAAGAACGAGGATCGATGGCGACGAAAATTCTTTTTCGTAAAAAGAGACTCTATTGATAAGGGTTTCGATCTACCGGTTAAATGGTTAACCAAGGGTAGGATTTAGGGTTTTAGGAATATCCCCAATTATATCTTCAAACTGTATCCCGGACTTATATCCTGATGTTTTTATGCAGCGAATTTCAGAGATTTAGTGCCTCCCAGTGCAGAATCCGAATCCAAGATCAAGGAAATCTACCGACTTCCTGCCAGTGAAAGAACTTTCTCCCTGTCTCTTACAGATTCAAGCCAGAAATCAAGCTCAGAAATGTCTGGTAAGCACATTCTCAGCATATATTAATTACTTTTTAAAAGTATGATGAGTTTAAGAATATCTTCCCTTGTGCAGTACCAGTTGTCAACCTTGAAGGTTTCCAACTTGACGAGTTGGATTGCTACTCCAGCCTCGTACCCATCAAACAGGAATCCAAGCCAAAGTCGTCTGCTACACCAAAACCTACCTCTTCAAGGACCATTTCTGCTCCTAAAGCCCCTCCGGCATCTAGGACCCGAGCATCCAGTTCTCGGAAGAGAAAGGAATCGGATTCTCCAACTGTTTCTGAAACATTCTCTCTCGAGAACCATGGGTTTAACGAAGCCACCTCATTCCTCAAACAGGTAAAATTTTCCTTTCAATATCCTGCACAAGTATGTTAGTCCTTATCCTGCCTATTTTTACATCGATACCTGTGTCTTTATCGATAGGGTTTGGACCGCCTTATGCACTTGTATGAAGACGCCTGCAGGTTTAACAAGATGTTGGAGATCAAGCTGGAGAAAGCTGAAGCCACCATAGCCGACCAAGGAACCATTGCAGCTGCCAAATCCCAGCATTACGAAGATAAATATAAGGCCATGATCCAGGAACACCAAGCTACCCTCCACAAAGCCAATGATGATGCCTAAGCCAAACTAGATGCTGCCCTTCTCCAATACCAGCAGAATATGAGTTCCTATCGGGATAGCCTCAAAGTATCCGTGGTCGTCTCTCTTCTCCAAGCCAGGATAAGGATGGATTATGAGGCCATGGATTTGGGTTTTGAATGCCCCTCCTGGAATGTAAAGGCTTGGGAGGAGAAACTACAGGGCCTCAGAGGTCATCCCGTTACTCATCCTGCAAAACATGCTGGTGAAGAGCCTTCTAAGGCGGCAGAGGAAGCGGCCAATGCTGGTGATGATGCCGAGAAGAATCCTGAGGCTGATGCTGGTGCAAATGCTGGGAAGGAGGTTACTGATCAAGAAGGTGCCGCTTCTTAGGCGGCGAAGTGGGCGATGATGGATATACGTGCCAAGGCCGGAGCCCACCTTTTTTTAAATTTCATGGTTGTGGTTGTGTAAACAATTTACTTTTCCTGTCTTCAAACAATTTATATTTCCTGCATTAGAACAATATGATGACCAAAGGTGGATGGGTCCTAGGTTTTAGGATGAAGCCCTTGGTCATCAATTAGTATAACCTGTTTTGAATGTGGTAACGGTTGTAGGTGGACAGGTCTTGTTTTGAGATAGATCCTCCAACCGTTACAAAAGTATGGTAGAAACTAATTGTGCTTTTGGCGGATGGGCCTTGGTTTAAGGTGAAACCAAAAGCACAACTTTTGACCTGTTAATAATATAACTATCTTTTGACTTATTTGTTATTGCCTTGTTGCTTAGTGTAACTCTTAGCTTTGTAAAAATGTTGTATTGTTATCTAATGAAAATATCCTGATCAGTATACTCAGCAATATATTACAAAAACTTTTTTATTAAATAGGACTCCCAAATGCTCGTTCAACTTTGTAGAAAGCTTTTTGAAAAAGAATCTATTTTTCCAAAACCAGTTTTCGATAATACTTTAATGATCAAAGTTCCAAACTAATACTAATTTCAAACACCTTAATCAAATATCCTGAAAATGACTTTGAGAATATATCAGGATACTTATAAAATATAGTGTTACTAAAAACTTAGACGATGTTTACAAAGGAAAGATCATACCCGGAGTAGTATATAACCCTATTACCAAGCCTCAATGTCTTTGCAGCTTCTTCAATGAAGATGTCCCCAGTGCGAGGTACTTAGTGCATTAGTTCCGAGCCTTATCCTTTTAACTTTATATCACCATCTTGGCAGGGATGTCCCCTGTGTACAATGTCTTCAAATACTTTAGAAATCTACTGAATGTCAGTTTCCATTGTATAGGCAATTTTTTACGTCCCAAAGGTAAAACCCAAGGACGTACTGGAGATAAATCCCTTGTATCCTGGGGAAAATCCCAAATTTTCATGCGCTACAGGCGGGAGTGTATAAACTCCAAGACTTAGAAAGGTGAAAACCTTTAAACCTTAGAGAGTATGAAAATACCCTTTCGTGAGAGAGGGTGATCAATCCTCGTATACCTTTACGATTTAGGATATAGCCAACAGTAACGAAATTGTCAGCCACTTTTACATGGACTGGTCCCGCCACCTTGAACTATCCCTGAATAACTTGCGCTCCAGGCGGGGTGTTCAAACCCAATTCGGAAGAAAGGTGAATACCTTTAAGCCTGTGAAGGGATCTGTAACGCCCCGCGTTTTCATACTTTCTATATTTAGTAACCATCGTTTGTAAAACTATTTTTGGAAACTTCGTAAGTCTTGTAATCGTCCTTTTATTTAAAAACGTTGTAAAATCCGAGACTTGGATTATGATTTAAACTCGTATTTCGTTAAATACATAGTGCACATACTTTATATAGTCTCATACATTCAATTTCATGGAACAATTGGTACTTAATCGTAGTTCTTGGAATCTATGTGCCAAAATTGTAAATACATGAAACTTATGCATAAAACGTGTTTCGATCATAAACGATACTTGAATACGACTTCCATATGCTTAATTATACTTGATTATGTTCCTCATACTTTATTTAGCCTTAAACTATGCTTAAATGGCAAAACTAGTCCTTAGAACACCTTAAAAGCCCATATTGACAAACTGCAGGGACTAAAATGAAAATAAGTGAAAGAGGTTAGCTTACGGACCGTAACACTCCCAGTGTTGAGGTCCGTAAGCATGTCTGGCGGGCAGAAAACACAACAGCCTCTTTTCTACGCGATTTTGCACGAAATCCCAAGATTTAAACCTCCCCAATCAGCTTTAATCCACCTCTAAACACCCCCAATCACCTCAAATCTCTTCCACTATAAATATATACCCTCTCCAAGCCTTCATACACTTTCAACACTCTCAAATCACTCCAAATTCACTCTCAAATCAGTTGCAAACTCAAGATTCGGGCAGATTCATACACCTTTACTAAAATGAGCATAACTTGCTCATTTCTCAACGAAATTGCTTGATTCTTCTTCCTAATTGCTTGGATAATCATAGGGTATGATTCCTTGACTTCTCCTTGGAGAAATCAGACCTGGAAATCCCCTGAAATGATCCAAAACTTTCTGTTTTGATTTATGTTCTTACAAACTTGTTTAAACTTCATCCAACTTGTGTCTAACACATCTCATACCAATGTCCTAATGCTTACAACCTCTTTTATGGTTGGTTAAGCTTAAAAACATGGTTGAGACACTATAAATCAGAGGTTAAAACCTCAAATAATTCTGTTTTGATAAGGGTTTTTGACCCACAAATCATGTTCAAACTTATGCTTTGATGAAGAGTGATTATGGAACAACTTGGGTTGTTCCAACATAAAATCCTCACATGGTTTGATGATTTCTCTTAGTATAGCTTGTTATATTATTGTATGTACCTTAGTTCATGACCCTCCTTGGTTGTTTTTACATCAAGTGTAGTGGTGAACATACAAGGGGTTCCTAAATGGAAGCTTGTTCTTCCTACCCCATACGTGACTTATATGATAAACTTGAGGTGCCTAAATGGAGATTTAATCTCCTACCTCCTACTTGAATTATTGGACGAAAGAATATGTAATACTTAACCTAAATACGTATATATACTCATTCGAACCTTTGATGTTGAACTTGTGTTTATATGTTAAAGTAGTAGAACACCATCTAAAACCAAAACCTTGTTGTGATTCTTATGGGTGTTCAACTCATGAAAACATTATCATAACCCTTGTGGTTACCAAGTGTCATACAAGTGTTAAGTGTTGAAGATAATTAATTTCCACATATTATTCTCATAACTTATTTTTATGTTGTTTTAAATGCCGAATCTCGACTTTAAGCATACTCGAACCCTAACCCTTACACACTCAATCTTTTAACCTCATCAACTCGTCAATAATCGGATAATCGGAAAGCATATGCAACCTTTGTGAGTATACTCGTATTTTCCCATTTTTACTTTTACCACTTTTGGGGTGTAACATGTTTATCTATCAACAACTTACACATGAACTTTTGCTTAAACACATGAACATTCTTATTAACATGCTTGTATACGTGATGGCTTGATACTTTAAACTTGGATTAATCTTATGTGTTGAACTTATCATTAACTTGTATGAGCCAAACCGTGACATATGTAGCGCTATAGGATTAACGACCCGCCCCCTTTATCTGGGTTATGTCATGAGCATATTGCGTTTCCTTGGTTGATATGTTAGACACATACCATGTTTTTATGTTTATCTTGAATCACATGCTTGCTATGAGGAATTGTTCAAAACTTATCTTTTGCTATGTACGTACCAAACTTGTATACTCGCCTTTGCTTTTGCATTGACTTTTATTTTAAACATGTTACAGGTTGATGACGATGATATGAAAAGAAGTAGCGTGATGCCTAGATACACATTTAGACGTTAGGTTTAATATGTCGTATCAATTTTGTTTATGCTATATGTATTCCTTTTGAACTTGTTGTTATTTGAATTGATGTAATATTGACAACTTGAAGTTATGGAATGAAATTTGAAATATTTAAATATTGTCACAAATAGCGTTATGATGTCTCGAGCAATCTTCACACTTCGTCTCATCCCGATGTTTCCGCCATTGGTTGGGGTGTGACAGATTGGTATCAGAGCCATAACTATAGGGAATTAGGTAGAAATGCCATGCTTTTACCTAGTCTATAGTTTTAGAGCCTTATTCGTATGTTTTGCTTGAACAACTACATGATACTTTATTTGTTTCTTATTTATGCTATTTTAGACATATGTATCACTCGTGAGAAATATTCAACATGTTATTCTTATGCATTAATGCTTGTCTTATTATGTGTTAATACTTGCTTCATTATTCGATTCTTTACGTGTTACTTTAAACATATTTCTCTATGTGCTAATACATGTTTTATCATTTCGTTATCCAAGCACCATTCTTGATATGCTTTCTTATGTGTTTATACTTGTTCATGTATTTCCTTTGACATACACCTCCCTCATG
Source organism: Helianthus tuberosus (assembly GCA_030545235.1). Taxonomy (NCBI): domain Eukaryota; kingdom Viridiplantae; phylum Streptophyta; class Magnoliopsida; order Asterales; family Asteraceae; genus Helianthus; species Helianthus tuberosus. The sequence continues at coordinate 17,212,624 of CM060400.1, forward strand.
CATTTTACTTTTATTTTAAACCCGACAACACTCATATTACAAAAATGAGACAACTTCACCAAAATAGGCGTGAAACCCACAATTTGGTGAATGACTCTCGATCCCTCTACTTTTCCTTCTTACACGAAATTCACCACCAAGTTAGGAGTGAAATCCACACCTTGATGGAGAAATTCAAATTTCAAATTCTAGTGGACCCTCGCCAAAGTGTCGAAATTAACTTTTGACCCGACGAGTACCAACCACACTTAGGATACTAGATCGCCAAGTTAGGGGTGAAACCCGCACCTTGTCGACTAGTTCCACTCCTTGATTTTCATTAATCCCGCCAAGTCTCGAAATTTCAATTGAATTGGGGACATGTAGTAACTGGAAGGGTAAATACCGTCAACCGACTTGTCGGCGAGAGTATTTCACCTATTAGGCCAAAGCATGCTCCTCAAGTTCGAAAGACTTTTCGACTACTTTGGTTAGTCAAAGGTTCCGTTTTGGAACCATCCGAATTTTAGTCAAACGTGTTTTACTATTTATTTTACGCGATGCAATCTTTCAAATTCGAATTTACTTCCGATATTTTCTTCTCACACACACAACATACTGAATCTTTTCCATACATTTATACATATGCAAGATTTCATGTAATTTAAATTCATATTCCTTGTAATGACAAGTGGAGACATATCCTCGAGATAGGAGTGATTTCCTTACCTTGATGATTAACTCCACTCCCCTTTTCTTAAAACGACCTCACCAACGAGTTAGGGGTGATTCCCTTACCTAGGTGATCGTTACCAAAACGTCTCTTCAAAATATCTTATTATGCAAACTCGATCATGTTTTATACCTAAATTATTTATCATCATTCAAAATACATACGTATACGATTTCCAAATACATTGTTTTATCAAGCGTACTTTCTATCCTACAACCTATTTTCACTTAACTCGTATGCACGAGATTCTTAAACATATCTTAAACGTTCACTACACAAATTTTCAAACCTTACGCAATGCTACCTATCAATTTAATCGGTCCAAGGAATCTCTTGCCCATGAACTTCATATTCGGCTTAATCACTAAAACGCACTTATGATATAAATCACCAAACTAAAGACTTTCATTCTCACTCGGAGGATCAAACCAACCTTCCTTTTTCACCTATAAGATCTTATGGATGTTATATGATCGTTTTACCAAAGACTTTTTTAACATCAACAAATCATTTGTTAGAACTTTTAACAATCACTAAGTTTTGTTGCTAAATTTCTTTTCTAAGGATCCTCGTTTTCACAAGAACCTCCTAAATTCATAACTTCTTGTTAATGAAATGAATTTACCTTTGATTGAAAACCTTTTACACCAATTTACAAAACACGTGGGCAGGAAGACTTCTTGGAGACCGACCATCCTTGGATTTCGTAAACTCTTTTAAAACAAAAAGTAGCATTTCCATTCATTACAAAATGCATTATGCTTAACCCATGAGTGCCATATATCCTTTTACATATGCAACTATATTCTACATTTCAAACCAAGCTCACCCAATTTTGATACGATAAACTCAACGTTTCGTTTAAACAACTATACACACATTTCATCATACACGTTTTAGTCATTTTGACGCAACAATTCACTTATAATCATTCGTATTTACATACTTAACCTTTGGACGACTTTATACACCTAAATCCGTGATGTTCCAACATACACTATATGCGTAAATTTAAATATTCGTACCTATACTTACATTCATACGTTTTATGCCTATACTATTAATCGTATTCATACTTATACTCATACGTTTCATGATTTTACCTATACTCATATATTTCATGTTTTCACTTATACTCATACGTTGCGTACTTATGCATATACACATACTACTCGTACGTGTTATGTCGATACACATACTTGCGTGCTTATTCATACTTAAACTTATACTTATGCTCACACTTTCATTCATACTCATGATCCATACATTCGTACCCATACGCGAACGTAATCCGAGTGATTCGCTTGCGTGGGTCCCATACATACTTGAGCATGGACTTGCTTACATACTACATTCGTACACGTGCACATTCTTAATTTTAAATTATGGATACCCTAATTCATACACAACTAGTACAAGCTATGCGGATCAGGCGACGATCAATATAATCACGGGTGCACACGGGATTATAGTGATAAGCGTATGAGAACCATAGAGTGTACTACTGTGTATGGTAAGACACGGAACGTAACATGACACCGAATACGAAACGGATGCATTGTGGCCAAAACATGGTGGATACGCCGCTGGTACTTCCTATATATAAGTGTTTTCGCCATGTTACCAAATTTCGTAAAACGTGCCACGAGAAATTCAGTGTTTTGCAGACCTTTGGACCTTATACAAACTTCATACAACTCTCAAATGCATTATATCCGATTATCCAATGACGAGACTTCATTCTTCACACACTACGTTCATCTATCCAACACTTATGCCATTCTCATACTTGTACTCTTTAAGAGTCATTCGTTCATTCTATACCAATAGTATTCTCCTTATCCTTTTAATTCATACAAACCTCGTTCGCCATTAAGCTTGTTTAAACATTCCGGTCCTAACTTGCCACGTCACCTATAAAATAGTCTTCCTATTCTGGAAACTTGTGTAACTATACTTAGCATACCTTTAACGCTTTAACTAAAGTACCAAACCTTCTCGTTCCACTCAATAAACAACTTTTTATAAATGTGATTTCATCACCACGTCCCATCAAAATATAAAACGTTTGTCAACGTCTTCTTTCTTATTACGTCATTTTTTTTAAATACGTCGCCAATTTAAGTTACTCAAGGTTGTCAGACTCACTTCACCTGTATACGCACCTACATGTTTTCAAATAGGTCAGACACCTCAAAGTATTTTAAGCAATAAACCCACTCGCAAATTACCTCGTCAAAGTTTTGTGCCTTTTCAAAATATTTCGAAATTTTCAAGTCTCAAACTTTCACTAAAACATTTCAAGTCTACCTCTTGAATAAATTTCGGGACGAAATTTCCTAAAGGAGGGGAGACTGTAACGCCCCGCGTTTTCATACTTTCTATATTTAGTAACCATCGTTTGTAAAACTATTTTTGGAAACTTCGTAAGTCTTGTAATCGTCCTTTTATTTAAAAACGTTGTAAAATCCGAGACTTGGATTATGATTTAAACTCGTATTTCGTTAAATACATAGTGCACATACTTTATATAGTCTCATACATTCAATTTCATGGAACAATTGGTACTTAATCGTAGTTCTTGGAATCTATGTGCCAAAATTGTAAATACATGAAACTTATGCATAAAACGTGTTTCGATCATAAACGATACTTGAATACGACTTCCATATGCTTAATTATACTTGATTATGTTCCTCATACTTTATTTAGCCTTAAACTATGCTTAAATGGCAAAACTAGTCCTTAGAACACCTTAAAAGCCCATATTGACAAACTGCAGGGACTAAAATGAAAATAAGTGAAAGAGGTTAGCTTACGGACCGTAACACTCCCAGTGTTGAGGTCCGTAAGCATGTCTGGCGGGCAGAAAACACAACAGCCTCTTTTCTACGCGATTTTGCACGAAATCCCAAGATTTAAACCTCCCCAATCAGCTTTAATCCACCTCTAAACACCCCCAATCACCTCAAATCTCTTCCACTATAAATATATACCCTCTCCAAGCCTTCATACACTTTCAACACTCTCAAATCACTCCAAATTCACTCTCGAATCAGTTGCAAACTCAAGATTCGGGCAGATTCATACACCTTTACTAAAATGAGCATAACTTGCTCATTTCTCAACGAAATTGCTTGATTCTTCTTCCTAATTGCTTGGATAATCATAGGGTATGATTCCTTGACTTCTCCTTGGAGAAATCAGACCTGGAAATCCCTTGAAATGATCCAAAACTTTCTGTTTTGATTTATGTTCTTACAAACTTGTTTAAACTTCATCCAACTTGTGTCTAACACATCTCATACCAATGTCCTAATGCTTACAACCTCTTTTATGGTTGGTTAAGCTTAAAAACATGGTTGAGACACTATAAATCAGAGGTTAAAACCTCAAATAATTCTGTTTTGATAAGGGTTTTTGACCCACAAATCATGTTCAAACTTATGCTTTGATGAAGAGTGATTATGGAACAACTTGGGTTGTTCCAACATAAAATCCTCACATGGTTTGATGATTTCTCTTAGTATAGCTTGTTATATTATTGTATGTACCTTAGTTCATGACCCTCCTTGGTTGTTTTTACATCAAGTGTAGTGGTGAACATACAAGGGGTTCCTAAATGGAAGCTTGTTCTTCCTACCCCATACGTGACTTATATGATAAACTTGAGGTGCCTAAATGGAGATTTAATCTCCTACCTCCTACTTGAATTATTGGACGAAAGAATATGTAATACTTAACCTAAATACGTATATATACTCATTCGAACCTTTGATGTTGAACTTGTGTTTATATGTTAAAGTAGTAGAACACCATCTAAAACCAAAACCTTGTTGTGATTCTTATGGGTGTTCAACTCATGAAAACATTATCATAACCCTTGTGGTTACCAAGTGTCATACAAGTGTTAAGTGTTGAAGATAATTAATTTCCACATATTATTCTCATAACTTATTTTTATGTTGTTTTAAATGCCGAATCTCGACTTTAAGCATACTCGAACCCTAACCCTTACACACTCAATCTTTTAACCTCATCAACTCGTCAATAATCGGATAATCGGAAAGCATATGCAACCTTTGTGAGTATACTCGTATTTTCCCATTTTTACTTTTACCACTTTTGGGGTGTAACATGTTTATCTATCAACAACTTACACATGAACTTTTGCTTAAACACATGAACATTCTTATTAACATGCTTGTATACGTGATGGCTTGATACTTTAAACTTGGATTAATCTTATGTGTTGAACTTATCATTAACTTGTATGAGCCAAACCGTGACATATGTAGCGCTATAGGATTAACGACCCGCCCCCTTTATCTGGGTTATGTCATGAGCATATTGCGTTTCCTTGGTTGATATGTTAGACACATACCATGTTTTTATGTTTATCTTGAATCACATGCTTGCTATGAGGAATTGTTCAAAACTTATCTTTTGCTATGTACGTACCAAACTTGTATACTCGCCTTTGCTTTTGCATTGACTTTTATTTTAAACATGTTACAGGTTGATGACGATGATATGAAAAGAAGTAGCGTGATGCCTAGATACACATTTAGACGTTAGGTTTAATATGTCGTATCAATTTTGTTTATGCTATATGTATTCCTTTTGAACTTGTTGTTATTTGAATTGATGTAATATTGACAACTTGAAGTTATGGAATGAAATTTGAAATATTTAAATATTGTCACAAATAGCGTTATGATGTCTCGAGCAATCTTCACACTTCGTCTCATCCCGATGTTTCCGCCATTGGTTGGGGTGTGACAGGATCAGGATCCCTTGTACGTGAGAGAGGGGGCCAATCCTCTAATCTTCCGAAATATCCTGAGTGAGCATCCCGGAGCTATATCCCGAAGCATATACTGCAAAACATCCTTACACTAAGGTGTGTGTTAGCTTGGCTAACACCCCTCCGATGCTTAAGTCAGTATTGGGTTACAAAGAACAAATTAAACCAAACATATTTAAAAAAGGTAGAATTCATACCATCCTGAGTTAGAAATTAAATTCTAAACTCACTTGAAATAGAGCTTAAGGTGTATAGCATTCCAAGATCTCGGTAGCATATCCCCCTCCATATTCTTGAGTCTGTATGCTCCTTTCCCTGCTTCTGATTCAACTTCGTATGGTCCTTCCCATTTTGGAGCTAACTTGCCATCGGCAGGATTAGTAGTATTCTGAAAAGCCTTTCTTAACACCCAATCTCCAACCTTAAATCTTCTGGTCCTAATATTCTTGTTATATGCCCTGGATATTCTCTGTTGATACGCTGCCATCCTTAGCCTTGCCGCATCTCTCTTCTCATCTATAGTGTCTAAATCCTGACTTAAGGCTTCAGGATTCTGCTCAGGATCACTCAGGGTAGATCTTGCAGTGGGTATTGTCATTTCCGTTGGAATCATTGCTTCTGCTCCAAATACCAAGGAAAATGGGGTTTGTCCTGTTGCATTCTTTACCGTTGTCCTATCAGCCCACAAAACAAAGGGTAATTCTTCTGCCCATCTTCCTTTCTTGGCTCCAAGCCTTTTCTTTATGTTATTGACAATTATCTTGTTTGAGGATTCCGCTTGTCCATTCGCTTGAGGATGTACTGGAGTAGATGTTATCATTTTGATTCCCCAACTCTTGCAAAAGTCAGTAGTTCTCTTGCTTATAAACTGAGAACCATTGTCACAGATTATCTCGGCTGGTACTCCGAATCTGGTCAGGATATTCCTCTTTATGAAGGATACTACTTCTTGGTCTCTAACTTGAACAAATGCTTCAGCTTCAACCCACTTAGAGAAATAGTCCGTCATTGCTAGCATAAAGACTTTTCCTCCCGGAGCTTTTGGTAGCTTTCCCACTATATCCATACCCCACTTCATAAATGGCCAAGGGGAAACAATAGGATATAATGGTTCAGCAGGTTGATGCAGTATGTTACTATGTCTTTGACATGCGTCACATCTTCGAGCATATTCTGCGGCATCTTTTCTCATTGTTGGCCAATAATATCCTGTCCTTAATACTTTCGAGAATAACGACCTGCCCCCAGTATGGTTACCACAATCCCCTTCATGTATATCCTGAAGTACTTCTTTGGCTTCAGGATCCTCCAAGCACCTCAAATACGGTCCTGCAAGAGATTTCTTGTATAAAATATTATTTATAATAGTGAATCGTGATACCTTCATCCTAAATGCCTTAGGATTTTCATTTCCAGGGATGTGTCCTTCTTTGAGATATCTCATGATTGGAGCCGTCCAGGATTTAGGATCCTCTTCAGGATGCTCTGCTCCAGGATCCTGAATACCCGCTACTTCTTTATCCCGAGGATTCGTTGCAGGATATAAGACATGTAATATTGGTATTTGGGTCCCTTCAGGTATCCTGATCGATGATCCCAAATTTGCTAAGGCATCCGCTTCAGCATTATCCTCCCTTGGTACCTGTTCAAGTATAAAAACATCGAAATATCCTGCTAATTTTTTGAGAATATCAAGATATTCGATTAATTTCTCACCCTTAACTGCATAGGATCCATTAAAATGGTTAGTAATTAACAAAGAGTCAACATATACTTGCAAATTTTTGATACTCATGCTCTTAGCCAACTCTAATCCTGCAATTAAAGCCTCATACTCTGCTTCATTATTAGTAGCAGGAAATTCACACCTAATAGCCTGGGGTAATATGTCCCCCTGTGGCGATTTTAGTAGTATTCCTAATCCTACTCCTCTTACATTAGATGCACCATCAGTATATAATGTCCAGGATCCTGAGGATTCTCCTAACTGTTGAACTTCTAGGTCTACCTCGTCCTGAATGTCGCTACTAAAATCAGCCACAAAGTCAGCTAAAGCCTGAGACTTTATGGCATTTCTAGGTTCATATACTAAATCATAAGCACTCAGCTTTACCGACCACTTAGCCATTCTGCCTGACATTTCTGGTTTCCTAAGTACATTTTTAACAGGATAATTTGTTTTAACATGAATCCTATGTGTCTCAAAGTAATGTCTAAGCTTTGTCGACGCCATGACTAGAGCTAATATTAATTTTTCTAAATGAGAATACCTAGTTTCAGCATCTAACAAACTTTTACTAACATTATAAACAGGATATTGCTGACCTTCATGGTCTTTTATAAGAACGGCACTTACAGCATTCCCTGATACAGCAAGGTATAGGGATAGTGGTTCACCATTTTCAGTCTTCATCAATAGAGGTGCGGTTGAGAGATATCGCTTCAAATCCTGTAGGGCTGCTTCATGCTTCTCACCCCATTCGAATTTTTTGTTCTTCTTCAGGATATCATAAAAATCTTTGCATTTCTCTGAGGATCTCGAGATAAACCTGTTTAATGGTGCCACTCGCCCTGTTAATCGTTGAACATCCTTCATATTTGAGGGCGATTTAATATCCAAGATGGCTTTAATCTGCTCCGGGCTCGCTTCTATTCCTCTTTTGGTCACCATATATCCTAGAAATTTTCCTGCCCCCACTCCAAAATGGCACTTAGCAGGATTCAGCTTCATGTTATACTGATCCTGGATATCAAACGCTCCTTTAATATCCTGGAGGTGATCCTGAGCTTTCTTTGATTTTACCACCATGTCGTCGATGTACACCTCCATGGTGTCCCCCAGTTTGTCTTTGAACATCATGTTTACCAATCTTTGGTATGTTGCACCTGCATTTTTCAAACCAAAAGGCATAGCTGTATAACAATAAATACCTGTTGGTGTCATGAAGGCAGTATCCTCCTGGTCAGAAGGCTCCATTTGGATCTGTTGAAATCCTGAGGATGCGTCCATGAAGGTCAGCATTTCATGCCCGGCAGTGGCATCTACCATTGCATCAATGTGGGGAAGAGGAAATGGGTCTTTAGGACAAGCTTTGTTCAAGTCTGTGTAGTCTACACAAACTCTCCATTTCCCATTTTTCTTCTGTACCACAACCACGTTTGCTAGCCACCTTGGGAACTTAACCTCTCTGATCATCCTGGACTTCAATAATCTCTCAACTTCCTCTTGGATAATCGTATTCCGCTCAGGAGCAAACTTCCTTCATTTTTGCTGAACAGGCTTGAATGATTTATCAATTCCAAGCTTGTGAGTAATAATGTCTTTGGATATGCCTGTCATATCCTCATGCTTCCATGCAAATGTCGACATCCTGCATTTCAAAAAGTTAATTAATTGTTCTTCAATATCCCGAGGGATATTGGTTCCTACGAGCACCGAAATATCGGGATTATCCTGGTCCAGGATAATTTTCTTCACATCCTGCTCCGGATCCTCCACGATATCCTGGGCCCGCGTCTTTAATTGCTATGCTGCACTAGGTTTGGTTGAGGATTTCATCGAGGATGAGTAGCATTCTTTCGCCTCCTGCTGATCACTATCAACTTTGACAACTCTCCAAGGGGTAGGGATCTTGATGCATTGGTGATATGTTGATGGCACAGCCTTCATATCGTGAATCCACGGTCTTCCCAGTATGATGTTATAGCAGGATAGAGAATCCATCACACAGAAACGTTGTATCGAGTTGACTCCTTCAACGTATACTGGCAACTTTATCTCTCCCACTGTGTTTCTAGCCTCTCCACTGAACCCAACAAGCACGGTAGACTTTGAAGTGATATCCATTGGAGATACATTCATTCTCTTTAGAGTCTCTAGTTGGATTATGTTAATGGAGCTGCCGTTATCAACCAATATCCTGCGTACAAAATGGTTAGCCACATATAACGTTATTACCAGAGCATCATGGTGAGGATCCTGGACAGTATCCCTGTCATCAGCATCAAAAGTGATCACTTTGTCAGTTGTGAGGGTAGTCATCCTGACAGGTCTGTCTCCCCTTTCGGCCTTAGCTTCCTTTGCATGTCTCTTTGCCGCCGAATACGAAGTCCCACAAATGTCGGATCCTCCCAAAATGAAGTTGATTATCTTGGCATCCGCGGGAGGTGATGCTGCTCGCTCAGGATCCTTCTCAGTATCCTGACCCTTATTCTTCTTTCTTCCTATGAGATCTTTCAGATATCCCTTGCTTAGAAGATAGCTTATTTCTTTCCTTAGAGCAATGCAATCCTCAGTCATATGTCCGAAATCTTCGTGGAAAGCACACCATTTTGACTTATCTTTCCAGTCAGCTTTCTGTTGACTCTTTCGAGGCCACCTAGCCTTATCTCCTAGACCCTGCATGGCATACATCAATTCAGGAATGTTAACAGAAAAGCAATATTCAGACAACTCAGGATATTCTTCAGGATCCTCATCTTCGACAGGATTCACTCTTTTATTTTCATTTCTACCATATGGCTTAGGCCGACATGGCTTGAATGAGGATTCAGACTTCCTGTTGGTCGACTCATAGGTGTTGGATGAGTTCATTCTCTCTTGCATCTTCCTGTCATCTTCCAGATGGATATATCTCAAAGCCCTGTTACGAGCTTCGTCGAGATTCCTGCAGGGATTCATTACAAGATCCTGATAAAACTGAGAATCCTTTTGTAATCCCATCTTAAAAGATTGCACAGCTGTTGCAACATCAAGATGTGGGATATCCAAGGATTCTCGACTGAATTTGTTCACATAATCCCTCAAGGATTCCTGAGGCCCTTGAGTTATCCTGTAAAGATCACTGGTTAGTTTCTCAAAACTCCGACTACAAGAAAATTGACTGTTAAATAAATTAACCAAATGAGCAAACGAAGTAATTGAGTGAGGAGGAACGTTTAACAGCCATTTTAAGGCTGATCCTGTTAGAGTAGAACCAAATCCCTTGCACAAGCATGCTTCCTTGAGCTCCGGAGGGATAGGGTTAATCTCCATTCTTTCCCTATACTGAGCAATATGCTCTTCAGGATCCGTAGTTCCGTCGTAAAGCTTCATGTTGGGGGTTTGAAATCTCTTTGGGATCTCAGCATCACAGATAGGATATGCAAAACGAGATATCTTGTGGCTGTCTTGGGACACTTCCAGGATCGGCTGGACCACCCCAGGTACACTAGATATCATGTCCTTCAACTTCTGAAGTTCCCTAGTAAGTGCTGATGTTACACCTGTATCCTGCAAAGATCCACTATTGTTAGTAGCATGAGTATTATTATTATTTGACACGTTACCCGTTGGAGGATTTTGCCCATATCCTGAAGCATATCCTGAGCTCCTCATGGTTGACATCCTGACCGAGGAGGGTATTTCAGGAGTATGATTCTGAGGAAGGCTGGGCACAATATTCCCCCTATTATCCTCAGTATACACAGCTGAACTGAAGTTCAAAGTTCTGGGATGTAATGGAGTGACAATATCCTCAGCAGATCTGCTCGAGCCAGACTTCAGGAGTTGTATTTCCCTTAAAAGCATTTGGTTTGTTTCCTGTTGCTGCCTCATTTGTTCCTGCACACTTCCAAATAAAGTAAGAATTTCATCATTAGAAGCTAGAACGGGAGCAGATTCCTGAACACTGCGAGTAGGGATAATATCCTGAGGTCGTGAAGAGGCTGGCATCTTTGGAGGAGGTGATGGAAGCACCGAACCGGTAGTAGCAGAAGTCATAGCAGACACAGTGGAGGAGCTCATGTTTGATCTTGAGGCCATTATGGACAATGTGGCAAAAAGTTTTGAAAATAGAAAGCCGATTAGCGATTTCACAAAAAATTTTAGTAAAGAGAGCACCACTTGCCCCACGGTGGGCGCCAAATTGTTTTGGTCAAAAATTACCGAAGCAATTTAGTGATCAAATTAGTAAAGTGAGGTAGTGTGCTAGAAAGTGTATTGAAAATATACATGTTAAGTTATTTAGAAAATCAGTATTCAGGATACGGCTCAGGATATTGAGCTGTATCTATGATCAAACTATGAGCAAAAGTAAAGTAAACGACACGAGATGTACGAGGAAAGCCCTTGATCAATCTAGATCGCCGGCATAAAACCTCGGGAGCTGACAATCGCAGCTGCCTTGTTCTTCTTATTACTTCAAACGTCAGGATACAGTGCAGGATGTGGTGCGGATCGACTATGTGTTACAATGAAATTTGAATACAAGTGTGGTGTTTGCAATGAGCTAGAGAGTGAAAGTATTCGAGAGTGTAAGTGTAAATTGTGTGCCTTAAACTGATCCGCCCCCATCTATTTATAGTAAAGATAATGTAACAAACTATCCTAAACTTCCGGGATCCAGCGAATATTCCCACTTGAACATTGAGGACCAAGTCTTTCGGGTTCAACGGCTTCCTCATAACAAATACGCCCGAGTCTTGAGGAGAAGAAGTCCTGATGACCGTTAGTAACTTACAGCCATTAACCTGCACGTGTTTAATTCACTCAAACTCAGGATATCGCCCAAGATGTTAGCAATATCCCCGTTCAGCATCCTGGTCACAAACAAACAATTAAAAGCGGGATATTAGTCAGGATATGTATACTCAGAAAATGACCCATAACATATGCCACTTTTGTTCTCGAGACGGCTGGGGCACGCAACACGAGAAGAAAAGTAATAGTCGTCCTAAAACGTTCACATGTGGAAGGGTCGGATGTGTCGACGGAACCCTTGCACCTTGGAAGGATAAACTAGACACCAAGTGTCGTGCTGTGGCTCCAACACTGATGGTTCGCATTATGCCCCAAGTGTTACTAGTAGTAGGATGGCATAGACCATTGATTTTAATTTTTACCAAATAGGGTTGTTATAGTCGTTTTAATTTAAATATTAAATTTGCGCCATAACCAAAAGACCCTTTCTCCTCTCGGGACAATTAGTTTTAGATAACCTACAGAACTAAGTTTGTCGCGACTTGGAATAACCAATTAAACTTAATAGTAAGTTTATGAGTTTTAAAGATGTGAGAAAAACATGTTATAAAACTCTAGTGGTTATAAAAATATGCAAGTTGCTAGAACTTGTTTTTTGTCGATTTCATTAAAAAAAAAAACTTTTAAGAATGCGTTTTTGGTATTAGGTTGAAGTGTGATAACATTTATTAAAAGGAAACCGTAATAGCAAAAAAATGAATATGTAAATCATATGGGCATGATTATGATCTTGCTAGAGCCAAGTAGCAAGATCAAAGGGGTCACGGTCTCAAAACACAAAACAACCACAAGGATGGACTTGAGTGCATCTTGTTGTCTTGAGCGACTCCCACTAACTCCAAGACTCCTCTTGGCATTCGGTTTTGCTTTGGGTCTTCGTATCAACAATATTTAACAAGTAAATATAACAAAGACAAAGAACCTTATCTATTACAACTTTGAACCACAAAACGGGTCAAAACCATAAACTAATCTATTACAACTTTGAGCCGCAAAATGGGCCAAAACCATGAACAAAACCAAATATAAACACAACCACAAAGTCGGGCCCGATTTACATATTCAACATAACCAAAAGCATGTTTGGGCAATTTTGGTCAACAAATTGTCAACAAATAAAAAATGACCAAAATATTTATAAAAGAAACCCAAAGATAAAATAAATCTAAAACTTTAGACTTTTAAAGTTTGTGATTTATTATTCCGGTGAAATAAGACCGGTTTCGATTTGCATGTGGTGAGAATCGGCTCTGATACCGTTGAAGGATATCCGTGGTATAATTTTATTTTTATTTTATGAACCCGGTTAATATTATGTATGTGTTTATTTCGTTACAAAGATTAGTCAAATCACTTTTGACAAATAAAAAACATGTATATGTATGTTATTCAAAATATTTAACTAGTTAAAACTATATATACATTTTAAGCAACGGAAGCGTATGTAGCAAAATAACACGAACACTTTTATACCAAGTGTAACGACTCTCATCAAAAGTCATAATTATTAAATTAATTTGACCAATAGGAAACCCTAATTGAGACACCCAAGTGATTCTGTGCAAACCCTAGAATTTTCATAATTTTCAGAATCAGGATTAGGGCCCCTAAAACTCAGGGGGGGTATTCCCTACTTGATAATTATCTATATTTGCGTGCTCAAGAAGTTGAATTTTTAGATATCGTCGACTCAGCAAGACTGGAAACACACGTGGCAAGCAGATAGCAAATTTTGAACCCATACGATGCGCAGGGGCTTTTCTGCTACGATGCGCAGGCCTGATAAAATCCCATACGATGCGTAGGGGTTTTATGCCTACGGTGCGTATGGTTTCCATACGATGCGTATGGTGTACTTAGCCTACGATGCGCAGGGCTTGACAAAATTCACCTATAAATAGAGGACATTGGCATTCGCTTTCTGGTGTTCAAACGACGAAAGAATTCGTCCAATTCTTCGATTTCTCTTCTGTTTACTTCAATTAACACACACGACACTCAAATTAAGCATAGCGGGGTGCTGCAGAACAGGGTATTAACTTAATCGCTATTACGATTCATTGTCCGATCGATCCATATATCCAATGGATGTTTAAGTGCCGCCCACATTAGGGTTATACTTTATCGTTCGTCATTAATTTGATGGATTGTCGTTAATTCGATAGGTAAAGTATTATACTTTGTCGTTCGTTGTTAATTCGACGGATCATCGTTAATTCGATGGATGAAGTATTGCACTTTGTCATTTGTTGTGAGAATATGATCTCGTGAGTTATCGTAAAATGCTATATTAAGTTACTTACCTAGTTCATATGCATTAGGTAAAAAGGCTAATCAATAGGCTAGGCTCTGCTCAAATTAAATCTGCAATATATCAAGGGATTATCTGTAGACTAAGCTTTGCCCGTAGAAATCTGCAATGTGAGTTCATTTCTCTTTTCTCACAGTTTGTGAGTCTATTATATTTTCTCACAAGTTTTATCACCTTTTTGTAAAACAATTATATTTACAAAGATTTTACAGAATCCTAAAATGATTACCAGTTACACTTACAGTAATTAAGTTTTATATTAACTGCTGGTATGAAAGATTTATATATTATTTGATTATTATTATTTGCCAGAAAGTTAGGTAATAATATAATGATTACAATAACAGTGGAAATTATGTATTTTTACTAAGATTATATTTTAGTCTTCGTCATGTTAAAATATTAAATAATGATATTATCATTATTTAATTAACATATTTGATAAGTTATAGTAATTTGACATAAATTGATATATGTCATTTTCTGGATTAAATGGTTTGATGCCAAAAGTATATATTTGACAAAGAAATGTCATGGGACACAATTATGTCCAAAGACACGGGTTGAGAGAATGATCAACAGTGTTATGAATAGAAATTACTAGTTGAGAGAATGATCAACAGTAATATAATCTGAGTTACTAGTTGAAAGAATGATCAACAGTGACATGACCGAAAGCACTAGTTGAGAGAATGATCAACAGTGTTATAGAATCACTAGTTGAAAGAATGATCAACAGTGATATGACCAGAATCATTAATTGAAAGAATAATCAATATTGATATGATTATAGTCACAGGAATCACATAGTGACAGATAAATTGAATAATAGTCAAATACATTTATTTGATGAATTCACTATTTGGATTAAAGTGAAATCAATAATTGATATGATTACTGTCACATTGGAACTGTCATTATTTGACAAATACTGAGTGAATTGGGTAAATATAGAAACCTTAATACTGTAAGGTATAACAATATATTTATAAAAAATGGAATGAATTCACTCAGTGTTATCGCTGACAAAACCTTTTCCAAATATTTTTCAGGTAAGTGGAATAAGAGCTGGATACGACACTGAAAGGCTTCAAGAAGTGGCTTATTTTATTTAAATCAAATTAAGAAATATTGTAAACAAAATTCACATTATAAAACATGGGTTTATCCCATCTCTTTTAAATAAAAATCCGGTGTTTTCTAAACTCTGATATTTTTCCTAACTCACGGTCCTGATGAAATTTCCGCTGCAACGTTTTTAAAAACCGGTACCGCTGGACTGTTCATGGCACCCGATTCCGTCCAGGGTGGGTCGGGGGTCGTGACAGAAGGTGGTATCAGAGCCAAACTCAAAGAGCCACTTGTTTAAGCTAATTAGGTGTTCTTTTTAATACCTAAACTTAAACAATAAAGTTAGGAAACTGATACAAATTAACATATGTGTTATATATATGAATATATATATATATGTTAATATGAACAGATAATATCCTGGAAGTATTGTTTGTTTCCTGTGATGTTAATATGTGAAAATGTTTGCAATTCAGATGTCGAATGAAGTACCACATAATCCAGAAGTTCATGCTAATAATGAAAATCCTTTGGATAAAAATGCTATAGAAAATCTAATAGCTCAAGGAATAGCTAATACTTTACCTTCAATAATTAAAGCTGTTAAAAATACTATAGAACCTACCAAAGTTGTGAGTAGCAAGCATACTCGTGACGATGGTTTTAGCCATAGTGTCAATGGAGGTAATGATGATATTATCAAAACCCCATTTCTTAAGAAAAAGAAGGCGATAACTTTCGGGTGTACCTACAAAGAATTTTTAGCCTGTAAACCAACTGAGTTCGCCGGCAGTGAAGGAGCCACGGCTGCTCTGCGATGGTTGGAAAAGACGGAAGCTGTTCTTACAATCAGCAAATGTGCCGAAGAAGATAAGGTGATGTATGCATCTAATCTCTTCAAGGAAGAAGCCTTAGAATGGTGGAATACAATTCTTCAGGCCAAAGGAAGCAACATGGCTTATGCCATGAACTGGGAAAAATTCAAGGAAATGACGGAAAGGAAATTCTGTCCTCCCTATGAAAAGGAACGAATAGCTAACAAGTTCCTAAATCATAAAATGATAGATGTGAATTGTCGTGAATATACGACAACGTTCTTCGAATATGCAAGAATGGTACCAACTCTGGCTTCGCCAGAACCTGTACTAATTTCTCGTTATATTTGGGGATTAGTTAGTGAAATCCGAGACATAGTCAAGGCCACTAGACCACAGACTATTGAAGAAGCAGTCGAGCTTGCTAACATGCTGACAGATGGACTAATCTGCACAAGAGAAGAAAATAAGAAGAAAGAGTTAGCCCAGAAAATTTCCCTAGAATTATACAAGAAGACAGGAACTGAGCAGTCATTGGAGCAACCTATCTGCAAAAGCTGTATCAAAAAGCATTCAGGAAAATGCCGTATTAGGAAAACATCCTACTGTAACTTCTGTAAGATGGCCGGACATACAGAGGAAGAGTGTAGAAGGAAAACTACTGTTTGTTTCAATTGCGGAGAAACAGGACACATTAAACCACATTGCCCTAAACTAACCAAAGCACCTGACAACAAGGCCAGAACCACAGACGAAGCCAAGAAGAACGCGCGAGCATTCATACTTACTACGCAAGAAGCGGAAATAATTCCAGATATAGTCGCTGATATGTAGTATCTAAGTTAAGTTATTATTTGACTCTAGTACAAATAAAAGTTTATAAATAAATAAATTATGTTAAGAATTTCATCTATTCCAAAACCATAACAGAATTGTTTGGTTTTCACTTTCACTGAATCATTTATTTGGTCATGATCACCTTGTGGTGACGTTTTCACAAAATTTGAAGCTTGTGCTAATCTCGTTGCATACGGGTTTAATTATTCATTTCTATTGAATCCGTTTTGTTGGTTTATTCTATAAAATTAATCTTAACACAATCATGTGCTAAGATAATGATACACAATTTCATTTCATATTTCAGTGTATCTCTTAAAGATTTTTATATTAGCAAACGAGCGTTTCGTAATCCTTATTGTTTTATCATCTTTGATCGAAAAACATTATTCAAATATTTCGATTTCAATCTTACTCGATTTATTCGAAAAATTCGGATTTACTTCATTTGATTTAAAGCATGGTGAAATTCGTTTCATTCACCGCTATTATTTTCAATTCCTATGACACCTTGTGGTGGCATTTTCTTTCAATTTGAATCTTGAGATAATCTCATTTTTACTCCTGATGAACGAATTTTAATTTCGGTTGGTTCATCATCTTAAACAGTCTTAATACAATTATATGTTAAGATAAGTATACACAAATTCATATTATATTCCGGTGTACCTCTTAACGTTTCTTTCATCAATTATCGAAAATTTTATACTATTCATTTGTTCTTTTCATTTGAAAATCTTATTCGAATTGAATATCCAAAATTTCTTCATTAAAGCTTTCAGTTGATTTCACGGTGAAATTATTCAGTCACCGTAATTATTGAATTATTTCAATCCTTACGATACCTTGTGGCGTCGTTATAAATTTGTAGCTTGAGCTAATCATAAACATACGAATCTTTCAAAATCACGTATGTATTTCGTTTAACTCATCATTTGAAAGTAGTCTTGATGCAATTATGTATTAAGACAATGATACACTAAACTCTATTGTATTCCAGTGTATCCTTGCAAATTCAATAATGTCAACACACTGATTTTTCTCTTGTTTTGATTCGATGGTTGACAAAATATTTTGTGCTTCTATTTCATTTTGAACTTGTTGATTCAAAGTTTTCTTCAGTTGCCAATCAAAGTAAGCTTTCTTTTGACAAAAGAATTTTTATTTGATTCTAAAAATTCTTCATATTCATTCTAAATATCTATTGATCATATATCTTTTGACTTGAATTTAGTCACATTGGAAATTATATCATTTCATTTTTTTCATTTGACATTGATTTCTTGAACGAATTCAGTTGACCCTTTGAAAATCCTACCTATTGTACAAAATTCGATTCTGTGTCATCTACCTTAATATTGTTTTTATTGATTAGAATATGACATAAGTCTAAAAGAAATATCATAACCCAAATACACTTGGAAGCTGGAACCTGAGATGAAGAAAATATATTCCTACTTATTCCAGCAAATCTCGAGGACGAGATTTTTATTAAGGTGGGGAGAATGTAACGACTCTCATCAAAAGTCATAATTATTAAATTAATTTGACCAATAGGAAACCCTAATTGAGACACCCAAGTGATTCTGTGCAAACCCTAGAATTTTCATAATTTTCAGAATCAGGATTAGGGCCCCTAAAACTCAGGGGGGGTATTCCCTACTTGATAATTATCTATATTTGCGTGCTCAAGAAGTTGAATTTTTAGATATCGTCGACTCAGCAAGACTGGAAACACACGTGGCAAGCAGATAGCAAATTTTGAACCCATACGATGCGCAGGGGCTTTTCTGCTACGATGCGCAGGCCTGATAAAATCCCATACGATGCGTAGGGGTTTTATGCCTACGGTGCGTATGGTTTCCATACGATGCGTATGGTGTACTTAGCCTACGATGCGCAGGGCTTGACAAAATTCACCTATAAATAGAGGACATTGGCATTCGCTTTCTGGTGTTCAAACGACGAAAGAATTCGTCCAATTCTTCGATTTCTCTTCTGTTTACTTCAATTAACACACACGACACTCAAATTAAGCATAGCGGGGTGCTGCAGAACAGGGTATTAACTTAATCGCTATTACGATTCATTGTCCGATCGATCCATATATCCAATGGATGTTTAAGTGCCGCCCACATTAGGGTTATACTTTATCGTTCGTCATTAATTTGATGGATTGTCGTTAATTCGATAGGTAAAGTATTATACTTTGTCGTTCGTTGTTAATTCGACGGATCATCGTTAATTCGATGGATGAAGTATTGCACTTTGTCATTTGTTGTGAGAATATGATCTCGTGAGTTATCGTAAAATGCTATATTAAGTTACTTACCTAGTTCATATGCATTAGGTAAAAAGGCTAATCAATAGGCTAGGCTCTGCTCAAATTAAATCTGCAATATATCAAGGGATTATCTGTAGACTAAGCTTTGCCCGTAGAAATCTGCAATGTGAGTTCATTTCTCTTTTCTCACAGTTTGTGAGTCTATTATATTTTCTCACAAGTTTTATCACCTTTTTGTAAAACAATTATATTTACAAAGATTTTACAGAATCCTAAAATGATTACCAGTTACACTTACAGTAATTAAGTTTTATATTAACTGCTGGTATGAAAGATTTATATATTATTTGATTATTATTATTTGCCAGAAAGTTAGGTAATAATATAATGATTACAATAACAGTGGAAATTATGTATTTTTACTAAGATTATATTTTAGTCTTCGTCATGTTAAAATATTAAATAATGATATTATCATTATTTAATTAACATATTTGATAAGTTATAGTAATTTGACATAAATTGATATATGTCATTTTCTGGATTAAATGGTTTGATGCCAAAAGTATATATTTGACAAAGAAATGTCATGGGACACAATTATGTCCAAAGACACGGGTTGAGAGAATGATCAACAGTGTTATGAATAGAAATTACTAGTTGAGAGAATGATCAACAGTAATATAATCTGAGTTACTAGTTGAAAGAATGATCAACAGTGACATGACCGAAAGCACTAGTTGAGAGAATGATCAACAGTGTTATAGAATCACTAGTTGAAAGAATGATCAACAGTGATATGACCAGAATCATTAATTGAAAGAATAATCAATATTGATATGATTATAGTCACAGGAATCACATAGTGACAGATAAATTGAATAATAGTCAAATACATTTATTTGATGAATTCACTATTTGGATTAAAGTGAAATCAATAATTGATATGATTACTGTCACATTGGAACTGTCATTATTTGACAAATACTGAGTGAATTGGGTAAATATAGAAACCTTAATACTGTAAGGTATAACAATATATTTATAAAAAATGGAATGAATTCACTCAGTGTTATCGCTGACAAAACCTTTTCCAAATATTTTTCAGGTAAGTGGAATAAGAGCTGGATACGACACTGAAAGGCTTCAAGAAGTGGCTTATTTTATTTAAATCAAATTAAGAAATATTGTAAACAAAATTCACATTATAAAACATGGGTTTATCCCATCTCTTTTAAATAAAAATCCGGTGTTTTCTAAACTCTGATATTTTTCCTAACTCACGGTCCTGATGAAATTTCCGCTGCAACGTTTTTAAAAACCGGTACCGCTGGACTGTTCATGGCACCCGATTCCGTCCAGGGTGGGTCGGGGGTCGTGACACCAAGGGGCACCCATAATGGAACAAGATCACCAACAAGCAAACACGAAATAGAACATCAACCATAGGGGGTTTAGATATACCTTCGGTTAGTGAATAATCGGTTGAGACACCGAGGTTCAACGAACGAGTACTAGTTGTACGAACTATCGAAACGCGGGAATGGGTCGGAAACGGCGGAGGTGGGAGGCGGTCTGGCGGCAGTCCTGGCCGGCGGCGGCGGTCTTGGCCGATTGGAGTGGTGTGTGTGGTGAGTTTTTGTTTCAATCTTGTAACCTTTCAAGTCCAAGACCAAACTCCATATAAATAGTGGATGGGGATCTATGCATGTTTGCCAAGTGGCGGACATGCATAGTGCATGCAATGTTATTGGCCAAGTCCTAGGTGCGCGAAAAGTGGCGAGAAGATCCCTTGCATGTAATGCCATTGGCTGCGATGTAGGTGCGCGAGAAGTGGCGATGCAAGAGTGTTCTTGTCCCACTCGGTCCATGTACCCGTCTCTCAGTTCAATACCCGCGTATCGTTCGTAATTACCAGTTAAATTAGTTAAGTGGATTTTAGTTCGTTGCCTACGGTGTAACTCTTCTGGGTCAAGACCCGGTCGGCAGCGTTGACTTATCGAACCGGACATAAATATCCAACAAGATGGATGGGTTACATAACTGATCATTTTTTGGTTCGGGTATGAGTAAGTTGTAAAGAGATCAAAATGCCACTGACTTAACTTTTTTGAATGGAGGTAGTGGTTTGGACGAAATGACAATATTGAAAACCACAGGGACTAAAATGACACTTTACTCTTTTTTCATTAAAAAGTTAATATGCATTACACATGATTAAAAAAATCAATATTGTTCATAATCCAAATTTTCACATAAATTGATATAGGGGGCCGTATGCATTAGATATACACTCGGGGCAACTTTCGAACCATTGGACTCTTTCCTCTCTATAGGTAATTGTTTTTAGAGTAAAATGCGGATTTCCTCCCTCAGATTTGACCACTTTTGCGACTTTCATCCGTGAGGTGCCATTTTCATCCAAAAAGTTTGAAATCTTGCCATTTTCATCCATAAGGGCCAAATTTCGAGGGACGAAAGTCACAACAAATTTCCAAACTCAAGGATGAAAATGGCAATAAAACGCAAACCTAAAGGACTCAAATGCACAAAAAAAGTCATTTTGGATGTGGAACAAGTAAAAATGACTAAACCTTAGGGACGATTTTGGCATTTTACTCTTTTTTTTATTGGCCCGTTTGAGTTTATAATAGTTATTATTGCCTTGTATATATTAACAAGCACAATAACATTGTGGTAGTTATCTTGAGATTTTATTAAAGCGATTTAGAAGGTTGTATGCCTTAGAAATAAAATTTGGGCGACTTGAGTCATTATTTTTTCAGCTAAAAAATTTATTTGGCTCGTTTAAAACTATAAATAACCCAATTGGCCTAAGCATACGGGTCAAAACTGCCACCTTTGAATGTGGATTTTATGTTGCACAAACAAGGAGAAAAAGACAATATCAGAAGGCATTGATGATCCATATGACGGAGGTTTGCTGTATGCTAGATGCCGGTCCCATGTTTGGTAAAGCATCTTGGGATGGTGCCACTGAAGGGAACTACAAAAAGAGCAATTTGTATCAAAGAAAATATCAAAGCTGTTATAAATAAAATATACGCATTGTCAACCCTCCTATTATCACACATGATAACATCCACGTCTGACGTCTTGTAGTGTTACCATTCCCAACTGCTTTTGGCTAAAAGTGTTGCAGCAAATCGCCATTTCCAACGACTTTTGTCTGAAATCTTGCAGCGAAACACCATTAGCAAGGTCTATGTGGCAGAAATCGTGATTCATAATGGCCATTTGGCTAAAATTATCGTTCGTAATAGCGATTTGGCAGAAATTGTACTTGTTTTATTTACAAACCAATCATAGTCCCTTGCATTCCCTGACAACACACTCTTACAAGCCTACTCCATTCACAAAATCACCATTACAAATGGAAATCACACTATTTTTCAAAGTTTGTGCAAGATGACACTAGTTGTGAAAACGCTTTCACAAAGTCTAGTAGTTCTGCAAAACTCGTTTGTTTATTTTGCTCCGTTAATTTCATTTGTGTTCATTTATGTTTATTCTTTTAGGTTCATTTAAGTTTTTATCTTTATATTCATACTGGTCGTTTCGGTTTTAAACGAATGAACACGGACGGACACGAAAATGCCCATTTCTTAATTAACAAATATGAACAAAAACATGTGTTCGATTATATGCTCGCGTGTTAAAGTTAAATGAACAAACACGAACATGTCTTTGTTCGTGTTCGTGCAGTTCACTTACATGCTTAAGCTTGTAAGATGATATCTCTGGCACAAAGGTTTAATTAATATTTTAATTCTAAAACTTTATTAATTTATTTTATGAAAACTGAATGAATATAATATTGTAGATGGGATAAATTACATTTTTCGTCCTTTATGTTTGTAGCGGGTTGCAATAGATGACCTTTAACTTCAATAATTACAGTCACAGTCCTTTATTTGAAAAACTCAGTACACCTTTCATCCTTTAGCACTAACCAGGTGAAAATTTTCAGTTAACTCTATTCAGTTAAGGACAATTTAGTCTTTTTAAATATTATTTAGAACCTAAATTAAAAGAAAACAACATCAGATGTAAACACCCCTTTTCTCTCTCACACTCTCTTTCCCTCACAGACACTTTGAACTCTCCTTCTCTCTAAACAAACCAGCAACTACCACCACCAGCCGTCGCCACCGTCACCTCCTGCCACCACTAACAAGCACCTCACACCCCCTCTCTCTTCATCCGATACCAACGCTACCAACATTGCCACACCAAAATTACTGTCACTTTGATGCAAATTGAGCATTCTAAAATATCAAACGATTACACGAAAATTCACACATAACATGTAGGCAACAATCAATCAACCTCCATGATTGAAAATCAATTAAACCCAAATTCTGTAAATTTCAGAAACAAATACACAAACTATACAATTATGTATATGTAAACAAAGATTGCAAACCTCTTGAGAAGAAATTCACACGGTTTATACAGTTCTTAAAAGTGACGTCACCTGCAACAACGTACCGAACCCTAATTTCCTCCATTAACCCCCAATAATGAGTATTCAAACCGAATTTCCACAAATAATAACGGCGGTAGAGAACTAATCTTTAAAAACAACTAATCTGTTTTCATTTTTATAAGCCTGGCACCACTAAATCCTTTATCATACAAAATGTTATTACACATCTGAGATGAAGGTGCAAGCAGCTTCTTGGAATTTTAGCACCAATATCTATAAGACCATCCCCAATAGCTATTTTTATGGGTTGTTTTTAGCCATTTGTCCACCTCACTCATTTTTTCTTATTGTGGGATTCATTTTTTCTTCATGTATTTGAGATCCATATTTGATGAAGAACGCATATTGGAGATGTTTTTGTCAGGTGGTGGGGCCAAAGGGTGGGGGGTTGGGTGATAAATTAAAAAAAAAAAAAAAACCTTTAAATATAAAAGGTGGTGATGATGTGGCAATGTTTTTATGTGTTTTTGTGTTTTCTTATTGGGTGGGTTTTGATGTTTTTGAAGGGTGAGTGTTTTTCTGATGTGCAGCTGACTGGACATGTTTTTAGGTGTTTTTAAGGGGCCTTATTGTGGATGCTCTAAATTTCTTCAAAACCTTCATAAAGGCTTGTGAGATAAACATTCGATTTAGATATTTTCCCATATATCTTCCGTTTGTTGAACCACCATCACAATGTAAATCAGATCCAGATCTGGATCACAAACAATATTTTCCCTTGAACCGGCGATGACCACCATAAGCGCCGGCACCATTTCGAATCAGCAGATCTTGATTGGGGGATTTTGGTGGTGATGTGAAATAGGATAGTTTATCTTACGATCTGATGTTGAGATCTACAAGGGTTTCAGAGGGTTGAGTGGTGGTGGTGGTGGTGGTGGTGTGGTGCTCGTGGTCGTCGGATGGTTGGGGTGGGGCGGTGGAGGTAGTGGAGATGGGTGATAGGCGTGGTTTAGATGTGCAGGTTATGTCAAATAAAACATATATTAAATAATTAATTAATTGTTTTAAAGTATTTCTATTTTATTTATTATAATATATATTTTTTAATGTGTAAAATGACAAAATAGCCCTCATGTGCAATGCACATGTCATAGTTAACTGAAAATTTTAACCAGGTTAGTGGCAAAGGACAAAACATGCAACGGGTTTTTCAAATAAAGGACTGTGACTGTAATTATTAAAGTTAAAGGTCATCCATTGCAACCCGCTACAAACATAAAGGATGAAAAATGTAATTTTTCCTTGTAGATGTGTAGGTGCTGCCAAAACTGATATAATTTTTGAAGTATAATTGAAAGAAACTCTTTCTTAGGTGGCGTTTGTTTTTCTAAAAAAGATTTGCGCAGACTCTTCTGTCTGCGCCGCGCAGACCACGTGCAGACATCGTCATCTGTAGAGTGTTTGTTTTTCCGAAGATGTTTCATTAAAAAATGTATAAGCAAGCTCTTTTTGGTGCAGACTTGGCCCAACCACTTTTAAGATCTTCTAAGGTCTGCAGAGGGTTAAACACCACCACCCACCACCGTCTATCACCACTGTCCACCGTCCATAAGTGTATGCCACATTTTGTTGCAGTCTGTTTGACATCAGCAGTCAAACTGTAATTGTTTTATTTTAAATCTGTTTGTGAGTTTTTTACATCTGTACATAATTTTGCATAGAATATTTTGGTTGAATTTGTTTGTTATTGAAGTTCCCTATATGCTGAATGTGGTGTTATGATTGGGTATATGATTTTTGTTATGTTTTGATAATTCAAGCATTTTTGTCAACCTTATTTGACTTAGCCTCTTTTGGTATGAACTCGCTCCGAAGTCTGACCCGAACATGTCCCAAGACAAACCCGCTATGACATGTCATCCAACCCGCTTGTTTTGCCAGGTCTAAGCTAAACATACAATAAGTTCATATATTAATCAACCAAACATGTAAAAACAAACAAATCGGTTTAGTTTTAAACAAAAAAATCCGGTTCACAGTTCCTTACGTTGACTCGATTTTGACCCAACCGTCCAGGTTTGGCCGGCTCTATAGCAAGCTGTACTACCAGTTTCAAAAAACCAATTATAGATTCAAACAACGAAAGGATAGACCCGTTTATTCCCATGTAAAAGTCGATTCTATAAAGTCATGGGCCGGTTTACATTAACAAATAAACAAGAAAAAGAAAATTGGTATCCAAAAATACACTACAACGACTGACTCAGCTATGGTACACTAAATACTCTTTTCATCTCATTGCAAACACTCCTGTTTGGTCAGGAAAATCGAAGACTGGTCCGTGGTCAATGTCTCAGTGACCATGGCGGGTCTCGGGTTGTTGTTCCTTATCGGGATCCTCTTCCTCTTCTTCTTTGTTTTCCTCATCTTCCTCTTCTTCCTCTTCTGGCGGTGGGTCGTATGGTAATGGGGGTGGTAATGGTGTTTTCATTGGGCTGAATTGAGGAAATATATCGGGCCGTCTACCAGGCTTAGGTCTCTCCCATTCCTGCCACATACCGCAAATTGGTCAACTGTTTTGACTTTTGAAAAATAACATGAGATTGGACACGAAAACCCAATTGACCAATTTACTTATGAATTGGCCAATTTGAAAACGAGACGGCTCATACAGGTTCAAAGTTGCCCGAAGTGTAATTTTTAAGCGTACAACCTTCTAATCGCTTTATTCTGTAGTATAAACTTATGCTTATGCTTAATATACATTTAAGCTTATGCTTATAGAACAGTAGAAGAAGATTCTGTTAACATTTATGCTTTATATAATTAAACCTTTGACCTAATATCATGGTCAAACGATTAAAAGTAGAGAAATCTGCTCATCAGTCTTGAGCAGCTTTTTCAAACCACAATTTATTTAATTCAATTAAGTCATCTATAGGTATACGACTATACGAGTACATCAATGATTGTAACTTTCTAAAGCCTTCTGCCAAATCATCAACGTTGATAGTTTATGATTAAGTTTACTTGGATATAACAGACTAAATTTGATTAGTATGCTAATGATACAAACAAGCAAGAGGATTTGCATGCATACATATAACATATTAACATGTTTGGTGCAAATGTAATATTATTTCTGGCTCAATTTATGTCACGATCTAGACATTTTGAGAAATGCCATGACAATCTATTGTACTGTGTGGGCATGTTGCCTGTTCATTCTTTATAAGAAAGCCTTTGGAATTGCATTTACAAACTGAACATCTGATTATTGTGTTTCCAACTAAAAAATATTCAGTTTTGAGTGTTTGGATGAACTTATTATTTTATCAATTAGAGTGAAAAGGTCATTTTCTGATAATCAGTTTAGAGTAGCATATTTCCAAACTGATTATTATACAAATGCAAAAGCACTTTAAAGCAATCCCAAACACCATGTTTAACCCTAACTAACAGCACAATTGTACGAACAAGAAGCATTAAGATTACTTTCACAGGCATCTAGGCTACAAAATTACAAAAAGCTCTAAATCTTCATACTCTAGAACTTGATTTCAACTCTCCATAACCAACAAAAGATATTTAACAAGTACCACTGTAGTCTAACTGTCTAAGATTAAGCTAAAACTCAATTTACACATTCCTCACAACCAGATTTCTTACAATCAATTGCTAAAATGATGTCACATCTAAGATCCATGCTATATAAATGGAACACTACTAACGAAAATGTTAGGGTATCGGATCAGAGTAGGCTCGAGTGGAAGTGGAACACACACACGCTAGCAGAAAATAAAGAACACGAGAATTTACGTGGTTCGGTCAAGGTGACCTACGTCCACGGGTTGCAACTAGGGTTTCACTTTTGTTAGATGCTCACAACTGTTTTCAGAATGACACAGACTACAATTACATAATAGGTATTTATAGAACAAGATTAGGGTTTCCTACATGGTCAACAAATTAATTAAGTGGGCCTAACAACTAGGGCCGGCTAACCCTAATTAGGGCCAGCTACCCTAAAGCCTACAAACCCAACAGAAAAAACTTGATATAACTAAGCTTACGGAAGTCAAAATCCACTTCTAACATCAACAACAGTACAGAATTCCACACTTAGTTCTATACTTCTTGGCAAAACTAGGTTAACTAAACTAGGGATGAGCAAGGTTTAAAAAGGCTAAAACGGGTATCGAGGCGTTTTCCCTTAGCCTCACGAGGCGTAAGCCTCGAGGCAGGTCGAGGCGTAAGCCTCAAAACATTATTAAAAAAAATTAAAAAAATATATAGATGTCTCATAAAAATCACAAATTAGCATAAAACAAACATCATAAATAGAAAATATTTCAACAAACAAGGTTTAAACATAAAACAAACATCATAAAATAGTTCAAACAACTTAAACTAGTAATGTTATGACATCTAAATATCATAGAACTCGTTCCACTCCGCATCATCATCACCTTCTTCCTCATTTGACCCGTCAACTACACCAATGCCATCTTCATCCCCACCTTGGTTTTAAAAAGCGAGAAGCGCACAAAAGCGACAAGGTCAAAAACCGAGGCGCAAAGCGCCAAGCGCAAAAGCGCACCGCTTTTCGTACCCGAAGCGCACGGTATTTATTAATACTTTTTTATAAATTTCTATCATCAAGTACCCAAAAAAACCTATATTTATAACATAGAAAAGCACAAAAACTATATAACACACCCAATGTATAACTAACCAAGCTATATGTACAACTAGATAAAACTCAAGAAAAAAAATAAACAAAATAGAAAGTTTAAGGTTAAATTTGACCAATAGAAAGTTTAGGGTTAAATTTGACCAAAACTGTAATATTGGGATGAAAATGTAGTTTACTTAAAAAAGAAATTAAGGAAATATAAAGATGTATCAATTAAAACCCTAAAACATATGCCGTTCAAAAAAAAAAACCCTAAAACATAAACAGCCGTCACATCTTCTCTCCATGGCAAAGGTCGTCTTCCTCCATAACTACTCGCAGGTAACTCTTCTTCATCTCCCAGCTCCATTTTTATGGGCAGGCCATCATCTTTATCTTCGTTAGTCTTATCATCAGCACTAATTTTGCTCTTAAAGTCCTAAAAGCGTGCGCAAAAAACTAAATGGGCTGAAAAAAAAGTCCAGAAAACAAAAAACTGATCAATTTGCACAAGTCTGGTGAGGCTTAAGCCTCACCGCCTCGCCTCACCGCCTCAACGCCTCGAACCGCCTCGTATGGCTGAGGCTTAGGTTTCAGTTCCCCCCTGTGAGGCTAAGCCTTGATTGCGATTTTTGACCGCCTCACCTGAGGCGTACGCCTCGAGGCGCGCCTCAAAACGCCTTTTTAAACCATGGGGATGAGTACTTTTTACCAAATACCGGTACCGTACCAATACCGTACAAAGAACCGAAAACCGATGAAACCAAACCGAAAATAACCGAAACCTAATTAACCGAAAGTTGGTTATCGGTTATTTTTTGTACCATCAGTTAACCGAAATTAACTGAACCGAACCATTTATATTTTCATATATTTCTAGCTTTTATACCTCCATTTCACGTATTTCATGTTTTATCCTTTCATTTCATGTATTTATACCTCCATTTCATTTATTTATACAGCAATTTCATGTATTTATACATCAATTTCATGTATTTATACCTCCATTACATGTATTTACAAGCAAAAATTTTAGCACTTGTTTGGTTTGGTTATTAGCCAAAATTAACCGAACTGATTAACCTATGACTTTGGTTACGGCTATGGTTAATACGAACAACTGAACCCAATTGTGCACCCCCTAATTTTCGGTACGGTACTAGTTCAATCTCATACCTAAACTAAACAACAATTAGGCGTCTAACATCAAACTAATAGATCATATAATAACAATAATAATCAGCTAGCACATAAATCAGATAAAACGAAACCCTAGACAACAATTAGAACACAAACAGGTAACAATAAATACTTACAACAGGGAAATCGAGAGGGTTACGGCGAGTGAGCTTCTCTTCATCAGGAGCCATACACACAATCATCGAATACGACGCCGTTTTCACCCTCCGGCGTCTCGAAAACAACGAAACTGACGATGAAGGAGATGTGGAAGCCGATGAAGATAATCTGGAGGTTGCAGCTACTGTCGGTGGTGAGAAGGAGTGCACGGAGGTGCAAATCGCCGCCATATGTGATACTTCAGCCGGAGTACCAGCGCCACCACTAACAAGCGGCCTCTGAAGAGATTATATAAAAATGGAGGGTTAAATGCCATTTTAGTCCTTGTGTTTGTGCTATTTGGCCAGTTTAGTCCAAAGGTTTTAAATGTTGTCATTTTAGTTCAAATAGTTTTAAGTGTTGCCATTTTAGTCCACTGGGTTAACTCCGTCCATTTTTTATGTTAGTTATGATCGAATTACCCTTCTGGTTAACAGAGTTACATTTAAAATGACCGAAATGCCTTTCTAGTTAACAAAATAAAGGGATGGAGTTAACCAAGTGGACTAAAATGACAGCGTTTAAAACTATTTGGACTAAAATGTAGGGCTGCAAACGAACCAAATGTTCAGCGAACAGTTCGTGAACCGTTCGGCGGGAAGTTCGTTTGTGTTTGTTTGTTTATTAACCAAACGAACACGAACAAGAAATTTAGTTCGTTTAGTTAAATGAACAAACATGAACAGAGGTCGCGTTCGTTCGTTTATGTTCGTGAACGTTCGGTAACGTGTTCGTTTGTGTTAGATAGTTCATTAGTGTTTTTAGTTTTTATATTTATTTAAGTACTTCAAAATTCTGACAAATTAAATATCTAATAAGTGTCAATGTATTATATATTTTGTTCATGAACGATTGTTTGTGTTCGCTTGTTTCCATTTGTGTTCATGAACATTAGTTTGTGCTCATTTGTGTTCATCAACGTTCGTTTTTGTTCGTTGCCTAAAATTAACAAACAAACACAAACGAACACGAACAAGTTCATTTCCTTAACAAACGAACACGAACATAAAATCTCGTTCGATAAGTGTTCGTGAACGGTTCGCGAACACGTATATTTTTTAACAAACGAACACGAACAAGGTCTTTTTCGTGTTCGTTTGGTTCGTTTGCAGCCCTACTAAAATGACAACGTTTCAAACCTTTGGACTAAACTGGCAAAATGACCCAAACCAAAGGGACTAAAATGGCATTTAACTCTTATATAAAAATGGAAGTAAATAAAAGAGTTAAATGCTTGGTTGGTCCCTGTGGTTTGCAAAAATTGCAGACTTGGTCCCAATGGTTTACTAATTACACGCGTGGTCCCTGTGGTTTTCAAAAATGCACTCGGTTGGTCCCTAGCCCTAACATCAGTTAAATTTCTTAGTTAACTATATGTGAAATGACTATATTACCCCTGAATAATTAAAAAAATAAAACCCACCATCTTCTTCATCCCATCCCCTGTTCTTCCACCTTCAATCCACCATCTCCACCTTCAATCCATCACCACCACCTCCACCATCACCTTCAACCCAGCCAACCCCCACCCTTCAATTAACAATCGCACTCCAACCCAGCCCACCCCAGGCCACCATCGCGAATTTGACTATTTGAAGATTTGCTTGATTCACTCTAACCCTAACCCTAACCACCCCAAATCCTCCCAACCCGCTGCCGCACCAAATCCTCCTGCTCCGCAACCCACTGCCGCACCGCCAACCTTGATTCAACCCACCGGAGGACCTTGATTCAACCCAACACGCCCCCGTCACAGGAAACTCGCTGGCGGTGATGTCGGATTACATTCGATCCGGTTGATGAATTTCTGTTTTATGTTATCATTTTGTTCTCAATTTTGTTTGTAAATTTCATGATTTAATCAGAAGATTTGCTTGATTCACTCGTTGATTGACGATTTCTTATGTTTTTTTTTTGCAGATAGATTATACGAACAGAGGATATTGTGGAAGTGGATGCAGTTTTGAGCTTCATGTTCATGTTGTCTCCATCTTCTCTCTAAAACAGTTTTTTTCACTAGTTTTTTATGATAAAATGGAGATTATAAAGAGATTCCGAAGAGGAATTCGGTGAGTGAAATGTTGTAATCAGTTTGTTTCCGGTTGATGAATTTCGGTTCAATGTTATCGTTTTGTTTTCAATTTTGTTTGTAAATTTCAGGATTTAATCGGAAGATTCACTCGTTGATTGATGATTTCTTCTTCTAATTTTTTCTCAGATAGATTTGATGAGTTTGTGGAAGTGGATGCAACTATTAGCTTCCTGTTCTTGTTCTCGAGCTTTTAACTAATTTAGATTTGAAATTGAGAGGAGAATCGAAGATATTTATGTTCTTTGCTGTTGAATGCTCATCGTTCTCCTAATTGTTTTACTTAATCAAATTAGTTTCACGCAAATCCTTAATCTGTTGTCGATTTGTCGTTCAAATAGTCAAATTCGCGATGGTGGCCTGGGGTGGGCTGGGTTGGAGTGCGATTGTTAATTGAAGGGTGGGGGTTGGCTGGGTTGAAGGTGATGGTGGAGGTGGTGGTGATGGATTGAAGGTGGAGATGGTGGATTGAAGGTGGAAGAACAGGGGATGGGATGAAGAAGATGGTGGGTTTTATTTTTTTAATTGTTCAGGGGTAATATAGTCATTTCACACATAGTTAACTAAGAAATTTAACTGATGTTAGGGCTAGGGACCAACCGAGTGCATTTTTGAAAACCACAGGGACCACACGTGTAATTAGTAAACCATTGGGACCAAGTCTGCAATTTTTGCAAACCACAGGGACCAACCAAGCATTTAACTCTAAATAAAATTATTGGTTCATCAACTTGATGCTTTTGTTTACTATTTTATTTATTTATTATTTATTTGAAGATTTTACTATTTTATTGGTTCACGTTTTAATCGTGACCTACTTTTACCGATTGATGTAAGGTAGGTGTTGTTTCTTGGAGGTGATGTAGCGGAAAACAAGGGGTCGGTACTGATTACCGAAAAATGCCGGTATCATTTGGTAATTGGTACGGTACATTATTTTAGCTAATTTTTACCTTCGAATACCGTACCGAGCACTTTTTATAGTGCTATAGGTACCTATTTTTAGCGATTTTTGGGATCTATGCTTTCGTTAGCTCATCCATGTGGAAAATTGCACATTGTTAAACTACAAAGTTTGTTTACAGACGTAACGTAATATGTTCAATGACACAAAAGATGTCTCATGTAATATAGAGTAAATTGAAGTTTTTGTTTATGGGGTTTGTTCCAAATATCATGTTGCATTCACCTTTAACACCATTAGTCCTTGGTTCTAACGCCCGTCAACTTCTTCATTAATTGCCCCCTACGTGTGCCTTACATGAGGGGTAAGTTTGTCATTTCAGCTAGACCAGGGAATAAATTGCAGTTTTCGTCCATGAGGTTTGCTCCAAACATCAGGTTCGGTTCACCTTTAACGTTCTTCGTCCATGAAGTTTCAAGTCTTAACATGTTTGTATCATGTCCTAACTCGTGTTTCTTAATATTGTTTGCCGTCAAACTAACCTTATCACCAAAAGATGTAGTGGAGGTTGTGATGATGGTGTGGTTCTTAATATGCGGCCTTGACGCAACAAGAGCATACTTTCAAATCTAAGATGGGATCAAGGCCACAAAATATTACACAGGAACATGAAAGCAAGGTTTGTAACACATATGTGAAAGTTCGTAACACAATCATATGAATATAGAGTATACATTGCCAACAAGTTATTCCAAGATTGTAAATTTGTAATATTGTATAAAAAATCCGCTACCATGAGTATCTAAAATTAGCTTCGCAAGACATCACACAACTTTGGATAAGATCATACAAGCATGTAAAACAACGTTCACATGGCATACATAAGTTCACGACACAACTCGATGTATATATCATGCCACTTTGTTACAAGAACGTAAAATCATTGAAAAGCACAACACAAGTAAGATTTTGTTGCAAGCGATGGAGGAACGTCCTGGCATTTGAACCTGTCACACCTTATAAACCCGTCAGAATCCGACCCCCACTTCAGCCCATACCTCATTACATGTATATAAATATTACCCTGGTAGTACAGAAAATGAGGGATGGTGATCCTTACTTTGAAGCCTACATGCTTCAAAACTCGGGTATGACTGGTGATCCTTATTTTCAAGCCTACGAAACAGGTTTTCCTACTTTAAAGCCTACATGTTAAGAACCCCGCCCACAACTGAATGGTCCTACTTTGAAGCCTATTGGCTACGGCTAGAACAGGGTGATCCTTATTTTCATGCCTATGGGCTAAAGGCCTCGGCTGCGATGTGATTGTTCCTACTTTGAAGCCTATCGGCTAACATAGACCATCACTTGTGACAAGTGAAAATTGGAAACAGAATCGGATGGTAATGAATAATGACTCCCAACATAATGTAGACAAGACTGTATCATACATCCATACTAGACTAGGGACTTGAAGAGGTATGGTCCCAATCCCTTGCCAACATGGCAAGGACCATACCACTTTCTCCATCTTACATGGCGTTGACGTCAGCCGCACCATCCAGAAGCTTCTAGAAGCTTCTGGAAAATATCCAGGTGACACCAAAGATACTCCAGGCGACATAAAGGACGACACGTGTCACCAATCATCAAGCGCCATGTAGACCTGCAACAGGTCAGGGAGCAGCCAGACAACTTCAGTACGATGTTTCCACATTCGACAAATAAAGACGCGCCACGTGTACCACTACACTGACCGCAGCAGAGGAGACCAAGGGGATATTCCCCTTGGTCGGACAGCTGGCGCGCGTCTACAGCTGGCATCGTTGCTCCTCCCTCTTTCACCATCCGGCTATAAATAGGACCCTTCACCATCCAGGTTCATCATCTGGCTCTCACTATTCTCACACTTAACACACACTGATTATCCTCCCTCGGAACAGTACTTATTCTCACGCCGGAGCCTGGTTAAGAGGGAAACCCCCATATTCCCCTCTTAACGAGACTGACGGTTTGCTGTTTTGCAGGAAACGGTCATCTTACGAGTAGGAAGAGAGATTGAACCCACAGAAGAAGTAACCCCGCTGATTTACCGTAGTGTTAACCAGTGTTTCATCATTGGCGCCATCCGCTTTTAGCAAAACCACTCTCATCTCTTTTTCTTTTCGAAAAACTCGTCAAAATGGCTGAAAACAACCCTTCCCACCAAGTCGATGGAGACGTTTCTTCCTTCGAACTCGTTTCGGACAATATACACGTCCAACGAGGCCCAAGGAACGAGGCTATCCAAGAAGGGCCACCAAACATGGAGTTTCCCAGCATTTTCGGGAGTACATCCAGGGTTGCCGCTCAAAACGCACCTGGTGCTACTTTCCAAACTCCATCAAGAATCATCACTCAGACCACAAACGGAGCAGCGTTCCAGCCTCCGTCAGAGGTAGTCCAACAGACACCACCAATGCAACCTCAGAACCATGGAGCTGGCCCATCAGCTCCATCGGAACAAGCACAAATGAACTTTTCTGCACTACTAGGGCTACCCGAAGGAAAAACTCTGGCTTCCTGGTATGCCGAACAAGTGGCGTCCATAAACCTTGTCTACCAGCAGCTCAGTGCGCAGCAAGCCTTGCTCCAAGCTCAAGCTCACCAGTCAGCATTCGTTACGCCACCGCAAAGGCCCTTGAGCGCACATGCGCCTCAACAGACCAATGCATACAACCTGCGTCCTGAGTCACTACCTCCACAGCATGTTAGAAGGCCAAGCGCGCACGACACGCGCGATACTTACGGTGAAACAGAAAGCAACTATGTGCAGTATTCCAACCAACCGAAGAAGCCGATACAAAGTCGTTTAGGTCCGCGCAACATAAACGACGAATTTGA
The DNA here is from genome assembly GCA_030545235.1 of Helianthus tuberosus. Taxonomy (NCBI): domain Eukaryota; kingdom Viridiplantae; phylum Streptophyta; class Magnoliopsida; order Asterales; family Asteraceae; genus Helianthus; species Helianthus tuberosus. Next base: position 17,248,323 of record CM060400.1, read on the forward strand.
AAACGATGAGGAGACGCGCACAGTGTTCAGCAGGCTCCCACCAGAGCACGAAGCATACAAACCTCGCAAGCGTGCGGGTTATGACCCAAAAGCAGAGCATGACTTTACTCTAAGCTATCGCCCAGATGACATGGCTGAGAATTCAAAGTTCATCCGAGAGATCGCCACGGCTGACATAGACAAAACCAAATTGCCACATAACGTGGGCAAATACAACGGGTTGACAGACCCAGACGATTATCTCCAAGTGTTTAACGGTGCGGGAGCAACGGGCGGATGGAACCTGCCAACCTGGTGTCACCTCTTTGCTCAAACTTTCGTAGGCGCGGCGCGCATCTGGTTTGACAGCCTACCAGCAGGCAAAATCAAATCCTGGATCGATTTCAGAGAGAAGTTCCTGGCACACTTCTCACAACAACGACGACACACCAGGGATCCAGCCGATTGTTTGAACATATGGCGCAGAGACCACGAAAGCGTAGAAGATTTTATTACTCGGTATAACAAAGAATGTTTAGAGATTGGCGACTGCGGCAAGAAGATGATGCGCGCACACTTTATGCGGGCAGTCAAGTGCGATGATTTAATCAAGCGTGTAAAAGGTAGAGACGGAGGACCCAAAGATTGGGAAACCTTCATTGAGGCGGCCAAAACCATCGCGCAGTCAGATAGGCAGTTGACCGGTGACGACCACCATCAGCGCAGTTACAATCATGCCGACCGGAACAGCAGGAAAGGCAGAAACCAATCTTGGAGAGCATCCGGTCATAGGGAAAGGAGCCCAGTGAAAGAAGACGCGCGTCACACGATCAACCAAATCGCACACCGAAAAGAGGTGAAAAAGGAAAACCGAGAGAAGCAGTGGACACTCCTAACGAAAACCCCTTCAGAAGTCTTGGCAACCGAGAACCACCAGTTCAAGCCACCACTGCAGATGCGCAACAAGAGGGGCCAAGACCCGAATCTTTTCTGTGACTTCCACAAGGACACCGGCCACTTAACCGACGATTGTTTCAGTCTTAAACAAGAGATCGAAAGGGCTTTAAGAGACGGAAAATTAACTCACCTGGTCAAAGGTGGCAAGCGCGATTACCGCCAGATTCAACGAAGAGAGGAGGGGCCGGACAACAAAAAGCTCCGGAAGTTAGAAACCCACATGGTTCAGGGAGGTCCACGAAGGCCAAGGAGAAATTACAACAAGCGTGCGCAAGATGACTCATGGCGCGAGAAACAAGTCGTTTTCCCAGTTGTCAGAGGAGGCCCACGAGAGAGACGGCCTATAGTCATTTCAGGCGTCATTGGGCATTACCAAACAGATTACATCTTCATCGATCCGGGGAGCACTGCGGATATCATATATGAACAATGTTTCAATCAATTTGATCCGGAAGATAAGGCGCGCTTAGAACCAGTTGATTACCCGCTCACTGGCTTCTGCAATGAAGCCGTTTTTCCTCTAGGACAGATATCATTCCCAGTGCTGCTCTCGGACGGAAGAAATTCAAGAACAGAGGAAGTCACATTCATGGTGCTGCCAGCACACTCAAGACACGATATTCTGCTAGGAAGAGAATCCCAAGGCGATTTCAGCATGATTTGCTCTGGCCCACACTCCGCAGTAGGATTTCCAACAGAAACAGGAGTAGCCATCATCTATGCAAGCAAAGAAGTATTAGCGACAGATGAGCTAAGGCCTGCGAAGACAAGGAAACCAGAAGCACGCCAAGAGGCAGAAAAGTGGGTACTAAACAGCGCATATCCGGAGCAGACAGTAACCCTAGGACCTGCAATGTCCGATCTAACGCGCGCGGCGCTAAAAAAACTGTTGTTCCAAAACATGGATGTCTTTGCCTGGACGCCAGCAGACATGGTGGGCGTTCCACGGCACATAGCTGAACACCGCTTAAACGTATCGGAAGAAGCCAAACCGGTGGTACATGCTAAGCGCCACTTGGGAGACATAAAGCATGATGCCATGAAAGAGCAAGTGATAGAGCTGTTAAACGCGGGAATCATCAGAGAGGTCAGGTATCAAACATGGGTGGCAAGCCCAGTGATGGTCCAGAAGAACAATGGTAGCTGGAGAATGTGCGTCGATTACAAAGACCTAAATAAGGCATGTCCGCGCGACTGTTACGCCTTACCAGACATCGACGAGAAAATCGATTCACTTGCCACGTTCCGATGGAAGTGCTTCCTTGATTGCTACAAAGGGTACCACCAGGTACAGATGGCCGTGCAAGATGAAGACAAGACCGCGTTCCGCACACCAACAGGGCTGTACTGCTATACCAAAATGCCTTTTGGTCTTAAAAATGCGGGCGCGACTTATCAAAGGCTCATGAACGAAACCTTCCACGACGCCATCGGCAAGTACATAGAAGTGTATATGGATGACTTAGTTATCATGAGCAAGGAGGAAAGTACAATGTTGCTGAACATCCAGAAGACGTTCGACACTTTGCGCGGAGTCAGCATCAAGTTAAACCCGGCAAAATGCTCCTTTGGCATGGAGGAGGGGAAATTCCTGGGTTTCATTGTCACGAAGGATGGTTTCAAGGTGAACCCCGACAAGATACAAGCAATAGAACGCATGCCGTCACCGTCGACGATCAAGGAGATGCAAAAATTGGCAGGACGGTTGGCAGCACTCAACCGCTTCCTAGCCAATCACGCAGCGAAATCATTTCCGTTTATAAAAACTCTCCGAAACTGCATGAAGAAGAGTCAATTTCAGTGGACTCCGGAAGCTGAAAGCGCTTTCCGCGAAATGAAAGACTGTCTCATCAAGCTACCAACCTTAACCGCACCAGTCAAGGGTGAACCCTTGGTACTATACTTGTCCGCCTCCGACAGGGCAGTGGGAGCAGTGTTACTTGTCGATCGACAGGGCGTCCAGACGCCGGTCTATTATGTGTCACGAACTCTAACCGATCCAGAAACCCGGTACGCGATCATGGAGAAACTAGTGCTCGCACTAATTCATGCATCAAGAAGGCTGCGCAGGTACTTTGCCAATCACGTCATTCACGTGCTAACAAAATACAACATTGGCAACATACTCGCAAGGCCAGAAATTTCAGGGAGACTAGCAAAATGGGCGATAGAGCTCGGGGGTCATAACGTAGTATTCAGACCAAGACCGGCGATCAAGGGCCAAGTGCTCGCAGATTTCTTGACCGAGGTACCAGACGACAAAGATCGAGAATGCAAGGCAATGGAAAAGGCCGAGAAACAACAAGTGGAAGAACCATGGCTACTGTACACAGATGGTGCGTCCAACGAGGATGGCGCAGGTGCTGGTCTCCGGCTGGTGAGCCCCGACAAACACGAGTTCACCTATGCCATACGCCTGGATTTTAAAAGCACAAACAACGAAGCCGAATACGAAGCCTTCCTTGCTGGGCTACGATTGGCAATCAAAATGGGCGTACGACACATCGAGGCACGCGTAGACTCCATGTTGGTGGCAAGCCAAATCAACGGAGAATACGAAGCCAAAGGAGATACGATGGCACTTTACCTGAGCCAAGCAAAGACATTGTTGCAGACCTTCTATTCCTACAAAGTACATCACATTAATAGAAGCGAGAACAAGCCAGCAGACGCGCTGAGTAAACTCGCTTCTACAAGCTTTCAGCACCTGGCAAAGGATGTACGAATAGAAGTTTTGAGCAATCCGTCAGTACCACTTCGAGAAGTAAGCGTCGTCCAACTAGGGACAACGTCTTGGATGACTCCGATAATCACATACCTCCAAACTGGAGTACTCCCGGAGAACAAGGCAGAAGCAAGGAAAGTCCAGTACAAATCCGAGCATTACCAGATGGCTGATGGGATCTTGTACAGAAAATCATACCTTGGGCCTTTGTTAAGATGTGTTGACCCCGAATGTCACACCCCCGAAATCCACCTGCGGAGTACTACCGCTTGGAGGCGTGACTGACCAGGATCCAGCCACCAATCATATTGAACAAGCATATAAGTGGTTATAAAAATCCAACTAATACAATTGGTGTTCACACAAAACATAGTTAAGTTGCAAGCGGAAGCATAAGTCTTAAATCAAAACATAAGTTTAACAGTTTCAAAGTTTAACATGGCACACAGCCGTCCATGTCCCACAACGATCCTCCTCCGTGCAAGCTCCAGCTAAGAAACCTAAGGACCTGCAAAGCATGTAGTAACGAGTCAACAACAAGTTGAGTGAGTTCACGGTTGGGTATTCGTTTTAAGTTGTTTCGAAAACAGTTTCCTTTATCTGGCATCCTGCCGTGGGGGTTACCCCATAGTTAAAAACGTGACTTGTTTATTCCCGGTTACTCTGGCAATCCTGCCGTGGGGGCTACCCCGTGTTAGTTATCTGGCATTTCGGCCGTGGGGGCTACCCCATGTATACACTAGACTCGTTACCATATCGACTGCTGACTGTAGTCATGTTTATGTGCCCTGAAACTGTCAATGTCTATCATCATTGACGTGCCCCAGATCCATTAGTTCACGCCCGTCCTCTGCGGCACGGTGTGAGGTTTGTCAAACCTAAATAGCGCTATCTAACTAATGACCCGCTCGCCATTGGCCCGGCGATTAAGTCGATATAAAAAATGAGGGACTTCGTGATAGAGTTTTGGTCTAGTACGAGTTATCTGTCCGTGAGGACGAGGAATTGCATTCCTGAACCTTTGCTGTCCTACCCAAGGAGGACGAGGAACCCAGTTCCTTAACCCCATTCCCAACCCAGGGAATCCCATGCTTTGTAGAGGGTGTGAACTCACCTTGGTTTGCTCGGTAGAAACACAGAAAAGTCAAACAAGCAATGTTGAGGCTACTCACGTCCTATCATAGTTGTATCATACAATCAGGTTCGTATTCAAGTAGTGCACGTATGGCATACACGTTTAATCATGGCAGTTAGCAAATAATGCATACGAGTTGAACGAACAGTAACATGCCCGGAATTAAACAAAGTCCAAGGTCCGGCCCAAACACTAAGCCCATAATTTATCAAGTCCAAACAGTGTGTATCCGTGTATAGTCTCGAGTCGCAACTAGGCGTTTGCGACTCGCAACCTGAGTCGCAATCGTGGTTTCGGTTCGTGCTGTTTTGGTTACGAGTCGCAACTGGACTCGCAACCGGGGTTTCGAGTCAAACGGTTTATGTGCTGATCACTTGTGGTTTCGAGTCGCAACCAGGTGTTTGCGACTCGCAATCTGTGTCGCAACCGGGGGTCTCGAGTCGTCATGCAATGGTTTCGAGTCGCAACTAGGGGTTTCGGTTGGACAGGAGCTGATTTGGTACAGTGTACTACCCACTAACATTCTGATTTCTTGTAACAGTTTGTACTATCCAACCAAAATCCTTAAACATGTTTCTTGTCTAGCAAATTACTAAAAATGGATCAAACATATCAGATTTCAAATATTCAACATGTTCATATGATATTCAACAAGTTCTTCATGTGTTCATCATGTTCATCTTGTTCTTCAAATATTCAAGTAACTCATCTTCATTCACATGAACCTAAGTCTAACAAAAATCATGAATAACTTATCAACAAATCACCCTAATAGCAAGCTTTCGGTTCTTAACACAAGAGTACACAATCCGATTTATATGAACATCAACAACCATGGTTTAAATCACATTTAGTCACAAGACATCATGAGTTCGTCATGCCACATATCCGAAATCAAGCATGTTCCGATTATCAATATTACCCACAAATCGATTCACAACACATCATCAATCATACCACTACACTAGTTAAATTATATCATTCGTAACATCAACATCATAAACATATAATCATCATCAACCGAATGTAAACTCATAACATAGGACATTTATGAACCGATTACTCAAGAAGGGTGCATTCCTCATGTATAACACTTAACAAGTAGACATATCATCACCTAATTTTTCATCACACATCATTATCAAACCGAATATCACACATTAACACCTTCAATCATGTATAGGCATGTATTTACCAAGAGATTACTAACCGGTTCAAGTGTGGGTTCAAAAGTGTGAGTGAAGCTTCCAAACGGTGTGTGTGCAAGTTGATCCAAGAGCTCCTTAGTGGTCACCGGTTGATCCGAGAATAAAGGAGAGGAATGTATGATGTTGTAGCTTAGGGTTTTAGTGAAGAGGATGGAGTGTGTGTATAGGTGAGTGTGTTGTCCAAAGAAATGGCACCTATGGTTATCCACTTAGTTTATATACTAGTCTACATTGGTGCACCCTAGTGGGCTTCGGGTGAGGTGCACGGCCCAACCGGCCCGTAAGTTATACTAGTTCACTCGAGACCACATGGTCTCGAGTCGGGTTCGTGTTGTCTCGGTTCATATACATACTCGCATTCATACACATAAGCATACACACAACATAACACATAATCATATAAGTTCACATGTATTCATTTGTCATTAATCACATAAGTTTAACTAGTCACGCGTTTAAGCATACAACGAAAGGTTCTAAATTTCGAGTTGTCACATCATCCCCAAGTTGAAAGAAATTTCGTCCCGAAATTTGGTAGGCACTCACTGAGGAAGCTAGTTATGTTGTATGGTTTTCCCGGTTTTCCTGGGGTGTCACATCCACCCCCCGTTGATCTGGAATTTCGTCCCGAAATTCCGTAGCTTCGGCCTCAGTAGTGGGTGTACTGTTTGCGAACAGTTGGGGATACTTTTGTTTCATCTGATCTTCGCGCTCCCAGGTAAACTCTGGGCCGCGACGTGAGTTCCAACGAACTCGAACGAGAGGTATCCTAGGGCTCTTGAGGACCTTAACATCCCGGTCCGTGATCTCGACTGGTTCCTCGACGAATCGTAACTGCTCGTCGATAGTGAGTTCCTTCAAAGGAACTACGTGGGTCTCATCTGATGGACACTTCTTCAGATTCGACACATGAAAAACGTTGTGAACTGCACCGAGTTCCGCTGGTAAGTTTAGTCTGTAGGCCACCCTGCCTATTTTCTCAATGACCTCAAAAGGTCCAACGTATCGTGGGTTGAGTTTGCCGCGTTTACCAAAACGAATCACACCCTTCCAGGGTGAAACTTTGAGTAGTACCCGCTCCCCAACCTGGAGCTCAAGTGGTTTCCTGCCCATGTCGGCGTAAACTTTCTGACGTTCGCGAGCGGCCGTCATGCGTTTTCGTATCTGAGCGATTTGCCCGGTTGTATCAACCACATATTCTGGACCAGTGATCTGACTATCTCCCACCTCTGCCCAGCAAAGAGGGGACCGGCATTTACGTCCGTACAATGCCTCAAACGGAGCAGCTCCAATGCTGGTGTGGTAGCTGTTATTGTACGAGAATTCCACAAGTGGCAGATGCTTTTCCCAGCGGTTGCCAAAGTCGATTACACATGCACGAAGCATGTCTTCTAAGGTTTGAATAGTGCGCTCGGACTGCCCGTCCGTCTGAGGATGGTACGCTGTGCTCATGTCTAGTCGTGAGCCGAAGGATTTGTGCATTGCTTGCCACAGCTCTGAAGTGAAACGTGCATCTCGATCTGAGATAATGGAGGTGGGCACCCCGTGCCTCGAAACGATTTCTTTGATGTATATTTCTGCAAGAGTGGAGAACTTATCCGTCTCCTTGATAGCCAAGAAGTGTGCAGATTTTGTGAGTCGATCCACGATCACCCAAATAGTATCGTTCCCGCGCTGGGATCTAGGTAGGCCAGTAACAAAATCCATGGAAATCTGTTCCCATTTCCATTGTGGTATCTCTGGTTGTTGGAGTAGGCCTGATGGTTTCTGGTATTCCGACTTGACTCTCGCACAAGTCAAACACTTGCTGACGTAGGTTGCTATGTGGGCCTTCATGCTAGGCCACCAGTACGTAGTTTTGATATCATGATACATCTTATCTGATCCAGGGTGTACTGAGTAGCGAGACTTGTGTGCTTCATCCATCACAAGCTCTCGTAGGTTGCCATAGAGTGGGACCCAAACGCGTCCCGTTACGTAGTAAGCACCATCTTCCTTCTGTTCTAAGCGTTGCCTCGATCCGCGTAGGGCTTCAGCCCTGACATTTTCTGGTTTCAGTGCTTCTATCTGGGCAGCTCGTATTTGGGGAGGCAGACTAGAATGGATCGTGAGTTGTAATGCTCGTACGCGCTTAGGCGCAGTGTCCTTCCGACTGAGGGCGTCAGCCACAACATTGGCCTTGCCCGGGTGATACCTGATTGAGCACTCGTAATCATTCAGCAGTTCGACCCATCGTCGTTATCGCATATTCAGTTCCTTCTGTTTGAAGATATGCTCGAGACTCCTGTGGTCAGTGTAGATGGCGCACTTGGTACCATACAGGTAATGCCGCCATAATTTAAGTGCAAAAACAACAGCTCCCAGCTCTAAGTCGTGCGTAGTGTAGTTCTTTTCATGAACTTTAAGTTGGCGTGAGGCGTAGGCTATCACTTTGTCTCGTTGCATCAACACGCAACCGAGACCCTGAATTGATGCGTCGCAGTAAACCACAAAGTCTTCTGTGCCTTCCGGCAAGGAAAGGATAGGTGCGCTACAAAGTCTATCCTTTAGGTGCTGAAATGCTGATTCCTGTGCGTTTCCCCAGTGATAAACAACGCCCTTCTGTGTTAGTGAGGTGAGAGGTTGTGCAATCTTAGAAAAATCCTTTATGAATCTCCGGTAGTATCCCGCCAAACCCAAGAATTGGCGAATTTCCTTTGGTGTACGAGGCGCAGGCCAGTTCTTAATCGAGTCTATCTTGGATGGATCAACATGAATCCCATCCTTGTTTACCACGTGGCCTAGGAAATGGACTTCTCGAAGCCAGAAGTCGCATTTCGAGAACTTTGCATAAAGCTGTTCTGTTCGAAGGAGTTCCAGAATAAGTCGCAGATGCTGCTCGTGTTCCTCCCGACTCTTAGAATAGATCAGGATGTCGTCGATGAAGACTATAACGAACTTGTCCAGGTAAGGCTTGCACACTCGGTTCATCAAATCCATGAAAACCGCAGGTGCGTTTGTCATCCCAAAAGGCATGACCAAAAACTCATAGTGCCCGTATCGAGTTCGGAAAGCTGTTTTGGAGACGTCCTCTTCCCGGACTCTCAGCTGGTGATAACCTGATCTCAAATCAATCTTCGAATAGTAGCTCGATCCTTGCAGCTGGTCGAACAAGTCGTCGATGCGCGGTAGAGGATAACGATTCTTCACCGTCACCTTGTTGAGTTCTCGGTAGTCGATGCACATCCTGAAGGTACCGTCTTTCTTCTTCACGAATAGCACTGGAGCTCCCCAGGGCGATGAGCTTGGACGAATAAAACCCTTATCCAGGAGTTCTTGTAGTTGCGTAGAGAGTTCTTTCAACTCTGATGGAGCTAAACGATAAGGTGCACGAGCTATGGGCGCAGCTCCAGGAGCTAGTTCGATCTGAAACTCGACTTGGCGATGAGGCGGAAGACCAGGTAATTCCTCAGGAAATACCTCTGGATAATCGCGTACAACTGGGAAATCTTCTATCTTCTTCTCTTTTTCTGAAGTGTCAGTAACGAGAGCCAAAATGGCAGTGTGACCCTTTCGCAAGCACTTTTGGGCCTTAAGGAGAGAAATGACGTTCTCGACAGCGCTCCTCTTGTCGCCATGAATCATGAGGGGTTCACCATCAGGACCTGGAATACGGACAACCTTCTCGTTGCAAAGAATCTCTGCTCTGTGCTGGGATAACCAATCCATCCCAATGACAACGTCGAAACTACCCAGGACAATAGGAATGAGGTCGATAGAGAAGGTCTGGTCAGCGAGAATAAGTTTACAACCCTTGACTACGTGTGTGGCTTCTAAACTCTTACCATTTGCTAGCTCTACGGTGTGCTTGTTGTTCAGAGGTGTTGGAATACGCTTAAGCATTCGACTAACTTCTAGTGACACGTAGCTAGTATCGGCGCCCGAATCAAATAAAACTGAAACATAAAAGTCGTCGAGAAGGAACTTACCCGCCACAACATTGGGGTCATTCCTTGCTTCACCTTGTCCAATCACAAACATCCGCCCCCTGGCGCCATTGTTGTTGTTGTTCCCATTGTTACCATTCCCCTGATTGTTGTTATTGTTGTTGTTGTTGTTGTTGTTCTGGTTCCTGTTCAGTTGGGGACAATCTCTCTTGAAGTGGCCCTCAGCTCCACACTGAAAGCACCCTTTGTTATCACCTTGCTGTTGCTGCTGCTGGCGCTGGTTCTGTTGAGCTTGCTGACGATTCTGATTGGCGGGGTATAAGCTCCTGCAATCCTTTGCAGCGTGACCAGGCTTGTTGCACCGATGACAGTTGCCCCTGGTGCATGGTCCGCTGTGGTGCAGGCTGCAGCGATTGCATTTGGGGTGATTTCCTTTGTATCCACCACCAGACGATTGCTGATTAGGGCTCTTGTAGTCATCAGTCTTCCTCTGCTGAGACTGGGACTGAACAGAAGTCGAACCCTTACTTGAAGTTCCATCCCATTTCCGTTTGTTGTCACTAGAGGTACCAGAAGTAGTTGCAGCACCTATGCGTTTTGGTAACTTGTTCTGCTCCACCGCCTGATCCGTGAGACGGTGAGCCAACTGAACGGTTTGTTGGTAGGTGGCGAGGTTCGCTGAAGTCACATGACTTTGGATTTCTGGCACTAAGCCCTGAAGAAATAGTTCGATGCGTTTGATGGGAGGATCCACCATAGTAGGGCACAGAATTGCCAGTTCGTTCGACCTTTTCACATAAGCTTCAATTTCGGACCCCGTCATCTTGAGGTTGAAGAACTCCACCTCGAGTTTGTGAATCTCATCACGACTGCAGTATTCTTCCTTGATCATTTCCTTAAAAGTTTCCCAAGGGGTGGCGTTGGCGGCAACCAACCCTAGCATTTGAACCTGAGCGTTCCACCATGTGAGGGCTAAACCCTCGAGAGTACCAGTAGCATACTTCACCCTGCGCGCCTCAGGGCATTCGCACATTTCGAACACAGATTCTAGTTTCTCAAACCAGTGTAGGAGACCTACTGCTCCTTCAGTGCCGCTAAAAGTAGTTGGTCGGCAGTCCATGAAAGTCTTAAAAGTGCACACGGGTGGCTGAACGTGCTGACCTATCGTAGGTGAAAGAAAAGACAGAGTTTAACACAATGGTTGGTTCACGAGAGTAGGATCCTAAAGATCCTAGAATGAGTTCGGACTGCAGGATATACCTCCTGCGTGTGCAGCTGCAAGTGCTGCGGCAACTCGTTCGTTGATCAGAGCCGTCAACTGGGCTTGTGTCAGGTTAACGCGTCCAGACATGATCTTCATACCAAGAAGAACGTGAGTGAGAGGGGTTCGCGAAAGTACGACGATAAAATAGAGCAAGCACGCACGTGTTCAAGCAACAGTAGTTATACTAACCAGGCATACCATAAGCGATGTACTATGTAACTAACAAGTAGGCAATATATACACTGATCATATCACCTAGAATGTCGAGCCTTGCGTGTGGAGTGAAGCATCGTTGTGGACCGTTGAGCACTGTACAGGTTATAGTCTGGTTTTAACAAAAACGTTTTCCCCTTTATTAAAACCAAGTTCTCTATAACCAATGGCTCTGATACCAATCTGTCACACCCCCGAAATCCACCTGCGGAGTACTACCGCTTGGAGGCGTGACTGACCAGGATCCAGCCACCAATCATATTGAACAAGCATATAAGTGGTTATAAAAATCCAACCAATACAATTGGTGTTCACACAAAACATAGTTAAGTTGCAAGCGGAAGCATAAGTCTTAAATCAAAACATAAGTTTAACAGTTTCAAAGTTTAACATGGCACACAGCCGTCCATGTCCCACAACGATCCTCCTCCGTGCAAGCTCCAACTAAGAAACCTAAGGACCTGCAAAGCATGTAGTAACGAGTCAACAACAAGTTGAGTGAGTTCACGGTTGGGTGTTCGTTTTAAGTTGTTTCGAAAACAGTTTCCTTTATCTGGCATCCTGCCGTGGGGGTTACCCCATAGTTAAAAACGTGACTTGTTTATTCCCGGTTACTCTGGCAATCCTGCCGTGGGGGCTACCCCGTGTTAGTTATCTGGCATTTCGGCCGTGGGGGCTACCCCATGTATACACTAGACTCGTTACCATATCGACTGCTGACTGTAGTCATGTTTATGTGCCCTGAAACTGTCAATGTCTATCATCATTGACGTGCCCCAGATCCATTAGTTCACGCCCGTCCTCTGCGGCACGGTGTGAGGTTTGTCAAACCTAAATAGCGCTATCTAACTAATGACCCGCTCGCCATTGGCCCGGCGATTAAGTCGATATAAAAAATGAGGGACTTCGTGATAGAGTTTTGGTCTAGTACGAGTTATCTGTCCGTGAGGACGAGGAATTACATTCCTGAACCTTTGCTGTCCTACCCAAGGAGGACGAGGAACCCAGTTCCTTAACCCCATTCCCAACCCAGGGAATCCCATGCTTTGTAGAGGGTGTGAACTCACCTTGGTTTGCTCGGTAGAAACACAGAAAAGTCAAACAAGCAATGTTGAGGCTACTCACGTACTATCATAGTTGTATCATACAATCAGGTTCGTATTCAAGTAGTGCACGTATGGCATACACGTTTAATCATGGCAGTTAGCAAATAATGCATACGAGTTGAACGAACAGTAACATGCCCCGAATTAAACAAAGTCCAAGGTCCGGCCCAAACACTAAGCCCATAATTTATCAAGTCCAAACAGTGTGTATCCGTGTATAGTCTCGAGTCGCAACTAGGCGTTTGCGACTCGCAACCTGAGTCGCAATCGTGGTTTCGGTTCATGCTGTTTTGGTTACGAGTCGCAACTGGACTCGCAACCGGGGTTTCGAGTCAAACGGTTTATGTGCTGATCACTTGTGGTTTCGAGTCGCAACCAGGTGTTTGCGACTCGCAATCTGTGTCGCAACCGGGGGTCTCGAGTCGTCATGCAATGGTTTCGAGTCGCAACTAGGGGTTTCGGTTGGACAGGAGCTGATTTGGTACAGTGTACTACCCACTAACATTCTGATTTCATGTAACAGTTTGTACTATCCAACCAAAATCCTTAAACATGTTTCTTGTCTAGCAAATTACTAAAAATGGATCAAACATATCAGATTTCAAATATTCAACATGTTCATATGATATTCAACAAGTTCTTCATGTGTTCATCATGTTCATCTTGTTCTTCAAATATTCAAGTAACTCATCTTCATTCACATGAACCTAAGTCTAACAAAAATCATGAATAACTTATCAACAAATCACCCTAATAGCAAGCTTTCGGTTCTTAACACAAGAGTACACAATCCGATTTATATGAACATCAACAACCATGGTTTAAATCACATTTAGTCACAAGACATCATGAGTTCGTCATGCCACATATCCGAAATCAAGCATGTTCCGATTATCAATATTACCCACAAATCGATTCACAACACATCATCAATCATACCACTACACTAGTTAAATTATATCATTCGTAACATCAACATCATAAACATATAATCATCATCAACCGAATGTAAACTCATAACATAGGACATTTATGAACCGATTACTCAAGAAGGGTGCATTCCTCATGTATAACACTTAACAAGTAGACATATCATCACCTAATTTTTCATCACACATCATTATCAAACCGAATATCACACATTAACACCTTCAATCATGTATAGGCATGTATTTACAAAGAGATTACTAACCGGTTCAAGTGTGGGTTCAAAAGTGTGAGTGAAGCTTCCAAACGGTGTGTGTGCAAGTTGATCCAAGAGCTCCTTAGTGGTCACCGGTTGATCCGAGAATGAAGGAGAGGAATGTATGATGTTGTAGCTTAGGGTTTTAGTGAAGAGGATGGAGTGTGTGTATAGGTGAGTGTGTTGTCCAAAGAAATGGCACCTATGGTTATCCACTTAGTTTATATACTAGTCTACATTGGTGCACCCTAGTGGGCTTCGGGTGAGGTGCACGGCCCAACCGGCCCGTAAGTTATACTAGTTCACTCGAGACCACATGGTCTCGAGTCGGGTTCGTGTTGTCTCGGTTCATATACATACTCGCATTCATACACATAAGCATACACACAACATAACACATAATCATATAAGTTCACATGTATTCATTTGTCATTAATCACATAAGTTTAACTAGTCACGCGTTTAAGCATACAACGAAAGGTTCTAAATTTCGAGTTGTCACACCGAAGACGCACGGTATTTGATCAGAGAAGTGCATGAGGGAATCTGTGGTATACACGCCGGTCCAAGAATGGTGGTAGCAAAAGTCATGAATGCGGGATACTATTGGCCCGGAATGCATTTGGACGCGGTCAAAGAGTTGAGGAAATGCGGAGGATGTCAAAGACATGCGCCCAAAACAATGCGCCCCAAGAACGAGTTGGTACCGGTCACCACCGCGTGGCCTTTTCAACAATGGGGAATAGACATGGTCGGACCATTTCCCGAAGCCCCAGGAGCTGTCAAGTTTATAATAGTCGCAGTCGACTATTTCACTAAATGGGTAGAGGCGAAGGCCCTCGCGTCGACCACAGCCACCGTTGTCAAAAAATTCATTTGGGAGCAAATCATTTGTCGTTTTGGGTTGCCCCTCAAGATCATCACAGACAATGGAACCAACTTTGCCGAAGATAACCTTCAAAAGTGGTTTAAAGAACTACACATCGAGCATACCTTCTCCTCGGTCGCGCACCCGCAGGGGAATGGTCAAGTTGAAGCCGTCAACAAAAGCATCGTCGATGGAATCAAGGCAAGGTTAGGAGAAAAGAGAAGAGGATGGGTTGACGAACTGCCCAGCATTTTGTGGGCACACAGAACGATGCCCAAAACAAGCAACGGAGAAACACCGTTTAGCTTGGTTTATGGGTCAGAGGCAGTAATACCAGCGGAGATAGGACTGCCATCACCTCGAATGCTCTCAATGAACATGATCAACAACGAAGAAGAAAGGAGGCTCGACCTCGACCTCCTAGAAGAGAGAAGGGAAATGGCAGCAATCAACGAAGCCAAGTATAAATCGAAGCTGGAAAAATATTACAACTCCAAAGTCCGAATCTGCATTTTCAACCCGGGAGACTATGTCCTCAGAGACAACGAGGCTTCAAATGCAGAAAAGCCCGGGAAGTTGGCCCCCAAGTGGGAAGGCCCATACGTTATTGACACCGTGCTCGGCAAAGGAGCTTATAAGCTGCGCACCATCGACAACAAGGACGTTCCTCGCACATGGAACGCCCAACAGCTGAGAAAGTGCTACCTGTGAAATGTAATAGCAATGGCCAAGTCGCCAACACATTTATGATAATACAAGAAGTGTTTGGCTATATTCCTATCATATTTCCTTGTCATAACTGCATATATTACTTCGGGCATACACGAAAACATCAATGGCTCGACCATTAGGAAACGTTGTAGACCTCCAAGGCCTGTCACAAACGAGTGCACGGCCGGATCAGAAACACAACTAAAGCCTAACAAACGCCAAACAAGTACTTCGTGCCCACATAAACACGAACACATCGAAAACAGGAAACAGTGTAAGCACCCCCAAGGCTGAACACAGCCGGGTCCACACAAATAACCTGTAAACTCGATCACTTCGTATCCACGATCCAAGCTGCGCACAAACACGACAGAATAAAACGTTGTAATAAACACAACACAACCTGTCAGCACCATTATTCATTCGTGATACCTGAATCAAAGTAATTACACATGCACATATTATGACGATAACAAATTTCGCAATAAAAACAGACAACTGTTAGCATAACATATAGCCAAAATTCCACAAACACAACACAGAAGTTAGAATTGTTTATCAAATTGTCAGACACAAGACCAAAGCAGGTCATACGCGGCACGCAGGCCGGAAACTTTCATTCTGGATGACTAGAGCCAGCACCTCCGGACGTACCACCGTCATCGCCGAGAGCTTTCTTTAACAACGCGACACCGTCCGACCTCCGGGCCAATTTGTTCGCGGCCTTAACCACAGCAAACTCCAAAGAGGAAAACTCTTGTCTTTTTTCAGCGTAAGCCGCACCACAGTCTTCTTTCCACAGCTCAAAGTGATGCTCTTTCTCCTTATTAGCAGCCGCAGCTCGGCCCTCGATATAACCATCCTTACGCCCGCTATTATAGCCCGCTTGCCCCAGCTCAAACATGTAGTTGGCCAGTTCATGCGACTTGACAATGCGATCAGCAAGCTACAATAAACACACAAGTAAGAAACAATTCATGCAAGTCACAAAAGACACAGTACCAGAAATTACCAGAGGCACCGCACGAGAGAGGAACCATTTACAGTCAGCAGACGACTCCTCAGCAAGGAGTTCAGAGGCTTGACATTCCGCAGTCTTCTCCTGAAGAAGACGTTCAGAAGTCTCACATTGCCTCGCGAGAACCTCCAGCTTAGCGATGCGCTCAACATACTCTGCCTCTTTCTTCTCAAACATCATACGCGCTTGATTTGCCTCATCAGCAATATCCTTCTTTTCACCAGACAAACGCGTAATCGTGTCACGTTGCAACCTAAGCTCCACATTGGTGCGCTCGCACGCCGCTTCCCAATTTTTCTGCTTGTCAGCATTGACTTTCCTCTCCTGGGCAAGTTTCTCCTCGGCATCAGCAAGCCTCCACTCTAACCCCTTTCTCTCAGCATTGAACTTTTCCCTCTCTTCTGCAAACAATCTCTTATCATTCTCAAACTCCATAACATCCTCCCCCAGCTGTTTCCACTCACGGACAATCTCCTGAGTGGTAGAGAGAAAGTTAAGCCCGGCCTGAACATGATCGTCCAACAGGGCAAACCGGCGGCGTTTTCTCTGAAACATCCTCTCAGCTGGAGGGAGAGACAATGAGTAGAAGTCATGGCAATTTTCAGGGTTGTCCATCCTAGAACCTTGGGTCAAGTTCCAATTAGGGATGTACGGAAGATCGTCACAAGCGGGATTCGTGGTGTCAAGGGAATCAGCATGAAATTTTCCAAAGCGAGGGCTGCGGACGGCCCCCGACGTTGCACCACCACCATCACCTGGAGGGCGTTTGGTATACACAGTTCGATGAGGAGTAGCTTCACTCACCTCCACTTCAACCTCAACATTCTTACCGCGATCACCACCAGCACCACCGCCCGCAGCACCACCTGCATCACCACCACCTTCCGCAACCTGCTCAACTGCCGCAGTCTTTTCCTGCCCGTCAAGAGTATCATGAGGGGGAGACTGCTCAACTACCGCAGCCTTTTCCTGCCCATCAGGAGTATCATGAGGGGGAGACAACCCAAATGTCCTCGACGGCGGAGACGCAGGCGGTGTAATCTTAGAAATATCAATCTTGTGCCCACTTTTAGCTGTTTTGGTACCTGCCCCAAGACGAGCAGAGCACATTCAAAGAAAAAGACTAACAAATGAAAACGTATGAGACATTGAGAAAAATTAAAGCAAATACCAGAAGCTTCATAGATTTTCTGCAGCAAATCACTCGGCTTCTCAGCAAAAATGCCCATATCAATGTCCGATTCAGAGGGGGCAGGAGGATTCTCTTTCTGAAGTTTAATCCTCTTCGCGGCAAGCGCAGCAGCAGCCTGCTCGTCAAGCTTCCGTTTCCTATCATCAAACGTCTTTTTCCGCATAATCTCGGTTAGAGTGGCACGGTCCTCAGGGTCCGACTCAGGGTGTTTTTCTCCAACTCCTAAACCAGGCAACGTGTCAGACACGACAACATAATCATGGATACGAGCAGTGTGAAGTCGCTTACGAGGAGATTTAGAGGAGGTTCCTTCAGCATTCTTCCCTTTCCCCTCAGCCTTGTCAGTTTTCGACTTCCTTCTCGTCTCCAACGGATTAACAGCCTCGACCGGAATCTCCACACCCTCCTCCACGGGCTCATTCACCGGCTCCTGCACAGCCCCTTGCACCGGACCTGCACGCGCGGAAGGAGACGTTAGGTCTCCCAACGACCTACCAGAACCATCACTCGAGAGAACGATAACTTCTTCTCGAGCAGAATCAAATGAACCACCCTCACTTTCAACCTCCTCACCTAACACAGTGTTCACATAAACAGTGAAACTCTCGTCACTCGGGTGCAGAAACCGATGGCGGATCTGGTCCAACCAAGGCCCTTTATCAGTCTTTGGTATTGCTTCAACCATTGCACCCGGAGCATCGGGATCCAGAACATTCATCAACGTGAACCCTACTGCAAACAGGAAGAAATGAGGCAATACAAAAATAACAAAACCAAAGGAGAGACAAAAAGGGGATATGGAACAACCGTACATTTGCCACCATGACCATAGACCGGAACACCCAACGGGTTTTTAGGAACCCATTTCATGCTCATCCCAGCACCAACTAGCGCCATCTCCTCAAATTGCATTATCGGAGTAGCCCTCCGGGTCAACTTCTTATACCACTCCTGATTAGCAAAGTCTGCAACCACATCAACCTTTGGAATACCTTCACCCACAGATCTGTAATGCATATCCACGGGAACAACCCCCCGGCGAATAAAGAAAAACTTCTGCTTCCAGTCATGTATACCCTTCAATGGCACAGAACAAACTGGCGTCACACCGGTACGAGCACTGAAGGAGTAAAACCCATTTGTATACGTAACAGTGTAGAACACGTTGAACATTTCGAACGTCGGATCTAACCGGTTGGCCATACAAACGAACTCAAAATGGGTGATACGAGGAAGCCCGATGGCATTTATCTGAGAAATGTGGAGACCATAGCCCCTCAAAACGTCAGCAGTAAACCGAGTCATCGGGAGTCTAAAGCTACCCTCCCGGAAGAAAGCAGCGTACAGGGTCATGTACCCGGGAGGAGCATCCATGGCAGTGGAACCCGCAATAGGATATTGAGCACCCCAACCAGGGAGAAAACCCATCTCCCTCACTAGATTCTGAAACTCCTCCTCTTTCCAACCAATCACCGCTTGATCCGGGCCGGGAGGAGTTCTACCCTTATTCCTCTTTTTCTTCGAAGTAGGATTCGAAGTAGACATAATGGAAAATGGAAAAAGGAAAGAGATGAACTCAAAGGTTGAAAGAAGAAAGATCAGGGTAGATGAGGAAATTCCGGGATTCAAATTTTGAAAAGTGAAGAATAGAGGAGACGGCCTCGGAATTTATACCCATCGCATTTAATGCGATGGGCAGCGAACCGCCAGGGGTACAGGAAAAGACCCAATCAAGGCGAGACACGTCAGAGGAGAGAGAAAACACCATCATCTTTTTTCGGAAAAGTATGCAACAACCGCCTGCCACTATGACGTAAAGTAACTGACGTGACTGAAAAGGCGCCTGTTCAACTGACACCAGGCTGTCACGTCAGTCACTCCTCCCGAAGACAATAAAGCTTCTTCCTGAAGACAACAGTCATAAAGCGCCAAAACCCATGCGCCATGCGGCATGCGTCCATTTGGCTCACTTCCGCAAGGAGCCAAAACCCATGCGGCATGCGTCATGCGTCCAGTTGGCTCACTTCCACAAGGAGTCAAAACCCATGCACCACGCGTCATGCGTCCATTTGGCTCACTTCCGCAAGGAGTCAAAACCCCATGCGCCATGCGTCATGCGTCCATTTGGCTCACTTCCGCAAGGAGTCAAAACCCATGCGGCATGCGTCATGCGTCCAGTTGGCTCACTTCCACATGGAGTCGAAACCCATGCGCCACGCGTCATGCGTCCATTTGGCTCATTTCCGCACAAAGTCAAAAACCCCACACCATAACAAGCACTACATTCATAAGTCCAGAATCCCTCCTAGACGATCAACTCACCTAGAAGGCACACTGGACTGGGGGGACTTGAAGAGGTATGGTCCCAATCCCTTGCCAACATGGCAAGGACCATACCACTTTCTCCATCTTACATGGCGTTGACGTCAGCCGCACCATCCAGAAGCTTCTAGAAGCTTCTGGAAAATATCCAGGTGACACCAAAGATACTCCAGGCGACATAAAGGACGACACGTGTCACCAATCATCAAGCGCCATGTAGACCTGCAACAGGTCAGGGAGCAGCCAGACAACTTCAGTACGATGTTTCCACATTCGACAAATAAAGACGCGCCACGTGTACCACTACACTGACCGCAGCAGAGGAGACCAAGGGGATATTCCCCTTGGTCGGACAGCTGGCGCGCGTCTACAGCTGGCATCGTTGCTCCTCCCTCTTTCACCATCCGGCTATAAATAGGACCCTTCACCATCCAGGTTCATCATCTGGCTCTCACTATTCTCACACTTAACACACACTGATTATCCTCCCTCGGAACAGTACTTATTCTCACGCCGGAGCCTGGTTAAGAGGGAAACCCCCATATTCCCCTCTTAACGAGACTGACGGTTTGCTGTTTTGCAGGAAACGGTCATCTTACGAGTAGGAAGAGAGATTGAACCCACAGAAGAAGTAACCCCGCTGATTTACCGTAGTGTTAACCAGTGTTTCATCAGGACTCGTAAAGTATCTCTAGCCGGTTCAAGTGCTAAACACAACGCGTTTAGGGCCAAAACATATTGATTATTGACATATAATAATAATTCTATGTTCACTAAAGTTGACAAAATTTATGATTACATTAAAGTTAACTACAAGGTTTGCAAGTTTGTTTTACCCACCTCATAATATCACAAGAACAAAACCGAATAATGTTGAAAGCTATATAAAAAGTAAACAAAAGAATAATAAATATAACTCAAGTTTTACAACCATTATACAATTTATAAAAAAAAAAAGCAACAATAAAGACAAACAAAATCATCAAAAAAAAAAACAAAAACAAAAAATCTTAATAAAACTTCTACCACCAATTTTTCGATTTTTTTCTTACAACATGACACCGTTTTTTACATTGGCCCGGAAAACAGCACCTTAATTTACCAACTGATGAAGTTGATAAATACAAATCTACAACAGGAACCCTCTTTGACGATTCTCGAGCAAGCAAATTAGATGATTTTGCATACTTGTTGAATAATCATTCAATATATAACGAGATTTCATTTTTTTAATTTACCCAAACGGGTTAGAGGAGAAGGTGTTTGGTGTAGCAGCAGGTGCAGCATAAAATCCACTTTGTTGTTGATTCGTGTTATTCATGGAAGCAAACGATGTCATATCGTATCCAAATGTTTCTACTTGTGGCGGCCTGTAAATAAAACACAATATGATACTAAGTTAAGCTAATTAACAGCGAATCAGTTAAAAACACAATATGATACTAAGTTAAGTTAATTAACAGCGAATCAGTTAAAACCGTAAGTTTGCGACTTTGAATATAAGAACCGTGGCCGAATATAAATGTTCAACAGATGAGTAAGTCATAAGAGCATTTTACTAAGAAGTTCAACTTCAAGGGCAAGATAAAAACATTTAAAAACAACATTTAATTTTTGAGATTTGCAATTATTTAATTGTTCTAGGCAAAGACTGGTTAAGAATATTAATTTCTTGCAGTTATGAGAAACATAAATAGAATTGTGGTGAGATTATTACCTGGGTTGAGGTGGGATGTTTGGAGGTACCTGTCCCATGAATGGACCTGATGTTTATACAATAAATCAAGTAGTGAGAATAATACATTCATATGTAATAAATATGATTTGATTTAAGGTAAATGAGTGGGACTGGTAAGATGGACGGGTTAGGTAACAGATCATTTTTTGGTTCAGGTATGAATAAGTTGTAATGTGACCAAAAAACCACTGACTTAAACTTTTTTGGATGGAGTTAAGTGGGTTGGACGAAAATGACAAAAAAAAAAAGGAAACCACATGGACTAAGATGGCAATTTACTATTTTTTATTAAAAAGTTAATTCATTAAATAAATTGATCTAGGAGGCTGTGTGGATTAGATATACACTCGGGGCAACTTTCAAACCATTTGACTCTTTCCTCGTAAATTCTTTTATTTGGCCCGTTTGAGTTTATAAAGTTATCAATGCCTTGTATATTATAACAAGCACAATACCATTGCGGTAATTCTCTTGAGATTTTACCAAAGCAATTTAGAAGGTTGTATGTCTTAATATACATATTGGGCGACTTTTGACCCATGTGAGTCATTATAATTTAGCTAAAAGAGTATTTGGCTCATTTGAAACTAGAAACAACCCAATCGACCTAATCCTAAGTACACGGGTCAAAACTGCCACCTTGGAACGTGGATTTCATGTTGCACAAACAAGGAGAAAAGGACAATACCAGAAGGCATTGATTGGTGGGTCATCCATGTCGGTGCCGGAGCCCCTAGACCCGTGAGTTGCTGTGTGCTAGATGTGGGTCCCATGTTTGGTAAAGCATCATGTAATGGTGCCATGGAAGGGAACTACAAAAAGAGCAATTTGTATCAAAGAAAATATTAAAGCTATTATATATAAAATATAAGCTTTTGTGATTCTTGACACAATATAAGCATCTGAACAGAGGACAAATATGAGAATTCATGTTTTAGCATTATTTCTAAGAATTAAAAAACACGTTGATCTGTTAAGATAATAATAATAATTTTGTTCGATTAATTAATAGATTTTTGGCAATTAACCTTGAAGCTCAACCAATAGTAACCGATAAAACAAAAACGAACATATAACTCATAGACTTACTGCTGTAGATTGAACTGAAGGTGATTCGTTGATATCAAATGGATTTGATGACTGTACAGAAGCAGGTGGCGTATGCTGCTACAATTATAAACCACAACTAGTTTAGTAGCGTTTATAAATAATAAGAAACAAGAAACATAACTTTTAGATCCATGAAAGCGATAAAAATGTATATAGAGAAGCAACGTTAGTACTTTAATAATAAGATTGGTATTGCTTTTTAAATAGGTTTAAGTCCATATATTACCTTCAAAACATATTTACCCTATCAAAACATCATATTTATTGATTTCATACTATATAAAGTAAAATCAGTGAAGTATAACGGTAATATACATAAGAGGAAAAGTAAACAACTTTCTTATATTATGTTATCTTCATTTATTAGGTAAAACAAACTATTATACAAAACTGATTTTTTTTATTATGAAATGGATAAACATGGTAAACTTAATGAACACACACATGAGATTTTGACTTTTGAGAAAGATATATATGAAATTCTATATACTATAAATATGCTATTTTGTCAACATCAAACAACTTTAGCCCCTCAACTTTAATAATAAACTACAGCCCCTCAACTTTCATAATAAACAACTTTATCCCCTCAACTTTAATAATTACATGTTTAGCCCCTTAACTAAATCAAACAACTTTAGCCTCTCTACCTTGATAATGACATGTTTAGACCCTTAACTACATCAAACAACTTTAGCCCCTCAACTTTAATAATAAACAACTTAGCCCCTAAATTTTAATAATGACATGTTTAGCCCCTTAACTAAAACAACTTTAGCCCCTCAACTTTAATAATAAACAACTTTAGCCCCTCAGTTTAGAAATGACATGTTTAGCCCCTTAACTTTAGTAATAACATGTTTATCCCCTTAACTAAAACATCAAACAACTTCAACTCTCGTGATTTGCTTATTTTTATCTACGTTTCTAACCCACTGCGGAACGTGGGTGGTAACCCACTAGTTGCCTTTTAAATAACAATTGCCTTTGGTAGTTTTAGTAGGGTATGGAATATATAAAATAAAAAATAAAAATTGAATGAGTGAGCATTACGAGGAGAGTTCTCAGTTATCTTTTAAACAAAAGTAGGTCTTGTCTCTCAAATATTGGGTTGTTAATTAATATCATTATCTTCTACCTTGTTATATACTTGAATTTACTGTTCAATTTACATGTATTTTCTATCCGGGACAAAACCTATAACCAGAAAAATGACGTTAATGTGGCAAGTTGCATCAAACCTGTGGAAGGTTATATTGCATATTGTATCCCATGCCATATTGTGGAGCAGAGTACCAGCCTGGACCTTGAGCAGTATAGGATGGATAGCTTGACGTAAATAAATCCTGCATACGCAACACATTTATTAAAAGTGGAAAATAGAAAACCATATTTACTTGTGAATGGATTGATTTAGGTTGTGATTAATCGAATAATAGCTAATAGGGAAATGAGTCAAACACGGTGAAAGTCATCGAGGTCTAATTTAATGCATACAACCCCATTCTAAATTATTTTATTCAAATTTTAGATTAGTATTGTAATATTGTTTCTGAAATCATGATAAACACATTCGTATTTTATATAATATTTGAACAACATGTGTTGTTGGGGCAAATAATCTTTATTTATAAAAACATTTTGACAATCAGGATTAAAATAATTATTATTTATAGAACATTTACAATATGAACGAAAGTAACCCAATGGGCCCCAGACCGTATTGACTCATACAGAAAATGACCAGTTTCAACACTCATTTTTGACCTTTTAACTACTATTTAACAATATACTTATTATTTAAAAATAATAAAAATGGACAAAAAGTGTTTGTGGGTCAACCCAAGCCCGTTATCAACCCGTACTAAAAACGATCTATGTCAACAACAGATTTGCCCTGTTATCGATCCCGCCAAATCACCCATCTTGTAAACTCTAGCAAATACAGGAGAAAAACGAAACACAAGATGGAGCTGACAAAAATATACACCCCATTACCGCAGGTAGCTCTTGTTTGGCAGCAGGTTTAGCCTCGATACTGGATGTAGCTTGAGAATATGTACCAGCGGTTAAAAGCCCATGGGTATCTCCACCAGAAGTATTCAATGGCTGCATAAAGTTGCATGTAGAATAAGATTGTAAATATAGTGTGAAATAATCATTGATCCAATGAGCTAGAGGTGACAATTTTGACCTATATACTTACAAATGGGTCATTTTGGGTCAATTAGTAATATACTTTATAGGGAACATATTGAAAGTCGCCCAAAGTCTATTCAAAATACCTATAGCCTCCTAAATTGTCTTATTCGTAAATTAGATCATTATCGTAATCCTCTTGCTGTCATGATAAACACGTTTATTACATAAACTTTAAAAAAAGTTAATTAAGTGGTTTTGAGTCAACCTGAACAGTACTTAAAATCTTTTTATCAAAGATTATTATTATTATTATTATTATTATTATTATCATCATTATTATTATATTACTAGATTAGAGGCCTATGTATTACACAGGTTAGAACTTCCTATATCATTTTATTCAAATAATTAAATAATATCTCTAAAAATTGTAAAACAAACAAAAAAGTGATTGTGAGTCAACCCAACCCATACTATAATGGTCCGTGTTGACCCGAAACCCAACCACCCATCTTGCCACATCTACCCAAAAAAACAGTCCACAAAAGACGCTTGAAAAGGATGAACCTATTTTTTTGCAAATAACCACCACCAACCTGATTTAACGATGTAGTAGGTAGCTGAATTCCGGTAGCAGGAACAGGATTCTGGTGACTAACCACATTTTGCCACTGGCCACCGTAACCAGAGTCGCCAAAGGCATTAAACGTTGATGGCGGTGTAGTTGCAACTGATGGATTGTTACCAGGTGCAGGAACTGAAATCTCAGAAAGCATATCAAGTAAATTAGAACTTGTTGTAGAAGGTTGAGTAGAATTTATTACGGGAGATGAATCAAAACTGGCCCAATTATCATTTGATGATTGTGCTGGTTGTGCCACAGTTGGTGGTGGAACGGTTTGTTGTGGTTGTGGGCCCGGGGCAGTTGAAAGTGGTTCAGGGTCAGCATCAAAATCAATTAATGAAGTTTCTGTTTTAAGTTCGGTTGGATTCCCAGTTGAAGATGCTAGGCTACTGGAAGAAGCAGTTCTCTGCAACAGGAAACAATTTCGAATTAGGCTTTAAATTATGTTGAAACTTGAAAACAAAAGGACAAATGAATAATCACAAACATGTTAGCAAGTATTACAATTGTATTCATAGTTAAACATGTTACAAATTCTGTAAATACAACAACAACCATACCCAGTAAATCCCACAAATAGCAAAGCTACTTATAGGGTCTGGGGAGGGTGGGATGTAGACAGACCTTGCCTCTATCCATGGGGATAGAGAGGCTGCTTCCAGAGAGACCCTCGACTCGAAAACGAATAGCAAACCAACGCACCAAGTCAAAGAAAATAGAAATAAGAAGTCGCCCATAACAAGAAAGTGAACAGAGTGACATAATATATTTGTAAATCATGAAAAATAGCATACAACATCATTTGTGCATAAACATAAGAAGGCAATCACCTAAAAAGTCACTTAAGGAATAAGAAAAACCTACGACCCTGAAATACACCTAAGTGCTTACTGTCATATCCTCTAGAGGTCCTTAACCCTAATCCTACGCCTCCACGAAGTCCTATCTTGGACCATGTCCTCAGAAAGATGCAACTCTAGTAAATCATGCCTGATCTGCTCATCCCATGTCAGTTTGGGTCTGCCTCTTCCTCTCCTCCCCTCCACAGTAAGAGTTTCCACTACTCTAACTGGTGCCGTCGTTTCCATCCGCTTCACATGCCCAAACCATCTCAATCTCCCCTCCTTAATCTTCTCCGATATATTAGCTACTCCTAATCTTTCCCTAAAAACCACATTTCTTATCCGATCTAACCTCGTGTGTCCACACATCCACCTCAGCATCCTCATCTCTGCTACCTCCATCTTGCGCGCTTGTGTCTTCTTGATAGCCCAGCAGTCTGTTCCATAAAGC
Organism: Helianthus tuberosus; assembly: GCA_030545235.1. NCBI lineage: Eukaryota > Viridiplantae > Streptophyta > Magnoliopsida > Asterales > Asteraceae > Helianthus > Helianthus tuberosus. Next base: position 17,275,038 of record CM060400.1, read on the forward strand.
ATAGCTGGCCTAACTGCTACCCTGTAAAATTTCCCTTTTAGTTTAGTTGGGAACCTCCTATCGCATAAAACCCCACTGGCTGCCCTCCATCTACACCAGCCAGCCTGTATTCGATGGGTTACATCACTATCTATGTCACCATCTCTTTGTACAAACGACCCCAGATACTTAAATCTAGTTACCTGCGGGACCAATTGATCCTCAATGGTGATTTGGGTGTCATCGTCCACAGCTACACCGCTGAAATCACAGTGTAGATACTCAGTCTTAGATCGACTAATCCTTAGGCCCTTGCCCTCTAAAGCTACTCGCCACTCCTCTACCCTCGCGTTCAGGCCCTGTTTAGTCTCTGCAATCAACACAATATCGTCTGCAAAAAGCATGCACCACGGAACTGTCTCCTGAATCAACTTGGACAACTCATCCAAGACAACCGCAAAAAGAAAAGGGCTCAACGCTGACCCTTGGTGGAGTCCTACCTCCACAGGAAAGAAGTTTGAATCTCCTACAGGCGCGCGGACACTAGTTTTCGTTCCATCATACGTATCCTTAATTACGTCTATATACTTCCCCGGTATCCCTCGACCCTCCAAACTATTCCAAATCAGTTGTCGTGGGACAGTGTCATATGCCTTTTCCAGGTCGATAAACACCATATATAAATCTTGCTTCTTCGCTCTATATTTTTCCATCAGCCTCCTTAGAATATGTATAGCTTCTGTAGTTGACCTCCCTTTCTGTAAATGCATTAGAAAAAAGAAAACTTCCATATTATAAGAACATATTCCAGACTTGCAACTCCAAGTGTCTCCAAACAAATTTAAATCAAAGGTGACAATATCGACTCATTTACTTGTTAGCAGACTGATTTAGGTTATACCCTTCAACGGGTCAAACGAGGAAAAAAAATAAAGAATATCTTATAAGAAAATGAGCAGCAGTAGCCAAAAGTGTGTTTTAACAAGGGGTGTCAATCGTGTCAGGTAGATGGGTTGAAATGTTCAACCCTAACTCGACCCGTATTATTATTCGGCTCAAAGATTTCAACCCTAACCCACACACATATAAATTTGGGTCAAACCGAACACGACCTGTTTAACCCATATTTTTAAATGAGTCATACAAGTTGATGATTTTTAAGCGGGCTGTTGGCTTTTAAGCAGGTTATTGATAACATGTTTAATGGTGAGTATGAGTGTGACAAGTAAATCATATTGTGTCAAAACTAACATTATTATGAGTAACCATGTAAAACAGAAATGGAAAAAAACAAAAATATAGAAGTTTTTTTTCTAATCGTTAATCGGGTTAATGGGTCAACCCGAACCCAACCCGTTATTCTAAATGGGTCGTGTTAGTCGACTTGTTTTTTTCGTGGCGGGTTCGGGTCAATAATTGCCGCCCCTAGTTTTAACGCATTAAATTTGCATTTTATGCAAAGAAGTATATTACTACTTAACTGATGTAATTTTTATAATCTCATTTAACAAACTACTTATGTTAAAAGACTAATGATATTGGACAAAAAGCGTTTCAAGTTAATTGCACTCATACCAAAAATTAATCATTTTGATCCCTCCCCATTTTCGAACTGCGACGCATACGCACTCCCCCCCCCCCCCCCCCCAAATCGCAGTTTGCCATCTTTATTTTAAATGCATATGCTTGCCTCACAAGTATTAACCAAGTGAGCAAACAAGAAAAGTATATACCAAATCACAACATTACAAATTATATAATACAAATATAAATATGCTATTTGTCAACATCAAACAACTTTAACCCCTCAACTTTAATAATGACATGTTTAGCCCCTTAATTAAAACAACTTTAGCCCCTCAACTTTAATCAGGGGCGTAGGTTAGTAGGTGCCCGGGGGTGCACCCGCCCCCTCCAATGTTTCGGTTAGAAGTGTATAATTTCCGATTTTTCGTCCAAAAATTTTAAAATTATATAGGATCGTCCCTCCAATTATTTTGCCTAAATATTTATACAATATTTAAATCAAAGTAAAGTTTGTTACCACTTTAAATCTTAAAGGTCGTTGGGCTGAGTTGTAATTCTTCGTCCAGGTTTCATTTATCTCGTACCATTATAAATATATTGGTCTTTTGTTTGTTAAACAATATTTAGTTTTTTTATAAGTAAGAACGGGTCCTTTGAATGAATGAAATTATTTTAGTTTTATTTGGAACTATTATTATTTGACCCGACCTGAATCGAATAGCCGGTCCGACCCAAAACATAACGATAGGAAAAAAAATTTGAGTCCCATGGCTTTACGCCCCCTCGAAAATTTTGGTCAAGCTCCGCCACTGACTTTAATCGGTCAAACAACTTTAGTCGGTCAAATTTAATACTAAACAACTTTAGCCCCTCAACTTTAATAATGACATGTTTGGCCCCTTAAATAAAACATCAAACAACTTTAACTCTTGCGACTTACTTATTTTTATCCACGTTTCGAACCCGCTACAGAGCGCGGGTGGTAAACCACTAGTTTAACATTAAAACCTGATTGAAAAAAAAGTCACCTGTGTTTGGAAGGAGCCATCTACTGGCTTTGAACCATTAACTTTTGGAGGTTCGATAACCCGAAGAGGAGAAACACTTCCTCCCAGTATTTCCCTAACGGGCCTAACTATCGGTGGGCTTGATATATCTGAATCACTTTGGCGATCAGGAGACCTACCTTCAACCTTCAAACCTCCATCAAAACTCTTCCCATCATCAGATTTTTTTGCATTTGCAAATCTATCTTCTCGTCGCCAGTCATTAACGATATCGGGACGTGCGGGGCTTTTCCTGAAATCTGAATCATACCCAGGACTACGTCTTTCATCATAACTGTTTCTGGAACTTCCATCACTTCTTCCACCGGGACTAGGCCTATCACTATAACGCCGGTCATTGTCGTATGGTGGACTTCTAGAACCTTCTCCTTCCCCCTGTTCAATATAGAGATGTATCCAAAATCAAAGAACAATACAGTGCACATAAGAACTTAAACTATTGCGTACAAAACACGTAAATCACTTTGTAGAAAAACATCAACGATTAAAGGTGGCAATTTCGATCCATTTACTAATGAACGGGTTAATTGGGGTTGGAGATACATAGAAGTCAAAATAGTTTATTATGGAAATAATATATTACTGACTTACTGTAAATTTGTAATCATATCTAACACACTATATGTTCATAAAAATTGAAACTTTTGGACTAAAACAATTTAGGCCAAACGGTTCCAACTCGTTTCTAAACTTTACCTATTCTAACCCGTTACCCAAACCAACCATTTTGCCAAGCAGTGACGCAGATAAAATACATGAATAGATTAGATGCAAACGTGCCAAAAAAAGTCGAAAGTCAACCAGAGTGTGTTTTAAGTACAAAAAATCTCGTAAGTAGTTTATACAAAAACTTAGTATACTATTGAAATAATATAATTTTTGCAATCATATCACAGTTTCAATGTTTATTAAAAATAAATATAATTCTTAGACAAACAGAGTTCCAAGCCCAACCCAAACCTGACCCATTTAAAATTTGACATATACTAACCGTCACCCAACACAAGAACCTCTATTAATTATAGATCCCAAAACGGATAATAGGCATGTCTATCTGGAATCTACTGTATACTTACAAAGCATGTATTAAGGATTGTTATTTAATAAGTTAAGCGTGATACCATTTTCCCCCTTGGAGGCTTGTCAAAGCTTCTCTCCCCAGAGTATCTTCTATCCACATAGACATGCTTGATAAAGTCCCGAAGCCTCTCAACTTTACTAGAAGCATAAAAAATACAGGATTACAATTCCTATTACGAAGCATAACATTGCATTACAGAAGACTTAAAATCACATACCTGCTGTCAGGTAAGGACTGGCGTTGTGCATCCCATTCTTTAAAATAAATTTCTTTGGCACTCTATTATTGCAAAATGGAACATGTTAAACTTGGTAGATTTATGTAGATTATTGCACACGGTAAAGTAATAAAAGTATTGGATGATGTATGTTAAGGCCACCAATGTATATAAACTATAGGCCATCGAGTATGTATTTGGTTTTGTTTACACACAAATCTGACAAAAAGCATGCCTAATGACAACAAATGCCCTTCAAATTTTTTAAAAGACAACAATATTGTTGTATTGAGCTATGAATAAGCAACAAATCATATGAAAAAAACTAGCAAAGCCTGCTAAAACATGCTTTATGATGAAAATGCCTTTAAAAGTTTTGAAATAAAAAACATCACTATAGCGAGCTGGCAATAAGCAATAATCCAATGTAAAAAATACTAGTAATAAATCCGGCTACAAAAAACATGTTGGATATAAAATGACAAAAACAATGTATTGAAACTACTTTATAGGCCACCCAAGTATGTACTCCATATTCGTTTATACCAAATCGGGAATAGAACTTGTCATTTGACGAAAATCCCCGTAAATGGTTTAAGGAGACAATTATACCATTGTATGAAGCTATCAATAAGCAATGATTGAATGTAAAAAACTAGTGTATTTTTGTTCTTTTATAGTATTCAGGTGTGTGTTTTTGTCCGGATTTGGAATAAATGGAACTGAATACAAACTTGGATGGCATATAAACTAGTTTCAATATATGGGTGACCTTGGTGAAAAAAGTTAAATATTTGGGTGGCCCCCACATGGATTATCACCAAAATAAACAGAGAAGCATTTATGCAACATAATTACCGCATTTCCTCCTCCTTGAAGGGCACTAACTTCTTGTGTAGTAAATTTGGCCATCGATACAGATTTTACCCTGTGAGTGAACTCACGGCTGTAGAAAGATGATGTAAATTTTTTAACATGTATTCAAGAATAACGTTAGGAGATGTTTTATACAAAACATTTAACTAAATAGTTAATCCCCATAAGAATGCAATCTATTCTTCAACCACAGAAAGTTGGCACTTACTGTATGCCACTGCAAGTTGTGCAAACAAATGTCCAAAAGCTTGTGCATACATATTGAGGCCCCTGTTAAGCAAATAACATGAAACATACTAAGCAACAGTATTAAGATTTCTAGTTACATTTCATTTAACTTTAGTGGTCATAAGAAAAACGCTATATATAACACCAGTAACTGAAATCAATAGTTGGTGTAGGCTACACCGTGTAGCTGGGCTTGAAAACTTACTAGCAACATAATTGTCAATATTTCTTATTGTGTTCAAACCAACTTCAATGCCGAAACCAAAAATTAATAAAAACACTGAACATAATAAGTCTTTAAGTATCTGTGTATAGGTTTCCTCTATTTAACTCAATATCTTGGCATGGGCCCGAACTGATCTGGCCCATTGGACTTGACCCAATACTTTTCTATAAAAAAACCATCCTTTTCCATCCTCCAGGCTGTGCACACAGATAACAGGTTTTTCACTACATGAGAATGGTCCATATTAAAACAACCGACTGAGTTGACAGTTGGATGGTGTTCCTTATCGGGTCACCTACTAACGGGTTTTGATGTTTGTAGCTAGATTCAAGCTCAGGTCCATGAAAACCGATCCAGACCCAGTTTCCAATGTCCTACCACTGGATCGTTGTTCTATCAATCGGATTAGTAGAAATGATGGTAAATACTGTTACACCACCACTCCAGCCTATCAAGCGCATTATTATTCCTAAGACAGAAATGTTTCTTTTTTCTACATAGAACTTTGTCTCAAAAAGTTGTTCTTATCATTTGGGGGTTCACAGCTACTTTACATGTCATCTAATTGAAGCAACATAATACCAGATTCGAAGGACCTTTATCTCAAACTTTTTCCATGTGCCACTTTGATCTAATTGAAGAAAAACTTCTTCATTAATACAGCTTCCTAGACTTTCCCATTCTTGCACTCACCTTTAAGAAGCATAGCATCACACCATGATCTCATAGTCACCTTATTCTTACCTGTCCTCACCATTATCAAACTCAATCCCGTGAAAGCCTAAGAAAAAGTTCAGCATTATCTAACTCTTCTTAAAAACCACTGGAAAACATTAGCTAATATAGGATGTAATGAATTCAAATAGACATCAGTAGAGAACCAATTAGAAAGTAACTGGTAGGACGTATGAAGAAAATAACTAGAATTTGAAATGATTAAAATTAACTACAGTAATTCCAAAGTACTCCACTTTCCCACTCACCAACATCCCACAACTAGAATCCATTTTACAATATAAACCTCTTCTAAAACAGAGTGCAAAGTGGGCCAAGGGTAAATACTGTACATACTAGTGATAGTACATAGTGATCACCTACACATTCTTCTCAAAATTACTTACAAAACAAACAAAAGCTCTTAATCTTTCCAAAATTTGAAATTGGGATCTAATTATGGCCTGGAGTGTAAAACAACTTAATTATAGAAACTGCAAACTTCAACAAAAGAAAATTGCAAGTAATTTAACATAAAAACTATATGACTAACAAAAAACACATGAACATGTGAAAATAGTACCAAACTATTGCAGTTAATACACCTCCGATTCTCTGGAAGTTTCAGAAGATTTCGTATCGCTCTTTCATTTCTCTCATCCTCCTTCAACCGACTCCCCATTTCCGTCAATTAAAACCCTAACTGTATCCACACACACACAAACTCAATCAATATCCACACGATCCGTTACATATACAACTCAAACCATCAATCGCCAGCACAGCAATCAAATTCAACAAACGCGTAACATAAAAGCTGAATCAAAACATCTACTAGCATCCACATTTCTGTCAATCAAAACCCTAACTCGATCAAAAACACACAAATTCAATCAACATTCACACGATCCATTACAAAAACAATATAAACTCATCAATCACCAACGCAACAATCAAATTCAACAAACGCATAACGTAAAAACAACTAACATCCACATTTCTGTCAATCAAAACCCTAACTGCATCAAAAACACACACAAACTCAATCAACATTCACACGATCCATTATAAATACAACACAAACTCATCAACCGCCAACAAAAGAATCAAATTCAACAAACGCATAACATAAAAACTGAATTAAAACATCAATTAACATCCACATTTCTATCAATCAAAACCTTAACTGCATCAAAAACACACACAACTCAATCAACATTCACACTATCCATTACAAATACATTACAAACTCATCAATCGCCAACACAGCACTCAAATTCAACAAACACGTAGCATAAAAAACTAAATTAAAACATCAATTAACATCCACATTTCTATCAATCAAAACCCTAACTGCAACAAAAACACACACAACTCAATCAACATTAACACGATCCGTTACAAATACAATACAAACTCATCAATCGCCAACACAGCAATCAAATTCAACAAACACATAACACATAAACACAAAAAAACTGAACTAAAACATCAATTAGCATACAGATTGTTCGAAACACAACAGATCTAACCACGAAAGATGCAGTTTACAGTGATTGGAACATGAACTGACGAGTACAAACACGTGATTGTAACTGATATCTGAAAAGAATCTGCAAAACTGACCTAAAGGAGAGATTTTACGGAGATTTTAGAGAGAGAGAGAGAGGGAGAGAATTTAGTAGTGTAGACCGAGAAAGAGAAAAGAGAAGAAAAGATAGGGTGTGGACGGGTATAGGGGGATACGGAAGAGAGCCGGAATATTTGACGGTCATTGTTGTTGGGTACGGAGGTGTGCTGAGCTGGACATGTGGAAAGGTGACAGTCGTACATGACAACCGATATACAGTTTCATTCTTTCCTTTTGTGTCGGTTAAAGAATGGTAATTGCTTCACTTTTTTGTTTTTTATTACGAAACTAGAATTACCACCCGCCGCAATGTGGCGGGGATTCATTAGTTATATATCATGTTAGATAGATGAAAGGCAAATGCGTCTCACATGACCACGAGCCTATGTGTAAAACCGGGAAAAAAATAACCAAGTCGATCTCTGACTCGCACGTTGCGACAGACCTATCAAACGGGAAAAATAGACGCGCAACAGGAAAAAAATAGATGAAAAAACATTGAACCCCAGACGCACGTTGCGGCGTGTTAACTCGAAAATTTAGAACGACACGTTAAACGAAGAACTTATAAAAGATGAAAAGTATATAAGAGACTAAAGTTGAAAGTAAAAAAAAGTGTTGAGATTAAATTGCGAAGGATGAAAAGCTTTGGGTTGAAAGTAAAAAAATTAAAGGGGTTAAATTGCAAAAGATGAAAACTTTTGAATTGGAAGTGAAAAATCAAATTAATCAAAAGGGTTAAAATACCAAAGATTGAAACTTTAGACTTAAATTGCCAAAGATCGAAACTTTAGAGTTAAAAAAGAAATCAATTTCAGATTATGAAAACAAAAGAGATAAATAGATTTAGTTAAATTGATTTTTAATATTATTACTATTATTTATTTAATAAAAGAGATAAATAAAAAATAAGGATGAAAAATTACCAGAGAATGACACGTGTCCAAAAAGGATTTTTGTTTATTAGCATAGAAAGATGCGTTTTAAAGGGATTAAAAAATCCATAAAATACCGAAAAGTATTTCTGATAAATATCTCTCATAAATTGCACAAAATCTATCTCTTATACTAAAGCAAAATAATATTGACCATTTGACCATGATGTGACAATGGTCTTAGGCCAGATAATTGGTGTTTGAGCGGCAAAATGCTTTATATGGAAACCACTCAATTCTCAATCAATTAATTAGAAATCTTCTCCGATACGTCGTCTCTTCAATCAATCCTTAAAACCCTAATTTCAATTTCATATATCTTGGCATATATCTTGGAGTTTGTTTGAAGATCCATCCAATTCCTGCGTTTTCATACTTCTTCAATTGTCTCAAACACAAAAACTATCTAGGTATGTTTTCTTGATCTTTCATGATGTAATTCAGATGATCGAGTGTGATGTAGGGTTATATGATGAGTATTGGCGACGGTGGCTATGGAACTTTGAAGGTATGCGATTGGAAGAAAGAGAGTGGTTGTATGGTTGACTGAGGTAAGATTATAATTTTTTGATTCCTTAATTTTGATTGTATGGTTTATTTACATCCCACACGCTTCTTTTCCCCATTTCTTTCATCCCTTTCACATTAACAAACCTTAACAGTCATCTAGGGTATCTATGGCCGCCAGAGCCTTTGCCATAATCTTCTTTTGTAAATCCCTGTATTGCTCATTCATCTTCATTATTTTTATCTATTTTCTGACATCTTTTCATTCATAACGATTCAAACTTTTAGGGTTTTTATTGTGAAGAGGTTTTGATGATGAGGATATCAGATAGCCGAAGCCATGGGAGATGGACAATCTGAAATTGATTTCAATCCTTGCTAATCTACTGAATCTCGTGGAGGTTTTTTATTTATTTCTTTTACTATTTCAATCAAAACAATGTTCTATAGATTGATGAAAATTGAAGACACTGATATTTATGGTCTCTTAAATATTTTCATATGTAATACTTATCTTGATTGTTGTATCTTATTGAGTAGAAGTTGTGCCTTTCAATGAAAATAAATCTTTATTTGAAACTTTTGAATCTTTCTCTGGGTGTAGCTTGATGATGCATATCAAGCTACTGTGCTCAGGTTTTGTTCAAATCAATAGTAATATAGCAATGGATACAAGCATATCCTTTGTATATCCACTTAGGAATTCACATTATGATGTCAGTATTCTTCTTTGGAAGGTGATTTCCAAATTCAGTTTATTTATATTTTTATGTGCTTAATTAGGCATTAATTTTTTTATTTGAATTTTTTTACCTGTTAGGGAATAGGAAACTCGTGATAGCATGTATTCATGTTGTTTTCAAAGTTGATCTTTATTTCTAACATGAAAAGTATGTAACAGAGTTGGTACATACGAGTAATTGAGATTAACACTAATATTCATAATCTTATTGATGTCCTAATTTGAGAGCTTTTACAGGCCAGTTCTTTGTGAGAATTTCTAGCCAATTTTTATAAGGTATTCATATTTTTTTCATTTTTTAACTCTAATACAAGTGGAGTCTTCTCAATCGGAGTCGTATGTAGGCCAGTTCTTTGTAAGATTTCAAAATATCATTCCTTTTTTCATTGATTTGTCTTTAATCCCTTGCAGATCTTCTATCATCTCAATTTGAGCAAACAAGTGGAGTCTTCTCAATCGGAGTCGTATGTACGTTTCCTTCACTGAATCTATCCCATTGTTAGATTTATATAATGGTTTTTTGGTATTCTTGTAGATTTATTAGAATTTTACTTTGATAATCAGTGTATCATCAAAGTTGTATTACATCTGTGGGATGGGCCAACTTTCAATAAAATTTGTTAAGCATTTGTTAAGATATTATTATTACTGAATCTTCCTGGTAAGAAAAGGGTTTATTATGTATACTGATTAAAAAGTGCTTTCGTTTTCCCCCATGTGTATTTGTTGCAACTTGCAAGTGTTATTGATTTATACTTTCGTGATGTGATTTGAAACCTAGTGTGGTTGTGGATTATGGTTTTCTATCATTGACTTTGCATGAGAAATATGAAAGAGTGGTGCAGCGGCGGCGTGTTGAGATTGGGTTGTACAATGTAGAGGGAAATCAGGGGATAGGGAGATAGAGAGAGAAATGGATGGGTAAATAATTCCCGCAACAAGCATTTGATGATTTTTTTCATTTGGAATTGCTTGAGGTACTTTGATTTGTATATATTTTTACGTTTTTATTTGTTTTTCTTCGTTTTACGGATGCGGATGGGTTGCGAGACCTGTAAATCTCTGTGTTTTTTTTATGTCCGATTTGCAATCAGGTTGTTGATGGTCTGAGATGATGACTTTTTTGTTGTTTGTGAGGTCAAATCCTTCAATCTTTTAATATGATAACAATTTAGTGTTTGGATTATTCTTTAATAGGTGCCGCAAACAGAATACCTAGACAAAGCGGATCTGACTAGATATTAGTCGTTCTCATGTATCTGATGCTTCTTCTTCTTCAGGTGTGAAAAGGGGCAAGGTTTGAACACGCTGACTGGCCACAGGAACCTAAGAAGAATGAATTTTGGATACGGGAAACACTGCACACTAACTTTCTACAAGGAGAAACCAAGAAGGGGCCGGTATGGGTATATATTTCACAAAGTTCTAATTTGTGCTTCTAATCTGGCTTATGCTTTGTATTTCCAATGTTGTTGTGTATTAATAGGTTAAGTTCTATCAGTTTCTAAAAGCAAGTTTGGAATAGAAATCTGGAATAGAAATCTTAGTTGTTTTCATAATTTGATTTGATTTTTCCGGTTCGCAATCAGGATTTTTTCAATATCAATAAAAAGTTTCAATTTTTACTTTTTAATTTCATTTGATTCAGCTGAGATCTGCGGTTCACGCTTAGTGGCTTTTGCAGTCAATTAACGAAACCTGCGAATTATGGATGTTGAGAATGAAAATTGCTGGGAAAAATCTAAGGTCTGCCCATTAAAGTTATAATTTTTCTTCATTTTCTACTTAGTTTTGTTATTTACTTATCTTAAGTTGTCGAAATTTGTTTGTTATACGCATTTAGAAGGATTCATGGAGGATGACACGGCTATTAGCTTATCAAAGTCTCGGTGTAGTCTACGGTGACCTCAGCACGTCTCCCCTTTACGTTTATCAAGCACATTTGTCGAAGATATTCAGCTCTCACAAACAAATGAAGAGATTTTCGGCGTACTTTCATTCGTTTTCTGGACTTTGACACTCGTGCCGCTTTGCAAATACGTGTTCATAGTTCTGAGAGACGGAGACAATGGTGAAGGTAATTAGTTATTTTCTTTTCTTTATTTATGATTTTTTCAGTTAATTCACATTTAGAATTATCTAACTGTGAAGTTGATGTTTAGGTGGTACATTTGCACTTTATTCCTCAATATGACGGCATGCTAAAGTAAGCCTGTTACTAAACAGACAGGTTCCTACAGACTGGTTGCTGATGAATCGTTATCTACGTATAAGTTGGAGCAATTGCCCAATAGGGAATATAATTCGAAAGTGAGAATGTTGCTTGAAAAGTACAAGTTTTTGCATACAACCTTACTTATCTTGGTTCTTCCTGGCACTTGTATGGTAATCGGAGACTGAGTTCTAACTCCCGTCATATCGGGTAAATATTGATGGTTCAGTTTTTTTAAGGTCAAACTGAGAATTGATGTGGGAATTAATATGACTTGAAAAGTCAATGTGGTTTGATTGATCAACCGCACTTGCAGGCTCCGAACAATGTTTGCGGATCTTGGCCACTTTTCTTATGCTACAGTCCAGGTACGTCTAATGGAAATTTAAAACAATACTTTTTGACACTCGGGTGTATGTTATTTAATATATCTTGCATTTTCTCATTTTGCGCTCGCAGATTGCGTTCACATTTCTGGTTTATCCAACACTCATATTTGCTTACATGGGTCAAGCAACTTACTTATCGAAAAATCACCAGAATGTCGAGCATATCAGCTATTACGTCTCTGTATCGGCTATACATTATGTCTGACTTTTACGCACTCGAACCCTAAAGTAAATCATCGTCCTGCAGGTTGCTGGTAATCTGTTTTCAATCCTTTTCACTTGCCGATTAAGGTAACTAGGTTGTCCGCTTTTTTTCTTGTTAAATCATTGGAATGGTTGACTGATATAGAATTAGGACATTGGAGATACTAATTGTCTAATTTAATAATTTGTAGAAAATGTTAGGATACCATATGTGGCTTTTCCCTTCTAGATGCAATTACCAGAGGTCACTTCAAATATAATCTAATCTTTCAAATTAACTATTTAGAAGGTCTCATGCATTAAAAAAAACAATTTGGGCATTTAGTCCATTTCCTTAGAAGTTATATTACCCGTTTAATAATTTAAGGTAGAAGTATAGAATATGGGTCGCCTCTGTCACCTCTGGCATGCATGATTTCTTGGTTGTGATTGGTTCTTGAACCTTGGACCCGTCTAACTGCATACGAGTCGTTTCGGTTACGCTTAATATCTGAACCATTAAAGGTGAAGTTGTACAAAATAAACTAAAAAGTAAACGGGTCGAAAGTATCCACAAGTGTATTTTTAAATGCCTAGAACCTCTTAAGTTGGTTTATTTGAAAAGTAGAGTATTATTGAAAGTATATAGTTTATGAAAAATACACAAAAAAAGGATCATGTGTTTCATGTGAGGATGAAAATCGCTTTGGTGAAAGGCACAAAGTCTGAGGCCTGCTACCTATTTATTCTTCTAGAGTTATTTTTTTCTTTTGGTTTTTTTGTTGCTGCTGTTGTTAAAACTCATGTTTTTATACATTTTGGTTTAAAGGCATAATAGAGTCTATCATTGTATGTCAAGGACCTAAAAAATCCTTGGTTGAAAACGATGGAGCTACTTATTTAGTAGACGTTTCTCATGGTAATGACGGGTTAGTATATATTTTTTTTCGTTTTATAGCTAATTTAATCAATCAATTTGCGTGGATTGGAGCTAAAAGAATAGATGAAGCAGGCTAGAAGGTCGCTTTTAAATACCTTACTGAGAAGGCAAGTTTATATATTTTCATGCTATTTTTACAGTTGTTAATAATTACCATATAAGATCGTATTATGTTGTGTAGGAACCTGACAAAGAGGAGGCATGCATGGGCTGCATTATATCTGAGGGTGACCTGTTTATGGATGGCACTTAGTTGGGCTTATTGGAACCAATCGCAAAAAGTAGCCTGTATCCAAGCCAACATTACTAGGCATGGATGGTTGTACCTGCAACAAACGAGCTCAAACATTTTATCCAACATTGTACGGGATTGCACAAATACGATTACATAAAATGTGTTATTTGTATTAATAATACCCTTTTAGAAAAGATAAAAAACGGGTCGGGGGGTTTTAGGCACATTTGATGTGTTGCAGGTGATTCTACTTTGTTTCTTGAAGAAGGTGTTGCTGTTATGGGCTTAGAGGTAATTTCACTTGCTTTCATGTTCTGTGTTTGGTGTAGAGTAACTGGGTTTTAGTTTTCTATCAATTCCATAAAGTGAAATGTTTCACTTTTTTTAGTCTCTAGATAGGTGTGTAATGAATATAGTTGAGTGTTTGCATAAAAGTTAAATATTTCGATTAGGATACATAAGTTAAAATTATGATATAGTTTTATAAGTGTTTGGTGTTTAATTTTGTCGTCTTTGATTTTCAGAAGGATGAGATCTGTTGATAATTGGCCTTTATGGTTGAAGATTACAGTGGATAGGCTTGAAGAGAACATACTTGTGGCCTATAACTAACGACTGTAATCAAGGACGGTTATATTCATCGGATCTTCTTTTGATTCAGCTTTGTAGATAGAATGATTGTTCCAAAGAGAAGATTTGAACCGGATAATTAACAAATGTGGATTGTTCGCAATTATTTGTTGTATTTCAAATTTGATGTGTTGTTGTACCTAAACTACCTATTAGTCGAAAAGCAGAGACGGAAGTTGTGATGGCAACTCCGGATATCATACCACTGATAAAGGGTTGTACAAGTTCTATGGTTGATAGTTGATACCTCATGTAAGCTATGGTAATTCATTTAGGTTTTTTCATTTTTATTATTTTTAATTTCATTATGTTTTTACTATTTCATTAGTTATTCACGAATGTATTGTACGGATGGTCTTTAAGGAAGCCTCGGTTTTTTTTTGCTGTGAAGATGAGGTCTTATCGATCATGTGGAAGCTAAAAGTTTAATTGCATTCGGTTGTACATGTGCATGATTTAATTTAATTTAATGTATAATCTTACTATAATTTTTTGTTTTGTTTTGGTAAGATGCACTGGTGCCTTCCTTTGGTTCCTATGTAGATGTTTTGTAGGCAATTTGTTACATATTTTCCTAAGGTTATAATTATTACATGTTGTAAGTTGTGTTCAACTGATACATAGCTAAGGTTAGTGGTTGCAATTTGTTGCTATATGCTTTCTATTTATTGACGTGACTTTTTATATTGTAGTGTCTCCAGATAAAAATTAAAATTTATGTCCGTCATAAGGAATTTGCTATGTAAGAAAAAAACTTATAATTGTTTATTGAGTAAAAAGCAATTTGCGTCCCTGTGGTATGTCCCAAACATCAACTTGAGCCCCTAAAAACAATTTTTTGCATTCTGAGCCCCTGTGGTATTCATTTCATAACATTTTGAGTCCCTGCCGTCAGGTTGACTGTTAGAGGCAGGGGTAAGACCGTCTTTTTGCATATATTAATAACACTTTGCGTCCCTATGGTATGAGTGAAATATCAACCTGAGCCCCTAAATTCTTTTCTTGGTTTTTTGTTAAGAAATCTAATAATTAAATTTATGCTATATTTAACAAATTATTAAAGCCTAAATTGTATATTAAATGTAAACTTTTTATACATACAATATAGAGACAAAACGTCATACCAACTTCGTAGAGTTGACGGAACTTATAGACCCAAATAACAAAAGACCGTAACATACAATACAGAGACAAAACGTCATACGACCACAAGCAATTGTGGATTTTTACTGACGGGTGCACTTCGAGAAGCTGATCCAGATATGAATGAATATAACCCCAGTGTATCTAATTACATATCTGCCACTTGGGTTATATTCATTCATATGAATGAATATAACCCCAGTGGTAGATATGTAATTAGCGAGCTTTGGAATTTCAAGGAAAATCGAAGAGCTCCACTAGGGTTATATTCATTCATATCAATCACTTCCTTATGTGCACCGCATCTTCTAGGAGGTTGTCAAGTGTTCTCGCCTTCGTAGTTGGTGTTTTGCGTATCTTTACATCCGCATCCATTCTGTACAACAAAACACATTCAAACCAAAACACATTCAAACTCAAAACACATTCTGTTGATACCCTAAACCCTAAACACATTCAAACCAAAACACATTCTGTACATCCAATCAGTTCTTAGTACTCAGTTGATGCCCTAAACCCTAAACACATTCAAACCAAAACACATTCTGTACAACAAAACAAAACACATTCAAACCAAAACACATTGCTACCCTAAACCCTAATCCATTCAAACCAACACTCTGTTTTGATGCATTTTGAACAAGAATCAAACCAAAAAATCCATTCAACACTAAACCCACAAGAATCAAACCAAAAATCCATTCAACCCTAAACCCAAATAACACATTCAAATCATACCAAAAAATCCATACCCAAATAACTGTTATCATCGAATCAAAATGAGGAACACATTCAATCAAAATGAGGAACACATCGAATCAATAACTGTTACCCAAATAACACATTCAAACACATTCAAAATGAGGAACCCAAAATCAACCCTCTGTTTTTCAAAATCAACCCAAAATCATCGAATGGAACCCAAAATCAACGCTCTGTTTTTTCACAATATAAACACATAAACACATCGAATGAAATCAACCCTCTGTTTTTTCAAAATCAACCCAAATCATCGAATGTAACCCAAAATCAACCCAAAATCATCGAATGGAACCCAAAATCAAACCCAGAATCATCGCTCTATTTTTTCACAATATAAACACATAAACACATCGAATGACCAATATGAGGATGAAGATGAACCTGATCTGTTCGATGTTCGATGAAGATAATGAAGATGATCTGTTGATCTCTTCGATGAAGATGATGATGATGATCTTGGGAGTTGGGAGAGGAGAGCTGTTGATGATGATGATATTGGGAGTTGGGAGCGACTGTTGATGATGATAATGAAACTGGTCTGCTTTAAGTGTAGATATTAATGGGTGGGGGTATTATGGACTTTTCACAACTGGCAAACGGTCAAACTGACGGAAGACTGACGGCAGGGACTCATACTGTTATGAAATGAATACCACAGGGGCTCAGAATGCAAAAAATTGTTTTTAGGGGCTCAAGTTGATGTTTGGGACATACCACAGGGACGCAAATTGCATTTTACTCTTGTTTATTTATATAAATTTGTGCTATTATGTAGTCTATTAGTTTGTTGGTTGTTAACTATGACATCCTATAGACCGATCTATGGCGAATGGGCATGGTCATGTAACGGGTAAACAAATAAAACCCGACAAGCCGAAGACATAATGTCCAAGTCGTGTTGCGTAGCACATGAAAAAAAACGACGAAAGTGCATTAATCTGGACCAAAAATCAAGCCAATTCTATTACATCCAAGTCACATTTCGTATTCATGTATTTAAATGTGTAATTTTATATTTACGTTAGTACTGGAATGTTTCTTTCATTAAAAGATTTATGTCAACACTGTTAAATAATGTATTTTTTTTTTGTGAAGCCACCCGTGTAACACACGGGTACTTAGACTAGTTGTTAAATTTATATATATCAAGACGCAGTGTACATGCTGATTTATGAATATAGTAGGGCGTATCGGTTTAAGAGCATCTCCAATCTTTCATTTAGGATGGAATCCGGATATCAAAAAATGGATTAGAGTGACATTTGAGGTGATGATGTTAAAAATGTTAATGTTGAAACAACAAGGATAAGGTCAGGGAAAGGTATGAACGCTTCTTGGGTCAGCCTCATCACCTCCTAGCTTGTACCTACATCATGAAAGAACCCGTTAGAAGGGGCCAGAGACCGAGGTCTCTGGACCACCCTCTGACGCTCAACATTAGTAATCTATACAAGAATAGTGTATAAACATGAAGCATAGATGTATGAGTAGGTATAAGAGAGATAGAGAATGTTTATGGAATTTGTGGTCGAGATCCAACAGTCAGCTAGCAGCTGTGGTGATTCCAGGTCGCATAGCTCGTGACTAGGAATTGCTGGTGTAATCCCTCATGAGCTCGTGACCTTAGCAGCTCAGAGGGGAAGCAGCTTAGCCTAATGACTTGTGTTCTTAAGAGAGTGTGTGATTCTAGAGAGAGAATGAGATTCTAGAGAGAGAAAGAGTAAATGGCCGGAATGTCCAAGCCAAAGTGGGATGATTGAAGTAGAGGGTGGACCCTATATTTATAGGCATGTTACATTTTAACCCTAATGGGCTTGGTTGTGATGGGTTGGGCTGGCCCACTAGGCTTGTTCTCCTGTTTGGGCTGTTAAGCTCTCGGCAGGGATCTCCCAACTTCCAGCACCCACGTCATCAACCCCTCAATCACAAGTAGTTGTGATGTAGTTATGGTGCTTGTGACTCATAAGTTATATGTTCAAGGATGAAGCTTCCAATGATAAGCTATGTAGGCATGAAGCTCATGGAAAGAAGCTGATGTCTGAAATTGTTAGCGACCAGCTTTGAAGTTTTTGTGAGAAGCGGTCGTATGTGAAGCTTATTGGGAGAAGCTATCATATGTGAAGCTTATCGGGAGAAGCTATCAGGAGAAGCTTATCGGAAGAAGCTATCAGGAGAAGCTTATCGGAAGAAGCTATCAGGAGAAGCTATGACATGTGAAGCTTATTTGGAAAAGCTATCAACTATGAATCTTTTTTGTCTTGTATGAAGCTTTTATGCTTCTTTTGGGGCTTATTTGCTTCTAAGCTTTTAAGCTTGATGTGAAGCGTTTGAGCTTGTCGTGAAACTTTTAAGCTCTTTATCTTCCTTTGGTGTTTTAAAGGTTCTAAGCTTCTGTCTCAAGTTTCTTTAGTTGTCTTAATAAATATGGTGTGGCAGCTTCTTGATTTTGTCATGATGGGACAACATAGTAGGGAAGCTACGATTTCTTCGGGGCAATATGTAAGCTTTGTTCCACATAAGGGACATTTCTAGCTTATAAGGAATGGTTATATATACTTCTAAAGCTGCACATCCTTGTTGAAGGGTGTCTAAATGTCCATGCATAAATGGAATTATCGCATTAGTGGACTTTACTATAGGCAAGTAATGGATTTGAACATAAGTTCTAGTAGTTCACTACGTGCCTTGTATGTAGTTGATCTATAACCCCAATGTTCATGTTAAGCCCTATTTATGTGAGGGTCTTGGTTGCGCATCCCAATGACCTTCGGAGCTTTGTTCTAGCCCTTTTCTTTTTGCTAGACAAGAGCTCACGGATTTTGTTTATAAATGAAGCAGCTTACCTTCCCCAAAATATTTCGGTATTTGAAGTGTTGTGATGTTGATATAAGCAATGTACCAAGCATGAAGAAGTGAAGTGTGTATAGGAATGAGCTTCTTGTGTGTGCATGGTGCATGTTGGTGATCTTATTTTATTCATTCGTGAGCTTCTTTCTTGTAAAGGTGAGCTTCTTGTTCTTGGAAGTGAGCTTCTTTTATGCTAAGATAAGCTTCTTGTTGATGGAGGTTATTTTCTTTCAATACCTATATGAGAAGTTTCCTTTCATTGAAGTGTGAGAATGAGTCTCTATCCTCTTTTTATATTCAAGTTGTCCAGCTATGCGGATAAGCTCTCTATTTTAGAAGCTTATGCCTAATCATAGTTGTTTGACACGAGGAGGTCAAACTTTGCTTGAGTGAGGTATTGATTTTTCTTTCTGTGATATTTTGTTATCAAACTGTTTGGCATGTGTCGTGGGAGAATTTATGTTTTAGTTTCCCTTTGACAGTTATGTTTTTGCAATGTCTTTAACCACAAAGATTTCAAAACTAAGTGCTGCAGTCACCTGGCTTGAATCTTTTAGGAAAAAATCAATGCAAGTTGTTGTAGGTCTATCTCTTTTCTAGTCCACATTTCATTTTTGTTATTGTGGTATATTGGACATAGGCTTATTATGTTTTATAGTGTTGGCCTATGAAGCAGTATTGGTGTAAGGTGCTTACCCTCTTTCATGGACTTTCTTTGTGATTTCACAATATTTGGTTTGTTTCTTTCCTTGTAAGCTTGTATTTATTTGCTTTTATACAAGGGAATAAGCTGTGGTTTTTGTGCTTATTTTTATTTTTCATAAAGAAACTGGAAGGAGCTTCCTTGAGTCCATGGAGTTGTATTGTTTTAGGAACTCACCCTGTATACAGGAAGGTATAGTGCCTTGTTCCCTGTTGAGCGATATGGCCTAGGAGCTCATCCCTGTTTCATGGGTAGATATAGCGTTGGATCCCATGGAGCTTTGTTTGGAGGAGCTCACCCTTTGGATAGAACAATGTTAAATTTCTTAGCAAAAGTGCTATCTTTGTTTCATTTAAACAAATATTGCCAAGTACAAGCTTGTTTCTGTCATTACATTAGTCATTCAGACTATGAATTTCTTGAGGTGTTTTCCGTTCCAATGCCTTGGTACTTTCTTGCCATCAGGTGTCTCAGTTATTTCATTCATACTTTCACTAAGTATATCCATAATTACTTGATCTAGGAAACTTTAAGGAAAGGGAAGTTTTCGGTGTTTGTTGGTTTATGTATGCCATATATTGAATTAACAAAATGATAGTAGGAAGAAGAAAAAGGGAGCTTCTTCTCTAACAACCCGACTTTCCGAGGGAAGTCAAAGTTCAAGTCAAAGTCAAAGTCAACGTTCAGATCTGACATTTCTTGTTTAATTCTTGCTTGTACTCCCAGGTCCGATAATCGATACTTTGGTTAACGCTATTTTATTTTACGATTTATTTATTTTGTGTAGTAACAATGCGATAAACGCAACTAAATGATATTTTACTTAACGCTATCACATAGCTATTGCATCACAACTCGAATAGCAATTATTTGGTTTGTTCTATATGTGTGTGTTATTATGTGTTCTATTTGTGCATGTTTATATTTGTTTTGGGATGTTATTCGAGAACGCAAATCGCAACTCTATCGCAACACAATCTCATCGCAAACTCTAAACGCAGATTTACTTACTTGTATGCTCTTATGTGTTAGTTATGTTATTTGTGTAACTATGGGTTAAAACTATCACACCGCTTACTCGCAACTCGCTTAAACGCAACGCTAAACGCACGAAACAAAAATCGGAAAACTAACTCGCGACAGCCAACCGATCGAACGACCATTTGATCGAATGGACATCCGACCGGATGACCATCCGATCGGATGGCCATCCGATCGAACAGTCGTCCGACCCATCAACTTTCCACCGCCTTTCTCCTCTCACACTATAAATACCCCACTATCACATCAACTGTTCATTGATGTGACAGCTCCCTCCGACCCACGCACTCTCAGGCTCTTTTCTCTCTATTTCTCGCGACTCTTGTAAGTTTTCTTCCTAAATCTTGTACTTCCATCTTCATTACACACTTTCTCACCATCAACACCATCAAATCTTACATTTCCACCGTGAAACCATCAGATTCGGGCTGTTCTAAGGTGACGTCATCACGGAGTTCTTATGAACACTGAAGTGTGACCTCATCTCATCAAGAACGGTTCGGATCTAAAGGATTTCCACTTGATTTTACACCAAACTAAGCTAAATCAAAACATTTTCCAACTGATTTCCACTTTTCTTCAACATCTTTCACTTTTCACTCAAAAACCGTTAGAATCTGAACTCGTTCAGGCTCTCTACTCATTCCCTAGTGGAGAACCGAGCTGAGAATGGATTCTATCTAAGAGACGACCGATTCACGGGTTGAATATGAAACTCCGTCAAGAACAGTCGAGTCCGATCGAATGGGGTGAATCCCATCCGATTGAACGAGTTGGACTTGATGTGATTTCCGTTGTTTGACACGTTGTCATGTCGTCTCCGTCAAATCGCAAACTTTCTAACTTAACTGATTTAGAAAAGTTTTTCAAACAAGAAGGTTGCTCGATCGAATTGCCGTCCGATCGGACCACCATCCGATCGAACGACTATTCGGTCAGGTGACAGCCCTTTTACAAGTTCAACACTTAATCAATTTAGCAAAACTTCAAGGAATGTCAGTTTCCAACCGAATAGTAATCTGATCAGATGACCATCCGATCGAATGACTATCCAACCAGGAGACTTAATTCTTTGTAACTTTCCACTTATAAGAATTGCCATTCGATCGAACGGCCATCCATCCGGATGACCATCCGATCGAATGACTTTATTTATACTACAACGAAAACTTCAAAAGTTCAACATTTCACAAATACACTTCCTCAATCGAATGACCAACCGACCGAATGGTCATCCGTCCGGACGGTCATCCGATCGAACCATCATTCGATCCATCATCTCACTCGACACATGTTACACGCTGTTAAATGCTTACGCTATCGTTCTGTGATCAGGCTAATCTCTCAAGCGCTCCCTTCAATCCAAGCCTGTGTTAATTTACTAAACACGATCAGTGAGTATACTCGAACCCTTTTTGCTTTACGCACTTTTGGGTGTTACATACGTTACCTATTTCAAGTCACAATCAACACACAACGCAACTACTTTTATACGCTAATCGCTCTCGCATGTCATACGTGTTACTCGATGAATGCTTGTATGTTATGTTTACACAGTGATTGTTGCCTGACACCTTAGCAACGATAGTACTATAGTTTGGACTCAACACCTGTCGTGGATAGGGGTTGTTAAGGTTTTACTTCACGTGTCACAGTGGTGATATGTGTTGTGCATTCTATAACTCGTAGTCATGTCTGTGCATATGTCATTGTCGATAGCTTACTTGTTTCACATTTCTACGTGTTACATGTTGGTTATGCGTAAATCGCTTTTCGCTACTATATGATATTAAACTTGTGTACTCACCTTTACACTATGTGTATTGACCTATTTTAACGTATGTGACAGGTGTTTAGGATGCTATGCTATGTTTGCTGTGGTGAATCAAGCTAGGAGGTCTAGAAACAAACTAAATAAAATATGAGTTGTCGGAACAATTATTTGTCTTTGAGAATAATATCTGTAATAACTGTTTTTACATTATATGTTGATGGTATGGGACATTAACACTTAAATTTATTGTCATTAATAGTTGTTGTGGATTCTCTTGGACAATCTGTTTCGCTCAGTGCCTCACCCCGATATTTCCGCCATCGGTTGGGGTGTGACAGATTGGAATCAGAGCCATAATTATAGGGAATTAGGCAATACTCGACCTAGTCCGGGTCGACGTCTTAGAAATGACCTAGTCTATAGTCTAAGTACCAACAGACTGCCTTGTGCGAACCCAGTAGGGGTTTTGCACGAGCCTACTTCAGTTATTCTCTCGAACTCATTCTTGCGCGAACACCACATACTACAGCTTCGTGCAAGATCGGCATTTCCTAAGGTCGAACACTACCACCTAGCCTTTCCTAAGGCTATCAACACACACGATTTTTCGAAAACAAACGAGTGATTGGGTCGAGATTAGGTGTGAAAACCGCAAACTCTCGATTAGATCGCTTGCTCGACACGTAATTTTTACGATAAACACGAGAATTTACATTGAGTCAGGAGTGAAATCCATATCTCGACAAAATTCTCCTTATCTCTCTCGTGATTCTATCACACAACCAGGAATAAGGTTGTTAAGTTAGGGGTGAAGCCCGCATCTTAATGACTTGTTCTGCTCTCTATTTTGGTTTTACAAAACTCCCACCAAAGTCTCGATGGATTCCAACGACTCAATTCGTGTGTTAACCGAAAGGATGCTTGCCGTTCACCGTATGTCGGTGAGAGAGTACAGTCTATTAGGCCAAAGCGTGGACCCGATGTCGTTGTGAATAGTCGAATCACTTTGGGTAGTCGATGTCTATCACCCAAGACAATCTATTTTCGATTTCAAGCCCGCAATCGTTGGTTTTACGCTTTATCGCTTTTACATGTGATTTTATGTGTTTTATGTGGTTTATATATTTATGTGTTTCGATTTTGGAGACTTATTCGCTTTTCACTCGCTGCTTTGTTAAACGCGCACACCTCGCACTGCACTATTATCTCAAAATGCTAACAAATAGCATGCTATGTCACCCGCTTACGTTATACTACTTGCTGTGTTACTCACACTCGCTACTCTTGATCGCAATCGCTACTTGGGAATGATAGATGAATGCGTGCAATATATGTAGGTAAATACGTGCAAAATATAGTTGAATATGTGCCTCTGTGCTCTATGTGTTTTTGTGCTTAAGTGCTTATGTGCCTAAGTGGATTATGTGCCTATGTGTAGACGTGTTCCCGACGCTTTATCTAGTAATAATAAGTATACTTGTAAGACGAGAGATTCGAATGTATCACGTCTGAATCCTATGACGATGTCTGTTGCAGACAATGTCGTCATTTGGTTCGCATACCTCTCGCGCTGCCTGTCACAACCACGCTGACAAACGCATCGCATCGCTAGTCGCCAAGGAAATGGCCAAGGTCATTCCGCAAATCATCAGCGAAATCAATGAAGTCGGTAGCAAGACCTCTGAGGAATCTAAGACTGACTCGCCGAAAGCTACTTTTAGCTTCAAGAAATTCAAGGCCTGCGGCCTTAACGACTTCACTAGTGAAGACGGGCCCAGCGCCATGTTTCAGTGGTTTGACTCGAATGAAGTCACTCTTCGTCAAAGCGGATGCCCAGACCACCTCCGCACTGTTAACGCAACTGGCGTTTTCCAGTCCAGGGCTCTGGACTGGTGGACTGCCGAACGAAACAGGCGAGGAAATGACGCAGCCTATGGGCTTTCTTGGGAGAAATTGTAGGAAATCATGATGAAAGAATTCTGTCCCCCACATGAGCTCCAGAAGCTAGAGAACGAGTTTTGGAATATCAAGGAAGAAGGTGGCGACAATGCTGGTCTTACTGCTCGCTTTAAGCCGCTAAGCATCATCTGTCCTGGCCAAGTCTCAACTCCCGGCATCACAATCAAGAAATACATCCGCGCTCTGCCTGATTGTGTTGCCGATTTTGTTCAAGCCGCCAAGACTACTACCATCGAGGAGACTTTTCAACTCGCCGCTGAAATTAATGATAAGCGAGTTTTGGCTGGTTACTTCAAGAACACCACCAAAAGTCTCCATCAAGTCACCGCTACTCCCGCTCCTGAAACCGCTGCATCTCAAAGATCGAAGTCACCACGCCGCAAGCGCAAGAGCAACAACAACAACAACAAGAACTGTGTTGTCACAGCCGCTCCTCTCAATGTTGTTCCTGCCCAACCTCAGAACAAGAACCGCCAAGTAGCAGCACCCGTGACCAACGCACCGCCTGCAAAGTGTACGTATACCGGTCCACACCCTCTGTGCCCTACTTGTACTTACCATCACCCAGTTGGGATCGCTTGCCGTTTCTGTGTCCACTGCAATCTCTACGGACACTTTACCGTTAACTGTCGCACTGGTCCCCGTCAGCAAGCTCAGGTTCAAGCTCCTCCTGCACTGCTAGCTCCTCTTCCCGCTCCTCAGGGTAATCAAGCAGCTCCTGCTCCCGCTGCCCACGCACGAGCCTGCTTCGCATGTGGTGATCCTAACCACTTCACAAACGTCTACCCAAATCGAGTGGTGAAGCAAGAGTCGCAGCAGCAACCAGCGTAGCAACAACATCAACAGCAGCAGCCTCAGCAACAGCAGCAGCCAGCTCAACAAGCAGCCCGTGGCAGAGCATTCAACATCAATGTCTGCCAGGCTCAAACTGACAACAACGTTGTCAATGGTACGTTTCTTGTCAACGGTATTTATGTTTCGTGTTTATTTGATACTGGAGCCGGTAACTGTTTTGTATCGTTAGAATTCGAAATGCTCCTAAACCGTAAACGCGCTAACCTCCCAACAATGTTCGACGTAGAAATTACCACTAGAAGAACCGTCATCGTTAGTTCTGTTCTACGTGATTGTACTCTTGAGCTCAACAATCACGTCTTCCCGATCGATCTTATTCCGATGCAGCTTGGTAGTTTTGATATCATAGTAGGCATGGATTTTCTTCGCGAAAATCGTGCTAAAGTCGTTTGCTTTGATAAGATGATTCGTTTCTCTCTTGCTAATGGCGACCAACTCTGTGTTTATGGTGAAGTATCTTCAAAGGATCTGAAACTCATGTCGTGCATCCAAGTGAGCAAGTATCTCTGAAAGGAATACAAGGCTTTCTTGGCACACATCGTAGTAGTGGAGGAAAAGGAAAAAAGCCGATAGAAAATGTACTTGTGGTTCGTGATTTTCCTGCTGTCTTTCCTGACGATTTACGTGGTCTACCCCCGAGTCGTGATATTGATTTCCGTATCGACCTCATTCCTGGAGCTAACCCTGTTGCTAAAGCTCCTTATCGCCTCGCTCCGTCCGAAATGCGCGAACTTTCGAGTCAACTTCAGGAATTTCTTGATAAAGGCTTTATTCGCCCTAGCACCTCTCCTTGGGGCGCACTTGTCCTTTTCGTCAAAAAGAAGGATGGATCATTCCGGATGTGCATCGACTATAGGGAACTCAATAAGCTTACCATCAAGAATTGCTACCCCCTGCCTCAAATCGATGATTTTTTTGATCAGTTGCAAGGCGCTACATGTTTCTCGAATATCGATTTACACTCAGGTTATCACCAGTTACGAATTCAGGAGGAAGATATCCCGAAAACCGCTTTACGAACCCGTTATGGCCATTATGAATTCGTCGTTATGCCTTTTGGTCTAACCAACGCGCCCGCGGTTTTTCATGGATCTGATGAATCGCGTGTGTAAACCCTTTATCGACCGCTTCGTTATCGGGTTTATCGATGATATCCTTATCTATTCGAAATCGAAAGCCGAACATGTGCAACATCTACGTTTGGTTCTCGAATTACTCCAAGGGAATCGCCTCTACACCAAGTTCTCCAAGTGCGAATTCTGGCTTAAGGAGGTTCAATTCCTCGGTCATATCGTCAATAGTCAAAGTATACACGTCGATCCCGCGAAGATTGAAGCAGTTAAGAGTTGGATTACACCAAAATCCCCATCCGAAGTTCGTTCGTTCCTCGGATTGGCGGGCTATTACCATTGATTCATCGCAAATTTCTCTAAAATCGTCATTCCGTTTACTTCTCTGACGCATAAAGACAAGCCTTTTGTTTGGGGAACTGAACAAGAGGAAGCCTTTCAAACTCTCAAGCATATGCTCTGCAATGCTTCTGTCCTCGCATTACCCGATGGAAAGGACGACTTCGTAGTCTACTGCGATGCCTCTAACCTTGGTCTCGGTTGTGTTCTCATGCAACGGGACAAGGTTATCGCATACGCCTCTCGTCAGCTCAAAATCCACGAGAAGAACTATACAACCCACGATCTCGAGCTTGGTGCAGTTGTTTTTGCATTAAAGATTTGACGACACTATCTTTATGGTACTAAGTGTATGGTCTTCACCAAACATAAGAGCCTCCAACACATCTTGAGCCAGAAGGAACTGAATATGCGCCAACGCCTAGGGGTAGAACTTCTCAACGATTACGATTGTGAGATTTGTTACCACCCTGGCAAAGCAAATGTTGTTGCCGACGCTCTCAGCCGACGAAGCTATTTGCATAGCGTTCGTAATATCCAAGCCTAGCACGACCTCGAAGCTCTAATCCTCAATGCTCAACACGCGTGCTTCATTGAGAACACCTTGAATGAGGAAATGAAGAAGTGTGGTGCTGAAACCCAACTTATCACCAAATCGAACGGTATCTATTACTATCTCGATTGCATTTGGA
This sequence comes from Helianthus tuberosus, assembly GCA_030545235.1. Classification (NCBI taxonomy): domain Eukaryota; kingdom Viridiplantae; phylum Streptophyta; class Magnoliopsida; order Asterales; family Asteraceae; genus Helianthus; species Helianthus tuberosus. Next base: position 17,302,541 of record CM060400.1, read on the forward strand.
TACCCAGTCGCAATAACTTGCGTGGATTATTGCTGACTGAAGCCCACAAGTCTCGATATTCCATTCATCCCGGTGCCGACAAGATATACCATGACCTTCGTCTTCGGTATTGGTGGCCTGGAATGAAGAAGGATATCGCTCTCTATGTTTCGAAGTGCCTGACTTGTTCAAAAGTCAAGGCCGAGCAGCAAAGACCCTCTGGCTTACTCGTACAACCCGAGATCCCTATGTGGAAATGGGAGAGTATAGCTATGGACTTCATTACGAAACTTCCGCGAACGCCATCAGGTCACGATAGCATTTGGGTTATCGTTGATCGTCTTACCAAATCTGCTTATTTTCTGCCGATACGAGAAGACTATAAGGTAGAACGATTAGCACGAATCTACACCGACGAAGTTATTTGTTGACATGGGACACCTCGTGATATCATCTCTTACCACGATGGTCGATTCACCTCGTGCCTTTGGGAAACATTTCAATCCGCTCTCGGTACTACTCTTAATCTAAGTACCGCTTTCCATCCCCGAACCGATGGTCAGACTGAAAGCGCGATTCGCACCCCTGAAGACATGCTTCGCTCGTGTGTAATAGATTTTGGTGGCAATTGGGATTCGCATTTACCTTTAGTCGAATTCTCATACAACAACAATTATCATTCTAGCATTCAAATGGCACCACTTAAGGCATTGTATGGAAGAAAATGTCGATCGCCTATTGTATGGCACGAGATCAGAGATGCGCAAATTACCGGTCCTGAGTTATTGCAAGAAACGACTGAAAAAATCCTCCAGATACGAGACAATCTCTTGAAAGCTCAGAGTCGTCAAAAGAGTTACACCGATAAACGCCGCAAGCCCCTTGAATTTGACGTTGGTGATCACGTACTCCTAAAGGTATCACCTTAGAAGGGGGTGATCCGATTCGGCAAGAAAGAAAAGCTTGCGCCTCGATACGTTGGACCCTTTAAAATTCTGGAAATAATTGGCAAAGTGGCCTACAGACTCGAATTACCGGAGGAACTCAGCAACGTACATCCAACTTTCCACGTCTCAAACCTCAAAAAGTGTCTAGCCGAGCAGAATTTGCATGTTCCTCTTAAGGATCTTCAAGTGGACGAAACATTACACTTCGTGGAAAAACCAGTCGAAATCATGGACCGAGAGACCAAGAAACTCTGACGCTCATGCATTCCTATCGTGAAGGTTCGCTGGGAAGGCAAACGCGGCGCCGAGTTCACTTGGGAACTCGAAAGTGATATGAAGGCCAAGTATCCACAACTATTCGTTACGCCTGCGCCTTAATTTCGGGATGAAATTCCCTAAAGTAGGGGAGACTGTAACAACCCGACTTTTCGAGGGAAGTCAAAGTCAAAGTTCAGATCTAACATTTCTTGCTTAATTATTGCTTGTACTCCCAGACCCGATAATCGATACTTTGGTTAACGCTATTTTATTTTACGATTATTTATTTCGTAAAGTAACGATGCGATAAACGCAACTAAAAGATATTTTACTTAAGGCTATCACATCGCTATCGCATCACAACTCGAATCACAATTATTTGGTTTGTTCTATATGTATGTGTTATTATGTGTTCTATTTGTGCATGTTTATATTTGTTTTGGGATGTTATTCGCGAACGTAAATCGCAACGCAATCTCGTCGTAAACTCTAAACGTAGATTTACTTACTTGTATGCTCTTATGTGTTAGTTATGTTATTTGTGTAACTATGGGTTAAAACTATCGCACCGCTTACTCGAAACTCGCTTAAATGCAACGCAATGCTCAACGCACGAAATGAAAATCAGAAAACTAACTCGCGACCGCCAACCGATCGAACGGCCATCCGATCGAACGACCGTCCGACCCATCAACTTTCCACCGCCTTTCTCCTCTCACACTATAAATACCCCACTGTCACATCAACTGTTCATTGATGTGACAACTCCCTCCGACCCACGCACTCTCAGGCTCTTTTCTCTCGATTTCTCGCGATTCTTGTAAGTTTTCTTCCTAAATCTTGTACTTCCATCTTCATTACACACTTTCTCACCATCTACACCATCAAATCTTAAATTTCCACCTCGAAACCATCTGATTCGGGCTGTTCTAAGGTGACGTCATCATGGAGTTCTTATGAACACTGAAGTGTGACCTCATCTCATCAAGAACGGTATGGATCTAAAGGATTTCCACATGATTTTACACCAAACTAAGCTAAATCTAAACATTTCCCAACTGATTTCCACTTTTCTTCAACATCTTTCACTTTTCACTCAAAAACCTCGTTCAGGCTCTCTACTCATTCCCTAGTGGATAACTGAGCTGAGAATGGATTCTATCGAAGAGACGACCGATTCACGGGTTGAATATGAAACTCCGTCAAGAACAGTTGAGTCCGATCGAACGAGGTGAATCCCATCTGATCGAACAAGTTGGACTTGATGTGATTTTCGTTGTTTGACACGTTGTCATGCCGTCTCCATCAAATCACAAACTTTCTAACTTAACTAATTTTGCAAAGTTTGTCAAACAAGAGGGTTGCTCGATCGAATTGCCGTCCGATCGGACCACCATCCGATCGAACGACTATTCGGTCAGGTGACAGCCCTTTTATAAGTTCAACACTTCATCAATTTTGCAAAACTTCAAGGAATGTCAGTTTCCAATCGAATAGTCATCCGGTCGGAGGACCATCCGATCGAATGACTATCCGACCAGGAGACTTAATTCTTTGTAACTTTCCACTTAAACGAATTGCCATCCGATCGAACGGCCATCCGTTTGGATGACCATCCGATCGTATGACTTTATTTATAGTACAACGAAAACTTCAAAAGTTCAACATTTCACAAATACACTTCCTCAATCGAATGACCAACCGACCGAATGGTAATCCTTCCGGACGGTCATCCGATCGAACCATCATTCGATCTATCATCTCACTCGACGCACTGTTACACGCTGTTCAACGCTTACGCTATCGTTCTGTGATCAGGCTAATCTCTCAAGCGCTCCCTTCAATCCAAGACTGTGTTTATTTACTAAACACGATCAGTGAGTATACTCGAACCCTTTTTGCTTTATGCACTTTTGGGTGTTACGTAAGTTACCTATTTCAAGTCACAATTAACACACAACGCACTACTTTGTACGCTAATCGCTCTCGCATGTCATACGTGTTACTCGATGAATGCTTGTATGTTATGTTTACACAGTGATTGTTGCCTGACACCTTAGCAACAATAGTACTATAGTTTGGACTCAGCACCTGTCGTGGACAGGGGTTGTTAAGGGTTTTACTTCACGTGTCACAGTGGTGATATGTGTTGCGCATTCTACAACTTGCAGTCATGTCTGTGCATATGTCATTGTCGATGGCTCACTTGCTTCACATTTCTACGTGATACATGCTGGTTATGCGTAAATCGCTTTTCGCTACTATATGATATTAAACTTGTGTACTCACCTTTACACTATGTGTATTGACCTATTTTAACGTATGTGACAGGTGTTTAGGATGCTATGCTATGCTTGCTGTGGTGAATCAAGTTAGGAGGTCTAGAAACAAACTAAATAAAATATGAGTTGTCGGAACAATTATTTGTCTTTGAGAATAATATCTGTAATAACTGTTTTTACATTATATGTTGATGGTATGGGACATTAACACTTAAATATATTGTCATTAATAGTTGTTGTGGTTCTCTTGGACAATCTGTTTCACTCAGTGCCTCACCCCGATGTTTCCGCCATCGGTCGGGGTGTGACCTCTTCTCTATTTGAGTAGGGCTTCTTGTGCAAGAATGCCAATTGTTCGTGTTGAATGGTCAGCTTCTTAGTAAGAATAGCTTTTCATGTTAGAAGGTTACCTTCTCTGCTGGTAACGGTCAACTTCTCCAGTATGACGATAATTTTGTTTTTATCGGTGTTGGGTAGCTTTTTTTTCTTTCTAGTAGAAGCTGCGATAGCTTCTTGTAAGATCAAAAAGCTTTGCATTCAGTGCTTGGATAAGATAAAAGTACCTCATAACAATGTTAAATAATGCTAGGTGTGAGGATTTATTTATTGGTCCTTGGTGACTAGCATTGGTATTCCTATAAGGTTGCCTTATCCCCGTTAATTTAGTATACGATTACTTTGGATCAATCATTATATGAGGTAAACTTGTGGGGATATTAATGAAAAGAAGCTTTCTTAATATTGGGGAATCCCTTTTTATCATTAGTCACTTTAAACTAAATGAAATGGAGGTATGACTTGTTAGTGCCATAGTTCATCAGTGTGGTGTTTAATTTGAGGAGAGTTAATAAGTAAAAGTTCAAGGGTTGAAGTTTACTTATCTTTTAGACGATGAATTTTTAAGGCTTCGATCATTGAGGGCTTTGGGACTCCTATACCCGTGCTCCAATGTTGCGAAAAATCTCCTAATTAACGCGTTTTGATGACATGGCGGGCTGCTCTGTTGATTCCTTAGGCAGCTTCCCTGCTTCATCAGACTGTTTGAGGAAGCCGCTTCTATGTGTATCCACAAGCTACTATGGCAGGTTGTTTCTCGTCTTCGTAAGGTGCTTACATGCATCTATGGGTTGTACTTACAAAGAAGTTGGTTGTAATCTTTGGTGTTACCAAGTTGTATTAGTGCCTTTGCATTTTGCTAGTATGCTTCTTTAGTTGGTCAGTTGTCACGATATTCAAACCATAGCTCGAAGCTTCCTTGTTTATTTTGGTGAGCTACTTGTTTCTTCCCCAAATTGTTTCTTGTGGATTGTTATTGTGTTTTTATGCCTTATAAGCTTTGTGGGTTTTAATTGTCTTCCAAGATTATACACTTGTAGCAACAAGAGTATGGCAGGAGGGAAGGTCCAGGATCAACTCCAAAATGTAGCTCCTTGGTCGAAATTTTGGGTTGCACAAGACTCTCCTTTTATAGGCAGATTGCTCTGCCCAAGGGAGCCTTGTGCCAGCTGGTACCTTCTAATATTGGTAAGCTTATCCTCCCTTGACGTTGCTTGCAGGGTTAGCCTTGCCTCTTTAGGTAAGTTCCAGGTTTGTGTGTCTCGAGGACACCTTTATGTGTTTTAGGGAGAAGTCTAATCAGTTTGACTTGTTAGGTTCAAGTTCCAAGGTTGTACAATAACCTTAGCTCCCCGTCACCATCTGTTGGTGTATCAGCTTCTCGTCGGATGGTGTGCTACTCCTATAGCGCTATAATTGTTAAGGTGGGCTAGCTGAGTTAATGATAAATAGAGTGTATGTAAGTATTCTAGCATAAACAACCTAAGCATAACAAATAGCATGTTTGGCGGATTGAGTGATTGAATAAGTTTGATTATGTGTATTGTGAATTTTGATAGTTGAAACATTTTACACCTAAAAGTGCATTAAAGCGTAAAAAGGGTCAAGTATAATCACAATATTGCAAAGCTTTCCGATTATCCGTGTATTGACGAGTTAACGAGAGTAGGGGAATGAATGTGTTTGGTGTTTGGAGCTTATGGAATGTTTGGATTCGGAATTAAGTATGAAAGTATATGTATGCAAAAGTATATATCGTCTAGACACTCGTTTGGACACTAAGTTTTTAAAGTGTTTTCATGGGTCCTAACGTGCCCAGTAGAATCACAAACGAGGAATAAAGAAACAAGATAATATAACTCATATCCACGACGCATAATCATGATCCGATTAACATCAAGAATTTGGTTATGTTTATATTTATATGGCTTATATTATAGTTATAATATTAACCTAAAACTAAGTCCATCATAGATATCATAGATTATCATGTAAGTCAAGTATGGAGGATTTAACCTATTTGTATGATTTACCACTACACAAAATCATCACAAGGATGACTTAGAGGGTCATGAATAACAAGAAATAAAAGAAACTAACTAATACAAGCCAAGTAGCCAAGTAATATTTAATCCAGGTGAACCACTACAACATTGAAAGAATTAACTAAGTGTTGGAGGCTAGACAGGGTTAAGTTACTTTAAAACTAGAAAGCTACTTGGATTAACAATTAAAAACATCAAGTGAGATATGGAATCAAGTTAGGAAGGCCAAAGCATCCAATGTTCACACTTGCATCTAACATAAGTCTCACCATATGAACTATGGTAAACTTATGTGATTTCAACACTTGTGGGTTGTATTGAACCCTAACAAATTAGAATGTTTAGAGGTTGTTTGTACCTCTAAACTTGTAAGAATCGACTCTAACAAGTTCCACAACCATTAATGGGTTTAGGAGATTGCTAGGAGCAAGATTCAAGCATAAAAAGCTAAGTTTTGTAAAAGTTTAACCAAGTTTCTTCAAAACAGAAAGTTTGGACCTCAAAATGGTGTTGTTCCACCTTGGTTTACCATGGTAAACCTGTGGAAACATTCCTAGAGGTGTTCCAAGCCTTGTAGAAGAAGAAACAGTGAGAAAAAGTAAAGAAAACGAAGTTACAACCATATGAACAAAATCAGAGAATATAAGTCACTCTGGACCTCAAATATGGTGAGGTTTCACCTTAGATTACCATGATAATCTTGTGAAAACCTTCCTAGAGGTTATCCAAGTGAAACAAAAGAAGAAACAATAAGAAAATAGTTGAGGAAGGGAGCTAGAACTCACTTTGAATCCTTAGAACTTTTTGCTCAAATCAGAGAATTTTAGAGAGTTTTAGTGGTGATTTGAGAGTGTTTAGAAGGTTAGGAAAGTTGAAATGAGTGTGGGAAGTGATGTATTTATCATGGGGATATTAGGGTTAGAGTTAAGAGTGAATTAAATGAGTTTAGTTGGGACTTGGGTGCCAAAAACGTCCAATGCGCGCAGCTTATCAGACCTGGTGTGGATTGAAGTGCGCCGCGGGTCGCGCAAGGGAACAAGGGGACCATGCGCGTGTCGCGGCCCAGACTCACCGAGTTGATTTTCATTTTTTTTTGCAATATTGGTCCCTGATGTTTCATATTTAGCATATTCCAAGGTGTTTTAAGTATAATGAACATATAATTAGGTATAAATCCAATATGAAAGTGTAGTTTAAGGATTGCAAATGTAAAATCAAGTATTTGTATGTTCAAAGCGCATAAAAAAAACTCGCATTGTTTGTAAGATAAAATACACTTTCACGAAAATAACGAATATGTATGCTTAAAATACATTTAAGTATTTAACAAGTATAGAAGTATAGATTTAGTGTTATAAATGTATAACCAAGTGCCAAGAATGTATAAATAAGTATCAAGAATGCGTAAACAAGTATTTGAACGTGTAAAGTGTACTAAAATGTGTAATTACAATAGTTTGTTCGTAAGTTAAGTGTGTGTTCACGAGAACGATGAATGTGTATCGCTCATGCAAATAGAACAAATGTAAAACGGAGATGTGAAGTAAATGTATAATTTAAGTAAAAATAATCAAGTTTTATTATGATTAAAGTTGCGAATTACGAAGCTGAAGTGAAATACGAATATGATGCGGATATAAGTTTCTAGAAAATAGATTACAAGGTGAGCTTTCTAAATACGGAAAGTTCTAAAAGGCGAGGCGTGACATTCGTAATTCAATTTATTGATGCTAAATAGATGTTAGTAGCATTGTAGTAATATTTATAAGCAACGAATGTATACTATACAAATACATCGCATGTAACGTATATATGGCATGGTTTTCAATAACAGATATAAAAAACCAGTTTGCAAAGTGATTTTTTATTTAACATAGTTGTTAAATTGCTTTTGAGGACAGAACATGTGTCCCTCAAGAATGTCAAGTAATGACATCATGATGGTAAGCATGTCCCAAAAGTCAAAAACCATAAATTGTTGTATGGCATGTATATTTTTTTACCACTACCCCCATACCATCATGATTGTTTCGACTTTTTCAACGTGATGTATAGGAAACCGGATGGGAGTTGGTTTAAAACTAGTTGGCATGAGTCATCTCATTTTGTAGGTTGCCAAAACATCCAATGCAACTAACTGAGCAAATTTGAAATTTAATATATGAACTCCTTAAACACAGTAAACAATTATAATAGTGATTAGAGCATAAGAAAATCATAAATGCAGGCTTTTAGAAGTAGTACCGCATGTTTTAAAATGTTTATTTAAAACCAACGTATTTCATGTTGGTCTTGTTGTGTAATTGAATAAATAAATTTTTCAAAATTAATGAGCTAAATATTAGGCAGCCAAAAAGAATAAAGATATATTATCTCCTTCAAATTTGGCAGGCTGGTTTCTGATATAGTGCTCATGTGGTGCATGGCTCATTTTACTAGTGGGTTTCTTACATGAAGATCCAAAATTTAGAGAAGGCCGGAGCCTGTAAATCGAGTTTGGACCTTAGAGAGATTAAGATCTTGATTCCTGCAAAAGAGAAAACCGTTAGGCTCGCCGCAGAGATGGGAGGGCCCCTTTGCGACCACCCTCCGGCGTGAGGATAAGTATTTGATAGAGAGAGAAAGTAGAAAGAGAGAGTAGGACGAAGGTTCAGAAAATCGTACTTGGCCTTGTACTTGAATGGATATTTATACTAGTCAACTGAGATGACGTCATTCGTCCAGACGCACTTATTCGGTTGTACATCCTCGGCAATGTGGGGTACGGAGGTCTTCAGAATGTTCATCCCTAGGTGATTCGGTCCGTCCCTCAGGATAAGGTCCGGACACGGATATGCATCTTCAAGTACCCCAGTTTATTAAGTTCTGGAAAGGACTTAATAAAATGTTGTACAAAGTTTTTCGACCAGATGACGTGGCGGCGTGCGTGTGGAGCTGACGTGGCGTCAGTGAGGTAAATGTCTTGACCGTCAGTCACCGACTGGTGACGGTGACAATCCCTCCCTTGGGAATCGTGATCGGCGCTTGACGTGATGGTTGACATGATTGACTATTTGGTAACCGACTTAAGGTTCCCTTATAAAAAGCCATTTTTACATTTCGTTTTTACTTTTCACCCTCTCAATCTCTCCCTTGCTGTTATCCTCTTTTTCATCTCCTCTTCACTTCTTCTTCTTATTTAAGGTTCGTACCTTTTTACAGTTATAATCATGGCCCCCGGAAAGGAGAACCTTTCCGAGAGTGTTAGTATTATGACTCAACGCCAACTAGACAAGTTTGTGCATGATTATATGATTCCCACAGACCTTCATCCGGTCCTTCCGGCTAAGGATAAGACCATTTATCCTTTTCTTCCTGGGAAATTTCCCTTATATACCCGAGTCTGCAATTTCGCGAACTATAGGGTTCCTTTTTCAAAAATTTTTATCAAAGTTCTTCGGTACTTCCCGGTTCATCTTTGTCAGGTGAATCCGTTCGGGCTAAGCCGAATAAACCACTTTGAAATTTCTTGCAGAGCCCTTAACCGGAAGCCGGATTTAAACGTATTCTGATATTTCTATGAATTCATAACTGCGGGGGACTGATATACGTTTGCCCACCGGAAGGGTATCCCTAGTCCGACCGGAGAAGAGAAATCCAGCTTGAAGAACTGGAAAGATCATTTCTTCTGGCTGGACGATCGTTGTCTTCCGGCCGAGATGGCATGGAGGTTTAAAGATCAATTGATGATCTTTGAGCTGGACGAGGGCTTTGTTTTTTACCAAGAGCTAGCTCGGGGTCTGATTGACAACCGGTCCCCTATCCGTCCCCTTCCTGACCACTTTCTTTTATTGGGACGGGTTTGTTTTGTTTGGGGCCGAGGGGATAGGGACTGGCCTGTGATACGCGAGAAGGGTGAAAGTAAGTTTCCCGGCCCCTTGTCCTCCCTTTGGCGATTTTTCTTTGGACGCTTCTAATCATACTTTTCTTTTGTCTGCAGGAGACGAGATGTCACTTCTAGATGCATTAAAGTTTCCAAACTTCAACGTATTAGATTTTGATTTTGACGAGAGAGTGGAGGACGATGTTCCTTTTCTGAAGCAGGTATCGGTGTCGGCCCAGGAGATTCGTCCACAGGCTGAGCCTATTTCTTCCGAGGTTCCTGTTACCGAGGTCGTTTCTGTTGGCTCGGGGTCCAAAGGAGATGCTGCCGGGTCATCTGCGGCTCAAGTTCGGACTGATCCTGATGATGAGGGTGTTGATAGTGACCCGGAGGTTAGGGAGTTAGACCAAGCTTTGCTGTATCGTCCTTCGAGTGCTTCTATTAAATGTAAGGGTGTTTCCGTGATTACTGAGCCAAAAGGAGTTATTCGGAAGCGCAAGGCTAACGCTCTGCAAGTTCGTTCGTCTATCTCCCTTCCCATTCCGAAGTTGACAAAAAAAAGATAAGAAGAGCTCTTCCCACTCTAGTGATAACATTATGACAGATTTGGATGAACATCTCTCCGGTGGAAAATCATCCAGGGAGGAAGCCGTCTTGGCTCGTTTTGCTCCAACTTCCGCCTTCTCCGGTGGTTATCTTCCAGTGAATGAAATCGACAATATGGAAGTTGAGAATCCGGTAGTCACGAGCAAGAGTGAAGGGAAAACACAGGGTGATGCGACGGTGGTGACTTTTTCAGGTATGATTTTGGACTCTTCTTTGGGTCCGGACTGTTTCCTTGATGACGAGGAAGACCAAGTGTCTTCTCTTCCTCCATCTTGGTTCGGACCCGAATTGATGTCCTTCTTTCGATATGCAGATGTTTTTTCGGACGACATGGAGATAGATCCGGCCACCGCCGATGATAAGTTTGTGCCGGACTGGGATATAAGGAATAAGGATTCGGTGATGAATGATCTTACAGCCATGATGTTTTTGTTCAACATCAGTACCCCGCTAGATCATGCTCGGAGTAGGAAGATGAAGGGCCAAGACCTGGGAGCGGCGGTATTACTTAATCAGGCTCAATCAAATGTTTACGTAACTGAGCTGTACCGTCGGTGGATTGAAGCGGAATCGGTGAAGGAGGATTTGGAGAAGGAAACCATTTCCTTGAAGCGCAAAATGCAGAATACTCCGGATACCGAGAAAAAACTTACCCAGCTTTCCCATGACCTTCAGGCTCAGAAGGAGAAGGTAAAGTCCTTAACTGCTCTAAGTCAATCCTCTCAGGCTGCGGCTGCCTCTGCTTCGGAAGAGAGAGATAAGATAGCTGCGGAATTAAAGAGCTTTGCAGAGTCTTCGAAGGAAAAGGATGAAGAGCATAAGAGTGTTTTGGCGAAGATATAAGAAGCAGTTACCAATGCTCGTGCGGTATATGAGAGAATGCTTGCAGGTTCATTCTTTTCTTCTTGTTTATTTTTTATACCTTCTTTTTAATTTTTCTAACACTTTTGTCAGAATGTGATGCCCACAAAATAGGGGAAGCCGACCTGAAGACTCGGATGGACGAAATGAAACAACATCATAAGGCTGAGATTGAGGAGCTGAATTTAGAGAATGCCGATCTGGCTCAGAAGACGGAGGAACTGCAGGCGACTAAGGCATGGCTTCTGACGGAGGGAGCTCAGCTGCTGGCAAAGAATATTTATAAAGGTCCGGAGATGACTGTGGCCGTTGCTGCAGTTAATAATGCCATGAGCGCTATTGGTGTTAACTCCAGGGTTCACGGTGCATACCTTCACGCATTGAAGAAGAAAACCCCTTATGGAGAAGTTCCTCTAATCAACCAGAACGCGGAGGCCGAGCTAAACACCGTTGTTGCTTGCTTTGATTCTCTTACCTTTCCAGTGGTCAATGACTTGCCGAAACTCGTGAATGAGCCGCTTTCGAAGATCAAGGACGCTCTGTTCTTTGCCGGAGGAGCTTCCACGAAAGATTGAGGTGGACATACCCGGTTCTTTGGGGTATGCACCTTCGTATATTTTTAGTTAGTAAATTTTTTGAAGGTGGACATATCTGGTAACTTGGTTTATGCACCTTACTTTGTTCAGAACTCTATAATGATCTATGTTTTTACCGTTTGTACACTTTGACAATTATCCCGTCTTAATGAATGGTTTTAGTAACCTCCGGACACTTTTAGTCCGGTTATTTTGATGCAATCATTTCGTTTACATGCGTCCATGCTTTTTATGATTGTATTTTACTTTTCCTAGAACGTTCTTACTTATATGCGGATCCGTCTTGTTTTTATACTTTGGATAATTTCTTAATGAAAGTAAAAAAGATGGACAAATGCCAGTCCGTCCTTACTTTTTAGGGTTTGCATCCCCTAGTTCGGCCGATGATAATTTTTATGTTGCAACTTTAAATGATAGAAAGTTCGTGCATTCTATTTATATTAAAATACTCCGGGGTATATCCCTCCGGATCATTACAAACTTTGGTAAAAACGTAAAAGTGGTGCGGGCATTACCCTCCGCAGTACATTGAAAACAATAATAGAAAAGGTGCGGGCAATACCCTCCGCATTACATGGAAAATGGAAAGATGCGGGCAATACCCTCTGCATTATAAACTTTTATTCCAAATTTTTTCAAAAATTAAGTACTTCATAAGAAGCATCTTTTAAGGTGCATCCCATTCCAGGTACGGGGAACGGGGGTTCCATCCATCTTGACGAGCATATAGGCTCCGTTTCTTCCGGATGTTTTGACTATGTAGGGTCCTTCCCACTTTGGGGCCATCTTCCCTGTTCCTTCGGCCAAGCTAGCATCGTTCCTCCTCATGACATAATCTCCTTCTTTAAAGCGGACCTCTTTGACTTTGGAGTTGTAATGTTTTTCCAACTCTTTTTTATACTTGGCCTCTCTAATGGCCGCAAGTTCTCGTCGTTCTTCGGCCAGATCAAGGTTTAAACGAAGCTGATGTTCATTCTCTTCTTGACTTTGCATCATGCGGTAAGTGGGGACGCCAACTTCGACGGGGATGATTGCCTCTGAACCGTAGGTCAAAATAAAGGGAGTTTCCCTTGTACTTGTCTTTGGCATCGTCCGGTGCGCCCATAGGACGTGCGGAAGCTCGTCCGCCTAAGAGACTCCTTCCTTGCCTAAACGTTTCTTGATACCTTCCACTATGCTTCGGTTGGCTCTTTGATCCTGTCCGTTAGCTTGGGGATGGGCGACCGAAGTGAAGCTTTGTTCGATATGCATTCTTTCACACCAAGTCTTGAACGGTTTTTCGGAGAATTGTTTTCCATTGTCACTTACTATGCATAGTGGCATTCCGTATCGGCACACAATGTTTTCCCATATGAACCGGAGTATTTGATCACCGGTGATGGTTCGGAGAGGTTTAGCTTCGATCCACTTGGTAAAGTAATCAATCGCGACTAACAGGAACCTTACACCCCCGGTGGAGACGGGAAAAGGACCGACGATGTCAATTCCTCACTTTTGAAAAGGTCAGGCCAAAGTTACAGGTACGAGGCTGTTTTTTGCATGATGACTAATCGGGGCATGGCGCTGACAATCTTCACATGCTTGTAGCTCACTAACGGCGCTTTGTGTAACACCCCAAAAACGGGTTTGGTAGTCAAACCACGTTAATATTAATGACGGGTAAAATACCGTTAGTGGTAAAAATTTACCCGATAAATATTAGGATTTAAATAAATCAACTAGATGTTAATAAAAAAAAGAGAAAGAAGAAAATAAATACTTTGATAAAAACAAAGTATGTAAAAAGGACCAAGTTAACGGGACTTAAAATAAGACATGTTAGGAACTTCCCGAACTCACTAAGTTAACTAGGAATAATAAACCTAGTTAATTAGAGGGAATGTTACTAGAAATAAGTAGGTTGTGGCCTACTTAATAACAAACCAATACATGAGGGGCTAAAGATGGGTAAATAGGAAAATGTTTTAGTTAAAACATTTATAAAAAAATAAATAAATTAAAACACACATATACGTGTGTGTTCCCGTTCGATCGACCAGGGGAGAAGAAAAAGGGTCTAACCCTAATTTCAACAAAAGCATCAAATTGAAGGTCAAATCCAGCCCGAATCAGATGCATGAATACATAAAAACGATCACCTAGTCGTGGGGATCATAAGGTATGTCGAATTATTGATATTTATGAAGTTGAGATTTTTGATGAACTTATAAAAATCGAAATTCAAGCTTGAATGATTGATGTTTGGCTGAAACTAGGATGAATTCATGTTTAGAAACAAACCCTAGTTGAAAAACTTGATGAATCAGTATTAAAGACTAGGGATTTGATGATTACTCTTGCATGTGCTAAGTGGGTTTTGACTAAATTCGTGTATGAGATGCTTTTAGGGGTTTTGATTGCTAAGAATAAGTGTTATAATGTCATAAACATGTTCAAATTGAAAGCTGAATTCTGATCAGAATTTACAGCCAACTTGTATCGGCTGTAACCTAGACAAAACATGACAAAAACATGTGTTTCTTGAGTCTAAAATGTAATTCCAGGAAATATCTTTAAAACCCCACTGGAATCGCATTTTTTCGACGAAAATTGAGCGTTTTATGAATTTTTCCGTATCAAAGGTTCAAGCTGCGTTTTCTGGCAGAATTTGCAGCCCATTACGAATGTCATAACTCAATTTAGGAATTGAGTTATGATCTCAAATTCTTACTGTAGAAATTTTTAAGTGATTAAAAGAATCGCCAATTGGAATTTCGTCAATCGGATAAATGAGGAATTTTAAATGAATTTTTCCGTAAGCTGCCGTCAGAAGTGACGAATCTGATTGCAGCTTAGTAAATGAATTTTGACGAGTTTTTTGCAAAGAGTTAGATCTTGAAATTTTAACACAAGGTCTAATCCTCCGAGTGGTACACCACATAAAAAAATCATAATTTTTGAAGACTTGTAAACAGGTTAAACAGGTCACAAAAAACAGCCTATTTTCAGTGATACGAAACTTGATTGTTGATGTTATAAATTATGCCCACAATGTTCATATGTTGAAACTATGAATGAAATGCGTAATTTCCTAATTGATTTAATTAGGGGTGATACGTGATAATACGGAATCTAATCATAATGTAGATTTTAGTTAATTTCACGTATCATATGATTAGAGGTAATTAACTAGTAGAAAGTTAAAATTAACCAATGACGAAGTCGAATAATGATTTCGACATAGAAAATACGTAAGGTGGAATAGTCATATTTGTTAATGACTAATCTAACCACCTTGTGAATGATGATGTTAGTTTGTCGCTAAACGAGCTAGGTGGAAGCTTGAGGACGAAGCGGGTCAAACAAATCAATAAGGAAAAGTAAGGCATAGTTTGGATGTGATGTGCACAGAACGGGTTAACTAAAATAACTAAATTAAACCCTAAACTAGACTCTCCAAGTTTTAAATTTATAAAACTAAGACTCTCTAAACCCTAAACCACACGACCGGCAAGTGTACCGATCACTGTAGTATAGCCTAAGGAAGTCCGAGTATCGAACCCAAGAGACTCTACTGATTACGCTAATGACTCAATTCTAGACTTAGACTGACACGACTTAACTAATTGTTTATTGATGGGGGGGGGGGGGGTTTCTAAAAATCCTAAGAATGCAAGTAATAAAAATCTAGATTAGCTAAAGAACTAACACGAACTCGAACGACGACTGAACTCAAGAGATGATGAAGGCTACCTAGGCTAGACTCCTGTTTAACTTAGATTGGATTTCTATCAAATAGTTTTGTGGTATGGAACCGGGATCTTAAAATTCTCACCTCTCGGGAAATCTAAGGACCCCTAATCCTTCTCAAGAGTACGCTAAGATCCCCTAAAGGTTGTTAAATTACCGGTTTTCTAGATTTCCTTACAGTCCTCTAGTTTCTTGAAAGTGCTTATATAAAACGCTCTACCTTACAGCGCGAACGTCTAAAGCGACTACGGGTTTTAGTCTTGGCTTAATAGACAATGGAATGTTAAGTCCTTATAACTAAACCGAGACCTATTAATATCCTCGAACTTTTCCGCGACGAGTCTAGCAGAACACTTGATTTTATTAGATTACCGGATATTACTTCTAAGGTTACTTACGCGTTTTCACCCTAAAGGATCAAAGATTTATTACGTGATATAGACACTCACCAAAACCTAAAACCCTAGCCCGACTCTATTCCGTGATAAAGACCGTCACCAAGAATCGAACGAAGCAATAAGCAATAATAAAATAATCACAAGCACGCATACGCACCAAGTTAAATTCCCATAGCTTTTACAGTACAAGAAAAATCCATAACCACGCCAAAAATCCAATAAAAATCCAATCTTTGTTAAACATTCATCATAGCCTAGGTAGTTTATAAAATTTAGCCAAGAAACATGGTCAAGAACAAGAAGCAAGTCTGAATCGAATAGCAAAACGTATTCATAGGTTTAAATAATATAAAGAATTTAAAACAAACTAACACGTTTGCGAACCCGACTTGAATCTTGAACCCTTCTTCTCTTCTCTCTTGATCGAACCCTGATGTGTTCTTTTTCTGATTTGTCTTCTCGTGCGTAACTTAAATAATTCCAGCCGTCTCCAATGTATTCAGAATCATGTGCGGCTGATTCCTTTATTTTCTTTCGTCTGATCTCCTCTTCTTTTGTGCGGCCCCCCTTTAAATAATGTTCTCTTCCAAAAGAATGGGGCAGCCTTTCTTTTCTTTCTTTTGTCCACCGCCTTCAATATCTCAAATAAATGGGCTTCGACCCAACAAGCAAAACAGCCACCTTCCTTTTTGTCGCATGCGCCCCCCACTTCTAAAATATTCCTACTGTAGTCCAATGTTATGTATTCATGTCCAGCTGTGAATTGCATTGGATAAAAGTCCTTCTCATGGCCCACTTCAACAATTACTATATGGCCTCTCCAATAATATAATATAGGGATAGTGGGCTCGGCTCAATCAAGGAAAATAACAACAATTTTGATTCAGTCACTGGCGCCCTACTCTACTCAACTGGCTGGTTATTTCTTTATTACCCATTTTCGCTCCATTTGCACCAGGACCTGCCAAAACACAATAGAATGTAATATAATACTGAAACTAAATAAAAACAAATAAAACCTACACAAAAATCATACAATTTACACGGGACAAGTATGTATTTTTTATCGCATATCAGGATGCGAGGTAAGTTAAGCTTACACCCCCTCTTTAGATTACAATACACTTATTTGTAAGTATAGATTTTGAATTATGATTAAATATTTGAGATACTATGTTTCGGCACAATACAATGTAAGTCGAAATTAGGGCTGGCAATTTATACACGAGACACGAATACACGACACGTACCTACACGACTTTAACAGGTAACAGGTAAGACCTTAACAGGTTTCGTGTACTAAACAGGTAGACACGAAATTACCTGTTAATTTTCGTGTCTAAACAGGTATAATACCCGTTTACCTGTTAAGTACCTGTTAGTACCTGGTTATTTTTAAAATTAAATAAATATATATATATATATTAAGTTATTAACCCTAATTCTTTGTGTCCAGCCGTCACTCAATGTTCTCATTCTCATCTTCAAGTCTCTGGTCTCAACTCTCAAAGTCTCTAATTCAAAGTCTCTAACTCTCAATCTTCTCTCCCGATTTTCTGGTCACCGGCGCCGCAACTCCGGTCGGCTGCCGGCGACGGGTTATCCTCCTTCTCCTACACCTACAGCTCGAAGTCGAAGACGTCGGAACTCGTGTTTTCCGCAGCCGTCTGATTAGTCTTGTCGTCTCCGGAGATCGGAAACCTACGAGTGTTCTCTCTTTTTCGGTATATTTTTCATTCTTTCTCTACTCTGTTGACATGCTAAATCTCGATTTAACCTCATGTTTTTCAACCCTGTTAATACTTTCTAGTTATATTAAGTATCGAATCGGTTTCTTGATGTATCGAATCGGTTCTTGTTCGGGTATGTATCGATTTATGTAACACCCATGTTCTTGTTCTGGTATGATTTATGCAACACCCATGTTCGTTTTACTGTATATCAGATTCTACATTCAGATCTGAACTGTTGTTGCTCTTTTTTGCGTTGATTCAATTGTTAGCGAATTTGTAATGTTTTTTGATGTTTATTCAATTGTTGTTAGTCTGGTTGTATACTTGTATGTAATCGATTTGAATCGAGTGAGTGTAGTGATTGATGTAATCGACACTGGTTGTACTGTTCGATTTGATGAATACTTGTTTTCGATCTGCATTTTGTTAATGTTTCAAGTATGTGATTCTACATTCAGATCTAAACTGTTATCGTTATTTCTATTGCATTGATTATCTCAAGTTAATTTTTGTGGTTTGAGATTTCGAGGATTATATAGGTTAAGTGAGATTTTAATATGATTTTAGTATGAAATGATGTTTCAGAATTCGGATCTGGGATATACTGATGTGAGCGTCCTATTTGATGTTACTTGTGAATCTATATTGTTCAGTGAACCAAATGTAAGACATATTATTTGAATATGATATTCTCAGGACGTGCTACTGAGCAAAGGAAGTCTGCTAAGGGTGCTGCTTTAAGGCCACCGTTGATTCAAGTAAGGCTTTATACTCACATTTGTTTAAATTTTAGAAAGTTTACTCTGATTATCTTATGCTTGTTGTTTAACTACTTACGTTAAGAAAGATGAAAAACTATGATTAAACGAAGTGTCTATCCCCTGTAATAGTTATATGATTATTATGATATTGGTTGAACATGTGATTCTCTGTACACTGACATTATCTATTTGCTGGGAGGGCTACCAACACATGTGATTCAATGTATGTGGGTGTACCGCCGTATGGCGCATCTCTGTTTAATGGAACATTAGTTGTGAATCAAATGCTTCAAACTCGGTGAACAATCCTAAGGTACCAACTCCAAATCCTTCAATAATATGAATATGTCCAATTATCCATGATTAATATGACTTGTTGACTATATTTATTTTGTGTGTAGGTTTGATTGTTTGGAATTGAAGATTTGAGAAGAAAGACCAATTGGAACTTGGAAGTTTGGGACTTGATATTGTTTTCAATATATGTTTTGATTATAATTCTGTGTTTTTGTCTTAAATTTGTTAAGGAGCATGGATTTATGTTTTATTTTAAGACTTTTCTGAACTTTCGTTGACTTTTGTTTCGCTGAAAGGTTGTCTAATATGTGTTTCTAAACAGCTATTATCGTGTACTATCGTGTATTATCGTGTATACCAGGTATAAACAGATTCGTGTTCGTGTTTGGGTTACAGGTACACGATAAATTTTCGTGTCGTGTACAGGTATACCCATTTCGTGTTCGTGTCTTATCGTGTACGGATATACACGATATGCCAGCCCTAGTCGAAATAAAGAAAAATGGTAAGAAACCATAAACTATGGTAAAAAGGGTAAAAATGGAAGACTAGTCGGGTAGAGACTAACTAATAAGAAATATTGAACATCACGTTATTGGGTGAACCGTAAGGGGTAGAAGTGGCTAATTAATAATTTGTACATGAGTCGACGGATAGATAAAAGAGTTGAAAAGACAACCCTTTTGGTGTAAGTCTTAACGGGTCAAATAATTTAAGGAATGTCTTTTAAGCAATAAGAACCCACGGTGTAAATTGGAATAGGTTTAAGGGGCGAGATGGTATTAAAATACCATTATATATTGATAAATGGTCATTTCGACTAAATGGGTCAAATGGTGTGTTAATACTATTTAGCAATAATATAACTTACGACCGCTTGTTGAGTTTTGTGATCACAGGAAATAACACATGTTTTCGTTGCTTTAACTAGAAAGATTTAAAGCAAAAGTTATGTAAACGGGTCAATGCTATGACCCGAGCCAGGTACGCGTAATTAGAATTGTGGTTATAGAAAAATGGTATTTTGTTCAAATAATTGGTAGGATTTCTTCGTCGTAAGAATGAGGAACTAAAATTGACCAAAAAGTCCTTTATGGGTAGATTGGGCAAACGACCCATATGGGTTGTTTAGGAATTAGTATTAAGATTTCAAAATAAAAGTAGATACTTTGATGTAGTAAAATGATGGATGAATGGAGAGTGAAATTTAAAGTAAATGGTAAATCCCTCTAACGGGTCAAAATGAAGTTTTACGCATAACTCAACCTTTGGTGGTATAATGTATGAAAGTTTTAGACTCACGAGTTAATGGTTTTGAGATATTAAATATCTCCAGAATTTATAATGATTAGACGAAAGTGGTTTAAGGAATCATGAAACGGGTCAAAAGTGTTAAAAATGGATTTCAAGCCGAGAGCTTGAAATCCGAGTTTTTGAACTAGTTGAATGTCAGGTTTTAACTCCATAAGATGGAGAATTAAATTTCGAACGCATAGGAAAAAGAATCGCCTAAAACGGTCTAGTAGATAAAAAGTTATGCCCGTTTAAAGTTCGATTTTTGTTGAATAATTGAGCTGGGCAGAAAATGCAGGATTCAGAAACGGACCTGCTGGAAATTAGTCTCCTCCGCGACACGCGACAGGGTCCCTCAATTGGGGCGCGACACGCGACAGGTGTCGCGACTCGCGACAGATTAAAGGGTGCCTTTCGCGACACGCGGGAGGCATGATTTTGGAAATTTTATTTTTGATTATCATTATTTGATATTGGAACTTATTTATACATGTTTATAAGCTGTCAAAACTAACTTTTAAGTTGGTTATGATCATAGGTGAGTATAGCATGCATCCGGACGACGATCAAGCAATCAAGTGAACCGAACACATGTCAAATGAAGCTTCCCCAATGACTTTACTTTGTTTTTGTTTTAAGTGAACTATGTAAACACTTGGAACTATATTTTGTTTACTTTAAACACGTATGAACTTTGACTTGACAAAGTTTTTAGAAAGTCAATTTTTCGTATAAAATGCGTAATTAAGGTTATAATCATGTTTAATTCAGACGGATGTTTCACTTTGATGCATACCCGGCCAGAAGTATCCGACGTTCATCGCTTTGGCTATGACCATCCTCGGCCCGGAGTGTATGCCACAGATTCCCCAATGAATTTCTCTGATAACATAGCTGGCTTCTTCCGGCGTTAAACATCTTAGGAGCGGACCTAAGAATGTCTTTCGGTAAAGATTTCCATCATGAACTTGGTACTGGAGCGCTTTGACCTTCATCTTTCGTGCCTAAGCTTTATCTTCCGGAAGTGTGCCGTTTTCCAGATAATCCAGAATTGGTGTCATCCACGACTTTTCCTGTATGGTGATTTGACATTACAGCTTCTGCCTGACTGACGGCCGGAGCTTGCAAAGTTTCAACTAAAACTTCTTTAGATAAGTGACAGAACGTGACGGATGCCAGCTTGCTCAGAGCATCGGCCTTTTTGTTCTTGCTCCTCGGAATGTGGACCACTTTGCACGAATCGAAAGTCGCCATCAGACTGTTGACTTGGTTCAAGTACTGAATCATATTCTCTTCCCGCGCCTCGTATTCTCCGTTAACTTGATTAGCGACCAATAACGAGTCGACATGGGCAAGGACGGAGCTAGCTCCAGCCTTAGCAGCAGTTTGGAGTCCGGATAGGAGTGCTTCTGTGATAACCGTCAAAAATCTAGGTATCCGTACAATTTAATTAACCATGATTAGTGCTTAATGATTGTGCTGAATTACAAATGACTGCTTTCTGATTACTGCATCATACTTACATGTGCATCACATATTGCATAACGTCACATCATATTTACATACAAACCATATTGACATAAATGATGCACAAAGCACAGCTAGCACAGTTAGCGGATAACTCAGAAAAATGCTGACGAAGTTCAGTACATAGACAGACAGTGTTTTGAGACCCAGTATGGGCCAGAGACTAAGTACTACACTAGTATGGTGTGTAGGGAAGTAAGGACCACAAAACTGCTTTTCTAAGTGATAGTTTGAGTGCCGTAAAGTACCTAAAACCCACATAAAGTGCTGAAATCAGCAAAAATCAGCTTTTTAACAAGCTAGTAACATGCAAAAATATGACTAAATGGTCCTGAATGCTTTCCTAAGTGTCGGGAATTAAAAGTGTCACAAAAGGGTACATAAAGAACACTAAACGATATAGTTTGACACTTTAACGAACCGGTATCTAACCGAACAACCGGACACTACCCGAAACACCAAAATTTCACTAGAAGCATTTTTTAATGTTTCCAAGCTAGTTGTGGGCCCCGAACACCCTAACACACTACATAACCCATAATATGCATAAACACTAATTAAATCCCTTGGAATCTAACTAATTAACTTAACTTATCATTAAACCCCAACCAAGACCCCCCCTTGTGTGGACGGTCACCAAGGTGGCCCCACACCTTGATTTCATTTGATTCACTTTGATTTGTTAAGAGATCTTGTGTGTACTTAGGGAACATGTTATCCAATGGATAAAGCTTAAACATGGTTATAAGAAGATCATAAGCCCTTATCTTTCACCTACAAACACACACACTTTCTTCCTCCTTCCTCCCTTCTCCTTCTCTACCGAAAACACCCATCACACCACCACCATTGTCAAGCTTTGTTCAACCATTTCAAGGTGATCACAAGGAGTTAGAAGCAAGATAAGGAGGTTTGGTGGCTTTGGAGATTCAAGGACCTCTTCCATTTGCTTTTATCCATCACATTTGTCACCTTCATCTTCAAGTGTTCTTCCCTAGCCCTTGTGCTAGTAGTAAGCTTCTTGTCACTTGAACTTACTTCTCATTTAGTTGGTTAAAAGATGATATGTGATGATAATCATGAGGAACACTAAAGAACATAATCAAGAAACATGAACATAAGCTTGATAGATGATGAAATCTTGATGAAACTAAGTTGTTTATGTTATGAATGCTTGTTGATCATTGATTTGTTTGTAAAGATGATGTTGATCATCATAGCATCATGCTAAATTATGATTAGAAACATAGTTTAGCAATATGAGAAATGTAAGGGCCTGTTTGGTTGAGAGGAATCCATAGGATTTCAAGGGAATTGGAATTTGAATTCCATTCATTTGTGTGTTTGGTTGGACAAATTAGTTGAAGGGAATTGAATTTCAATTCCAACAAAATTCCTTATTTAATGGAATTCAAATTCCTTCTAAATTTCAAATGAAAGTTTAAAAAACCACGGGAATGTTTCCAAAGTTACGGAAATACCCCTTGCCTATTTCATTTTTGTCTAAAAACCAAAAAATAATAAAAAAATCAAAAAAATTCCAAAAAATAATAAAAAATCCAAAAAATTCTAAAAAATTCTAAAAAATAATAACAAAAACAAAATATTCTAAAAATAAAAAAATAATAAAAATCCAAAAAAATAATAAAAAATCCAAAAAATTCTAAAAAATAAAAAAAAACTCTAAAAAATCAAAAAAATAATAAAAAATCTAAAAAATCAAAAAATAATAAAAAATTCTAAAAAACCAAAAATAAATTTAAAAAATAGAAAAAATCTAAAAAATCCAAAAAATAATAAAAAATCCAAAAAATAAAAAAAAAACCCAAAAAAATTCTAAAAAACCAAAAAAAATTTAAAAAATAAAAAAAATCTAAAAAATCCTAAAAAATAATAAAAGAAATCCAAAAAATTATAAAAAATAAAAATATTCTAAAAAATAAAAAAAATAATAAAAAATTCTAAATATTCTAAAAAATCAAATAAATAATCAAAATAAAAAATATATAAAAATCCAAAAAATTCTAAAAAAATCAAAAAAATTCTAAAAAATCAAAAAAATAATAAAAATCCAAAAAATAAAAAAAAAACTCTAAAAAATCAAAAAAACAATAAAAAATCTAAAAATTTCAAAAAAATCCAAAAAATTCTGAAAAATCAAAAAATTCTAAAAATAAAAAAAATAATAAAAATCCAAAAAAAACTAAAAAATCAAAAAAATAATATTAAATCTAAAAAACCCAAAAAAAGTTCTAAAAAACCAAAAATAAATTTAAAAAATAAAAAAATCTAAAAAATATCAAAAAAGACACATCGCTTGAATTTTGTCAGCCATTAAAGGACTCGTACCGACATGTTCAGTCACATAACTGTATTACCAAAAGAATAGCGTGACGGTTTGTTCATTATCCCGACACGTGGCAATAAATAAATCCACCGATCCACTGGACACGACAATTTTCAGAAAGTACATGACCCCAAACTTTCGGGTCACTTATTTTTAATATAGAACCAACGTTGGAGGACCACTTCATTTGTATTAGTACTATAATTGGTAATAGGGCTAGCATTCAGTCTCACTATGCACATGGATACCCACAACAACAGAGTTGAACTCATCTTATATCACATGCCTATGAGTCAAATGTGTCGCAGTATCTTTGGAGACAGGCACACCAGAAAAGTAAAAAAAATAAAAAAAATCCAAAAAATTCTGAAAAATAAAAAAAATATAAAAATAAAAAAAATTGTAAAAAATCCAAAAAAATCTAAAAAATCTAAAAAATAATAAAAAAATCTATACAATTCTAAAAAATCAAAAAAATAATAAAAAATCCAAAAAATTCTAAAAAATCAAAAAAACAATAAAAAAATAAAAAAAAAACTAAAAACTAAAAAACATAAAGGGGCGGGGCTTTGTTTTTAGTAGATTAGGGTTTTCTATTCAGAAAGGGATGGCGGCGCAGTTTGTTGCTCGTCTACCTGCTATCCTTATGTAATTTGACCTAATGATTGGAATGAAAAAAAAAATAATAAAAAAAAATCCAAAAAACTCCAAAAAATAAAAAAAATTCTAAAAAATAAAAAATAATAATAAAAAATCTAAAAAACCAAAAAAATTCAAAAAAACAAAAAAAAATTAAAAAATAAAAAAAAACTAAAAACTAAAAAACATAATAAAAATCCAAAAAATTCTAAAAAAATCAAAAAATCAAAAAAATTCAAAAAAATAATTTTTTGAATTTTTTTCGATTTTTTAGGATTTTTTGGGTTTTTTATTATTTTTTAGAATTTTTTTGATTTTTTAGAATTTTGTGGATTTTTTATTATTTTTAGATTTTTTTTTAATTTTTAGGATTTTTTGGATTTTTATTATTTTTTAGAATTTTTTTGATTTTTTATAATTTTTTGGGTTTTTCATTATATTTTAGATTTTTTTTTTAATTTTTAGGATTTTTTATTATTGTTTAGATTTTTTTGACTTTTTAGGATTTTTTGGGTTTTTTATTATTTTTTAGAATTTTTTTGACTTTTTTTGACTTTTTAGTATTTTTTGGATTTTTTATTATTTTTTTGACTTTTTAAGATTTTTTGGATTTTTTATTATTTTTTAGATCTTTTTTGATTTTTTAGAAAATTTTTTGATTTTTTAGAATTTTTTGAACTTTTTTTATTTTTTAGATTTTTTTATTTTTTAATTCTTTTTGATACTTTTGAATTTTTTGGATTTTTTAGAATTTTTATAATTTTTTATTATTTTTAGAATTTTTTTAATTTTTTGAATTTGCCCTGATGATCCGAAATATTAATGATTATTTGGAAAAAAAATAATCAAATTCTTTTGATAATAAAAAAAAAAAATTTTTTTTTGGATTTTTTAGATATTTTTTGAATTTTTATCTAAGATAGTTGTTTTAAAAACTTTTGCCAATTGTTTATAACTAAGGGTAATTTTGTCTTTTTAGTTATTTTTATATTCTAATTCAATTAATACATTTATCAACCAAACACATCTATGGATTTCAAAGGAATCCATCAAATTCCAATTCCCATAGGGATTCCAATTCCAATTCCTTCACATTCCGCGAACCAAACGCCCCCTAAGAAGTTGTAGGATGAAAGATCATCCACCCCTAAATCATGAACTTGAAAAGAATACTTGATTTCTTGAAAAATAATAATCAAAGTGAGTTAATAATCATATTTGTCGCAACCCCCGCCCCCTAATTACCTGGGAACGGGCGGCCGCGACCAGTTTCGGTGGTATCCTGTTTTTGTCTAATTTGGCAGCGGAAATTTCATCAGGACCGTAGTTAGGAAATATTTTATCAGAGTAAAATACCACATTTTCATAATATTAAACACATGGGATAAAACTCAAGTTTTCAGTACACGCATTTTCATAAGAATAAATCCTATTTTTATTTAGTAAAAACATCTATCCATTTTATGTAACTTTATTGCCACTTTTCCAAGCCTTCAGTGCTGTCCAGCTGGCTTCTATTTGGCTTTCACATTTTGTTACCTGAAACGCGTTTAAAAACATTTTGTCAGTGGGAAATACTGGTGAGTGAATCCTAGTTCAATCAAGTTTTTAATGAAAACCATTGTACAGTATTGAGGGCGGTCCCGCAATTACATTTGTTTCCAAGTCATATCAATTACCACCCACGGTACTGTCATTCTGACTTATGGTCATGTTACTCCTTACCAGGTTGTAACAAATTTTGTATACAAAACCCCAAATTTACCGACTGTAATTGTATCCTTACAAATACTCAATAACTGTTTAATATATAATTAATTAAGTGAGGTTTTGTAAAAATAATTTATAAAAATGAGATTATTCACATTGCTGTCTTAGAATTTTCAGTAAGGATTTCCTGGGAATAATCTATAAATTACACAAATGCACGCGTGTTAGTATAATAACCCAATTTAACATTAGTAATACCCTCCCCGAGACGACATTCCAACGACTACGTCGGGCAGAACCACGACAGCCGTTACGGAACCCTAGATCAATCGGGCAGAGTATCTAATACGTCTCTAAGGGTTATGATACTTACAACGCAGCAGAACATTGCTATTTAGGTGGGTATAATACCCGAGTATTATGCCTACACTTCAGAAATTTGAGATTGAGAATGAAAATGAACGAGCAGACTGAAGATCCGATTCCCTCTACTTATAGGGCTTGATTTCGACTTTCACGCGGCCCGCGTAAGGTATAACAAGGGGCTACACGGCATGCGTCAACTATGGTCAACAGCGTAGGTGATCCGGGTCAGCATATAGGTTCAACACGAGTCGGACACGTGTCAACACCGGGCTGCGCCACATTCTTGATTTCTAGCGGCCCGCGTAAGACCCTTAAGAGGTTTACGCGGCCCGCGACAAACCCAAAATCTTGATTTTTAATTATTTTTGGAAATATTTAGGGCATTCGGGTCTGTTTCACGTATGGGGTGTTTTTAGGAACATATTGGGATATTTTAAATATTTTTAGGGTGTCGGAAATATTATGAGGGTGTCGGTTTACGTTAGGGTTGTTATATCCTCCCCACCTTGTTTTAGAGCTCGTCCTCGAAGTCTACTGGAACATGTGTGGATATTTCCTTTGCATTTCTGATTCAAGCTCCCATGTGTATTCGGGTCCTCTTTTGGAGTCCCACCTTACTTTGACCAGAACTAATCTTTTGTGCTTAAGATTCTTAATCTTCCCGTCTTCAATTTGTAGAGGCCTTTCTACAAATTTTAACTGTTCATTTACCTCTATATCCTTAAGAGGTACCATCAGTGATTCGTCGGCTAAGCATTTCTTGAGATTTGATACATGAAATACATCATGTATTCCTGCCATTTCCTCTGGCAGTTGAATCTGATAGGCTACAAGTCCTATTCTTTTAATAATCTTAAAAGGTCCAACATACCTGGGACTTAGCTTTCCTCGTTTGATGAATCTTACCACTCCTTTCTAATGAGAAACTTTTAACAATACTTTATCTCCTACCTGGAATTCTAATGGCTTACGTCTGTTATCAGCGTAGCTCTTCTGTCGATCACGTGCTGCTTTTAGTCGTTCCTTGACTTGAATGATCTTGTCAGTTGTTTCTTGCACTATCTCAGGTCCAGATAGTTGCTTTTCCCCAATTTCTGCCTAACAGACTGGGGTTCGGCACTTTCGTCCATAAAGTGCTTCGAATAGTGCAGCATTGATATTTGTGTGATAACTGTTATTATAAGAAAATTCTATTAAAGGTAAATGATCGTCCCAATTACCTCCGAAATCAATTACACAAGCTCTAAGCATGTCTTCCATTGTTTGGATTGTTCTTTCGCTTAGCCCGTTTGTTTGAGGATGGTAAGCTGTGCTTAGATTTAACTTGGTTCCCATTGCTTTTTGGAAACTTGACCAAAAATGAGAGGTAAAACGGATATCCCTATCAGAAACAATTGATAAAGGAATTCCATGTAATGAAACGATTTCATTTACATATAATTTAGCTAATTGTTCCATACTGAAAGTTTCCTTCGTTGGTAGAAAATGAGCTGACTTGGTTAGCCTATCTACAATCACCCAGATTGTATCATTGCCTTTTCTTGTTTTGGGTAATTTGGTAACAAAATCCATTGTTATCAATTCCCATTTCCAAACTGGCATTTCTAGTTGTTGTAATAAACCTGAGGGTTTCTGATGTTCAGCTTTAACTTGGGAACAAGTTAAACATTTAGAAACATAAGCTTCTATATCATTCTTCATTCCTATCCACCAGAAATTTTTCCTTAAATCTTGGTACATCTTATCATTTCCTGGATGCATCGTATATTTGGACTTATGGGTTTCTTCTAATATACGATGACGTAGGTTTCCTAATTTAGGTATCCATATTCTTTTCTTATGGAATCTCCAAATTCCATCAGTTCCTTGTTCTAATTCCTTAATCATTCCTTTTAATTTTTCAGTATCGTCCTTGATTACTGATTCTTGTGCTTTTCTAATTTGATCATTTAAATCTACTTGTAGATTTAATTTAAGAGAACATACCCTTTTTGGCTTTTTGTGATACTTTCAGCTTAATGCGTCAGCCACTACATTGGCTTTCCCTGCATGATACTGGATATTACAATCATAATCACTAAGTATCTCCATCCAGCTTGTTTGTCTCATATTTAGTTCTTTTTGCCCAAAAACATACCTTAAACTTTTATGATCAGTGAATATGGTAAACTTACTACCATAAAGGTAATGTCTCCAAATCTTAAGAGCAAAAATTATGGCTCCTAATTCTAGATCATGGGTTGAATAATTCTCTTCATGATTCTTAACTTGTCTAGATGCGTAAGCTATAACCTTTTGGTGTTTCATTAATACACATCCATAACCTAACTTAGAAGCGTCACAATAGACTACAAAGTCCTCCGTTCCTTCTGGTAACGCTAGTATGGGTGCATGGGGGTTAGTCTTTGCTTAACGATTCTAAAGGCTTCTTCCTGTTTTGATCCCCATTCAAACTTAACAGATTTACAGGTTAACCTAGTTAAGGGAATGGCTATTCTAGAAAAATCTCGAATAAATCTTCTATAATAACCAGCCAATCCTAAGAAACTTCTAACCTCGGTTGGTGACTTAGGGGTTTTCCATTTGGTAATCGCCTCGTTTTTTGTTGGATCCACATGAATTCCTTCATGATTAACTAAGTGTCCAAGAAACTGTACATGTTCTAACCAAAATTCGCACTTTGAAAACTTAGCATAAAACTTTTCCTTTCTTAATATATTTAAAAGTGCGTGCAAATGCCTTGCATGATCCTCTTTACTCTTAGAGTAAATGAGAATATCATCAATAAAAACAATTATGAATTTATCCAAATATCGCTTACATATTCGGTTCATCATGTCCATAAATGCAGCTGGGGCATTGGTTAAACCAAATGGCATGACAGTAAATTCATAATGGCCATACCTTGTTCTGAATGCGGTTTTAGGAATGTCCTCTTCCTGTACCCTTAATTGATGATACCCTGATCTTAAATCGATTTTAGAGAAAAATCGAGCTCCTTGAAGTTGATCGAACAGATCATCGATCCTTGGTAATGGGTACCGATTCTTAATCGTGACCTTGTTCAATTCACGGTAGTCAATGCACATACGCATTGATCCGTCCTTCTTTTTGACGAATAAAATTGGTGCTCCCCACGGCGATGAACTTGGCTGTATGAATCATTTCTCCAACAATTCGTCTAATTGTTTCTTCAGTTCCTGCATTTCGGCGGGCGCCAAACGATAAGGTGCTTTGGCAATCGGTGCCGTTCCTGGTAGCAGATGGATTCTGAATTCAACTTCCCTATCTGGCAGTAGCCCTGGCAATTCTTCTGGAAATACATCTGAAAACTAAGACACTACTGGAATGTCTTTTAGTTATTTTCCTTTTGTGTTAGTGATTATAGAAATCAAATACACTATAGATCCTTTTCTTATATAACTTGCAGTTTTCATCACAGAGATGAATTTAGTGGATCTAGATGGTTTATCTCCCTTAATTGTGATCTTTTCCCCCTTGGTGAATTTACTTGGATTGACTTTTGATCACATAAAATACTGGCTTTATTGGCTATTAACCAATCCATTCCTAATACAATATCAAATCCTGCCAGATTCATTGGGTAAAGGTTTGCAATAAACTTTTGGTTTAAAATTTCTATTCTCGCTCCCTTCAATACTTCAGAAATCCTAACGGTTTCTCCATTTGCTGTCTCTACTAGACATTCTTGTGGGAGTTTAGTTAATGATTGATTTAGAATTTTGCAAAACGAAGTATTAATAAAACTTTGGTTTGCACCAGAGTCAAATAATACTTTATCAAAAATATCATTAACTAAAAACGTACCGGCTATCACATCCGGAATCATTTTGGCTTCATTTGCAGTCAGAATAAATGCTCTAGCATTTTTAGTGTTATTGTTGTTTTCAGCTAGAGTCAATTTCGGACAATTTGGCTTGATGTGACCTTTTTCTCCATAATTGAAGCACGGTCCATTAGTAGGTTTCCTTATGCAGGTTTCTTCCTTGTGTCCTGGTACTTTGCAGTAAGTGGAGCATCTTCCAGAATGCTTCTTTTTACAGGCCTTGCAGTAGGGTGCAGAGGTAGAACCTATGTTCCTACGGTTGGAATTTCCAGAATGGAATTCTTGAGTAAGCCTTTGGGTTAGGTTTCTCCTCTGGTCTTCTTCTCTAGTACGGATTAATTCATCTGTCAAGGTATTTGCTAGTTCTACAGCTTCTTCTATAGTTTGTGGTCTAGCTGCCTTGACTACATGTCTAATCTCTCCAATTAATCCCCAGATGTATCGGGAGATTAATACCGGTTCAGGTGATGCAAGGGTAGGTACTATTCTAGCATATTCAAAAAATGTGGTAGTATAACCCTTACTATCTACCCCGGTCATTCTAAGGTTCAGAAATTTATTTGCTATCTGTTCCTTTTCATTGGGAGTGCAGAATTTCCTTTCTACCATATTTTTAAACTCCTACCATTCCATGTTGTATATCCTATCACTTCCTCTTGACTGGAGGATAGTGTTCCACCACTCTAATGCTGAGTTCTTAAACAGATTGGAAGCAAACATTATCTTATCTTATTCAGCACATTTGCTTATTTTTAAAACAGCCTCAGTCTTTTCTGTGACACCTGTGCCTCCATGGCCATCAAACAAATACCAAACCAATGAAATATTGTGTTTGATACTTGGGATTTGTATAAATATGTGTATCATTTGCACATATCAATTCTTGTTCGATTTCGAGCTCTAAATCGCTTTCTGGGAAGTTATACGCGAAATGGTGTGTAAACGCAGTCAGTTTAACGCAACAAACACTCCGGAATAGTGAAATGGGCATAACATACCTTAAATAACCTTTACATAACTTAGAAATAAGTTTTGGAAGGTTTGGTGTGTCGAAATCAAGTTTATTCGCTTACAGGGACTAATTTCAACAAACTGTGAAAGTATGCCGATTCGTACTGTAACGGACATTCCGGAACATGATCATAAGTTAAACATACCCTAAATATCCTTCACATAGCTTAGAAATAGGCTTTGAGGTGTTCGGTGTGCTAAAATAAACTTTTGGTCATTCAGGGACTAAAAGCGTCAAAAAGTGCATAAGTTTGCATTTTCGCGCATAACTTACGTTCTGAATACATCTGGACATCCAAAAATTTATGTAATCATTAAAATATTATTTTTTAGTGATTGGCTTGATAAAAATCCATTCGTCGCGTAATTTGGATCGTTTTTGCGTCCGTTACGACTTCCGTCGTAATTAACCGAATAACGCAACCGTACAGCCAAACGAACCGACATCCAACATATTTTTGAGCATGTTTCATGTCCCCTATAATTAGGCATCATTGTAGAGCCTTGAAATTGGATTAACGGGCCTTAAACGCATCAAAAATGGCCTTAAAAGCATGCAGGGACCAAAACTGCAATTACTGAAACTTGTTGCTGATCTGTGGATCTCAGGCGGCCCGCGTAAGCCCCCCTTGAATCTTACGCGTGTAAACATGTCAGACCTGCAAAAATGAATTTCCAGCTGTTTCCAGCTTGTTCCAACTGATTTTGGCACTTGCAAATGGTATTTCAGCATCCTATGGGCCATTTTAAGGTGCCCATGGTATTGCAAAACCATGGGTACACATGTACGGTTGTGATCAAAGCTCGTTTTACGATGAACGATCTTAACGATTGCATGAACACTATAAATACCCCACCCCCTTTGCACTTGAAACCCACATTTGATCAAATTTTTCCCTAAGTTGAAGGATAAAACCTTCATACCTGAGAATTATTAGATCAAACCTCCATTCTTGGACCTTTTGTAAGTATTCTTTCGTTCTTTTTCGCATTTTTAGCGTGAAAGTCAAACTTTGTTTGACTTTCTGCATTGACCAGTTTATGGTCAACATGAAGTTCGTTTGAACTTCATAACGTGAGCGTAATCACGATGGTTTTAGTCTCTCGTGACTATACCTACTGATTACCACGTTATTTAGGCATAGTGACGAGTCGTAGTTTCGGCCAAAATGCGTATTCTTGCGTATTTTGTAACCAAACTACTTTTAGGTATCAAGACCCTTTGTTTTGATACAAAACCTGTTTTCAAACTTCGTTAAACATGTTTAGCTCGTCACTTTAGGTTTAGTGCTTATGTAGGGTCGTAAGGTAACTCGACCCGTTTGGTCGATCATTAGGATCCGACCAAACACATTAGGTGACCATAGTTGTATAGGGAATAACCTTCCGAGGTTATACCTTATGGTCACGTCGTTTAGCTAGTTATATGATAGGTAGTTTATATGCCTTAGGAAAATTACCAAAATGCCCTTTTTGCGCATAAATTCATTTTAAGCATATGTAACCTAAATTTTGACATCTAAACTGATTAGGAAACATTATTAGACATATTAAGGCATATATTACTTATCATAGGACTAGTTAGGCGGTCCGAACGCGTTTTACGCGAACGACGCGTTAAAGTAGCGTAAGCTACCTAAACGAGTCGTAATGGGTCGTAAGCACTTAGGATAGGTTTCATTTTAGAATGTAGGCTTTGTTAAACCATATTACATGAGTTCCTATACTCATTTGGTTTATGAAACCTCATTCTATCCAATCTTCCGATTTAGGTCCGGTTATTTATGTAGTTATCTATATTAGGTGTCGTTTGATTTCCGTGATCCCTCTAGCTTTGCTTGGTTGTTATTCAAGACTTCTAAGCACCCTCAAGTGAGTACATAGTTCCCCTCTTTTACTGTTTTCAAACTATTTTGGGGTGAAACACATGTGCCTACTTGTTACTTTCGTGCTTTCCATGTTTTCATATCATATGCTTGTTATGTTCATTAGTACACTTATAGTACATGATTTCATTATGTTTTGCTATGTATGTTTACTTAGCATGCTAGCACATTGTTTTACATTACATTTTCTTTTGCTATGTATGTTTACTTGGCATGCTAGCACATTGTTTTACATTGCATTTCTTTTGCTATGTATGTTTACTTAGCATGCTAGCACATTGTTTTACATTACATTTTCTGTTGCATATGTTCACTTAGCATATGTACACTTTGTTTTACATTTCTGCCTTGTATGTTCACTTAGCATACTAGGTACATTGTTTTCATAAAAACTTGCTTACATTTGGTATGACATTTGGTCTGTTTAACGAACTAAAATACATTCATTAACATTAGCTACGCCACTCGGTAGTAAGTAATGGTACCATAGGACTTGACAAATCCCGTTCCTGATATCCTAGGTTTGTTTGGATGTAAGGAATGACTGAATCCGAAAACATTTTTGATAACCTTTACTCTAAGGTTATCCTACTGTCTCAAGGCTTGAATGTATACGTTTAACTTATCGCATAAGTGTTTGTATCAGTAAAGCATGCATTTATTTTACAAAACATAACTTTGATTTATTCAAATACTTTGTTTTGTGCACTTTTTACATGTGGTTTAAGTAGTTACTTTTTACTTACCATACATGACATTTGTTTACACATTACATGATTTACATTTTAGACTTAGCTTACACATAAACATTTGACTATTGGTTTGAACATTACATTTTTGTGGTTTGTTTGGGTAAGTGATTTACATAACGAGGCGACATGTAATATGATAAAAGCATGGTGGATACGCCGTTGGTACTTCCTATATATAAGTGCTTTTATGGTATTACATATCGTAGCGTTATTTAAATCATTTCAGTTTAGACATATTTCAGTTACAACATATTTACACTTAAACATCGTTTTACAAATAACTTAATTTATACAAACTCATTTTTACTTGGTTATTCATTTAATCATACATTATTCTTTTAT
Organism: Helianthus tuberosus; assembly: GCA_030545235.1. NCBI lineage: Eukaryota > Viridiplantae > Streptophyta > Magnoliopsida > Asterales > Asteraceae > Helianthus > Helianthus tuberosus. Next base: position 17,336,951 of record CM060400.1, read on the forward strand.
ATATACATATCATTTAATTTTATTATCGCTTTTCAAACGTTTTATGAAAGAAAACATTTTTCAAGGATCATGATTAATTTTTGTAAAACATATTTTCTCTAAACTTATAAGTCATGAATCCTAAATCAATAAAACCTATGTATCTCACAGGCATTTTTATGCTGACGTACCTATTTTCACACGTGTTTCAGGAAATGATGCATAGGATTAATCAAGATACACTTAGGCGGACTTGGGCCTTAGTGAAAATAAAAGATGCAAGACTAGTTAATTAGGTTATGCTTATTTGTTGTTAAAACATTGTAACTTCTTTTAATCAATAAAACAACATTTAAATTTCCATGTGTTATGAAACAATGATTCTGTTACAACACTCACCGATGATTCCGCCATGATTTGTTGTTTTACGTGGTCGGGGTGTGACATTTTCTATCCAGCGTAGAGCTGCAATGGGTCCTTCATTGCCCGAGAATTCTATTGGTTTGCAGGACCAGAATTCTTTATAAGAACAACCATAAAGCATGGTTCTTCTCCTTTTGGGAATAGGCACTTGAAGTACGGGTCCATTGTTTACGCTGTGTTCAGGTTCAGTTGGTCGCTTACTGCTATGCTTACTTTTATTTTCTGCTTCCTTAACACTTTGGATAATAAATGACATTGCATCTAGGATTCCTTGTGCCACTATGTGTTGGATGACACTATTATCTACTTGGTTTCCATTGTTATTGTTGTTCGGATTCTCATTATTCAGATTATCGTTATTCGGGTGGTTTTCATTCTGGTTTTCGTTGTTCAGGTTTTCCTGGTTCACTTCGTTGTCCATCTGAATTTTAAACATTTACCACATATTAATATCACAAAATAATATTTAATACAACAAATCACACAACACACAGATTGATAAAAAACGTCGAGCATTGCGACTTTTACTCTTTCTTATAGTATGCATCTATTACACACCAGTACTGAAATTAAAATTACAATACCGACTGAAATTTAAAGCTACACTACTAGTAATAGGCATCCGTAGTTTTTTTTCATACACATACACACATATATTATATTATTATTATTATTATTATTATTATTATTATTATTATTATTATTATTATTATAACCTTCTCCACCATTAATCCTACGGATATGGATTCATCCAGAAATCCATATTGCGCTCGTCGTACTTCCAGACGAGTCGCTCTCCCACTTGTCTCATCCTTTCACTATTTTCTAAAATTTCCTCACCAAATGTCCTAAGTTCTTGTACGTTTTCTGCACTCATTGGGGGTGCGAGTTCTAGGACTGGGTTCGGAATCTGGGGTGCGGGTTCCTGGTATGGGGCCTGGTATGGGTAAGGATTCTCTAAAATCTCCCTAATAAATACATCGTTATCGTAATAGGGATCGAGAGGATCTAACCCTGGGTAGGCTCCTAGATTAGGCATGGACAAATCTTCATGGATGGGGTAACGTTGCACATAATCCCTATTGTCGTCCCACCATGGGTCGTAATTTGGGTCTAGGGGATTTGGTGCGGGTACCCTAGGTATTTCCTCCGGATTGAAATCATGCATTTCTACTTGATTTTCAGGGTTTTTTATTTCCATTGGTTGGTCAGGAATTGGTGGTTGTGTTTGGGGTGCTAACATTTGTTCCAGGTTTGGGTCAGCTGCAATGGTTGCTAAAATGTGAATATTGGCTATACCCCTATTAAGCATATCCTGGGCATAAGCATCGGTTTCTCTTTTAGCTGCGGCTAGTGCTCTCTGGTCTTGTAGCTTTTTCATACGCTTTCTACGCTCGTGTGCTCAACTACTGAACCATCCCCTCTTTTTATGAGGAAATGGCTCTTCAGATTGAGCCTTAAATACGAATATTCCTTCTTCCGTATCAGCAGAGTACCCTGAGAGGACAGGCTGAGAAGAGGCACCTTCGCTTCTAGGCGAACCAGACAATTGACGGTACGCGTCAGATGGTCCTTGGTCGCTCATACTGTAAACTAACAAATAGTCAAATGACACATAACAAGAAATACAATTATGCACGTATTCCCGTAATTTATTTCCTAACACTTTGAATTTTGGTGTCAGCAGAACACTTCTGTGGCTGAATCAGTGGCTTAGCTCTGATACCACCTTCTGTCGCAACCTCCGCCCCCTAATTACCTGGGAACGGGCGGCCGCGGCCAGTTTCGGTGGTATCCTGTTTTTGTCTAATTTGGCAGCGGGAATTTCATCAGGACCGTAGTTAGGAAATATTTTATCATAGTAAAATACCACATTTTCATAATATTAAACACATGGGATAAAACCCAAGTTTTCAGTACACACATTTTCATAGGAATAAATCCTATTTTTATTTAGTAAAAACATCTATCCATTTTAGGTAACTTTATTGCCACTTTTCCAAGCCTTCAGTGCTGTCCAGCTGACTTCTATTTGGCTTTCACATTTTGTTACCTGAAACGCGTTTAAAAACATTTTATCAGTGGGAAATACTGGTGAGTGAATCCCAGTTCAATCAAGTTTTTAATAAAAACCATTGTACAGTATTGAGGGCGGTCACGCAATTACATTTGTTTCCAAGTCATATCAATTACCACCCACGGTACTGTCATTCCGACTTATGGTCATGTTACTCCTTACCAGGTTGTAACAAATTTTGTATACAAAACCCCAAATTTACCGACTGTAATTGTATCATTACAAATACTCAATAACTGTTTAATATATAATTAATTAAGTGAGGTTTTATAAAAACAATTTACAAAAAGGAAATTACTCACATTGCTGTCTTAGGATTTTCAGTATGGATTTCTGGGAATAATCTATAAATTACACAAATGCACGCGTGTTAGTATAATAACCCAATTTAACATTAGTAATACCCTCCCCGAGACGGCATTCCAACGACTACATCGGGCAGAACCACGACAGCCGTTATGGAACCCTAGATCAATCGGGCAGAGTATCTAATACGTCTCCAGGGGTTATGATACTTACAACGGAGCAGAACCTCGCTATTTAGGGGGTATAATACCCGAGTATTATGCCTACACTTCATAAATTTGAGATTGAGAATGAAAATGAACGAGCAGACTGAAGATCCGATGCCCTCTACTTATAGGGATTGATTTCGACTTTCACGGGGCCCGCGTAAGGTATAACAAGGGGCTACGCGGCCTGCGTCAACTATGGTCAACGGCGTAGGTGATCCGGATCAACATATAGGTTCAACACGAGTCGGACACGTGTCAACACCGGGCTGCGCCACATTCTTGATTTCTAGCGGCCCGCGTAAGACCCTTATGAGGTTTACGCGGCCCGCGACAAACCCAAAATCTTGATTTTTAATTATTTTTGGTAATATTTAGAGTATTCGGGGTCCGTTTTCACGTATGGGGTGTTTTTAGGGACATATTGGGATATTTTAAATATTTTTAGGATGTCAGAAATATTATGAGGGTGTCGGTTTACGTTAGGGTATTAATAATATTGATCTAAGATTTATGAATAGTTTTCCAAAAAGAACGAAGTTCAAAATATGATTTTTAGTAGATCTTGGTTCTTACTTAAACATACACTATTTTTGGTGATAAAACAAGTGTAGAAACACTTGTGAAGCATGAAGATTTCATAAAGAAATGTTTTTTGTAAAACATGTTTACAAGTTGTAAACACCTAAATCTTTCAAGAATGAAAATTTTAAAGAAGTAAACACATTTTAAAGGGCTAACTAAACCTACTAAACACACTACCAAGTTACTACAAGTTTTTATGAAAGTTCAAGTTCATGTTGTTAGGTAAATTACTTGATTTTGGCACTTGGTAAGTGTTGAATGAATTGTTGATTGATTGTGATGATTTTAAAAAGAAAATGATATGCTTTGATAGCATGGACACCTCCATTTTTAGGGGGAACTATGGCAAAATTTTCTAAAAATATAAACACTTAGAAAAATATTTCCAAACCAATATTTACAAGTGTATTTTGATCATGAGTTTTCAATATAAACTTTGCCATAATTTTTGTTGCAAAAATACAAATATTGGAGGTTGGTTTTTATAAATAAAAATGGCTAGATATATATTAAAGACACATGTGTGAATATTTGTATACTTTGTGTATTAGTTATGTTATTTTAGGGATAAAATAATATAACTTAACAAAATACCAAAAAATTACCATCCAAAATACTACCAAAAATCTCAAGGAATAAATATATAAGTTACACACATAATATTGTGAAACCGAACAAAAGAACGTAACTTACAAAATATTCCGAAAAATACTTTTATAAGTATATTTTTGGTAAATAATATTTTGGACATAAGAAATGAAAATATGATTTTTATGATTAACACAAAAGTTATATCATATTTTTGACAAAGAGAAAATATATTATTTTTGGGAAGTAAAAATATATTTTCTTGGAATATTTAGAAGATATATGATTTTTGGGAAAAATATATATTTTCTTGAAATACATTATTTTTGGACAAAATAAGTTTATATATATTTTCTAAGTTAGACTTTGATCGGAGTGTCGCGCTCCGGTCAAAGATACTATTTATAGTCCCAAATTACCCTTAACAAATAGCTAGTGGTAGTAAGGAGTCGAACCACGAAGAGTATGTGGTTTGCGAATGGATTCGATTGAATTATGAAAAGATGTCACACTTATGAAGCTTGCTATGATATATTTTTGTATTTTTGTTTAATTGAAAGATGTGAATTAGAATTACTAAATGATTGAATGGATTAACTACTAGTGAAAACAAATTGCAAGAATTAAAATTGATTGATTGAACAATGATAAGAAAACAAGGTTCACACCCGGTTTCAACTAATGCAAGACTTAGGGTTACTATGTGTTTCAATTAGCTTCACTTGAAATAATTCATTAACGGGTCGCAATCACAAAGCTTAGGTGTCAATCGCTATCAACGTCATAAACAACGGACCATGATACACTTTGTTACTTTGGACTAGCAAATCCTACCAAAATACAAGGCATAAATACGTGTATTCATTTCACAAAGTCAAATTTAATCATTCACTCGACAGTTTGCAAATTCAATACCAACGTAGGACAATTGTCTAAGATTCAAATGCACTTCAAGTTGTCACAAAACAATTATCAAAATATAATAAACCTTAAATCTTACAAAAGTCTACACCGGGGTGAAACCTCCAAGAAACTAGCCGCTCATGGTGAAAATGGCACGATCAACGGATGACGAAAACTTGAATTGGATCATCTTGGAACTTTGTAGAATGATGAATGATGAAGGTTAGGGTTTTGGATAAGTGATGATGGTGAATGGATGAGTGGATTGATAGATTGATGGAGGAGCTAGGGTTTGGAATCAAGAAGATGATGTTGATTTCGTTCTTGATTCGGGTTATAGGAAGGATGGTTGGTGGAATGGGAGATGAAAGATAGATGAATAATGGCTCCAAGATGTGTTTCAAACTTCAAAGTAGAGTGTAACTCCCGAAATTGATGACCCACACACCTTTTCATTCGTTCCAAGACCGAAAACAACAAAAACTCGCGCAGCACAATTGGAGGGTCGTCGCCGACGGCCTGATGCCCCGTCAGCGACGGTCCATGTATATTGACTTAGAGCCGAGTGTTATCTTGCTGCTTACGGAGATTCTGGCTACGGAGGATTACACCAGCCGTCGGCGACGGCCTCTATGGGCGTCGGCGACGGTGCCTCCAAGTTCAATTCTCCGTTTTTCGCATTCCTTGCTCCCGGTTGACCCTTTTCGCGTCCCGGTGGTCTAGTTTTCACTCCGGTGACCCGTAAAGCTCCCGAAAAGCTCCTTAAACTCTGTTAGGCCTGTAAAACAAGTATCTAATCAAAAGTAGGCTATTCGACATAAAAACTTGCGTAAAAACATCAAGTTAAACAATTACAAGCACCGGTTTTCGACCACGTATCACATCCCCACACTTGTCTTTTGCTTGCCCTCAAGCAAATCTGTTTTTCACTTTCACATGGGTCGAACGAGAAATACACTCCCCATTCCCGAGACAAAGGTTAAGGTCCAATGTCATGCTAAAGTTCGAACTCTTTACAGTTTTCAATATATTTAACGGTAATGTGATTTCACATACACAAATGGTTACCCAAGATTAACCCGCCCGTGAAACCAATCAATTCATGCACATCCCTCACAATGTTCTCTCCACTCGGCTTGTAAATTGGCTAATGTTTATAATGTATTAGCACTTCGAAGAATATTCACTCAAAACCGATTAGAACACATACCCGCATAAGCTTGCAACTCAATCATTCTCCACCATTGATCACGAATACTAAGCACAAGTCATAAGGTCTTTGTAAGGGTTGTAACAGGGCTAGGCTAAGGGTAGGAATTAGGATATTTTTAAAGTGGCTAAGGCGATGAAAATTCGATGTTTATTACAACCCACTAACTTAAACAAAAACTAACTATAAACATCAACTATGGGCAATAATCTTTCACCCTTTTATTCGACAACTACTAACACTTCTTTTTGTATTTTTCTCACTGCTTTTTCAATTCTTTTTCATAACATTTTCTGAATTTTTTTTTTCGAATATGCAAATAATCAAGAACAACTATACAAAGACACTCCTATAATCGAATTTCCATCGCACGGGCTTAAAAGAAAAGGTTTAACGGTTATGGGCTATAGGGTGGTCAAACGAAAGGTTTAGGCTCAAAATGGGCGACTAGGGGATTTATTTGGGTAAGGATAGATAAATGGTTTTAAGAGAAAAGGTTTACCTAATTCCTTAATCATTCTCGTGCTTGTATTCGGTCTATAGTCTCAAACGTATCAAAAGTTGCAAGTTCTACAATATATGACTAATGGTCCACTCAAACAAAGAAACATAGGTATGTAATCTATGATATAAAAGTGGCTCAAAACCTCACATATCTAAAAGGGTATGGTATGTGACATGCATAAAAGACTAGTTTCTTAGGCGGATTATTCCCAAATAACCACCCGCTAAATACCCGTCATGCTATTAATTTTGAACTTGACCATGACAAAAGACCAAATGGGTTGTGACATCCCTCGTTGACTTAGTTATTTGTGCTTTAAGACCGCTTTTGAAACAAGACATTTTTGAAAATTTTTTGAAATTTTCCCCCATCCCCACACTTGAGGTGAACATTGTCCTCAATGTGTAGTATTTAAATGAACGGGTCAAAATCTAAAATTTTTACTACTCCCCCATCCCCACACTTGAGGTACATATTGTCCTCAATGTGTAAGAACTAGAGTATTAAACGCACAAGGGATGTGGCACGGCTAATTTCCCAAAATTTCACCCCGGAAAAATAATATACAAAATACATTCCACTTATTTGCTAATCTAAAGATCAAAAGTAAAAAGAAACGTATGCACCTGGTTTTTGAGCTCATTCTTCGTATGTTCCTCTCCTCTTCATGAAAGCGGTTGTCCCACGAACCCAATGTACCTACAAATCTTAACCCTTGTGTAGAAGCAAGCTTCTCACAACCATCAAAATTTGTTAGTTACTTAGTTCTACCACTTTTATGAAAACATTACCAAGCTATACGTTATTTCACTTTGATTTATGTGGAAAATAATTTACAACAACAATCACCTAACTCACTTTCGTAGGAATCACGGTTGCATTTAGCTTATGCAACAAGCCCTTTTAAACCCCCCAATAGCTTGGGAGGACGAGAGGTCTCGTGAGGGTTATATAGGGAACACACCCACAACGTTCATTTAACTAGGCGAAAATAAATAATACGAAAATAAAAATAAAAATAACGAAAACAAAATAATATACAACAACAACAACAACAAAAACGTACCTTGCCTCTACCGCTGATATCTCTCATTAGGGTTCACTGGCGGGTTCGGCTGGTACGGATAACCATTGAGGGCCTCAAACATATCCCTGTAGTTATCTAGTGGGCTCGACTCTCCTTGTGGCGGTGGTTGGTAAAGAATCAGAATAAAACTAGAGCCGACTGCCTCGGGCCAATGAGGGGTTGGATCGGATGGGCCTTGTGGATGAGGAAGGCTGGGGTAATCGGTCCACCCCGAATGTTCAGCAAAAGGAAGACCAGCTTGATATCTCTTTGATGGCGCTCTTGATCGTGGAGCACCTTGGCGTTATTAATCGCCATTTGGTTAGAGAAAGCCAAGGCTCCCCATCGGCGTTGGTCCAATTCCCTTTGTGCATTTTGGCGCCTAGCCTCCTCTTCTTCCCATGCCCGTCTGTGGGCCCTTTCTTCCTCTTGCAACTGTAACATGCGTTCCATTTGTGACTGTTGTAACGCCTGTTGCAGTTGTTGTTCTTCCATCTGCTTTTCCACTCTCTCGTGAAAGGATGCTTGAAAACCCCATTGCTCTTGCGAGTACGCCCCTTGTGCGTCTTCCCATTCTTTCCTGCTCGCGTGGTATTCTCTCCCTTCACCCATGCATGCTGATACATTATCGTAGACCGCTTGTTGCCCGCGGGTCCACAACCGGTATGACGGTATCTTCCTTTGGTTCACAAAATTTGCCACATCGGCCGAAATCTCCTGATGCTTCCTCCTATATCTTTGCATTGGTCCCCGCGGACCGGAAGGATCCATCTCCTCCTCAACATCAGGCATCTCCTCATCGCCTTCTTCATCATCACCCTCTTCATCACCCTCTCTCTGTTCATTGAATCGGTAACTATCTCCTTGTTCATCTTCAACCGTGTGAAGATGACCAAAAGCTTTCACCGTTATCCTCCAATGTCGCCTTATGGAGGCGAAGTTGAACTGATCGATGGGTTTAGACACCCACAGTGACTCCTGAGGCAATGCATTCTGCTACAGAATCATTGCGCTAATCAACCTTGCATAAGGAATCATCTTCCGCTTGAATGATTCTCTTGTATCCCATGTATTGATCATCACAATTTGACACCATGATAGCTTAGGCGTCCCATACAACAGCGAATGTAGAACCCGACAGTCGGGTGCCTTCACTTTACCGCGGTCCCCATACCGCACCATAACATTTTCTAACGAAATGCCTTGTAATATTTTTCCCATCAAAGACAAATCGCTTCTCGACTCCCCCGCACCCCCAGAACCTGTCAATACGGATGCTAGCATTTGTGGCGGATCGGCTTCGTTTCTTTTATTATCCAAAAATTGATCATAACCATAGTAATCATATGCGTCCATCCCAAGCGAATCAAATCTCGCTATAGCATTCATGTGCTCGAATGACATGATCATTTGGTTTTTGCCAATATTACCGACTAACCGCCATGTAGGAGCCGGCCCATCAGAATGCTCAAACCGTAGTGTCGATAGCCATTCACACACCGCACCCAAATATACCCGAGTGGTGATATCCTCGCACCAGTCAATCACTCGCTCCCAACCAATCTTTTCGAACTTTTGAACTATGCCGATCTTTCGGAACTCCTCGACATCTACCGTACACTCACATACTGCTCTCTCGGGTACGGGCTTTGAAACACCCGTGACCATCTTCATTTTCCACATCTTCGCTTCCAGTTTCTTGTTTCGATATCGAGAAAGAGCTTTCAACTTATCATCTTTCCATACCGAAGCCGACTGACTATTCTTTGCCTCCTCCCAATCCCAATCTTGTCGGATGAGTTGCCCGTCACCTTCCTCTACATTGCTCAATTGTTCCCAACGCCTTTGATATACCCTCGAGCCTGAACCGGCTCCCGAAGACGAACCTTGCTCGGAGGTTTTTGCTTTCTTACTTCCTCGAAACATGGCTACAATCAAAAGACAATGAACAACAATTAGTATACCCGAATCTTCAAACAATCTCAAACTTTGAACATAATATGCAATGTTGAATTTCAATCAATAATTAGATGTAAAATCGCCTTTTTAAACTTCCAAAGTCGCACATCTTATCATCTATATCAATTAAACATGTTTATTCACAAGATTTCTCAAAACTTCATGGTTTCAACAATATTCAACATTACAACTATGTTCAATCATGCAAAAATCTAGTGTAATCACATCACCAAGACTAAAGCATGTTCAAATCCCACCCAAATCAAGTAAATATTCTTAAGTTTATGCTAAAACATCATACATTATGATAAACAATCTACTCTTAAACACTAGGCTTAAAATTTCGAAAGAAATCAACAATGTATATGATAATCATGCATAAATTTACTGAAATTTCATACCTTTGGTGTAGATAAACAAGAAGAACTAAGAAAAAGTGTAAAGCAAGAGACTTGGATGAACACTCTTCAAAACCCTAAAAACTCACGCCCAGAAATCTTGCAAACAAGCAAGATTTGATAGAAACCGTTATGGGGGTTTTGTTCCCCTCGAAAAACTACACAATTTAGGCTCAAGAATCACTGGATTTAGGTGAGAATCGAAGGAGTTATGAGAAGATGAAGAATTAGGGTTCTAGAGGAAAGTTAGGGAAGAAGATGGAGTTGGAAGAAGAGAGAATGTGTGAATCTGATAATTGAGGGTAAGTGGACATGTGATATGGTTTTCAGGGCTTTTGTGTGGTGAAAAATGAGTTTGATCCGAGTGTTAATGGCTAAAAGTGATTGTGGGTTCGATCCTGAGCGTGTACAAATGATCAGCGTCGGGTGGATTTTTGAGGGCCGTCGCCAACGGCCTGATGCCCCGTCGGCGACGGTGCGTAGAAATGACAAAAGTGGGCGACGGCCTAATTAGCTGTCTACGGCAAAAATTGGGCGACGGACAATTTGTAGAGGCCGTAGGCGACGCAGTGACTCACCGTCGGCGACGGTTCCCCCAAAATCAGTTTTCAAAAATACATATATATTTTTTTTAATATAGAGACTTTTATGAACTTTTAATAAAGAGACTATGTACATTAAAAATTCCTAAAATTTATTAAAAATCTTTTTTTTTTTAATTTTTATAAGTTAATTTAAAAAAAAAACACGGAAACCGTTAACGGCCCTACCACCCCCCGAAAAGTCGTGTATTGTCCCTAATACACACATAAGTCTAAAAACATACCTTTTTGTCTTCAAGACCCGTTCGTGATATCCGAACTTCACACAATCAAGAGGATTAGTACGAAACGAGAACGATTAACACAAAAACACACAAACAATTAAATAGAATGTACATAACTTCACAAAATTCGTTACCGGTCCTTTCAGTTGACCTCATAAGTTGGCACACTTACCACGAAGTTCACCAACTCCATATTTTCATCCTTTTTCTCATTGTTACCATCAAGAAACGGTTTAAGGCGATGCCCATTAACCGTTTGCTTTGACCCATCCTTCGGGTCCTTGATTGTAACGTCTCCAAGCTTTCCGACCCGTGTAATCACGTACGGGCCCATCCATTTGCTCTTGAGCTTTCCGGGAAAGTACTTAAGCCGAGAATTATATAGCCAAACCTTTTGACCCGCTTCAAACTCCTTCAGCTTCAACTTTGCATCGTGCGCCCTCTTCATATCATCCTTGTATTTCGAGGCACACTCATACGCTTCTTCCCTAAGCTCCTCCAACTCGCAAAGCTTTAACTTTCGCTCTTTTCCTGCATCGTCATATTTCATGTTAACCTCTTTAATAGCCCACCAAGCACGATGCACTAGTTCAACCGGTAAATGACAATTTCGCCCATAAACTAAGCAATAAGGTGTAGTTCCAATAGGTGTTTTATGAGCCGTTCTATAAGCCCATAAAGCATCATTCAACTTCGTCGACCAATCCTTTCGGTCGGGTCGAACGGTCTTTTGCAAAATTTCTTTTATTGGCCTATTGGAAACCTCCACTTGACCACTTGTTTGTGGGTGGTAAGGGGTAGCGATTCGATGGTCAACACCATACCGTTTCAAGAGTTTGCCAAAGTTAAAATTCTTAAAGTGAGATCCCCCATCACTAATGATCACTCGGGGAATCCCAAATCTAGAAATTATATTTGTTTGTACAAAATTGCAAACAACGGTATGGTCATTCGTCTTGGTGGCAATCGCTTCGACCCACTTGGACATATAATCGACCGCCACCAAGATGTATAAGTTGCCATGCGAATTAGGGAATGGGCCCATGAAGTCGATCCCCCACACATAAAAAATATCTACAATGAGGATCGGTTGCATGGGCATTTCATCCCTTTTTGAAATACCCCCTAACTTTTGACATTCAACACAATTCTTAGCGAAATTAAAAGCATCCTTAAAAATAGTCGGCCAATAAAGACCACCATTGAGCACTTTGTGCCCGGTTTTGTGACCACTGAAATGGCCCCCACAAGCAAATGAATGCAAGTGCATCAAGACGCTAGGAATCTCCTCGTCGGGTATGCATCTTCGAATGACTTGATCCGGACAAAACTTGAATAAGTCCGGTTCTTCCAACGTGTAGTACTTGATTTCAGATAGGAAGTGCAACCTCTTCCTTCTATCCCAATGAGCCGGCAAATCACCTGTAACCAAATAATTAATGATATTAGCATACCATGGTAAAATTCCAACTTTTAAAATCTGTTCATCGGGAAAGTTCTCATTGATCTCTTCACGGGAAGAATCCTCCTCAACAACCAATCGAGACAAGTGGTCCGCAACCACATTCTCACTCCCTTTCTTGTCTCTAATCTCCAAGTCAAACTCTTGTAGCAAAAGAACCCATCGGATTAATCTCGGCTTCGCATCCTTCTTGTCCATGAGATACCTAACTGCAGAATGGTCAGAATAAACAATGACCTTAGTACCCCATATATAAGCACGAAATTTATCCAACGCATATACCACCGCAAGTAGCTCTTTCTCGGTAGTTGTATAATTTAATTGTGCATCCGAAAGAGTCTTACTTGCGTAGTAAATGGCAACCAGTTTCTTGTCTACCCTTTGACCCAATATGGCCCCCACCGCATAATCACTTTCATCACACATAATTTCGAATGGTAAAGACCAATTCGGTGATTGCAAGATTGGGGCCTCAACCAACTTTTTCTTCAAAATGTTAAAAGCGTTTTGGCAATTTTTATCAAAATCAAATGTTTTATCTTTTAACAACAAATTGCATAGGGGTTTTGTTATATCACTAAAGCTTTTTATGAACCTCCTATAAAACCCCGCGTGTCCTAAAAACGACCGAACACCCTTAACACTTGTAGGATAAGGCAAAGTGGATATGACTTGCACCTTTGCTCTATCCACCTCAATCCCACGACTCGAGACGACATGCCCCAACACAATCCCTTCTTGAACCATAAAATGGCTCTTTTCCCAACTCAAAACCAGATTTTTCTCAACACATCTTTTCAAAACTTTTTCGAGTTGGTCAAGGCATGTATCAAATGACGGTCCAAATATTGAGAAATCATCCATGAAGATTTCCAAAGACTCCCCCACCATATCTAAAAAGATACTCGTCATACACTTTTGAAAGGTGGCGGGGGCATTACAAAGTCCAAAGGGCATTCGCCTAAATGCGAAAGTACCGTATGGACAAGTAAAAGTAGTCTTTTCTTGGTCTTCCGGATGTATAGCAATTTGATTGTATCCAGAATAACCATCCAGAAAACAATAAAATTTTTGTCCGGCCAATTTCTCAACAATTTGGTCGATAAATGGTAAAGGGAAATGATCTTTGGAAGTTGCAGCATTTAACTTCCTATAGTCAATACAAATACGCCACTCGGTTACCGGCCGAGTGGCGACCTCTTCACCTGCGTCATATGTGACGACTTGAATACCCACCTTCTTCGGAACTGTTTGTGTCGGGCTCACCCATTGGCTATCCGAGATAGGGTATATAATACCCGCATCTAGCCACTTCAATACCTCCTTCTTGACAACTTCTCGCATGTTTGGATTTAATCTCCGTTGCGTGTCACGAGAAGGATTCATGCCATCTTCAGTGATGATCTTGTGCATCACTACCGAGGGACTAATTCCCTTCAAATCCGTAATGGTCCACCCGATAGCGGCTCTATGAGTGACCAGAATTCTCATAAACTTCTCTTCTTGCTCCCCGGTCAAGTTAGATGCAATAATTACCGGGAGCGTGCTACCTTCACCCACATAAGCATACTTAAGATGCTTGGGTAGCACCTTCAACTCTAGCACTGGCGGTTCTTCCAATGACGGTTTCAACTTTGTGTCAATGGTTTCCGGAAGACTTTCCACTTGATGTGTCCAAGTGGGCCTTCCTTCTTTTGCCGCCATAACCTCCAACTCTCTCACCTCTTCATCCATGCTTCGATTCATTTCTCCTTGTAACCTGTCAAACATGAAACATTCCTCTATTGTGTTTTCCTCTTCGACACTAATGTCGCATAGAGGTATACACTCGTCAACAATGTCCGCCATATAGCATTCATCGCCAACTAGAGGATCCGTCAACCCTGAAAAGACATTTAACCGCAACCGACGGTTACCAAAAGTCATGTCGACCGTGCCGGGGCATTCGATGTTGCCAAAAATGGTCGACCGAGGATCACCGTTGGTTGCTTGGTTCGGTCCAAAGAGACATAATCTAATATAAGAAAGTCCACCGGATAGTAAAAGTCCTCGACCTTGACTATTACATCCGTGACTATCCCACGGGGTAGTTTAGGGGTTAAATCGGCTAACACCACGGTGGTGTTAGACACTTGAAGTGGACCAAAATCATATTGTCATATAAACTACCCGGAAAGATACTCACACTTGCCCCAAGATCCAAAAGTGCCCGTGTCATTTTGAATTCCCCAACTTGTATTGAAACAATGGGCGCCCCCGGATCTTGAAGTTTTGGTGGAAGTGCACCCGAAAGAATCGAACTCACATTTTCGGTTAAATCAAGTTTCTTAGGAAACTTGTGAGTCCGCTTTTGGGTGCATAAATCCTTCAAGTATTTAGCATATGAAGGTACTTGCTTAATTGCATCTAGAAGTGGTAAATTGATTTTTACTTGTTTAAAAATTTCTCACATCTCTTCTTGTTGTGGGCCTCGTTTGTTTACCACTTTCTTAGATGGTCCCAACAAAGCTTCGGGATAAGGGGCGGTATTAACCTCCACACCCTTTTCCTTAGCCTTTGGGACGGGAACGGTCACAACGGGTGTATTTTTATTTATTTTTAGATCATTTTTATTTTGACCCATTTGACCGTTATTACCTTCATCATCACTCGCATCTTCCACCACCCCTTCAACAAACTCGGGTGGTGGCTCAACACCGTTATCTAAGACTCGACCACTACTTAAAGTAATTTTATTAATTTGTACCTCACGTGTGTTCCTCGAGTTCGACCCTTGATTCTTAGGATTCACCGTGGTATCACTTGGAAGTCCTCCTCCACTTCCACGAATTTGAGCCATCTCTTGAGCAAGTTGCCCCACTTGCTTCTCTAATGCCTTTTGAGACTTATCCTTCACTTCAAACTCTTTCTTTACTTCGGCTTTGAACTCTTGGTATGAATTAGTAAGAGCTTGTTGCGAATTAGTGAGAGCTTGTTGTGAGCTAGTAAGATTACTCACAGCATTCATGATGGCATCAAATTTCGAACTTATCGAATCATCACCTTGGGAGTTTGATGCACCACCCCCATTTCCTCCTTGGTTGTAACCTCATTGATAGTTTCCTTCACGGTTTTGATACCCTTGATTACCACCTTGGTTGTAATTCCTTTGGTAACCCCCTTGGTTACCACCTTGACGATTGTTATACGAAGACCCTCCTTGACCACCTTGATTCCCCGCTTGGAAATTCGGGTTCATTTGATTCGAGGCATTACCATACCGGAAATTAGGGTGATTTCTCAAGCCCGGATGGTAAGTGTTGGAGTTCATGTCATATTGCTTTCAATCCCCATACACTTGGTTTAGTTCCTCGGTGTAATCACTCGACCCCATTGGACATTGCTCGGTTCTATGCCCAATATCTCCACACCCTTCGCACACCTCAAATTGCACCGCGTTCACTTCCTTTTTCTTCATGCGGGCCATTTCCCGTTCTAAGGTAGAAATTCGATCCTTAGAATCAAGATCGGGAAGCGACCGGGAAATAGGATGTTTCTTAGCTCGATCAGCTGTTTCTTTCTCTTTTGACCGTTTACTCATCCGCTTCAAAAACTCCCAATCATTGTCTTCATGGTTGCTCAAAAGAGTCCCGTTACTCGTCGATTCGAGACGATTCCATGTTGTGTTATCCAACCCACGTACAAAGCACTTCACCAATTCCCACTTTTCTATTTGGTGATGTGGGCATCTCCGCATCAATTCTTTAAATCGAGTGAACGCTTCATGCAACGGTTCACTCGATAGTTGCCGAAATGATCTTATCTCATCCCTAGCATCGTCAGTTTTCGCCATTGAATACTATTCATCTAAAAAGGCTTGTTGCATCTCACCCCATGTCCGAATGCTATTCGCCGGAAGTGTGAGAAACCATTGTTTTGCCTTGTCTTTCAACGAAAATTGAAACAAACGAAGCTTGACCTCTTCTAATGCGAAGTTGTGCCCCCCAATAGTATTACAAATGGACGAGAACTCCGCCAAATGCGTATACGGCTCATCATTCGACCTCCCATTGAAGTGGGGAAGTATGTTGATGTAATGTGGTTTACAATCAAACATTCTCTGTTCGCATACTATCAGAGAGTCATTTTCGGTAACTATCGGTCGAAAACGGTCATTCACTCCCCGTGGAGGTTGTTGACGACGTTGTGGACCATTCACTTCTTGATCACCCGGTCTTCGATTGTCCCTTCGATCATCGCCCCTATCACCTCTTCTACCGTCTCTTCGATTTCCACCTTGGTTACCCCTTTGGTTACCCCCTCCCACGAAACGAGGAATCCGATTAGGGTTACCATTGTTGTTATAGTTGTTGTTGTAAAACCCATCATCTCGTTTCCGTTGGTTATTGTTTCATGGTTGACGGTTGTTTCCGTAACCATCATTTCTCACGTTCCCGTACCCATAATCATCATCCCCCACAAAGTTGGCATTTTGATAGCCGAACTCGTCATCTTCAAAGCCTCTCGCGTTGTAGACATTTCCCCTATTCACGTATCCCCAATCTTCCTCGTCGTTAACCCGATCATCATAATAACCCCCGTCATCCGAATTTTCCATATGAACACTCACATGCTCCGGTGATTGATAACCGGGAACACTATAAGGTTCGTCATCGGGAATGTCGTTTCTCAAATCGTCTATGTTGAAAAATGGGTCTTCGTTCGCGGGATTGCCACGATCTCGGTTGCCTCGATGGTCGGAATTAACATTCCGGTCATCAAGGTTGAGGGGTAAGGAAGCTTGTCGATGAAGGTTTTGTTGTTGGGGTGTTCTTTGGTTGTTGTTGGGATTTTGGTTTTGGAAAGGTGGTGTGGGTGGTCCGGTATTGTTGTTATTACCACCCGGTCACCCTTGAGGCATAGGTTGAACATTTGGATCGGGATTAAAATTGCTCCGGTATTGGAATTGATTCGGATTTTAGTTTTGGTTAGAGTTTTGGTTCGCCATTGAATCGGTTTCAATGGACGGTGTATGTTGTGGTGTTTGGTTGGTTTGATTAGAAGCAAGTGTTGCCTCTAACCGGCTTGCTAAATTTCTCCTTGCAACCCTTTCAATTTCCGGTTCGTAGACTAAAGGTGAAGTCCTCCCGGAGTTCCGCGTATGCATGCACTACCTGTAACCTGCACAAGTAACACACCCCGCGTAACAAGGAAAAAGACAAGTACAAGAAAAGAAATTATGCAATTTAAACAGTTAATCACACAAATTCAAACAATATCCAAACACAAAGCGCACGCACTCCCCGGCAACGGCGCCAAAATTTGAACGGAGTGTCGCGCTCCGGTCAAAGGTAATATTTATAGTCCCAAATTACCCTTAACAAATAGCTAGTGGTAGTAAGGGGTCGAACCACGAAGAGTATGTGGTTTGCGAATGGATTCGATTGAATTATGAAAAGATGTCACACTTATGAAGCTTGCTATGATATATTTTTGTATTTTTGTTTAATTGAAAGATGTGAATTAGAATTACAAAATGATTGAATGGATTAACTACTAGTGAAAACAAATTGCAAGAATTAAAATTGATTGATTGAACAATGATAAGAAAACAAGGTTCACACCCGGTTTCAACTAATGCAAGACTTAGGGTTACTATGTGTTTCAATTAGCTTCACTTGAAATAATTCATTAACGGGTCGCAATCACAAAGCTTAGGTGTCAATCACTATCAACGTCATAAACAACGGACCATGATACCCACGTCATAAACTTCAAAGTAGAGTGTAACTCCCGAAATTGATGACCCACACACCTTTTCATTCGTTCCAA
The DNA here is from genome assembly GCA_030545235.1 of Helianthus tuberosus. Taxonomy (NCBI): domain Eukaryota; kingdom Viridiplantae; phylum Streptophyta; class Magnoliopsida; order Asterales; family Asteraceae; genus Helianthus; species Helianthus tuberosus. Next base: position 17,355,255 of record CM060400.1, read on the forward strand.
GACCGAAAACAAAAAAAAACTCGCGCAGCACAATTGGAGGGTCGTTGCCGACGGCCTGATGCCCCGTCGGCGACGGTCCATGTATATTGACTTAGAGCCGACGTGTTATCTTGCTGCTTACGGAGATTCTGGCTACGGAGGATTACACCAGCCGTCGGCGACGGCCTCTATGGGCGTCGGCGACGGTGCCTCCAAGTTCAATTCTCCGTTTTTCGCATTCCTTGCTCCCGGTTGACCCTTTTCGCGTCCCGGTGGTCTAGTTTTCACTCCGGTGACCCGTAAAGCTCCCGAAAAGCTCCTTAAACTCTGTTAGGCCTGCAAAACAAGTATCTAATCAAAAGTAGGCTATTCGACATAAAAAGTTGCATAAAAACATCAAGTTAAACAATTACAAGCACCGGTTTTCGACCACGTATCAGACTTAAAAGTATATTATTTTGGAACTACAAATATTTTTGCTGAAAGGAAAAATTATAAATCATTTTTCTAAGTAATAACTCTTAAATCTATATATATTTTGGGAAAATATATATATAGGTGGACTTTTATTAGAAATAATACTCCGGAAAGTCTAACACAAAATTAAGTGTAAGAATACTTAACAAATACAAGAATACGAATACACATGTATGAGATACCCCCATCCTTGGGAAGGAAATACGAATATAAATACTTGAGAAGTATTGTTACAAAATATTGTTTAACAATTATTCCAAAAAGTAATAAATAATTATTTTGACAGTAATTATAAATTGGAATGATATCAGCAACGTAACTCAAAAACGTTAATTCTAAGTCAAGGCACGACCCGTTCGTCTAATAGACATTAGAACATTGTAGGTAGTCGTGTTTGCTGAATGAACGAGAGTTACGAGTACCGAAGACGCAAGACTGTGAGTTCATGTCCCCCTTTTCTTTTAACTGTTTTCAGTTTTATAACTTCGGGGGTGAAATACATGTTACAATTGTTTACAAACGTTTTATACATGGTATGGTTAGCTAAGGAGGGTTACTGCTTGATCATGTGAGTGGTGGGTATAACACTTAAGGCCATTAATCCTCGTTGTAGGACCGAGGGACATGAGTGATAGATCTATTTGGGTGTAGTGAGCTGATGCGTGCGAAGTGTTACTTATTTTAGGTGTGTATTTTAAGCCCTTTTTAACACTTATTTTAGCCAAGTTTTAAATTTATAAAACACGATATTTCACTAACACTAAACACACATATGGGCAAGTGCACCCATCGTTGAGTGTAGTATAGCGTTGGTAAGATACCGAGGTCGTCCAAGGACACAAGAGCTTTTAGTACCGGTTTATCCTCAACGTCTAACCAAAATAAAAGTTTGGAAAAAATGTTTTAAACTAAGAAAAATAAAAACTAACTAAAATGCTGAAAATAAAAATAAAAGAAAAAACAGATAGACAAGATGAATCACTTGGTTCCGACTCGTATCTAGTATAACCTTTGATTATTTCCGCACTTTTGCACATAATTAAGAGATTATCTTAGTTATTGTAGTAGGCCCCTCTTTTGAAGGTGACGTTACCCTCACCCCAGTAGTTTGAGTCAGCAGGGATACAATCCTAAAAGGGTGGATTATTGGAAAATAATGAATTAAGTTATTAATGCAGTATTGTGGTAGGCCCCGCTTTTGGCGGTGACGTTACCCTCGGCTAAGTAGTCTGAGTCAGCAGGGATACAGTCCTAAATAGCCGGGTTATAGTATTAATAGTAGTTAACTTATGAGGGGATCAAAGAGTTTGGACCCCCGCCATCCAATACCGTGAAGTATTGAAGGAGGTCCTACTAAATTTGACCCAGGTCCATTGCAGGACCTCTAAACGCTGAACAATGGCAAGACCTTTACCAAACCATTCCCTTAACCCCCTACCAGGTAGCCAACATATCTCCATATAGACCGTGGAGATATGAATGGTGAAAATCCTTTATTTTATATAGACAGTAAAATAATGCCAAGACACCACGGACAAACGATAAGGAAATATCACCTTCAACATAAGTAACTAGTTATTAAAGTCATTAATACAAAACCAAATAAAAAGTGCAAAAGATTAGAAATAAAAAGTATTATACTAGACACTTTGTCTTCACCAAGTGATGTAAGAGACTTAGGCAAACATGGCCTTGATTGTCAAGAACTCTTACGATCAATCTTGGATCCTGAGACGACTCACACACTCTACGATGGACAATGGATGATGGTGTTGTGATGGTGGTGGGTGGTGGATGAAGTGTGAGAGAGGTGGTGTGCCAAGGGATGAGATGAAATGAATCCAAGCACTCCTATTTATAGGCTGAACAGAGAGCTGGGCACGGCCCCGTGTCCGCTGGGCACGGCCCCGTGTCCGTCTGACAATCTCTCTCCTCATTAATTGTAATTCGCAATTACAATAAATGCGCCTGCTGTACTTTCGACACGCCCCCGTGTCCGCTGGGCACGACCCGTGGTGGGCAATAGAAGCTTCTATAGGTTTGTCTTTTCGGCTGCTTCTTGGGCACGGCCCTGTGCTGGCTGAGCACGGGGCGTGTTCAGTCTTTTGATTTCTCTACTTTGCTTTGAAAGGTGCCGTTGAGGGGTCGGGCAGTCCACTAATATCCCTTTTCTTGTATTTATGTTGGATTTAGCTGTCTTTTTGCTTCTTTTGCGTTTTTGAGCTCATTTAATCCTGAAAATACAAAAGGAAGACAAAAACACTCTTTTTCCAATATTAGTACTTAAAAAGGGTTAGTTTTATGCCTCATTTGATGTAATTTATATGTTGCATTTTACATACATCAAATACCCCCACACTTGAACTTTTGCTTGTCCTCAAGCAAAACTCTTTAATATGTGGCTTACACTCCCAAATGGAATAGGTAGAAGAGAAGGTTTTGGGCTTGTCGTAGAGTGTCGGGATTTCCAAGATCTTTTTGGGTTTTATTTTTATTTATTTACACTCCTATTCGTAATGATTTATTTAGAACTTTTCATAAAAGAAATTACTTATTTGGGCATAACATGCCTTTTTTAAAATTCTATTTATATACAAGTTCACATACCTCACGGGGAAATCACTCACACTCGGCCGAAGGTGTATTTTTAGTGAATCACTTGAGAGCGGCATGGAACTTATTCCTACCATAGGCTTGCCAAGAAATCAATCCTCCTCCTTTTTAACTTTTATACCTTTGTAGATATCAAGAGGACTTTGTGGGTTAAGGGTTAGGCTAGGGTTAAAGGTAGGTGGTTGGGTTAGTGGTTAGTAGAAAAAGGGCTAAAAGCGTAACAAGTGTCGGTTTTCGTATTTTTGCAACTTTTTATTTTGATGAAGCTTTTATTCAAACTAAGTTATTTTTGATTAACTTGTTTGTTTATTTTCTTTTTGCTTCATCATTATCACACAAATATTATTATTATTATTTTTTTTTTTACGAAGAACCGAACTTGTTACTAAAATAAAGGGTTAAAAATGAAAAAGGTTTTGGTGGGTAAAAGGGTTTTTGTTTGGGTGATGAAACGAAAAGGTTTAGGCTCAAAGGGGCTAACTAGGGGGATTTTTGGGTAGGTGGCAAAAGAAAAAGAAAAATAATAGTGTAGAAATAAAAAGGGGTTAGTCCTAATGCCTCCATCATTTACTTACTCGGGTTTAAGTTGATAAGGACCGGAAATGTATTGTCATGGCAAGTTCTAGAGTCGTAAGAACCAAGCGGCTATTCACACAAGAAACGAAAAATGAGCATTTAGTCAAATGATATGTAATTGTGTGCTCAATAAAGGCTCAAAACTCACTTTTGTGGGAATGGGTTTTTATGTGATCAAGTATATATAATCAAATTTTAAATAAGTTTGTTATGCCTTTTCATAATTTTCTTATGTTGGTTCTTTTTATCACTACGCTATCGGTTGTAAATTTGTAAAAATATAACCTTTTTGAGAACTTGAATTTTCCGAGTTAAACCTAGACAAGTAAAAAAAATGAAATTTTTGAAAAAATTTGGGGTGATTATCGGTTCCAATAGAGTTTTGTGTAAGGCTTGTATTTAGGACTTGCAAAATTCAAGGTTTTAGCATCCCCCCCACACTTAAATTACACATTGTCCTCAATGTGTCCCAAAAATAAATTTTTAGGTTGATTAGATGTGTAAAATAGTGTTTAAAAAGCAAAAATTTGTGTTACTGGGCACTGAACACGGCCCCGTGTTGTCCGGGCACGGCCCCGTGTTCAAGTGCCAGTAACAGAATTAAAACAAGAGAAACAGAAGCCTGGACACGGGGGCGTGTTGGGTGAACACGGCCCGTGTCCAGTTACCTGAACTGGGCGTTTTCTGCAGGGTGCTCAGCACGGGGCCGTGTTGGTTGGGCACGGCCCGTGTTGAACCTTCTGAAATGGTGAGAATTGTCGGGTTGCCTTGTTCTTGTGCATGGGTTCATTTTTCTCGTTCCCCTTTTCATCCTTTACCACCATGAGTGTGTTTTATTCCTGAAAATTAAAACTAACTAGAAAACATAAAAATTAATCTAAATTAACTAAGGATAGTTCCGTGGAATGCCTCCATGGTGCGCCACGTTTATAAGGGTCCTTGGCTAGACCCGAAGCCTGGTCATATGTTACCCAAGTGGGATGTGTTGCATCCCATGTTACACCGTCGGAGAGCGTCATCCAAGCTTGAGTCTATGACCTTCATGTAGTTGACCGGATCTTCTTCCTCTACTCGCTTTCCACATTCAAATTTCACTTCCTCATCCCCAAACTTCAATGTTAGAGTTCCGTCATTCATATCCACCAATGCTTGGGCGGTGGCTAGAAATGGCCTACCGAGGATGAGAGGGACATCGGTGTCTTCTTCCATGTCTAGGATGACAAAGTCGGTTGGGAAGATGAATTTGTCAACCTTGACTAGCAGATTCTCGGCAACACCTTGTGGGAATTTGACGGACCTGTCGGCGAGTTGTATGCTCATCTTTGTAGGGCTTGTTGTTCCTAGGCCGAGTCGCTTGAACATTGATGTGGGCATGAGGTTGATGCTAGCCCCAAGATCGGCTAAAGCATTTCGGACGGGAGACTTCCCAATCGAACAAGGGATTGTGAAGCTCCCGGGGTCGATTTTCTTTTGTGGAAGTTTGTTGAGTACTAAAGCTGAGCATTCTTCGCCTAAGTTAACTAATTGCAATGATTCAATTTTCCTTTTGTGAGTGAGGAAATCCCTCATGAATTTTGCATATTTAGGCATTTGGGTTAGGACCTCAATAAAAGGAATATTAACATGCAATTGTTTTAGTAATCTTTCGAACTTTGCGAATTGCTCATCGGCCTTTTGACGATTTAACCTACCGGGGTACGGAATTGGAGGAGTCTTGGTGGCCTCTTGATTTGGTGTAGAAGCCTTTTCTGGCGCAGGAGGAGTCATAGGCTGGCTAGAATGGCTTCCTTCATTTGGCGGCAATGGAGCATCCTCGGGACCCACGGTTCGATTTCTTAATGTGATGAGATGTACTTGTGCCTTCGGGTTCGTTTCGGTATTACTAGGTAACGCGCCTTGCGGTCTCTCGGAGAAATTTTGAGCTAGTTGATTTAATTGTTTTTCAACGTTTTGAATGCTAGCTTGTTGATTTCTGAAATTCGATTCCAATTGTTGAAATCGATCCGAGTTTTTCTTTTCAGTGTCAGAGATGAGGCGAGATACAGTATCTTCAAGCCTTTCTCTTCCACCTTGTTGTTGAGAGAAATTTTGCGGTTGTTGAAAATTAGTTCGTTGGTTTTGTTGGTTACTACTATTACCGGGATCTCTCCAACCAAGATTTGGGTGGTTACGCCATCCTTGGTTGTAGGTACCCGTTGGAGGACCCGACGGCCTAGGTCTATTATCCATGTAGTTTACCGTTTCTGTTTGTTCATCTAATTTTTTCATACAACTCCAATTTTCATGTGACCCACCACACCCTTCACAAGCCATAACCGAGGCCACTTTTGTCATTTCTAGCTTTTTGATTTTTGAAGAGAGGGCCTCGATTTGGGCTTGCAAAGAGGTGCTTTCATCAACCTTATGGGCGCCCGGGGCAATAGATTTATTACCTCGGGGAGTGTGCCATTGAAAATTGGTTTGAGCAATTTCCTCAATTTGGTTATATATTTCATTTGGGCGACGATTACCTAAGAGTCCCCCGGAGCTTGAATCAAGTGTTTGTCTTGTGTGTGGCAACAACCCATTGTAGAAAGTGGATACTTGTTGCCACACCGCTAGACCGTGATGAGGACACTTTCTTAGAAGCTCCTTGAACCTTTCCCAAGTTTCATATAAGGATTCCCCATCCTCTTGTGAGTATGTATTAATTTCAGTCATTAATTTAGCCGTTTTAGCAGGAGGGAAATACTTATATAGAAACTTTTGGGCAAGTTCATCCCAAGTGTTTACCGATCCAACTGGGAGGGTGTTAAGCCAAGCCTTAGCTCGGTCTTTTAGTGAAAAAGGAAACATTCGAAGGCGGATGGCGTCATTTGATGCTCCATTGATCCGAAAGGTATCACATATTTCTAAGAAGTTAGTAATATGTAGATGGGGATCCTCGTCCGCAAGCCCGTGGAAGGTTGCGGAGTTTTGGAGCATTTGTATCAAATGCGGCCGAAGTTCGAAGTTGTTGGCCTCGACATTTGGTGCATTGATAGCGGCGCCGAGATTGCCTACGGTAGGCCGTAGGTAATCCATGAGGGTACGTTGGTCCGCCATTGGAATTGGGTCCCCCGAAGCTTTCTCTTGATTTTTAGCTTTAAGTCTTTTTCTGAGAAAGCGTTCGGGTTCTTCTAAGGGTTCTTTTATGTCTCTACTAGAACTGGAGCTCATGCACTACGTAGGAGGGTCAAATGTGGCACCTGGGTTCCAAGTCCTGCAATAAAAACAGAAAAGAACGTTGGTCAGAAAGTTCACCACGGCCCCGTGTTCAGAGGCACAGTAATTGATTTCTGGATCCCTATTACTGGGAGTTGGACACGACCCCGTGTTGCACCGACACGGCCCCGTGTTCAGCTCTCTGTAACTCAGAAAATAAAAACTGCCAGTGATGATGCTGGGCACGGCCCGTGTCTGACCGGGCACGGCCCGTGCTGAGCGCTGCAGAAGCTGAAAAACTAAGAAAATCCTAAAAAAATAAAAAGAAAAATAAAAAAATTGATTAGGCCGTTGATTCCTAACTTTCTTAAAATCCTTGTGTCCCCGGCAACGGCGCCAAAAACTTGATGCGTGCGAAGTGTTACTTATTTTAGGTGTGTATTTTAAGCCCTTTTTAACACTTATTTTAGCCAAGTTTAAATTTATAAAACACGATATTTCACTAACACTAAACACACATATGGGCAAGTGCACCCATCGTTGAGTGTAGTATAGCGTTGGTAAGATACCGAGGTCGTCCAAGGACACAAGAGCTTTTAGTACCGGTTTATCCTCAACGTCTAACCAAAATAAAAGTTTAGAAAAATGTTTTAAACTAAGAAAAATAAAAACTAACTAAAATGCTGAAAATAAAAATAAAAGAAAAAACAGATAGACAAGATGAATCACTTGGTTCCGACTCGTATCTAGTATAACCTTTGATTATTTCCGCACTTTTGCACATAATTAAGAGATTATCTTAGTTATTGTAGTAGGCCCCTCTTTTGAAGGTGACGTTACCCTCACCCCAGTAGTTTGAGTCAGCAGGGATACAATCCTAAAAGGGTGGATTATTGGAAGATAATGAATTAAGTTATTAATGCAGTATTGTGGTAGGCCCCGCTTTTGGCGGTGACGTTACCCTCGGCTAAGTAGTCTGAGTCAGCAGGGATACAGTCCTAAATAGCCGGGTTATAGTATTAATAGTAGTTAACTTATGAGGGGATCAAAGAGTTTGGACCCCCGCCATCCAATACCGTGAAGTATTGAAGGAGGTCCTACTAAATTTGACCCAGGTCCATTGCAGGACCTCTAAACGCTGAACAATGGCAAGACCTTTACCAAACCATTCCCTTAACCCCCTACCAGGTAGCCAACATATCTCCATATAGACCGTGGAGATATGAATGGTGAAAATCCTTTATTTTATATAGACAGTAAAATAATGCCAAGACACCACGGACAAACGATAAGGAAAGATCACCTTCAACATAAGTAACTAGTTATTAAAGTCATTAATACAAAACCAAATAAAAAGTGCAAAAGATTAGAAATAAAAAGTATTATACTAGACACTTTGTCTTCACCAAGTGATGTAAGAGACTTAGGCAAACATGGCCTTGATTGTCAAGAACTCTTACGATCAATCTTGGATCCCGAGACGACTCACACACTCTACGATGGACAATGGATGATGGTGGTGGATGATGGTGTTGTGATGGTGGTGGGTGGTGGATAAAGTGTGAGAGAGGTGGTGTGCCAAGGGATGAGATGAAATGAATCCAAGCACTCCTATTTATAAGCTGAACAGAGAGCTGGGCACGGCCCCGTGTCCGCTGGGCACGGCCCCGTGTCCGTCTGACAATCTCTCTCCTCATTAATTGTAATTCGCAATTACAATAAATGCGCCTGCTGTACTTTCGACACGCCCCCGTGTCCGCTGGGCACGGCCCGTGGTGGGCAATAGAAGCTTCTATAGGTTTGTCTTTTCTGCTGCTTCTTGGGCACGGCCCCGTGCTGGCTGAGCACGGGGCGTGTTCAGTCTTCTGATTTCTCTACTTTGCTTTGGAAGGTACCGTTGAGGGGTCGGGCAGTCCACTAATATCCCTTTTCTTGTATTTATGTTGGATTTAGCTGTCTTTTTGCTTCTTTTGCGTTTTTGAGCTCATTTAATCCTGAAAATACAAAAGGAAGACAAAAACACTCTTTTTCCAATATTAGTACTTAAAAAGGGTTAGTTTTATGCCTCATTTGATGTAATTTATATGTTGCATTTTACATACATCATGAGCCCACAACCATGAGGACCAGGGTGGCCCATGTGGTGACTATGTCCACATACTAATGTCGTGGCAAAATCCGCTAGGTTTGAGTTTTCCTGCACCATTTCACACATACCATTGGCCTTGCAAACCATTGGTCATTTGTTTTTCCTTATTGCTTCATACCAGGATTTACATACATACAGACATACTTTAAAGGTTATTCATATACACAGACAAACACATGAACTCGCTCAACTTTTGTTGACGTTTTCAAATTACATGTATTTCAGGGAACTAAGTGGATATGGCGGGTGTTTGCATGTTTCAAGCTGCGTCATGAATAAAAGATGTCATCCGAAGTTGTTAGAGTTTAGGAGATGTATCTTAATCCTGGATGAGATACATGGTTCTAAACTCGGTCTTATTTAAGGTCTTTTGTCGAGTCTTCGTGAACTCATTTAAACATGTTGTGATTTGTAACTTAAATTTGGAGTCTACGTTTCAGACAAGTATGTTGTGGTATTTTCAAACTCAATATATGGATGAACATCTACTGGTTTTTATCATATAGTGTATTTATGATTGATTGCTCTGGTATTAAGAAAGTCACACCAATAATCACGCTTCCGCAAAAGTCAGGGTGTGACAGCTTCGTATTCTGCTTCATTGTTTGACGTCTTGAATTCAAAACGCAGAGCGTAAGTGTACTCTATTCCTTCCGGATCTATCAAAATTAAATCAGCTCCAGACCCTTCTTTACTAGAAGCTCCGTCTGTATACAAATTCCAGACTTTTGGGAGGACGGGTTTTTCTTTCGCACTTTCTCCGGTGGGAACTTCAGTGAGGAAATCCGCTACTGCTTGGCCTTTTTACCGGGACTCTTGTTCGGTAGGTGATGTCGAAAGCACTAAGTTCTATAGCCCACTTTGTAAGACGTCCGGAAACCTCAGGTTTCCTTAGGATCTGCTGGATCTGGAGGTTGGTTTGTACCTCTATATTGAAAGCCTGAAAGTACATTCGGAGGCGTCTTGATGCATGTACCAAAGCGAGTGCCAGCTTTTCTATCATCGGATATCTGGTTTCATAATCTTTTAAGACGCGGCTAATATAATAAACCGGAATTTGTGCTTGGTTTCGGTGTACCACGAGTACCGCACTGATGGCGAAATGAGAGGTTGAGAGGTATACAGTGACTGTTTCTCCTGTCACCAGTGCGGTCAAGGTTGGTAAAGACCCCATACAAATTTTTAGCTCCTGAAACGGTGCAATGTTACTAACTTGCCATTTAAGGATTGAATTTCTTTTACCATCTTCGGAGGCTGCATAGAAACTACGTCCTGAACCTTGTCTGGATGAGCTTGAATTCCGGACTGAGTTATCCACACCCCCAAAAATTTGCCTTCCTCTAGGCCGAATGAACATTTTTTAGGGTTTAACTTGAGATTGATACTCCGAAGCCTGGTGAAGGTTTCAAGTATGTCATCGATCATGTTATCTTCAGCTTCACTCTTAATGACCAGATCATCCATGTAGATTTCTAAGTTCCTTCCAATTTGACCCTTAAACGCTTTATCCATCAACCTCTGATAAGTAGCTCCGGCGTTTTTTAATCCAAATGGCATCTTTGTGTAACAAAAGAGACCCTCGTTTGTTACGAATGTTGTCTTATCCTCGTCCTCTAGAGCCATTTGTATCTGATCGTACCCCTTATATGCATCCAAAAAGCATTTGAGGTGGAAACTTGCCAAGGAATCAATTTTTAGATCGATCTCCGGAAGAGGGTAGCAATCTTTCGGACATGCCTTATTGAGGTCGGAGAAATCGACGCACATTCTCCACGTGTTGTCTTTTTTGGTGACCATCACCGGATTGGAGACCCAAGTTTGATACCGCACTTCCCTGATAATTCCGGCACTCAATAATTTACGCACGTCCTCGGCAATGGCCCTATGACGGGCCGGAGCCATATTCCTCTTTCTTTGAGCGACAAGTTTAACTGCATGCGATACTTTTAACTTATGCTCGGCCAAGACACGAGGGACTCCAACCATGTCGGATGATTGCCAAGAAAATACATCGAGGGAGCTGGACAGCAACTTCCACAATCGTCTTTTAGTTCGTTCGGGTAGTTGGGCTCCAATGACAATCTTTTGTTCCGGAAAATCCGGACGGATAGCCCATTCCTCAGTAAGCAGAGCCGGAGGTTGTGCATTATTTCCCTCGCTTTGTCGTATTTCGGTGACGCACCTAGTGGACTCGGAGTGTAGGGTTGGCACACCGGCTTCGGTGGGAAACTTCAATGATCCATGAATGGTAGAACTGATAATGCCGAATGCACACATTCCAGGTCTCCCTAGTATGACGTTATGTACGGACCTTGCGCCGACTACCAAATACGTTAAGTTTACGGTTCTAGTCAGACTTCCGGCACCCAACGTAGTAGGTAAAGTGATCTGCCCGATTGGTTGAACCACTTATCCGGAGAAACTCACCAAAGGCATAGATACTTGAATCAGTTTTGCTTTTGTCTGCGGAGCCAGCTGCTGAAAGCACTGCTGGTACATAATCTCGGAGGCGCTTCCGCTGTCAACATAAATCCGCCGAACCCTATGTCCTGCAATAACTGCAAACACAATGATCGATCCGTCCTTAATTTCTCCTGGAGTAATTGGTGGAAAGGCAATTGGCTGATGCATCCATGCGGCTAAATGATGATTGGTCCGTTTGATACCTTGGTTATTCATCTTTCTGATCATGCAGATGGCGGATTGATTGTTCAGATTATCTACTGAAGTGCCGGAGGGTTTGCCTTGTTTTACTTCTTTCACCAGGTGTGAAAGTTTACCGGAACGGACTGCTTTCTCGATCTCCTGCTTCAACGACCAGCAGTCGTCAGTGTTATGGCCTAGTGCTCGGTGATAGTCGCAGTACTTTTTGGAATTTTTATCTCCTGCGTTCCGAAGCTTTGGAGGTGTGGGGAAATTTGCTCCTTCGGCGCTGAGGATTTCACTGGGAGTTTTAGAGAGATCTGACAGATTGTAGAACCTTGAGCTAGAACTTCTCCCTCGCTGAGTACGATCATTCCTACTGTAAGGGTGCGTTCGACCCCTGCTTTCGGATAGAGTTTTGTCAAACACTGATCCTCCGTTCTTTTTCCATGAGGACATTTTTTGATCTGCCTCAGCTGCCGGATTACAAGCATTCTTCCCGCGAGCGAAAGCTCTGGCACGTTCCATAAGCACTTCCATTGTTTTTGGAAGGTTTTCATGTAACTTTTCTACCAACTGATTGTTTCGGACCCCATGGAAAAAGCCGGAGATCCTTAGTTGATCGACCACTCCGCTGATCTGCATACTTTCTCGATTGAAACGATCTATGAAACTATCCAGAGATTCTCTATCTCTCCTCCGGATATTGTGGACTTCAGTGATTTATTTGGAATAGTGCCTTTGCTGACTAAAATTCTGGAGGAACAACCTCCGGAATTCTTTGAAGTCATTGATTTCTCCTTCATTCAAAGCATCAAACCATACTCGTGCAGCTCCGGTTAATGTTTGTGTAAACATAAAACACCATGCTGGCATCGGCCATTGTTCGACTCGTGTGGCTCCATCAAAATCAAACATATGATCGTCCAGATCGGTGGTGCCATCGTACTTCTTTACAGTGGTTGGCATTTTGAGCTTCGGCAGAAGCTAGCTCGGCGTGGACGATACGAGTGCTGAATTTAGATTTGGCCGTCATTGATACCGGATGGTATGGTTTTGTTAGCTCTGGGTCGTTAACCACTTCCACTTGAGAGTCAGTACGCACCATGATTGCTGGAGATGGCCCGGAAGAAACCTGCATATAATTGTTATAAGTTTCCTCTATCGAGGTAACAATTGTGGAAAAAGTAGGAGAGGCGAAAGCCACAGGACCCATAGTCCTTACCGGAGTTTCGTCATGGAAGAGCCTGGTTCGTAAACCGAGGATCTGTTCATCTCTAGCCTGTTGAGCTTTTATCCGTCGTAAGAGGCTAGCATTTTTGGAGAGAAATTCCGCATCAAACTCCGATGCCTGCGAAGTCGGCATTAATATGAACGGTAAAGTTGTTCCTGGTCCCGAGCTCAAGGGAGCTGACATCATGGAAGCAACACTTGTCGGAGCTGTAGTTTGTGTACTAGCAGCAATGGATCCCGAATTCAAAGAACCCGAGGCCGCCATAGATCAGTTGTTTCGTTGCTCAAGAAGTTCACAAAGTGAAGGACTGTGAGCTTTGAAATCGGATGGCGCCAATTGAAGATCGAAAATTCGGAGAAGGCCGGAGCCTGTAAATCGAGTTTGGACCTTGGAGAGATTAAGAGCTTGATTCCTGCAAAAGAGAAAACCGTTAGGCTCGCCGCAGAGATGGGAGGGCCCCTCTGCGACCACCCTCCGGCGTGAGGATAAGTATTTGATAGAGAGAGAAAGTAGAAAGAGAGAGTAGGACGAAGGTTCAGAAAATCGTACTTGGCCTTGTACTTGAATGTGTATTTATACTAGTCAACTGAGATGACGTCATTCGTCCAGACGCACTTATTCGGTTGTACGTCCTCGGCAATATGGGGTACGGAGGTCTTCAGAATGTTCGTCCCTAGTGATTCGGTCCGTCCCTCAGGATAAGGTCCGGACACGAATATGCATCTTCATTACACAAGAAAGTAAATTGTCAAATTTCATCATTTCTTTTCCTATGGTCTTTATAAAGGAATGTTTGCACCATGTGAGGAATATTATATTAACACACAAAATGTGAGAAAAATGATGAATCATGCGCCGAGCTCTAACGGCTTTCTCCGCCGCCCGCATAAACATGAAATTCCCGGCAGGCGCCTGACAAACGGAATGAACGACGGAGGTTACCCGCATCGACAGAGTGTGTCGGCAGGCGATGTACTCGCGCAACAGAGATGACCCGCGCGGCGGAGTATGCTCGCGCAGCAGAGATGACCCGCACGACGGAGTATGCTCGGCAAAAGAGATAACCCGCACGGCGGAGTACGCTCGCTAGGGGGGGCAATCATGACCCGTATGAATAAATATGGGTTGATTTGGGTCCTTTTTAATTTACTATGGGTCAATTTGGGCCTTCTTTTAATGATTAGCGGGTCAACCTGGGTAATTCTAAAAATTTAAAAGATATTCACGGGTCCACTTGGGTTGATAGAATTAGAACAACGGGTCCATACGGGTCATTAGGGTTTTAAATAGAAGAAAGCACGGGTCAAACACTGAAGTACTGAACATCATCTTCAATTCTCAGTTCTCAGTTCTAATCACAAGAGGGCGACGACCTCCGCCATCTCCTCCGCCACAGACCTCCGCCGTCTCCTCCGGCACAAACCCACATCTTCTTCGACGTATCCTCCGGCACAAACCCCCACCGTCTCCGCCATCATCTCCTCCGAGCGTCGCCACCATCAGGTATGTATTTGTCTCGTCATTCTTTCTCTCTACCGATGTCCCGAGACACCAATCGATCCCCTGGTGACAACACACCCGAACCAACCCACATCCTCAGCTAACCGGCTAACCCAGACACCGATTTATATGCACACAGCCGGTCAAAGGCCTTACCGGACGAACTGGTTTCCACAACGTCATCCTCGTTCGTCGACCAAACGCCTCGCCGGACGAACGAACTGGTTTGTCTTCACTACATGTTTTGTGTTTTTACAATGTGTTTTTAGGTGCTTTTACAATGTGTTTGTGTATGTTTTCAGTGTTCGGCTTTTTTTATGCTAGTAATGAGGTATTTATAGACACTATGTTATATAGTGTTGGTGAAAAGGGGGATAATTGAACAGAATGCATTGAAAGCAATGCAAATGGTGTACAGGGGTTTGACATCAAGACAGTAGAGTCATTTTCCACTGGTTTATGTGAGTCAGAATTCAGAAACATGTAACTTGATTAAAGAAGGTCAATAGCAAATGTCGTTTACTTTCAATATTTTGTATATGTAAACAAAAAAAATGTTTTCTTTTTTGTTATATGTAACATAGAAAAGAAAAAAAAAAAAAACTGACCCGATCCGACCCGAAACCCGTTCTGACCCGGACCCGAAACCCGTTCTGACCCGGACCCATTCTGACCCGGACCCGTTTCGACCCGAACCAAATCAACCCTTTTTTATAATTGACCCGTTTTGACCCGAACCCGTTTTGACCCGAACCCGTTTTGACCCATGTCCCGACCCGACCCAACCCGTTTGCCAGGTCTAACGCTCGCGCAACAGAGATTACCCCGCGCGGTGGAGTATGCTCGCGCAGCGGAGATGACCCGCACGACAAAGTATGCTCAGGGGGGCAGAGTATGCTCGCGCAACAGATATGACCCGCACGGCGGATTACGCTCGCGTAACAGAGATGACCCGCGTGGCGGAGTACGCCCGCGCAACGGAGATTACCCCGCGCGGCGGAATATGCTCGCGCAACAGAGATGACCCGCGCAGCGGAGTATGCTCGTTCAATGGAGGTTACTCGCGGCAGCGTAGCTGGTCCAAAGGAGGCGAAAGTTGTCCGCCCGGCATAGCTGGCAAGGACAGAATATGTCACGGTTCGAGGGATTGTACAAAACGAAAATTTCCTTTTTAATGAAAATAATAGCTTAATGTTTGTCATTTTCCTTTTTATCGTTCTCGTTCCAATTGAAGTGAAACTTTGAATCAGTTGTTTTTTTTCTTCTAAATCTATTTAACAAAGAAAAGAGGTGATGGCTATTGGATGAAGACCGCTCATATGTGCACATGGATGCACATGGTTATAGTTCAACAATTCATATTGCGAAAAACATATAGGAAATTAAAAACGTTTTGCACAAATCCTCAAGATATGTCATCACAAATGACAATTTTGACCCTTGTCATATGAAAACTCAAAAAGTTTTTAGATTAAACATGAATAACTATGAACTGCCGTCAAGCGCACATGTGATTGATAGGTTACGGCAGAAGCTAGGGGAGGCAGAGGAAATTTACGTAATTTCTGGATAGTTTGTTATCCAGAGATCCATTCAATTAATACCCTAATCCAACACAAAGTTCCAAAACAAACCCACAGAAGATAAAAAAGGCCATTATGGTCCTTGTTACATGCAAACTGAAAATAAACATAAAAAAAGAACTTGAATCGTATCAAGACTCCCTCCTTAGCCACTTTTGTCCTCAAGAGTGAGATCGTTGAAATCCGGAAAACGCAGCTTCAATTCATCCAAGAACTCCCACGTAGCGTCTTGAGTTGTTTGATTCTTCCATTGCACCAAAACTTTCATAGTCGCCCGATTACCTCTTTTAACCATCTTCCTGTCCAACACGGCTACCGGTTGCAAATTAAACCGAGCTTCACTAGGCAAGGGTATGATCTTCTTTGGCGGTCCACACGGTCCTTTAAGCAGCGAAACATGAAAGACCGGGTGGATATGGGCTTCTTCCGGTAAGTCGAGCCGATAAGCAACCATTCCCACCTTTGCTGTGATCAAGAACGGCCCAAAATACTTTGGCGTGAGCTTCGAGTGCTTGTGTACTCTCAATGAATTCTGCATGTACGGCTGCAACTTGAGGTACACCCACTGACCCGGTTCGAACTCCCTTTCTGACCTTTTTTTATCGGCTTGCTGTTTCATACGGTTTTGTGCCTTCAACAATGACTGTCTAAGTACCCCGATGGCTGCCTCACGATCCCGCATCACCTCGTCGACTTCATTATCCACCACATCCCTCGGAATGTAAGGTATATGCAACGGCGGTTGATACCCGTACAAGGCTTCGAATGGGGTACGGCCCAAGGATGAGTGAAACGAAGTATTGTACCACCATTCAGCCGTCGAGACCCACTTGACCCACGTATGCGGACGCTCCATCACCATGCACCGTAAATACCCTTCTAGACACCGGTTAACCACCTCGGTCTGGCCGTCCGTTTGAGGGTGGTAGGCTGTTGACAACTTTGCCTCGATACCCTGCAACTGCAAAAACTCAGTCCAAAAAGAACTCAAGAAAATTGGATCTCGGTCAGAAACGATAGAGTTTGGGCACCCGTGCAACTTATACACATTGTCAAAGAAAACCTGTGCAACCTCCTTAGCCGAGTAGGGGTGACCCAATAACATAAAGTGGCCATATTTCGTGAGACGGTCCACTACCACAAAAACAGTGTCTTTACCCTTAACCCTCGGCAATCCACCTATAAAATCCATCGAAATATCCGAAAAAATCATCTCCGGTATCGGTAACGGTTGCATCAGTCCCGGTGATGCCACATTTTCACCTTTAGCTCGCATGCACACGTCACAACTTCGCACAACCCGTCGCACCACCTTGTTTATACCCTTCCAAAAAAACAGCCCTTTGACCCGTTGCACAGTCGCTCGCACCCCCGAATGCCCCCCTACCGGTGATTCATGGCATAGTTTTACCATTTCCTCACGTAGGGTGCCATCATTCCCAACCACCATACGGTTCCCGCGTGACAACCATTGACCATTCCATTTGTACTTCCCATGACCGTCACCCGCTTCGACCTTGCTTATCAACTGTTGCATATCAATGTCATTTTTTTGACTTTCAATTATCCTGTTCAACAATAACGGCTCCAATTGTGAGACGGCTGTAACGAACAATTCTGACCCTTGCACCCGTGACAACGCATCGGCCACCACGTTTTCCCGACCTTTTTTATACTCAATAGAGTAATCGTAACCCATAAGTTTCGCTAGCCATTTATGTTGTAAAGGGGTGGTTACCTTTTGAGTGAGTAAATGCTTGAGACTTTTCTGATCCGTACGAATGACAAACGGCCCGGTAATAAGGTAATAATGCCACTGTTTCACTGCCAACATGATAGCCAATAACTCCTTTTCGTAAACCGAGAGCGCGTTCTGCCTTGCCGATAAAGCCCGTGATAAAAAAGAGACCGGGTGCCGTTCTTGCATCAATACCGCCCCTATTCCTCCTGCCGAAGCATCAGTTTCAATTACAAATTGTTTGGTGGGATCGGGTAAAGTTAACACCGGTGCCGACACGAGTGCACTCTTCAGGCTGTCGAAAGCATATTGCGATTCCTCTCCCCACTTGAATGCATCCTTTTTCAATAGATCAGTGAGTGGCCTTGCAATCATTCCAAACGAACGTATGAATCGCCGGTAGTAGCCGGCTAGGCCCAAAAATCCTCTAAGTTGTTTGACTGTTTTTGGAGTTGGCCATTGTTGCACCGCTTCAATTTTTTTCGGGTCCGTGCTCACCCCTTCCTTCGCAATAATATGACCCAAATATTCAATGGCTCGACCTCCGAATACACACTTCGATTCTTTAGCGAACAGTTTACTAGTTTGCATTATGGAGAGGACTTGTTCCAAATGTTGCCTATGATCCTCCTCGTCACGGCTATAGACGCGGATGTCGTCAAAAAAAACCAACACTCCTTTCCGAAGCATGGGTTTAAAGATGTGGTTCATAAGAGCCTGAAACGTCGCCGGAGCATTTGTCAAGCCGAAAGGTATGACAAGGAACTCATAGTGACCCTCATGTGTACGAAATGCCGTCTTCGGAACATCTTCAACTGCCATTCTAACTTGGTGGTACCCGGACCGTAAATCCAACTTTGAGAAAAAAGAGGCTCCCGCTAACTCATCTAACAGTTCGTCAATAAGCGGAACAGGAAACTTATCTTTTACCGTTGCTTCGTTGAGACGCCTATAATCCATACACATTCGCCATTGGCCGTCTTTCTTTTTGACGAGGACTACCGGGGCTGCAAACGAACTTTGACTATTCTGAATTATTCCCGAATCCAACAGTTCCCGAGTGGTTTTTTCAATGATATCCTTCTGTACCGCCGGGTACCGATACGGCCGAACACTAATAGGAGTGGTGCCCTCCTTTAGAACTATTCTGTGATCAAACGGTCGAGTGGGCGGTAACCCCTTGGGCACTTGGAAAACGGATGCAAACCGAGCCACTAACTCCTTCCATCTCTCGGTTCCCTCATGTCCACCCGGAACGTTCACCACACGAGAGTGGTAATTATCCCCCTGTTCGCCATTGGTCAAGTGTAAACTAAACAGTTGTAAATCCCCGGCTCGTGCATGTTTACCCACCTTCTCCAGAGAACACACCGCGAACAAATTGTTTTGTAGTCCTTTTAACTCATAACCTTTACCCGCGAGTTCGAACTTCATCGTCATTTTTTGGAAATTCCATAGGATGTCGTTTAACGGAAGCAACCATTGCACCCCTAGAATCATGTCATAACTTTCAAGTGGCAATAAAAGTACCTCGGTTGTGAACCAGTTTCCTTGCATGTTCCATTGGAATTCCTTACACACCTGCGTACTAGTTAGTTTTTTTCCATCCGCCACCCCTACGGTCGCTGGTGCTATCGATGCAACCTCACACCCCAGTTTCTTGGCCAGCCGTTCTTTAAGAAAATTATGTGTCGATCCCGAATCGATAAGTATGTGGAGTTGGCGAGTACCCATCGACCCATTTACCCGCATTGTCGAGTACGACGGAATGCC
The DNA here is from genome assembly GCA_030545235.1 of Helianthus tuberosus. Lineage (NCBI taxonomy): Eukaryota > Viridiplantae > Streptophyta > Magnoliopsida > Asterales > Asteraceae > Helianthus > Helianthus tuberosus. Next base: position 17,374,703 of record CM060400.1, read on the forward strand.
GGTTAAGGCATGAATCGAGATCTGATGATCCGTCTCCTCTTCTTTGTCAGATTCCCCTTCCTCTACGGATTTCTCCTCCTCCTCATCCGCTTCAATGATGTAAAGTTGCTTACGGGGTTTCGCGCACACATGACCCGGTACGAATTTTTCGGTGCACCAAAAGCACTCCCCTTTCGCCCTTTTCTGTTCTAATTCCTTGCTGGTCAAGCGACGTTGGTTGTTAGTCGGCCGCGAATTTACAGTTGAAGCTCGGTTCGGTGTGGGCAAGATTGGCAGTTTAGCGGCATAAGTAGGTGGTGTGATTTTTACATTGCTGTTGTTCTTTGCGGCTCCCCCGCTCCATTTTCCGGGTGCAAATTTCTCCTCTAAGGTTTCGTTATTGAGGGCTTGGGTTTTAGCCAATTTGTACGCCTCATGCAACGTACGAGGTCTAAACATTTTTACCGGTCCCCGAAAGTCTGGTTTGAGGGCTTTGATGTATAAGCTCACGGCTTGTGTTTCACTCAAAGTAACCTTGTTCAATAGCGAGTCAAAGGTGGTGTTCAACTCCTGTAACGATCCGGTCTGTTGTAATGACGCCATCTCTTCCAAAGGGTCTTCAAACAACGCGTCAGAAAAGCGCGCAGAAATTGATCTAACATAGTCCGGCCAAGCAACCTCGGCCACAGTGGCGTTCCTTGTTTTCAGATATGCGCGATGCCATTGGAGTGCGTCACCCTCCAAGTGAACCGCTGCACAACGAAGTTTGGACTCGTCTGGCGTATCATCCATTGTGAAGAAGTGCTCGCAACGGTAGACCCAACCCTCCACATCTTCCCCTGAGAACTTAGGGAAGTCGATCTTACCAATACGAAACGGCTTCGAACCACGTGAATCGGAATCTGGACCAGAAAAAGACCCGAAAGAACTGCCCGATGACTGAACCGATTTGTCACGAACAACCTTCAGAATCTCCTCCTGTTGCTTCGATGCTTGTTCCCGTTGTTTCATCAGCGTGGATAGAGCGGCCTGGATATCGGTGATTGCCTTGTCGTGGGACTTCAAGGCGGTATCGATCTCTTGATTATGAGTGTTCGTCATGGTGGCGGCAGAGTTCCGAGAAGGAATCGGATTGCTCTGATACCCTTGATAGGTTACGGCAGAAGCTAGGGGAGGCAGAGGAAATTTACGTAATTTCTGGATAGTTTGTTATCCAGAGATCCATTCAATTAATACCCTAATCCAACACAAAGTTCCAAAACAAACCCACAGAAGATAAAAAGGCCATTATGGTCCTTGTTACATGCAAACTGAAAATAAACATAAAAAAAGAACTTGAATCGTATCAGTGATTTTTTTTTTAATTTATAACAGACTTTTGTAGCAGAGGTTGTGTATCAAATTTAGAAAAGCCTTTTATGCAAGAATCGCTCTTCAAACATGGATAAATGCTCATCTGGTTATTGGAGAAATCCGTTTTCCATAATTCTCTGTGAGCCCCAATATAACAAATCTAGGAGCTTGAACCCACAAAAACATGTGTGAAGAAACGAGATCTGGAAATCAAGTAGAGGTAAATGGGGTATGATTTTTGGATCTAGAATTTGATACGTCGTACGGGGGAATTCTCTTGTACGCGATTCTACACACTCAAATATATAGTAGGTTAATATTCTTTTAATAGTTGCGATTAAATTTAAAAGCAATAAACAAAATTATGAATGTAAACCAATGGCAAACTTCAACTGTCATAACTAAGATGGATCACAGACTCGCTGTTAGAAGAAATAAATGTCGCTTATGAACCGTAAAGTCATACATACAAGCCATGTGTGTCCTCAAGATTTTAGAAGACGTTTGAAGTACACATGGTCATGGGCGCAACTTCCTTCGTATAGAACAGTAGTGTTATGAACAGTCCTGTTATGAACAGTACCTTCGTATAGAAATTTTTAGGTATATACGTTTTCGCCCGTTGAGCAACATGACTCCAATTTGAGAATTGCGGACCAAATACAAAAAACTCGCCCGTTCAAAAAAATAAACAAAAAATAAAATTTGAGGGGACCACAACCACGCTGGTTTACAACCAATACAAAACAAGTAGTTGGATACCAAATTTCGCTAAACGTTCGGTTGGTTTACAGTCGTAGATACAAGTAGTGTACACGTGTCCATGCTCGGTGCTTCTAACATTCCAGCCGACACCAACACCAATACAAAACAAGTAGGTAGATTATAAAATTTGAGTGGCACAGTAACCACACTCTATGGATAATGCAACCTTCTTTCTCGTGATACCATTCCTTTTAACTTTCATCTATGTTTTCACCACCTCCAGCCGTCGTAACCCCCGGCTTCCGCCGGGACCGTACCCGTTTCCGATCATCGGAAACCTGTTATTACTCACCAACAAGCCCCACCGCTCTCTTGCGGCCCTCTCTGAACGTTACGGTCCTTTGATGTCGCTTAAGCTCGGTAGTAGAACAACAATAGTGGTTTCATCACCCGACATTGCCCAAGAATTCTTTCAAAAACATGATCAATCGTTCTCCAGCCGATCGATCCCCGAAACGGCCCGAGTTATGGACCACCATAAATATTCCGTGGCTTGGCTCCCGGCCGGGGATGAGTGGCGAAAACTACGAAGAATTACGAAAGAATGCTTGTTCTCTGGGCATTGTTTAGATGGTAGCCAACAACTACGTAGGCAAAAGGTACGTACCAGTTGAATAACATAGTCGGGCCTAGTCGGCCAGCCAAAAATCAGCGATTCTGGAAAAAAAAAACCTGTATATTCCTGCTAGGGTTGCAAACGAGCCGGGCGGCTCGCGAGTTACTCGAGTTCGGCTCGAAAAAAAACTCGAAATGAGCCGGGCCTTATCGAGCCGAGCTTGAGCCTAAAATAAAGCTCGTTTGTTTATCGAGCCCAAGCTCGAGCCACACATGTGAAGCTCGTTAGGCTCGTCGAGCCTTATCGAGCCTTAGTGTAAACGAGTCGACCCGAGCTTATTTAAACTTGTTTACAAGCCGATTTCGAACCTAAAAAATAAGCTTATTTAGTAAACGAGCACGAGCTTGAGCTTCACTTATCGAACTCGCGAGCCTAAAAAGTCTATTATTTATATTATTTATATTTAATATATTAGATAATAAACGAGCCGAACTCGAGCTTGAGAAAATACCAATGTACCGAGCTCAGGCCTTGAAAACAAAGCTCGAATCGAGCCTGAGCTCTCATAAGTTAATCGAGCTCGAGATCGAGCCTGGTCAAGCTCGGGCTCGGCTCGGCTCGTTTGCACCCCTAATTCCGGCCAAAACCTTTAAATTCCGGCCAGTTTTCAGCAAAACCATGTGAATTCCAACAATTAATCTTGTAAACTAAAAGAAAATGAGTTGAGTAAGAGTTAAAAACAGCTACTTCAAATATTTACGTATAAAAATTTGTATATGTATACATAAAACTGAGAATTACATATAAAAACCCGATACGATTAATCTCGAGTAGTCGTTAGTCCCCACCTCACCGGCCGACTAGCGATTTCTCACCTTGGTTTTAAGCAAAGTGATATTATTGTATACCGCTTATTTTGATAACTATGTATATGATTTTGATGTTATAAATTTATATTTTATATTATTTAACTATTTAAGTAATTTATATATACTATTTAACTTAGAATTTGTTATTTTTATAAATTTTGTCACGAAGTTTTATATATTGTTTTTATAGGTAGATTTGTTTTGTATAAAATCTACTTTGGTAGAAAAAAAAGAAGCTAAAATCAAGCATTAAATTAAAACTTAAATAAATATGTAAGATATCGAAAAATAACAATAAGGAAGTCAATCAAAAGTTAAACTATTAGAAAATGAAATTTGGCCCCCTAGTCTTGCGTATATCAATTGTTGATGTGCATCTACAAATTGTATAAAAATTCTATTACGACACTCTGCCATTGATTGAGCTCTTTATCTAAAAAATTAAAACTTCTGCCATTGATTGAGCTTAAATAATAATATTTTGATCCATTAGCCTAAATAACAACTAACATCATTAAAAAAATTATATATAATTTGTTAGGGCCTAAGGGCCTTTTTTCAGGTTGGTATAGGGTACTTGAATCCTCAGAAACGGCTCTGCATATATTCTTAAATTTAAGATTCTTTTATTGGACATAGATTTGGACATAAAGTTATCACATTTGTTTATTCATGAGAGATAGATATAGATACAAGTTTAATTACATCATACCCTTTTGACATTGATTACGAAAAAATGCATTAAAATGTCAATTTTGACGCCAATGATCCACATACCAATTGGTTTGGGGAGGGGGGAAGGTTTACCCACTTATGTGGGGTTCTTGCCCGAGAGGTCTCATGGTCGAATCTTGCGAGGGACGAACTGTGACACCGGTTCAAACTGGCAATAATATGCCAACCGCAGGATTCCTACGCGTGACCTGGGTGATCAAAGGCCTAACCGGATGATCTAGTCGTCCAAAAAAATTGTCAATTTTGACCAATAAGTTTGACAAACTAGAGTAACTTTTGCAAATTTTCAATCAATGTTTGCTTGACACTTCTCCTTTGGCGCAACAAATCTTCATTTAGGATGGATATGTTGTGTTGTGTGCCACACATAACAATATCTTTATTAAAACACAAGAGAAGTCAAATGATTTTTTGAAAAGAAATAAGTCAAGGTTATTTTGTGAAACTTATCGGTCAGCAAAATGGTCATTTTGGCGATTTTCCATTTGATTATACATACTTGCAGGTACAAGAACTTGTTGACCATGTTAGCCGATGTTGTACGGAAGAAAAAGTTGTGAACGTAGGTGAAGTTGCATTTACCACAAATCTGAACATTTTATCAAATTTGTTGTTCTCTAAGGATTTCTCTCAATATGATTCTTTGTCATCACAAGAAATCAAGGACGTAATATGGGGTGTGATGGAACTTCGTGCAAAGCCGAATCTTGTAGACTTTTTCCCGATACTAAGGCCCCTCGATCCACAAGGGTTAGCATCACAAGGCAGTGTTTATGCTAACAAGTTATTTGCTATTTTTGATAGCATCATTGATCAGAGATTGCAATCAAGAGGGGGGATTTCATCATCGTACGACAATGATTCTTCCACACAAAGCGACGTTTTGGACTTGTTGCTCAATATCAACTTCAAAGATGAATCCGAGTTTAGTATAAATGACATGAAGCATTTGTTCTCGGTAAGTTGATATACAGTTTTGAGAAAATCATGAAAATAGCATCCATATGTATATTATATCTTAAATAATCATTTCTTAAATTATTATAGGATTTGTTTGCTGCGGGAACTGATACGGTATCAACCACATTGGAATGGGCGATGACTGAGCTCATTCGTAACCCAAAGGAAATGGAGAGGGCTCGGTTAGAGCTTACTAAAAGCTTGCAAAATAATGACAAAATTTTACAGGAACGTGATATTCCTCAACTCCCTTACCTACAAGCGGTTATCAAAGAAACTCTAAGACTACATCCTCCAACCCCTTTTCTTATCCCTCACGAATCCACACATGACGTAGAAGTCGAAGGCTTCATAATCCCTAAAGATGCACGGATCCTTTGTAATGTTTGGGCGATTGGGCGAGACCCAAACATCTGGTCCAACACAAATGAGTTCATGCCAGAGAGGTTTTTGGACGGTGAAATTGACTACAGAGGTCATGATTTCAAGCTCATACCATTTGGTGCGGGGAGGAGGATTTGTCCGGGGTTGAATATTGCTCATAGAATGTTACACATAATGCTGGGTTCTTTGATTTACAACTTTGATTGGAAGCTCCAAGGAAACATTAGACCACAAGACTTAGATATGGAAGACAAATTTGGGCTCACATTGCCAAGAAATCTACCACTTATGGCCATTCCGGTTAAAGTTAACTATGACCATCTTTAAAATCGATGTACTTGCTATTCGAGTTTAAAGATATGAGTGTGCTATTTATCTTTAAATATAAACCCTTAGTTAACTGATATACTCTAAAATATACATATTTTATATAATTATTCCTACACTTTTGAGTGATTTTATGGTTGTTTTCTATTAAAATCAACTCGTAACTGGTTCATACTTGGAGTTTGATATTTTAAGTGGAAACGAGCTAAAACGGGGTATTCGTCTCAAAAGAAAGTTATATCTAATTTACTCAAAGTGCTCTTAATAGGTTTTAATACTTGTCATTAATGGTTAAGTGGAATTCATTGAGAAAATAAATGAAACATTAATTGTTTTTTTTATTTCTCTTGTAGGTAGGTGTAAGTGGCTTTGAAAAACATCACAAGATCATTTAATTTTCCTACAAGAATTGTGAGTTATGGAGTTAGTTGTCTGTGGGCTGAACCAATTAGGCTACTCGGTATGGCACCCGTCCCCGGGTCGTCTTGGTCCGGCGCCGCTGGGCACACCGTGCCGGCCCCCCTCCGTCCCGTCGCCAACGTCCGAGTTCCGACGTTTAAGACGATCCAAAACAGTGGGCCCCCTCTCTTTTGTTTGTTTGTTTGTTTGTTTGTGGGATTTGTACATTATGCTTTAATACTTGTACATAGTTTTGTGGGGTAGGATCATCTAGCACCATCCTCCCATGCCCTCTAGTTTTGGAGATGAACCATCCTTGGGAGGACTGTGACGTGGCCGCCTACGTGGCGGATCATCCTCAAGGATGGTCCATCAACCATACCGAGTAGCCTTACAAAAGGATGACTTGAATAAACTTTGGAACAAAAATATTGGTGGAAAGCTGCAAGTGAAAAAAAAAATTAATAAAATATCTGGCCATAAAACGAGAGAATAGAACACGTGAAAGTTCCATATTTACCCTTAATGAATTACACAGTTTACCAAAATGCCATTTATGAACCGTTTCAACAAAATCCCCATCTGTTTGTGTTCTTAGGCCGAGGTGAAAGAGGAATTCTTGGGCCTTGTGTGTAGAACATTGTTGTTGAGCCCATGTGGAGGAGGGTATTATACTCCAATTATAATACGAACAAAAAGAAAAGAAGGCGGCTGAAGAGAGACATACAGAAGGTTACAAAAGGAACGATTTTGGAGGTGGAAAGTTGATTGGTTCAAGGTTCAAGATAAAAGATTGAAGAATTGGGTTGGGTTCGCAATTCCTTAGTTTTCGATTTTGCAAGAATTTGTGTTTTTCATACTTGATACTATGAATTGTTATGTATTTAAGACTTGGTTTTCATTCTTGACTATGATTCTTGTCTAGTTATTTTTCTACTCAGGTTTGTGATGAATGTTTGTTGATAAATGGTAATTTCTCGGTTTTGATAATTTATTGATTGTTTAATATTAAAGTAAAAGACCTAATTATATTTGACTAGATGTATATGCATACTTAACTTTGTTTTATTATCGTTCAAATGTTCCTCGTGTGTCTTTGTGAATGTCTTTCATGTATATCGGCATCTTAGGTTACCTACTTTGTGTTCGTAACTAGTTTATGGTTTATGGTGCACGTATCCCATAGGAACTTTGTTTGGTGATTTAGAGGAGTTTAGTGTTCTACCTATTCTTGAGACCGGAAGGAGATTGATAGTTAGATTTGTCTATGGTGCTAGGTATTTAGGTGCAGTGAGACCGGGTGGAGATCTGTCTAAGTGGTCTAGTATTATTTGTTTTCCTAAGTCTTGTCAAGTGTTTTTTAGGTTACCCCGTGCACTCTAGGGTGTATTGTGATTAGTGAAACCGAGAGGAGATCTAGTCTTTGGGTACTTTAGTATTGTTGATGAGACCGGGAGGTGATCCAACCCATACCAGTGAGCTTTATTTGACCTTTAGGACCTTAGGAGAAGTTGATGAGACCAGGAGGAGATTCAACTTATCTTTAGTCTTAGAGTGTCGTATTATTAGAACTTGGTTCCATCATAGTTACCATTGTCGAGAGAAAACCGAGAGTCACGGATAGGATTCAAAACCTGGGTAGTACTTTCTCATCCTTGATTTCACCTTAGTAGCCTTCAGCCTGCGTCTAGGTAGTCTAGTTCGTCTTAGTTAATTCCTTTAGTTTAATTAGTTAAAACCTCAAAATCCAATCAAATCAAATAAACCAGTTAAGTACTTAGTTGAGTCAGAGTCTAGTGTAGCGTCGCTAGTGTCTCGTTAGTTCGATACTCGGACTTCATTAGACTTTACTATGTACGATAGGTACACTTGTCTGTCAGTGGTGTAGCATTTAGAGAGTCTTAGTTTATAAATTTAAAACTAGGGTGTCTAGATTAGGTTAGTTTTTATAGACCATATTCAGCACATCATTAACTATGACCCTCTTTAAAATCGATGTACTTGCTATTCGAGTTTAAAGATATATGCGATTTATCTTTAAATATAAACCCTTCAATATGTTTTCTTTCGCCTTTCTAAATCAATCTAACTATTTTTCATCACAACATTGTCAATTGTATGAAAGTTAATTTATTAAGTTATTAATTATATATTTTCATATACGGTTATAGAATACAGACTGTTTCTTAGGGGGTGTTTGTTTTTTGCAAGAAGTACTTCCTGACCTCTTATGTCTGCGCCGCGCAGACCACGCGCAGACCTTTAGGTCTGCAGCGTGTTTGTTTTTTGGAAGAGATTTCACTAAAAAACTCTTCCTCACACAGATCTGGACCAACCTCTTCAAAACACCTCTCTCTTTCAAAACACCTCCACATCTTCAAACATCAAAACCCTAGCACCCATCTCCACTAAATTCCTCCATTATCATCCCAAACAATGATCAGTCACTCTCACAATACTCTTCTTTCCTACAATTAACCCCCAAAACACTTCAATTTCACCTGTAATTTCATCTACAACAACAATTGAAAGTTAATCGCGATGGATCTGTGTGCTGTATAGATCAAAGGTGCAGCTCGATGCCCCTACGTATCGAAGAATACTCACGTTTACGATAAACCTAATTCTCTGTGGAGATCGAAGAAGGTGTTCGACATCAGTGTGACGAAATCAACAGTTTCTTCTAGTCAATCGCTTGTTGTGCGAGCTACGGGGAAGAAGAATTCTCAAAATAATTCTGATTCGTCGTCTTCTACAGGTGCGATTTATGTTTTTGTTTGATAAAATAGGGTTTCTTTGAGTTCTGATTGTGTTATAAAATATGATTTGAAATTTGTTTTGATAAGTTAGGTTTTTGTGTGAATGTAGCTGTTTTTGTTATTAATTTTGGTTTCTGATTGTTAGAACATTATTTTGTTATGAATTTGTTGTAAACTACAACTAAAATTAGGGAGTTTGTAAATTGTAATTGCTAAACTGAAAGTAGATTTATAGGATATTTTTATTAGTAGGTTTTCTAGCTGTTGATGATGATGATGATGATGATGTTGTTGTTGTCAAGAGAAAGGGGTTTGGGAGAAGGGAAAGGGAAAAAAACAAACACTCTTTTTATTACACTCCACAGACATTTGATCTACCTCTTCTCGTGCAGACGTTTGCTGATGTGGTCCGCGGACAGCAGACCTTTTGCATCTGAAAAAACAAACACCACCTTACTATTCTAAGTCTTGCAATGCCATATGAAGTTGGATTTCTGACCAAATAACCCGACCACTTCTTCCCTTATTTGTCTTGCTATTACATTATTAAAGTTGAGTGATTTTTCTATTTAAAAGAAAATAACTAACAAATTAAGCTTGTTTGCCGCCTTGCACTTGACTGGTTTTTTTCTAATTTAATTTAAAAAATTTAACGTTTTCTTAGTCACTTGGTTTTGCCCGTCCCTTGCAGCAGGTGTGTCTGTTTTATCACTTTGTAGTTGTTGGGGTTTGTAGTGTGTATGACGTTTATAGGTTATACGTTATGATAAGTAGGAAGCAACAACGTAGTCACATTATAGAAATCCGGGACATTAGAATTTTCAGGTTGGGTATTCACTAAGTTTTGGGTTAATGGATTTAAACACCCCCAACTATGGCCATTTGGCCGATGGCACTCTCAACTTTCACGTTGGCTCAGACCACTCCTAACTTAACACATTGTTTGTCATGGCACCCCCTCGTTAAATAATCACTAACCTGGTTAGGAAAATTAGCCTACGTGTCAATTTAATCTGATGTGGCATGTATGATGTGTCATTTAAATCTGATGTGGCCAATTATTTTTTTTAAAGAAATCTATATAATAATTACATGTGCACAAACAAGTACACACAGCCAATCTCCCCTCTCACTTTCCCCAAAATCTCAATCTCCAGTTCTCCACCACCATGGACTCGCTGGAAAACCCCAACGGCAAGTCTCCCCGGTCACTCCAAGGCCCCCGTCCGGCACCTCTCCGAGTCTACAAAGACTCCCACAAGATCCCCAAACCACCAGTTGCCCCACCACAACACCAACACCACCACCAACAACCACCACCCCACCCCACCACCACCACCAACAACAACAACTCCGGCCACCGGCCATCATCTACACCGTCTCCCCAAAGGTAATCCACACAAACCCAAATGAATTCATGACTCTAGTCCAACGTTTGACTAGCCCATCAGCTCCATCTCCGGTGGGCTCGTCGTTCTCCGCCTTCGACAGCGGCGCCGCCGTGGACAGCGGCGCTGTATCGCCGGCGGCATGATTTATGTGTGTGAATCAGAACTCCGGTAAGTACTTGTTGTCGTTAAACAGAGCTGTTGAATTAAAATCTAAGACGGGATTCTCGAGGATGAAGGTCACCGAAGAAGATGCGGTTTCTGGTTCTTGTATGCGTTTGAAGAGAATGAGTTCTCCAGAGCGATGGGAGGCGAATCAGTTAATTGCTTCGGGGGTTTTAAGTGTGAAAGATTATCCATTGTATGATGAAGAAATTACTGACACGATGGTTTATCAAGAAGAAGACGGTGACAAGAATCTTGAGGTCGAGTTAAATGAGGACACACCTGTCTTTTTACAAGGACATAGTCATTATTCAACGGATATGTCACCGGTGAAGGTTTTCAAAAACCCCGAGGGTTCATTGAGCCGTGCAGCTGCACTGCAATCTGAAGTATGTGTGTATGTATTGAGGTGGATTCATGGCACATTGTGTGTGTACGTATTGAGTTGGATTCATGGCGGATTGGATGGATTAAAGGAATTGGAGTGGAGGATTGATTAGAGTTAGGGTTTGAGAAAGGGGGAAAAGTGAAGTGGTGGTGGAGAGAGGAGGGGGTGGGCCTATCTTTTTAAATATTTAGAAATAACAATTTTGTACACGTCATCATGCCACATCAGATAAAAATGTCATATCAGCAAAAACAACTAACAGAGTTAGTGGCTAGTTAACGACGGGGTGCCATGACAATCAATGTGTTAAGTTGGGAGTGGTCTGAGCCAAAGTGAAAGTTGAGAGTGTTATCGGCCAAATGGCCATAGTTGGGGGTGTTTAAATCCATTAACCCCTAAGTTTTCTATGGGTTTTCAATAACCAAACTCTATACAATGTTAATCTGATTTATGCTTCAAATGTATAAATGTTTGTCAAATTCTTATCATTTAAGAAATTAATATAAAAATGTCACTTTTACAAGAAAAAAAGCGAAGATTATCCGTGTAATGGGAATAAAAAACGGAAGCCTGATCTCACCTCGGAGCTTAAGCTCAAGTTTATTGTAAAGCTTGATCTCGGCTTACAAGTAATTTTTTTAAGCCCAAGCTTGAGTTAGGCTTGGCTCATTTAGTTGACATTATTTAGTTAATTTATTTATAAAAATTAATATTATATTTATATACGTAGCATATTATATATTGTTAAGTTATTTTTATCATTATTATCTATCTAATAATACTAATAATTGGCTCATTTGGGCCGGCGAATCTAACCGTGGCGAAGCTTGAGATTTCTGACCCGGGTCGGAATCATCGGACCGAAAAATTTCTATAAAACCGGGGGTCGAAAACGTATATACTCAAAAATTTCTATACGAAAACTACGTACTCTTCACTACTGAGCAAAAAGTTTGGGGGTCGGCCGCCCCCTCCCGCCCCTTAAAAGCTTCGCCCATGAAATCTAATAAAGTGTATGAAACTTAGGCTCAAACTCATTTACTAAATGAGCTACAATTTGGGACAAAGGTTGATGACACTATTAATGATGGTCGTAGTCCTTACGTTACAGATAATTTTTAAAGTTGAGATTATTATCGGCTAAGAGGTGAAACTTTAGATTATTAAAATCTAATGACCCATATAATTATAAATTATCAATCTTTATCATTATCATTATCAATCTATTATCAATATCATTATCATTATCAATCTATTTTCAATCTATTAAAACACAAAGGTTGGGAATAGTAACTTTGATCATTGTGATCGTCCAGTTGATCTCTTGATCTAACGGTAACGGTAATGGTCATGTCAACCTTACTTCTTCATCTCTAAAGCTCTCTTCTTTAGAGAGATAATCTAAGAGAGAGAGGACGAGCAAGACGGTCGTCGGCCGTTTCGACATCTGCCTCAAGCTTTCTTCTTCATCTCTCTAAACCTCTCTTCTTATGCTCGTCTAGGGATGGAAAGTGGGAATGGTTCGACATTGTTGGTGCTGGAGGTTTCGCCTCGGTGAAGATGACTGAATTGGCGGCGGCGGTGGCCTTCCTTCACCCAAACGGCGGCGGCTCTACGGTTTTCTGGTGGCTCCCTTCTGTTTCCGGTAAAGAAGCCAAATATTAGTTTATTTTTCGATGACTTGTTGGCTTAGTAAATCAATGCCTTAATTTAGCCATTTGTAAATAACCAAAAATCGATTAATATAAGGGATTACTTTGTATCACTTGGTCAAAAGTGTATATATAACAATAATAAGTCTATGATTGTAATTTGCAACAAGTGACACTAGCTCCTTTATATATAACAAAAATAAGTCATCATTGTAATTTGCAAGAGACACTATCTCCTTTTATTCTTTCATGTTAATTAAACGATTTACATATACGCCTAATATTTCCATTAGAACCGGTCTTGACCCCAATTCTGCCCATTCTTACCATGGAAGTCACAAAATCCGCCTCAAATGATGGTCCAGTTAACGGAGCCAACACCCCGAAATACGAATCTACTATTCCCCTTGTTGTCAGGTCGTCCATAAGCTTTGCATCCGACTGTAGCACCGCAAAACCACTCCTAATGTTTTGTAGGATTTGAATGTCAAATGTGTCTTCGCTCCCACGATCCATTGGTAATCGGACGCCAACGTCTCCATTTTTAGGGCATGTCGATGTCAGTTCAGGTAGCAAACGAGGGTTGATACTCGGGTCTGGACTGCCACGTGATGCAAAGTTGTAGAGCCGTTCCTCCATGAAGAAGCACGCAGTTGTACCGATAGTATGTGCAGCTGAATATTATCGATAAAATAAACTATTAAAATTCGTACATAATTTTATTCATGTTTTTGGTACAAACTTTTAATAGAAAACTAAATGATTTGCTTTCATTTATTGCAGAAACAATAAAAGCATTTAAGGCAGGAAAGAATATGGTTGGTACAATCACAGAAATAGTAAATATTATGATCAATAACACACATATATATTGTTAACTGTGTTAAAAGATATCCTATAAAGTGCATGAATGGAACCCAAAAGATAAAGGAAAATTATCAAAATAGTGTAGTTGACCCAATAATTTTTTAAAAATAGTCAGTGAACCTTAGCCGTCCTCAAAAGGCGTGGCTAACCTTTAGCAAGCACCCAAAAGCGCAGACTTGGCCGACCCTTTTGCCAAATGTGCAGGCTTAGCCGACCGCTAAAAGTGTAGGCTAAATTTTAGTCGTCTCAACCGATAAAGCTTATGTGGCGGGCTTTCGATTTGCGGAAATGAGTGATAAGTTTTAGAAAATTGTTTGGTCAACATAACTATTTTTGTAATTTCCCAAAAGATTAAATAAATATAAACCAAACAAAATTACCACTGAGAATCACAAGGTCTTTGGCATTAAGCCCCTTCTCAATGAACTTTTGTTTCAGAAGCTGAATTGAATCTCTCACATCAGGCATTCTATTAGCAAGATTAATGTTTGACACTAGACCATCCTTCCTTCCGGTTTCAACTTGATAAACTGGTCCATGACTCTGTCAGAAAAACAAAAACAATTATTATCTGTTAAAAAGATGTCATTTTTATTGTTTTTCTCTCGCACACAGTGTAAGTATATGTGAGAGAGATAGATTGAGTCATTCAGTTCAGATAATCTGAATGACTCAATCTAACTCTCTCTCTCACATATATACTTACACTGTGTGTGAGAGAAAAACATTAAACATGACATCTTTTTAACAGATAATAATTGTGCGTGTTCTTTAACTTACAAATGCAACAGCATCTCTTGCAGCCATGGCCACAATATCCGCACATGAAACCACACCAGGACATATACTTTCCAACTTTGCTTTTGCATCCTCTATTATGTCAAACCCTTTTAACCCTTGATGCCCGAATGCACCTTTCTCTGAAGTGTTACCATTATCAATTAATATGGACCCATCACACCCCTGCAAATAAACAAAATTGTAAGCAATACAATACTGCTACAAATATGACCGCATAAACCATAACAAATCGGTCGCTTAATTAATTTATAAATGTGTTTGTGAGAGATGGAGAACCTCAACAAAGCAGTCATGAAAGTGAAGCCTGAGCAAGCCAGGAGGAATACGATGGTCGGACTTTGCTGCATCTCTCACAATATTAGTAACCACTGATTCTGCGTTGGGACACACCTGATTATAAAACCCTACTTTGAGTTGAGCTTGTGAATTAGCTACAATTAAAAACTCAAATATTATTATGATAGCCAGCACCACCATGGTCATTTTGATCAATTTCATGATGTATTTGTTAAGAAGAATATGAAATGGATGAAGAAAGGAAGGGGGGGGGGGGGGGGGGGGGGGGGGGAGTGGTATGAGATATGAATGCAATGAATGAAGGCTCAACTAAGTATTCAAGTCTTATATTTTGTTTTTATTACACTATTTCATATTTATTAATTTCTTTGTTTTTTTATGTGCATGTAACACACGTCACGTCTATTTCTATTCTTTTCTTTTTTCACTTGAATATGAGAGAATGATATGGCGACAGAAAAGATATACACTTTTGATCACTATCTTTAAAAAAATGAAATTTCTTATTTTAGAATGAAAAAAGAAATGAAATTTCTTATTTTGGAATGGTTTTGATCTTGTTGCTAGCTTTGCATTGTATGATAGTTTTCTTTTAATGTTATTCTAAAACTAGTATGATTTCCGCGCTTCGCGACGGGATTTTGGTCGGCATTGGTTCAGTACGTAAAGATACATGTACGAAATAGACACTCGTTATAGCAACCGAAAAAGATAAAAATAAATAGAAGGTTGAATATAACTTTGTTTTCAATGGAATATACACCGGAGCGTCGAGACCTCCATAAAAATGAATACCGATACCCCGATGTTCAAACATGCGGTTCGTTACAATAATTAACAAAAAAAATAATCATTATATTTCACCCGTTCAATTTTGAAGGAAACTCTTATCGAAACGTAGAAAAAAGCAAGCACGTCGCAACAGTTTATACGAACTTTGTAACCCATTATATCATATTATTAATATGACGAAAATATACATCACATAGAACAAAAACTAAACGATGAGATAGTTTTGATGAAATATACGTCTGTATTTTGATTACTTGTACATTAATTGCTATCACAATTGAAATTGAGTAGATATTAAAAGAAATAAGCATGTCAAAAAGAAATGCCTAAGACTGGAAGGTATGGAGGAGGCAAGTCCTCCAAGGATGGGCCGCCACGTCACCGCCACGTAGGAGTGGCTTGGAGGGGATGGACCTAGGGGGTGGGGGATGAACCCCTTTGTGTATATATATGTATGTATGTATAGGTATATGTGAGAGAAGGGTGGAGAAGGGAGGACCGGCGCAATCGGCTGTGGGCTGCTGGTGAGGACGGGAAGGGGCGGGGCGAGGGGGCGGTGTGGGGGACCGGCGCCGGGCCTAAGCCGGCCCCCATACCGTCCAGTCTAAAATTTTATTAAGTACGGTACATTAAAAGTTATAATAGTAAAGAAAAATATATTACAAACTAGTTATAACAAAAGAAAATAAATAAAAATTAGAGTTAATTGCCATTTTAGTCCCTGTGGTTTGGGCCATTTTGCCAGTTTAGTCCAAATGTTTCATTTTTAACATCTGGATCCAAAAAGGTTTTATCGTTGCCATTTTGGTCCAACTTACTTAACTCCATCCATATCTGTTAAGTCTGCCAAGGGCATTTTTGTCATTTCATTTTTCTTTTTATTAACCCTTTTTTCTTTATTGCTTTTTCTTTTAAATGAAATGACAAAAATGCCCTTGGCAGACTTAACAGATATGGATGGAGTTAAGTCAGTTGGACCAAAATGGCAACGATGAAACCTTTTTGGATCCAGATGTTAAAAATGAAACCTTTGGACTAAACTGGCAAAATGGCCCAAACCACAGGGACTAAAATGGCAATTAACTCTACAAATTATAATAATTAATCAAGAGAAAAACTTAAACAAAAGGCAGTTGACCTAGTTAAGGAATTAATTAGGTAAAAAATATAGTTTAGTGGAAAAAGGTAAAACTAAAAAAAATGGATTTACTGTTCACGAATTGATTTTGTTATATATAACTAGGTGGTGCACCGCCCACGTTGTGTGGCGATAACCGAATAATTCTCAATCAATTAAAAAAACACTACTATAATTTTGTCAGTAAAAAAACTAAAACGATAATAAGACCGTTTTTTTTTGGCTCAGGGTAAAACTGCAATTTTTCAGGACTAATGAGCGAGTGTTAGGCAGCTCCTTGACACGGAAAAAAATTAAATCGAGTCAACCAATTAAAAAAAAGTTTTCTACTTTTGCGAAAAAAAACTAAAACGATGGGAAAACGTAATTTTGAACTGAGGGCGAAATCATAATTTTTATTCAGGGATAAAATCGTAAATTAAATGGACCAATGGGGGAGTATAATGCAGCTGCCGGCATTACTGTAATTTTACACTGGGGGAAAATTGTAATTTAACCAGGAAAACAAACAAAAACGATGGAGAAAATGTAAATTTAATTTGAGGGAAAATCGTAACGTGGCTATGAGGGGAAAACACTAATGGGAAAACTGTAAATTTAAACGGGGCAAAATCGTAATTTTGAACCAATGGCAAAATTGAAATTTTTTGCTGGGAGTAAAAGCATAAATTTATTTTTAAGTCGGGGTAGAAACATAATTTTGAACAGATTGCAAAATCGTAATTATAAGGGGAAAAAACTAATGGCAAAACTGTAAATTTAAACGGGGCGAAGTCGTAATTTTGAACCGAGGACAAAATTGAAAATTTTAGATGGGAGCAAAAGCGTAATTTGATTTTTAAGTGGGGGCAAAAAAATAATTTTACACCGATGGCAAAATCGTAATTTTAAAGCGGGATAAAATCGTAATTTTGTTGGGCCAATAGAGAAGTGGCAGACAGCTACCTGGCACTATTACCTCCACCGCCCATTTCACCCAATAGGTGAAACAACTATTGCCGCCAATAAATTTAATTTGAGGGCAAGATCGTAACGTGACTATGAGGGGAAAAACTAATGGGAAAACTGTAAATTTAAACGAGGCAAAATCGTAATTTTGAACCAAGGGCAAAATTGAATTTTTTTGCTGGGAGTAAAAGCATAAATTTATTTTTAAGTCGGGGTAGAAACATAATTTTGAACTGATTGCAAAATCGTAATTATAAGGGGAAAAAACTAATGGCAAAACTGTAAATTTAAACGGGGCGAAGTCGTAATTTTGAACCGAGGACAAAATTGAAATTTTTAGATGGGAGCAAAAGCGTAATTTGATTTTTAAGTGGGGGCAAAAAAATAATTTTACACTGATGGCAAAATCGTAATTTTAAAGCGGGATAAAATCGTAATTTTGTTGGGCCAATAGAGAAGTGCCAGACAGCTACCTGGCACTATTACCTCCACCGCCCATTTCACCCAACAGGTTAAAACAACTATTGCCGCCAATAAATTTAATTTGAGGGCAAAATCTTAACGTGACTATGAGGGGAAAAAACTAATGGGAAAACTGTAAATTTAAACGAGGCAAAATCGTAATTTTGACAAGGGCAAAATTGAAATTTTTTGCTAGGAGCAAAAGCATAAATTTATTTTTAAGTCGGGGTAGAAACATAATTTTGAACTGATTGCAAAATCGTAATTATAAGGGGAAAAAACTAATGGCAAAACTATAAATTTAAACGGGGCGAAGTCGTAATTTTGATCGGAGGGCAAAATTGAAATTTTTAGATGGGTGCAAAAGCATAATTTGATTTTTAAGTGGGGGCAAAAATAATTTTACACTGATGGAAAATCGTAATTTTAAAACGGGATAAAATCGTAATTTTGTTGGGCTAATAGGAAAGTGCTAGACAGCTGCCTAGCACTATTACCTCCACCGCCCGTTTCACCCAATAGGTGAAAACAACTATTGCCGCCAATTGGATTTATATATGTTGAAAATGAAAATGGTATCCAGTTCACTTATTCGTAGTAAATTCGTTCACACAGTTTTCCATTAATGTTATTCTAAAATGCTATCCAGTTCAGTTATTCGTAGTAAATTCATTGAAACATGGTAAAACAATTCTTTTTTTTTGTGTCGTGAACTCTCGGTCATTTCCAAAATATGCTACATTTAAAAGTTGGGAAATTGAATTTTAATTATCTAATCTAGAGATGGTTAACCAATGTTAGACCTATATTTGAATATTTTTATTGATAGTCTCACCTTTTAAATTTTGTTTTTTTCAAATTTAAAACTGATTTTTTAGGGCTTTTGATTAGAACAACGATACGAGTCGATTGATGTAAAACTTACTTTGAAACAATGCTTCAAATGACGAAAATGACACTTCATTCGGGAGTTTAAACTCTCAATTAACAAAAATCAAGTCATTTGGAGCACTGTTTCGAGTTAAGTTTTACATCAATCGACTCGTATCCACGTTCTAATAGAAAACCTTAAAACGTCAGTTTGAAACTCAAAAAAAACTCAACTCCGTTAAGTTTTTGTAACAAAGCTAGAGTAAAAAAATATTTAAAAGGTAATACTGTCGGTACAATATTCAAAAGTGGTCTAATATTGACTAACAACTTCTAGATAATATTATTAAAATCCAATTTATCTTAAAAGTTTGAGTTGAATTTAAAGTTGATGTAAACAAATATAAAAAAATTAAAATACTTTTTACATTTTCCCTCTATTAATTATCAAAATTCTTTGCTCTCACATTTATACTGTTCAATTTAATCTTCTTCTCATTGGTCATCTGTCCACTTTTATTGCTTTTGATTTGTTATCACTTATCAATCAACCATTCAACCATACATCTCTATCTGTCTCTTGCCACATTCTGGACAGCTCCAGCACCACCGGCTACCATAGAATGCAGTGGCTAAGATGGTAGGGGAGGTAGAGTTGTTTTTAGAGAGAAAGAAGATAGAGAGTGATGGTGCTCGGGGATGTAGTGAATGGTCGGGATGGTTGTCGTTATGACTACGGCCGTCATGTGTTGATGTTTGTTAGAGGCAGAGGGTTTGGGTTTTTTTAGAGAGATAAAGTAGGTTGTGGTGGTGATTGGCGGTGGTAAGAGGTGTTGATGGTGTTACGCGACGATGACGGAGGATGATGGTGGTGGCCGTTTTTTTTTCAGAACTTGATATCGTCTTTGTGTCGGGGGTGACGGAAGATGGACAGATGGTGGGGGTAGGTTTAGTTGAGGGAAGGAGATGGTAGAAAAAGACCCATTTAATACTCAAGAACGTTTCTTAATTCAAATTAATTAAAAAATCAAAAGCTTTATTACAGGCATCAACCACTTTTATATTGTTGTAAATGAGTTTTTGTACTTTCTGCAGTACCATTACATGGTTTTGTAAGGTGCTGTTTGTTTTTTCTGCGGGAAAATGTATGCAGTCTGCGGACCACATCTGCAGGAGAAGAGGTGGACCAAATGTCTGCAGTCTGCAAGGAGAAGAGGGTTTGTTTTTTTTTTATATATAAAAACCTCTTCTCACACTCAACACACACACACAGAACATCTCTCTGATCTCTCCCTCTCTGCCTCCCTCTACCACCACAACCACCGTCCACCTCCACCTCCACCTCCACCACAACCAACCACCACCACTTCAGCCACCACCCACCCCGTCACAGCCACCACCACCCCGTCGCAGCCACCACTACCACCTAACACTCACCACCACCATCTCCTCCTTCCTCCCCCACCAACCCCGTCGCAACCACCAAGCACCACCGCCACCACGAAGCCAAGCACCACCACTTCAGCCGCCGTCAACCACCTCCACCGAAACCCTAATTTCACCATCTTTATGGGTTTCAATTTGGGGGTTTCTGAAGAGAGAGAGATCGAGGGAGGAGAGAACGGTGGTGGTTGTCAGTGCCGGTGGGTTTTGACAGCGTCGAGAGAGATCGAGGGAGGAGAGAACGGCGTGGTTGTGTTCTTGATTCTGTTGGTAGAGAGAAAGGTCAGAAGAGGTGAGAAGTGGTTAGGTCTGTGCCAAGAAGACATGGGTCAAGGTCTGTGCCAATAAGAGGTCTCGCGGACCTTTTTTAATGAAAGGTCTGCGAGAAAACAAACAAGCTGCTGCACTCAAACGTCTGCGCGCATCTGCGCGACGCAGACATAAGTGGCCAGAAGTGCTTCTGGCAAAAAAAAACACCACCTAAGTTTACTGTATGGTTTGCTTTCTTTTATACTATTTTAAATTTTCTTTTTTTTTAACATATATTGTTTTAGTTTTACCTTGTTTAAACATATGCAGAGGCATCAAGTACTTTTATATTTTCTTTGTTTGAACATATATTATTTTAGTTTTACTTTGTTTAAAGTTCATTTATATATAATTAGTTTTAATTTCTAGATATATTTATACATATTATTCTATTTATTTATTACTTTAGTTTTGTTATTATTTCAAATTAGTTATTCTTTTTCTCAATAATACTTTACATTTGATCTTAATTTGGCCAGTTAACATTCCTCAACATGTGCATGGTTTATCGTTACTATGTCGTTTTTTTTTTCGGTTTAATGGTCCCGTCAAAACACACGGGTCCCATAAACTCGTTAGAAAAATAATACAAGTAAACTTTCATTTTCTTCCCTAAGGTTTGATGTTTTCGTCAGTAAAGTCTAATAGGTTTTGTCATATATTTTATTCACTTTTAGAAAATACACCTATCTTGAAATAAGAACAATAATACATACTCATTTTATGACATTCAAAAGCGTGTGTTACGAAACAAATATCATGGTTTACAAATTTCAACAAATTTATGGTACTCTTTTATGTGTGTCATAAATTAAAAAAAAAAGACCATTTGTGTTATCTTCTTAGCGTCATAAATAAAATTTTTTTTTGTCTTTTATCTTGATACCCTTTTTCAGGCAGAGTCTTTTTCAATAAATGTTGACAGGTTTTGCCCTTTATATGGAAAATTGTTGCACGTCTTGTCCTTTAACGCTAACCCAGTTAGATTTTCTTGTTAAATCTGGTTACCTAAGGGCATTTTAGTCTTTTTACCCTTTTATTTAATATTACCCCAAAATCTTATGGCATTATAAATGAATAAAATTGGCAATTACTTGAATGATAAATTAAAATCAAACCTCATAATAAATACTTTCTAAGAGAATTCTCTTAGCATATCTGCATCTATTCGTTCTGGTCTAAGAACTTTAATAGCCACTTCTTGACTACAATATATGCCTTTATACCTAATAAAATTATAAAAATACAAAATATTATACCTAATAAGATTTTTCTCAGGTCTGGAACTAAGTTTAGGTTTTGAGTTTCGACCACCTACAGATCGCCAAAGGTACCGGATACGAATTTATTTTTGAATTTCAGCAGCTTTGCATCAATTTCCCATACATCAGTATATAACAACCCTCCTGAATTTTTCTGACACCCTAAAATATATTAAAATATCCCAATATGTCTTAAAATACACCCCATACGTGAAAACCGAGCACAAAATATAATATAGCATTAAAAAATAAAATAAAAACAAAATTTTTATATCGCTCGTGGGCCGCGTAAGACCACATAAGGGTCTACGCGGGGCGCGACAGCCCGTCAACGCGGCGAAACCCTGAGCCGACACGTGTCATCAACGTGTTGAACCTATACTTGTGACCCGGATCAACTACGCCGTAGACCCCCTACTACGCGGGCCGCGTAGCCCTTTGCTACATCTTACGCGGGCCGCGTAAGACCCAAAATCAGGCCCTATATAAGAGGGCATCGGGCCTTCAGTCAAAACTCGCTCAATTCTTCGATCTTTCTCTCAATTTTCACATAGTAGGCATAATACTCGGGTATAATATCCTCCTAAATAACGATGTTCTGCTCCGTTGTAAGTATCATAACCCCTGGATACGTATTAGATACTCTGCCCGATTGATCTAAGGTTCTGTAACGGCTGTCGTGGTTCTGCCCGACGTAGTCGTTGGAATGCCGTCTCGGGGAGGGTATTACTAATGTTAAAATGGGTTATTATACTAACACGTGTGCATTTGTGTAAATTATAGATTGGCACCAGGAAACCCTAAAGGATAATCTAAGACAACAATGTGAGTAATCTCCTTTTTGTAAATTGTTTTTACAAAACCTCACACGATTAATTATATATTAAACAGTTATTGAGTATTTGTAAGGATACAATTAGCGTCGGTATGTTGAGGTTTTGTATAAAAAAATTTTTACTGCCTTGCGAGGGGTAACATTTCCACAAGTCAGGTTGACAATACCGTGGGTGGTAATTGATATGACTTGGAAACAAATGTAATTGCGAGACCGCCCTCAATACTGTACAACGGTTTTTGTTAAAACTTGATTAAACTGGGATTCACTCACCAGTATTTCCTACTGGCAAAATATTTTTAAAGGCGTTTCAGGTAACAAAATGTGAAAGCCAAATAGAATCTAGCTGGACAACACTGAAGGCTTGGAAAAATGGCAATAAAGTTACCTGAAAATAAATAGATGTTTTTATAAAATAGGGTGTATCCCTATGAAAATGTGTGTACTTGAAACTTGGGATTTTCCCATGTATTTAATATATTAAAAGCGTGGTATTTTACTCTGATAAAATATTTCCTAACTACGTTCCTGATGAAAATTCCGCTGCCAAAATAGACAAACACCAGATACCACCAAAACTGGCCGCAGCCGCCCGTTCCCGGGACTGTTAGGGGACGGGGGTTGCGACAGAAGGTGGTATCAGAGCTATGCCACTGATTCAGCCACAGAAGTGTTCTGCTGACACCCAAAATTTATCTAAAGTGTTAGGAAATAAATTATGGAAATACATGCATAATTGTATTTTATTGTTATGTGTTATTTGACTATTTGTTAGTTTACAGTATGGGCGACCAAGGACCATCTGACGCGTACCGTCAATTGTCTGGTTCGCCTAGAAGCGAAGGTGCCTCTTCACAGCCTGCCCTCTCAGGGTACTCTGCTGATACTGAAGAAGGAATATTCGAATTTAAGGCTAAGTCTGAAGAGCCATTCCCTTAGAAAATGAGAGGATGGTTCAGTCGGGGAACACATGAGCGTAGAAAGCGTATGAAAAAGTTACAAGAACAGAGAGCACTAGCCGCAGCCAAAAGAGAAACCGATGCCCATGCCCAGAACATGATTAATAGGAGTTTAGCCAATTTCCATATCCTAGCAACCACTGCAGCTGACCCTAACCTGGATGTCACACCCCGATATTTCCACGTATTACCGGTGGGTCCGGTGGGGAGTATCGTGACGTAGTTGATATCATCATAGTCAAACAACACAATTTTAAATGCACAGCGGAAGCAAAAGATAGATTTATTTCAACTGAATAAAATTGTAATATTAAGTATCACAACATAGTTGAAACGGATCCACAGGCGGATCAAATAAATAGAAAACGTAGTTCAACATACTCAAAATGCATCCAAGCTTGCGAGACTCTTAATGATGCTAAGGAGAGGCCAGCCTATTACGCGTAGTACCTGCACTTAACCTTTTTGGGAAAATACGTCAGTTTACACTGGCAAATACAATTAACTGACTCATTTTGAAAAGGTTTAGAAAAATGATTTGAATGCACAAGGCACAAAATATTTTATAATTTGGGATAATTATTTATATATAAACTTGTAAAAGAATTATATGTTTCTTATGCGTTCAGTAGCCCGAGTTGACACCGGGTTAGAGCTTAATAGACATACCACATGATATAGTCCCGCGGCGGGTTATTCCCGAAACCGGCGATTATACCTTATTATTTATATATGCACTAACGGGTGTACGCCTACACCCGCGTGCTTAGGTCGTGGCCATTTCGTAAAATGATACCAAGGATATCCAGGACATGGTCATTAATCCCCCAAAGGCTTTAAGCAAATAAAACATTTTAAATGGGACATTTCAATAAATTAATCTTCATACAATTAAAAATTCAATGCCCGACCAAGCGGTATTTTATATACCGTACCCCAAGCCCGTATAGGGAAAATAAGTTAAAAGTATTTACCTTTGCAAGTATAAATCACAAATAGCAAGTGCGTGTAGCTTTTACCGGGTCTCCTATTCTGGAACAAAGGTAACCTATTAGATTTCCTAACGGGTCTTTAATTAAGCCTAAACTTAGACCGGTTAGTTTTAAAGGAAGATACGGTTCAAACGCACGATTAAGCGAAGACCGGAATAGAATGTGATTTAGACCCGACAAGTTTGAAGACTTGTACAATATGGGCAAACTAAACACATTCTGGATTTTGAGACAAAAATGATAAGGTTTGACCCGTTTCGGTCAATTTATGCAAACTAGTTACATAAACCGAACCGAATACGAAAAATGCATAACGGGTAACCATAAGTGTCATATACAGGTTTCCTAAGCTAATATGCCTTAAATATGTTGTGACATCAGTAGGATATCTTCTATTATGCTCGAAATGGATTTAAACTCAAACTATGCCCCGTAGGGGCATTTTGGTCATTTTAAGGGTTATAAAAGAGTTTAAATAATAATATGAGTTACAGGTCTGATATAATCAGTAAAAATACTTAATTTAATAAGTTATAACAGTAGGGTGTTACATATATGTAAAATTTATCATTTAAAACCAAACTATGCACCTTAGGGGCATTTTGGTAATTTCACAAAGGCTTAAAAGGTAAAAACTGGAAATCTGAGTTTAAAACTTTTGCTTACTGTTAATATATAAAAATTTACTGAAAATATCAGTAGGCATCAACCTTATATGTTTAAAATAGTTTTAATACATACTATGCGTTAAAAACGCCTAAAAAGGCGATTTTGAGCTATTTCCAGGTTTTTAAAGGAAAGCTGATATTTTTATTATTCCAAAAGGCTCAAAATGTTTTATTTATCATATTAGATCAGTAGAAAAAGGTTCGGTATCAAAATAATTTGTAAAACTCATTTTATAGCCCAAAAGGGCAAAACCGGCAATTACCGAATCATGCATAGAACTCTATGTTATGCTCAGCCTAAAATTAAATAAAAATATTTAAAAATCCAAAAATATTATATTACATCAGTGGGTAAAAATTTTGGTATCAAAAATCGGGTTTAGATAGGCTATATGCTAATTACGCCGTTTATTTAATAAAAAAGCTTTCTAATTACGCTAATGAGCATAACTCCTAATCTATACCTCAAACTGATGTCAAATTTTAGGGAAAAGTTTATAAATCAGTAACTAAGGTTTCTATTCTTTTACATTTTCAAAAATCACGTTTTAAGGTCATAGGGGCATAATAGTCAACATTTAAGCATTTAACTGAAACATGCATATGAATCGGATAACTAATGAACCAAGTTGTATAATCTCAGAGAGTTATACTTATATGAAACCTGGTCCAAATAAAGCTCTAAGGCAATTCTAAACCTTGCTTAAGCGGGTCAGAACTGAAAGTCAAAGCAGAAGTCAAATTATGCGACTTTCGGTTCCGAACTGAGCTTAAACTGAAAATTGTCGGGTTGAACATGTTTAGACATGTTCTTACATTAATTACCAAGTTATATTAATGATAAAACAGGTTGCATGGATCCTACATTGCTAATTATGTATTAATTTGAAAATAAGCTTTCTGTTGACTTTTTAAGATTAACTTTGACCCGACAATTGACCTAGTTAGAATGAGAATCAGAGGGTGCCCTTTTAAGGGTTTATTGCCCACGTAATTACCAACTCATAGGTACTTTCAATTCGAAATTTGACTGGACAATTATTGATTAATCACGAAGTCAAACTCTTATTATGACGGTTTGACTTTAAGCTAATTAACTAAGCTAAACTGAATTAAGAAAGGTTAAGGACACTTACAAGGGTCCTAAGCACGACTAGGAATCCTAAGAAAGCTTGTTGCTGATCAGGGGAGCTCCAGAAATGAAGTTGTGAAGCTTGCAAATGTATGAACTCAAAGTTGCAACAAAAGGGCTCCTTATATATGCATTTTGATCACTTAGGATCATGCCAAAGAGATCTACAATTGTTTCCTGATCAAGACAAGTGCCCCCTATGCATGAAATACCATTGGGGCAGCCCCTGGTATGTAAAAACAAGGTTTAAATTTGGTTACACAGCTGAAACTGGCACCTGTGCACGTTTTTCTGATGCTGGGAGGTCCAGGCGGCCCGCGTAAGAGACCACCCAGGTCTTACGCGGCCGGTATGAGTGCCGGGTTCAGGTTAACAAGTTTCAGCTTATTGCATTTTTGGTCCCTGGTCCTTTATAACGTGGTTTTAAGTTCCAATTTTGCATTTTCAGCCCTCTAACTTGATTTTTAAGGACCTTAAGACTTATACAAACTTTGTTAAGTCCTTGGATAACTTTGTGATCACCCGAAAAGTCATAAATTTCAACGTTGACGCTTTTAACGCCTCGTATACGGATATCGTCATAACTTTCTCATACTTTATCGAAACCTCATGAAATTTTAATCACATATTCTAGTGAGCATAATTAACTATTACAAAGCTTCGGGTTCGCTAAAAGGTCACTTAGAGGTATACTTTCAACATGTTGACACATTTAACCCCTGTAGTTTGTAATCTCTCACTTTCTTCCACAATTAGCTTCGTATGATCCATGATTAATTCGTTTAAGGGTATAAACATCATGTAGGGTTATTGCAAAGTATATTTATCCATTGTTGACACATTGAACCCTTATATTAACATAATTTCCTTGTTTGTCAACTTTAGTCCCTCTTAAAGTAATCTTTTACACGTTTAAAGCTTATGACACGTGTCGATACATTATTGGACATAAATTTTCGAGGTGTTACATCCTCACCCCCTTAAAAGAAATCTCGACCTCGAGATTTACTGAAACAAATGAGGGTATTTTTCTTTCATTGTGGATTCTACCTCCCACGTATACTTGGGACCCCTACGAGCATCCCATTTAACCTTTACAATCGGCACTTGCTTCCTTCGAAGCTTCTTAACCTGTCGATCCTCGATCGACAAGGGTTTTTCCACAAATTTCAAGCTCTCATCTATATGCACATCCGTATGTGGCATGACTAGCGACTCATCAGCTAGACATTTCTTTAGATTGCAGATGTGGAATACATTGTGAATACTACTGAGCTCTTCAGGCAAGTTTAACTTATAAGCCACTGATCCGACACATTCGATGATCTCAAATGGTCCTATGTACCTTGGGCTTAACTTACCTTTCTTACCAAATCGCATCACTCCCTTCCAGGGTGATACTTTAAGTAAAACCTTATCACCAACCTCAAACTTTAGAGGTTTACGCCTTAAGTCTGCGTAGCTTTTCTGCCTGTCCCTGGCAGCTTTGAGACGATCTCTTATCTGCACAATCTTGTCTGTCGTCTCCAGGACTATATCAGGTCCTGTTAGTTGGACATCTCCAACTTCTGCCCAGCAAACGGGCGTTCTGCACTTTCTTCCATACAAAGCTTCAAACGGCGCAGCCTGAATGCTTATATGGTAGCTATTGTTATAGGAAAATTCAATCAATGGCAGGTGGTTATCCCAATTACCACCTAAGTCAATCACACATGCACGAAGCATGTCTTCCAAAGTTTGGATGGTACGCTCACTCTGCCCGTCCGTCTGAGGATGGTAAGCCGTACTAAAATTTAAGCGCGTGCCCAAAGATTGTTGGAAACTTTTCTAAAAATGTGATGTGTATCTAGTATCTTTGTCAAAGATAATAGACACTGGTACGCCATGCAGAGATAAAATCTTATCTACGTACAATTGGGCTAACATATCGGAGCTATAAGTCTCCTTAATGGGTAAGAAATGTGCTGACTTAGTCAGTCTATCTACTATCACCCATATAGTTTCATTTCCTTTCCTTGTCTTTGGCAACTTGGTGATGAAATCCATCGTCACCATCTCCCACTTCCAGGTGGGAAGTTCAGGCTGTTGTAGCAAACCTGACGGTTTCTGATGTTCAGCTTTGACTTGAGCTCACGTCAAACATTTGGCTACATAGGTAGCTATAGACTTCTTCAAGCCTATCCACCAATAATTTGCCTTCAGATCCTGGTACATCTTATCAGCTCCAGGATGAACGGAGTACTTAGAACTGTGGGCTTCCTGGAGGATAACATCCCGAAGTCCTCCATAAATTGGAACCCATATTCGTCCATTTAACCTCAGAATTCCGTCCTTGCCATAGGATAATTGTTCTTCAGTTACTCCTAGCTTTTCATTAGGATAGTTAGCTTCTAGTACAGCTTCCTTCTGTGCAGCTAACAACCTTTCAATCAAACTATTCTTTAACTCAATGCTCTTGGCATTGATTCTTATAGGCTTCACTCTTTCCTTTCTACTTAAGGCATCGGCAACCACATTTGCCTTGCCTGGATGGTATCTTATCTCACAGTCATAATCATTCAAAGTTTCCATCCATCGTCGCTGCCTCATGTTCAAATCCTTCTGATTGAACAGATGTTGAAGGCTTTTGTGATCAGAGTAGATCACACACTTAGTTCCATACAAATAATGCCTCCACAGTTTTAGTGCAAATACCACGACACCCAACTCCAAATCATGGGTGGTGTAATTCTTCTCGTGCACTTTTAACTGTCGAGAAGCATAGGCAATAACTTTGCCTTTCTGCATAAGCACACATCCCATACTTGTGTGCGATGCCTCACAATATACCACAAATTCATCAATTCCATCTGGCAACGTCAGTACCAGAGCGTTGCTCAATTTCTGCTTAAGAATGTCAAAGGATTCCTGCTGCTTAGGACCCCAGTCAAACTTAATATTCTTACGGGTTAATGAAGTTAGGGGCGCAACAATCCTTGAGAAGTTTTCTATAAATCGCCTATAATATCCTGCTAAACCTAGAAAGCTACGAATCTCTGTAGGAGTCTTTGGCTCTTACCAATTCATGACAGCTTCAACTTTGGCGGGATCTACTTGGATACCACGCTCACTAACAACATGTCCAAGGAATTGGACTTCACGAAGCCAGAATTCACACTTTGAAAACTTGGCATAGAGCTTTTCTTGATGTAGAAGTCTAAGAATACAACGAAGATGTTTCTCATGGTCAGCTTGGTTCTTCGAGTAAATAAGGATGTCGTCAATGAATACGATGATAAATTTATCCAATTAGGGCTTGCATACGCGGTTCATAAGGTCCATGAATGCTGCTGGTGCATTAGTGAGCCTAAAAGGCATCACTAGGAACTCGTAATGACCATAACGAGTTCTAAATGCAGTCTTGTGTACATCTTCATCCTTAACCTTCAGTTGATGATAGCCTGATCTCAAGTCGATCTTAGAGAAGTAACTTGCCCCTTGTAATTGATCGAACACATCGTCGATCCTGGGCAATGGATATCTATTCTTGATAGTGACCTTGTTAAGCTCGCGATAATCGATGCATAGACACATCGATCCATCCTTCTTCTTTACAAACAGGATTGGTGCTCCCCATGGAGATGAACTAGGACGAATGAAACCTTTTGCCAACAACTCGTCTAGCTGAGTCCTCAACTCTTTCATCTCTGTTGGTGCCAACCTGTAAGGTGCCCTTGCAACAGGTGCTGCTCCTGGAATAATGTCAATTTTGAATTCTACTTGCCTATCTGGTGGCAAACCAGGTAGTTCTTCACGGAAAACTTCTGGGTACTCAGAAATGACGGGAATATCTTCAATCTTAGGCTTTTGCTCATCTATAGTTACCTGTGCCATATAAATGACACAACCCTTCTTCAAACACCTAGATGCCTTGAGCATAGACACTTGCTCAGGCAGTCCATACTGAGTATCTCCCTGAATGGTAAGTGGCTCACCAGACAGAGTCTTGACCACTACTTGCTTCTTGTTGCAAACAATCTGGGTCTGGTTACGAGATAACCAGTCCATGCCTATAACTATATCGAAACCGGCTAACTTCAAAGGAAGTAAGGACAAAGGAAAAGAGTGGTTCCTAATGGATATGAAACATCCATCTAATACGGTTGATGCGGTTTCTATGGTACCATCGGCTAATTCAACCTCATATTTTATGCTTAGGGTTCTAACATGTAGGTTTAACAACTTACAAAACTTATCATCAACAAATGACTTATCTGCTCCAGAATCAAATAACACCCTTGCATAAACATCATTAATAAGGAAGGTACCTGTTATGACATTATCATTCTGGATCGCCTCCTGTGCGTTCATCTGGAAGACCCGAGCATTGGTCTTTTTCCCTTCCTCGGCTTTCTTAGCAAACTTTGGGCAGTTAGACTTGATATGCCCTTTTTCATTGCAGTTATAGCACGTAGCATCCTTGATTTTTTACAGTCTAAGGTTTTGTGCTCAGAAGATTTACAAATCCTACAAGGCCTTGGCTGCGACTGGGATTTCGACTCGAATCTGCACTTCCCGAAGTGGTGCTTCTTACAGATTTTACACTTGGGCTTATCACCCGACTGATGACCATCCTTTTTAGTTCCAAAACCCTTTTTGTGGTCATTGTTTCCCTTACGCTTCTTGTCTGAACGTCGTGAGTTGTCATCCTCATGCTTCCTCTTCTCAGCGTCTGTGTTTCTCAGCGATCTCTGCCTGACCGCGTCCAAAGTAAGGGACAATAATATATCAGCTGCAGACCAAAAAGTAGCTGGTCTGGAGGCCTTCACACTCGCCTTGATCTCTGGGGCTAAACCCCCAATGAAACGAGCTATCCTTTTGGGTTCCGGGGTCACTAAATACGGAACCAGTCTTGACATAGTGTTGAAGCTTGTAAGGTAGGCTTGACAATCTAGGTTTTTCATAACCAAAGACAAGAAATCAGACTCAATCTTTTTGACCTCGTGATGAGGGCAGTAGTTTTCCTTAATAAGAGTAACAAACTGATCCTAGGTCAGATTGTACAATGGGATCTTCCCAGTGGCTTGAATCAAAGACCTCCACCCCGCTATCTACTACAGTGTCCATCTCATCTAACCATGACATGCAGTCAACTGCTCCTTTCTCCCCAGTAAAATCCCTGGGTTTGCATGAAACAAAGTACTTATAGGTGCAACCTTTAGCATGTGGTTCTTGGTTTGGTACAACTTTCTTAGATGGAACACTCCTCTGGTTCGTTGAGTGATGGGAATCACTCTTGTGAGCAGTATGAGTCTTTGAGGGTGGTTTAGAGTGTGGTACAGATTGGGTCCTGACATGCGTACCACTGGATTCATTGAACTGCCTTTCCAAAGCTCGCGTCAGAGCATTATCTATTAATGCTTGTAATTCTGCTCCTGCTATATTGACTCTGGAGGTGTCATGATTATCTCTGGGGTGGCTGTTGGCTTTGTTTGACCCGGCCATGTAGCTTGTTTGCTATATAAAATAATGATTTTAACTCATTCAGAGGTCTATAACAGTTTTATCATTCTAGATGATTTATTAATCATGGTATCTAAGAACCATTATTGATTAATTTGCTAAGCATATATATATTCAGGATATTATAATAATCCTTAGTCAGAATTAAAAATATATTAATGGCAAAAAGGCCTAGTCACAAGGACAGTTTTTAAATCTTTATTCATGATCTTATATGGTCATGGTATTGAGGTTTTAATTATAATTCATTACCTCTTCTTAACAGGGGGTCGAAGACCACGACTGTCTTTTGTCTTATATGACAATGAGTATAGCCCGTAGGCGTTATATCCCTAATGGATGTTTTAATTAATTAATGTATTTGGGAGAATCCAATATAAGGATTACTCATGTGATTTTATCGAATCACATTTTGTCAAGAGTGTTAACATGTTTTCAGAGGTTAACAAGGATTGGAACCTTTTGAATAGGTTTTACCATCTTGGCCATGTCTGTAACGACATATAGACTAGGTTTTACCTCTAAGATTCTTTTTAATATTTAACGCAAAACAATCCTAAATTGAGGTGTTAATAAGGATCTGAATCTAATTTTGGGACTACCATTTTGGCCCTGTCTTAAGATGACACATGGCTAGGTCTTGTCCTTTTTAGATTTTTATCATTTTATTATAATGATAGGTCTTATAAAAGGGAATGTTATATTTTCATTTACTTTACATATTATATTTATGTATATAATTTAATAAAAATGAAAATTTAAATTAAATCGTACCACTACAAAATTAACCAAGTACAGATTTGCCCTAAACGGGACTTCTACAAGAATAACATGCCCGCGCAGGGGCGAAACAAACTAACATACCCACGCAGGGGTTAAACAGAAAAACATGCCTACGCAGGGGCGGAATACTTGAAAGACATGCCCACGCAGGGGCAGAATACATAACAAATGTCCACGCAGGGACATGATTACAACATTAAAAACAAACAAACAAATAAAGGATTTTAATGATCCTTCTTACTTTTTCCCTTGATTAAGTTTGCCAGACTCTTGAACATTCCACGGTTTTGCCTGTGGTCTTCCCACACTTCCTGCCACACCTCATTAATCCTTTGAATGATCTCCTGATGCTGTGGCAGCGACATTGCTGGCGGCTGCGGGGGTTGCTGATATAGTGGAGGTTGAGGAGGTGGCGGTTGATGATACCCATATGGTAGGTACCCATAGTGTGAGTATCCGGCTTGATATGGGATCCCAAAGGATCCTTCCGGATGGTGGGCATTGTAGTTTGCCGCTGCTACAAGGTAAGGGTCGGCCTCTGCATAGTTGTAGTTTGTGTGGACCGGCTGCTCAAAGTGGTTATATGCTGTCGCACCGGTGTATGTAGGAATTGAGTCTCCAAAACCCAATGGTGGTGGCGCGACAGGCGCAGAGTTTACTTCCGAGACGGGGTTTGAAGATCCACCCATCTGCGGGTCTTCATGGAGTGGCGAGTAGCGGCTGCCACTAGTAGGTTGAGGGGTGCTGATTCGCACTCCTCCTCGCACGGACATCCGTGCGGTTGTTCTTCTTCTCCTCGGTGGCTCCGGGGGCTGTTGCTGGACTGGCGGTGGTGGCGGAGTGACCGCGACATAACGAGAATCCTCAGAGGGATCCTGCTGTGGCTGCTGCGGCTGTGGTGAGTTGTGGTAACTGGGAGTAAACACCCAGTCGATCTGTCGGAACCTTTCTTCATAGCTGTCAGGACCATTATAAGGTGATCCCACGAAAGGTCACCCATCCGAAATTTCGATGGGGTGGTTAGGGGTTCCAGATGGTGGCTCTGCAGGATCGGTGTCCTCGTCCATGTCCATTGCATGGTAACCAGAGAAATGGTCTTCAGGTCATAGTGGGTTAAAACCCACTGGTTCTCCAAGGTAGTTTGCCGGGTTGAACCGGCTCTGGAAAAAGGGCGTTGGGTCATCAAAAGGTGAGTTGTGACCCTGGAGAGGAATGTAAGATTGGTGGGAATTATGGGGCTCATTTTCAGAGTAAGGCCCAAAGGAGTTTTGAAACAAAGGGGAGGAGCTCAACGAAACTGAGCGCCTTGCTGGTTCAGTATAGGTCCTCCAGTTATCTTGAGGACTCGGGTTAAGTGAATCTGATGGTGTTCACCGGTGCGAAGGCCCGGCCTCATGGTCATTCGGGGCGACGTGTGGCCCCTTGCCTCTTCCTCTCCCTCTTACTCTTGGTGGCATCTTTTAACCTGTCAACATAAACAAAGATAACAACAAGGGATATATATAAAAGATAAAATAATAACAAATCGGGATTTGTCCTAAGTTCTTTGTCTAGACACGAAAATTTAGGAATGTGCAACTGTGTAACTGAGATTAAACACAAAAGGCTAGTGTTTAATTCACTCAGTGTTGGCTCTGATACCAACCTGTCACACCCCGATATTTCCATGTATTATCGGTGGGCCCGGTGGGGAGTATCGTGACGTAGTTGATATCATCATAGTCAAACAACACAATTTTAAATGCATAGCGGAAGCAAAAGATAGATTTATTTCAATTGAATAAAATTGTAATATTAAGTATCACAACATAGTTGAAACGGATCACAGGCGGATCAAATAAACAGAAAACGTAGTTCAACAGACTCAAAATGCATCCAAGCTTGCGAGACTCTTAATGATGCTAAGGAGAGGCCAGCCTATTACGCGTAGTACCTGCACTTAACCTTTTTGGGAAAATACGTCAGTTTACACTGGTAAATACAATTAACTGTCTCATTTTGAAAAGGTTTAGAAAAATGATTTGAATGCACAAGGCACAAAATATTTTATAACTTGGGATAATTATTTATATATAAACTTGTAAAAGAATTACATGTTTCTTATGCGTTCAGTAGTCCGAGTTGACACCGGGTTAGAGCTTAATAGACACACCACATGATATAGTCCCGCGGCGGGTTATTCCCGAAACCGGCGGTTATACCTTATTATTTATATATGCACTAACGGGTTACGCCTACACCCGCGTGCTTAGGTCGTGGCCATTTCGTAAAATGATGCCAAGGATATCCGGGACATGGTCATTAATCCCCCAAAGGCTTTAAGCAAACAAAACAATTTAAACGGGACATTTCAATAAATTAATCTTCATACAATTAAAAATTCAATGCCCGACCAAGCGGTATTTTATATACCGTACCCCAAGCCCGTATAGGGAAAATAAGTTAAAAGTATTTACCTTTGCAAGTATAAATCACAAATAGCAAGTGCGTGTAGCTTTTACCGGGTCTCCTATTCTGGAACAAAGGTTTTTAATAACCTATTAGATTTCCTAACGGGTCTTTAATTAAGCCTAAACTTAGACCGGTTAGTTTTAAAGGAAGATATGGTTCAAACGCACGATTAAGCGAAGACCGGAATAGAATGTGATTTAGACCCGACAAGTTTGAAGACTTGTGCAATATGGGCAAACTAAACACATTCTGGATTTTGAGACAAAAATGATAAGGTTTGACCTGTTTCGGTCAATTTATGCAAACTAGTTACATAAACCGAACCGAATGCGAAAAATGCATAACGGGTAACCATAAGAGTCATATAAAGGTTTCCTAAGTTAATATTCCTTAAATATGTTGTGACATCAGTAGGATATCTTCTATTATGCCCGAAATGGATTTAAACTCAAACTATTCCCTATAGGGGCATTTTGGTCATTTTAAGGGTTATAAAAGAGTTTAAATAATAATCTGAGTTACAGGTCTGATATAATCAGTAAAAATACTTAATTTAATAAGTTATAACAGTAGGATGTTACATATATGTAAAATTTATCATTTAAAAACAAACTATGCACCATAGGGGCATTTTGGTAATTTCACAAAGGCTTAAAAGGTCAAAACTGGAAATCTGAGTTTAAAACTTTTGCTTACTGTTAATATATAAAAATTTACTGAAAATATCAGTAGGCATCAACCTTATATGTTTAAAATAGTTTTAATACATACTATGCGTTAAAAAAGCTTAAAAAGGCGATTTTGAGCTATTTCCGGGTTTTTAAAGGAAAGTTGATATTTTTATTATTCCAAAAGGCTCAAAATGTTTTATTTATCATATTAGATCAGTAGAAAAAGGTTTTGTATCAAAATAATTTGTAAAACTCATTTTATAGCCCAAAAGGGTAAAACCGACAATTACTGAATCATGCATAGAACTCTATGTTATGCTCAGCCTAAAATTAAATAAAAATCTTCAAAAATCCCAAAAATATTATATTACATCAGTGGGTAAAAAGTTTGGTATCAAAAATCGGGTTTAGATAGGCTATATGCTAATTACGCCGTTTATTTAATAAAAAGCTTTCTAATTACGCCAATGAGCATAACTCCTAATCTAGACCTCAATCTGATGTCAAATTTTAGGGACAAGTTTATAAATTAGTAACTAAGGTTTCTATTCTTTTACATTTTCAAAAATCACGTTTTAAGGTCATAGGGGCATAATAGTCAACATTTAAGCATTAAACGGAAACATGCATATGAATCGGATAACTAATGAACCAAGTTGTATAATCTCAGAGAGTTATACTTATATGAAAACTGGTCCAAATAAAGCTCTAAGGCAATTCTAAACCATGCTTAAACGAGTCAGAGCTGAAAGTCAAAGCAGAAGTCAAATTATGCGACTTTCGGTTCCGAACCGAGCTTAAACTGAAAATTGTCGGGTTGAACATGTTTAGACATGTTCTTACATTAATTACCAAGTTATATTAATGATAAACCAGGTTGCATGGATCCTACATTGCTAATTATGTATTAATTTGAAAATACGCTTTCTGTTGACTTTTTAAGATTAACTTTGACCTGAGAATTGACCTAGTTAGAGTGGGAATCAGAGGGTGCCCTTTTAAGGGTTTATTGCCCACGTAATTACCAACTCATAGGTACTTTCAATTCGAAATTTGACTGGATAATTATTGATTAATCACGAAGTCAAACTCTAATTACGACGGTTTGACTTTAAGCTAATTAACTAAGCTAAACTGAATTAAGAAAGGTTAAGGACACTTACAAGGGTCCTAAGCACGACTAGGAATCCTAAGAAAGCTTGTTGCTGATCAGGGGAGCTCCAGAAATGAAGTTGTGAAGCTTGCAAATGTATGAACTCAAAGTTGCAATTAAAGGGCTCCTTATATATGCATATTGATCACTTAGGATCATGCCAAAGAGGTCTACAACTGTTTCCAGATCAAGACAAGTGCCCCCTATGCATGAAATACCATTGGGGCAGCCCCTGGTATGTAAAAACAAGGTTTAAAGTCGGTTACACAGCTGAAACTGGCACCTGTGCATGTTTTTCTGATGCTGGGAGGTCCAGGCGGCCCGCGTAAGAGACCACCCAGGTCTTACGCGGCCGGTATGAGTGCCGGGGTCAGGTTAACAAGTTTCAGCTTATTGCAAAGTATATTTCTCCATTGTTGACACATTGAACCCTTATATTCACATACTTTCCTTGTTTGTCAACTTTAGTCCCTCTTAAAGTAATCTTTTACACGTTTAAAGCTTATGACACGTATCGATACATTATTGGACATAAATTTTCGAGGTGTTACACTTGAGCAAATGATAGCACCCCAACCACAACCACCATTTCCTGACCAACCAATGGAAATAGAGAACCCTGAAAATCAAGTAGAAATGCATGATTTTAACCCGGAGGAGATACCTAGGGTACCCGCACCAAATCCCTTAGATCCAAATTTCGAACCATGGTGGGACGACAATAGGGACTATGTGCAACGATACCCGATACACGAAGACATGCCCATGTCGAACCTAGGAGCCTACCCAGGGTTGGACCCTCTAGATCCCTATTACGATAACGATGTATACATTAGGGAGATTTTAGAGAATCCTTACCCATTTCAGGCACCTAGACCTCCATACCAGGAACCCGCACCCCAGATTCCAAACCCAGTCCTAGAACCTGCACCCACAATGAGTGCAGAAAATGTATAAGAACTCAGGACATTTGGTGAGGAAATCTTAGAGATTAGTGAAAGGATGAGACAGGTGGGAGAGCGACTCGTCTGGAAGTACGACGAGCGCATTATGGATTTCTGGATGAATCCATATCCTTGAATGTGATGGTAGAGATGGTAGTAATAGTATAA
This sequence comes from Helianthus tuberosus, assembly GCA_030545235.1. Taxonomy (NCBI): domain Eukaryota; kingdom Viridiplantae; phylum Streptophyta; class Magnoliopsida; order Asterales; family Asteraceae; genus Helianthus; species Helianthus tuberosus. The sequence continues at coordinate 17,412,829 of CM060400.1, forward strand.
TAATAATATAATAATAAATATGTGTGTATGAAAAAAAAACTACGGATGGCTACTACTAGTAGTGTAGTTTTAAATTTCAGTCGGTATTGTAATTTTATTTCCAGTATCGGTTTGTAGTAGATGCATATTATATAAAAATAGAGTAAATAAGCAATGATCGACGCTTTTCACCAAAATGCGTGTCATGTGATCGGCCATATTAAATATTATTTTGTGATATTAATACGTGGAAAATGTTTAAAATTCAGATGGACAACGAAGTGAATCAGGAAAACCAGAATGATAACATCCAGAATGACAATAACCCAAATAATGAGAATCCGAACAACAATAACAATGAAACCCAAGTGGATAATAGTGCCATCCAACACATAGTGGCACAAGGAATAATAGATGCAATGTCATTTACTATTCAAACTGTTAAAGAGGCTGATAATAAAAGTAAACATAGCAGTAAGCGACCAATTGAACCGGAACACAGCATGAACAATGGACCTGTACTTCAAGTGCCCATTCCCAAAAGAAGAAGAACCATGCCTTATGGTTGTTCTTATAAAGAATTCTGGTCCTGTGATGCGCGTGTGGTGTTATAGGTTTTTATGTATATTTTTAGCCCTTTTTACACGTTAGTCAAGTTTTAAATTTATAAAACACGATATTTTACTAACACCAAACACACATATGGGCAAGTGCACCCATCGTGAGCGTAGTATAGTGTTGGCAAGATACCGAGGTCGTCCAAGGATACAAGAGCTTTTAATACCGGTTTATCCTCAACGTCTAACCAAATCAAAAGTTTAGAAAAAGGTTTTAAACTAGAAAATAAAAACTTAAAACGCTGAAAAATAAAAATAAAAGTAAAAACAGATAGACAAGATGAATCACTTGGATCCGACTCGCGTTTAGTGTAACCATTGATTATTTTCGCACTTTTGCACTTTTTAAGAGATTATCTTAGTTATAGTAGTAGGCCCCTCTTTTGAAGGTGACGTTACCCTCAACCCAGTAGTTTGAGTCAACAAGGATAGAATCCTAAAGGGTTGGATTATTGAAAGATAATTAATTAAGTTATTAATGCGTAATGTGGTAGGCCCCTCTTTTGAAGGTGACGTTACCCTCGGCTAAGTAGTTTGAGTCAGCAGGGATACAATCCTAAATAGCCGGGTTAATGTTTTAATAGTAGCTTACATATGAGGGGATCAAGGAGTTCGAACCCCCGCCATCCAATACCAGTGGGTATTGAAGGAGGTCCTACTAAAGTTAACCTAGGTCCTTGCAGGATCTATACACCGAACAAGGCAAGACTCTTACCAAACCATTCCCTTAACCCCCGACCAGGTAGCCAACATATCTCCATATAGACCGTGGAGATATGAATGGTGAAAATCTTTTATTTTATATAGACAGTAAAATAATGCCAAGACACCACATACAAATGATAAGGAAGATTCACCTTCAACATAAGAAACTAGTTATTAAAGTCATTAATACATAACCAAATAAAAAGTGTGAAAAGATTAAAAATAAAAAGTATTACACTAGACACTTGTCTTCACCAAGTGATGTAAGAGACTTAGGCAAACATGGCCTTTGATTGTCAAGAACTCTTACGATCAATCTTGGATCCCGAGACTACTCACACACTCTATGATGGATGATGGTGGTGGATGTGGGTTGTGATGGTGGTGGTGGGTGGGTGAAGTGTGAGAGAGGTGGTTTGCCAAGGGATGGTTTGCAAATGAGCCAAGCACCCCTATTTATAGCCTGTCAGAAGCCCGGACACGGCCCCGTGTCCACCCATTTTCTCTTTCTTCATTAAATGCAGTTTGTCTGCATTAGTTGACCACGCCCCCGTGTCCGCTGGGCACGACCCCGTGTGCAGAAGCGTATCTGTACTATCAAGATTTTCCTAGATTCTGCGAATCTTATAGTTGACCACGGCCCCGTGTCCGCTGGACACGCCCCCGTGGTGGGTGATAGAAGCTTCTATAACTTTGTCTTTTCTACAGACACTTGGGTACGCCCCCGTGCTCATTGAGCACGGGGCGTGTTCAGCCTTCTGTTCTATTGTTTTTGCTTGGGAAGATGCTGTCAGGGGGTCGGGCATGCCACGTTTATTCCTTTTCTTGTATTTATGTTAGATTTAGCTGCCTTTTTGCTTCTTTTGTTCATTTGAGCTCATTTAATCCTGAAAATACAAAAGGAAGACAAAAACACACTTTTTCCAACATTAGTACTAAAAAAGGGTTAGTTTTATGCCACATTTGATGTTATTTATATGTTGCATTTTGCGCACATCATCCTGCAAACCAATAGAATTTTCGGGCAATGAAGGACCCATTGCAGCTCTACGCTGGATAGAAAAGATTGAGGCAGTTTTAAAAATAAGTAAATGTGCAGAAGAGGACAAAATAATGTTTGCTTCCAATCTGTTTAAGAACTCAGCCTTAGAATGGTGGAACACTATCCTCCAGTCAAGAGGAAGTGATAGGGTATACAACATGGAATGGGAGGAATTTAAAAATATGGTAGAAAGAAAATTTTGCCCTCCCAATGAAAAGGAACAAATAGCGAATAAGTTTCTGAACCTTAGGATGACTGGAGTAGATAGTAAGGGTTTAACTACTACATTCTTTGAATATGCTAGAATAGTGCAAACTCTTGCATCACCTGAACCGGTATTGATCTCCCATTACATCTGGGGATTAATCGGGGAGATTAGGCATGTGGTCAAGGCAGCTAGACCTCAAACCATAAAAGAAACAGTAGAACTAGCAAATACCTTGACAGATGAGTTAGTACGTACACGAGAAGAAGACCAGAGAAGGAACCTAGCTCAAAGGCTTACCCAAGAATTTCGTTATGGAAATTCCAATCGTAGAAACGTGGGTTCTACCTCTGCGCCCTACTGCAAGGCTTGTAAGAAGAAGCATTCGGGAAAATGCTCCACTCACTGCAATTTCTGCAAGGCACCAGGGCACAAGGAAGAAGATTGCAGGAGGAAATCTTGTAATGGACTGCGTTTCAACTGTGGAGAAAAAGGTCACATCAAGCCAAACTATCCGAAATTGGACCCAACTACGAATAACAAGAACACTAAAAATTCTAGAGCATTTGTTCTGACGGCAGATGAAGCTAAATGATTCTGGATGTGATAGCCGGTACGTTTCTAGTTAATGATATTTTTGCTAAAGTATTATTTGACTCTGGTGCAAACCAAAGCTTTATTAATACTTTGTTTTTCAAACTTCTTAATCAATCATTAACTAAACTCCCACAAGAATGTCTAGTAGAGACAGCCAATGGGGAAACCGTTAGGATTTCTGAAATCTTGCAGGGAGCAAGAATAGAAATTTTAAACCAAAAGTTTATTGCAAACCTTTACCCAATGAATCTGGCAGGATTTGTTGTTGTATTAGGAATGGATTGGTTAATAGCCAATAAAGCCAGTATTTTATATGATCAAAAGTCACTCCAAGTAAATTCACCAAGGGGTGAAAAGATCACAATTAAAGGAGATAAACCATCTAGATCCACTAAATTCATTTCTGTAATGAAAACAGCAAGTTGTATAAGAAAAGGATCTATAGTGTATTTGATTTCTATAATCATTAACACTAAAGGAAAAGAACTAAAAGATATTCCAGTAGTGTCTCAGTTTTCAGATGTGTTTCCAGAAGAATTACCAGGACTACCGCCAGACAGGGAAGTCGAATTCAGAATCCACCTACTACCAGGGACAACACCAATTGCCAAATCACCTTACCGTTTGGCACCCGCAGAAATACAAGAACTGAAGAAACAATTAGACGAATTGTTGGAGAAAGGATTCATACAACCAAGTTCATCGTCGTGGGGAGCGCCAAATTTATTCGTTAAAAAGAAAGACGGATCAATGCGTATGTGCATTAACTATCGTGAATTGAACAAGGTCACGATTAAGAATCGGTACCCATTACCGAGAATCGATGATCTGTTCGATCAACTGCAAGGAGCTCGATTTTTCTCTAAAATCGATTTAAGGGCAGGATATCATCAATTAAAGGTACAGGAAGAGGACATTCCTAAGACCGCATTTAGAACAAGGTATGGCCATTATGAATTTACTGTCATGCCATTTGGTTTAACCAATGCCCCAGCCGCATTTATGGACATGATGAACTGAATATGTAAGCCATATTTGGATAAATTCATAATTTACCTATAGTCTTAAAGTACAAAGTCGGTGGCTACGGCCACCGACAACGCACTCGAAATTACCATTTTGTCCTATTTTCACGACGAAATCACATTTGTTTTCACGAAATCAAAGTGATTTCGTCACTTTGAGAAGGCCTGGCCTTGGGACTTGGTCTTCGTCCAAGATGTAGCAGCCCAACACATAGTCAAAGCCCATGACAAGTCTTCGGCCCAGATGTAAGTGAAATACGGCCCAGTTTCATTTCTGTTGGAAAATGTTTTCACAAATTCAACATAGGACAAGTATGTGACATCACCATGACATCACAATGATGATGTCATGGTGATGTGTAAACGGGAATGGGCTTGCGGCGCTCCGTGCTTCGCGTGTCGAACTCTGGGGCGCACGACGGAGGAATGTCGTGACGTCGGACTTGAGCCGGACCTAACCGAGTCGACCCGAACCGAATTGATGTCGGTGGCTACGACCACCGACAAAGCACTCGAAATTACCATTTTGTCCTATAATAAGTAATAGCCATTTTTGCTCACCGTGCTCTTCTTCTTAATTCGATGGCTGGGCCGCACTTTGTGTCCTTCTTTGGCCCAATTCTCTTTTTGGATACAACTTGGATTATACATATATTTATTTATTATATTCTATTATCTTAAAATAGAAATCACCGAACAGTACATTATCTTACAAAATAAAATTCTGCATTAATTACTAATACTGTCAACATATGTTTGACAAGGGAACTTCTAATTCCATAATTCAGATGCGACGTATAAAAAAATATAATTTTCATATGGATTACAACTATTTATATACGACTTAGTATACAAGATATTCCGTATCTTTTGATATTTCAAAATACCCATATTCTATTCTATACTCTCTTAAAATAGAAAGTCGGTGGCAAAAGCCACCGACCACTACTAAGTTATATAATTTACATTTCTGTTACACACTCAAATGTATTCCTATATTAGTTGGTTGTGTGCTTTGGTTGAGTGTTGGAATGACCTATGTTCGATCCATGTTGTTTGCAAATAATTTTCTTTTTTCTTTTTTTCCACCGTCCACTACTAAGTAATATAGTTTACATTTATAATAGTTGGTTGTCTGCTTTGGTTGAGTGTTGGAAGGATCTATGTTCGATCCATGTTGTTTGCAAATATTTTTTTTTTCTTTTTGAAATTCATTATAAATTTTTATGTTAAACTACTTTCTTTAAACTATATTACGTATCGTTCCTTTACGTTAAAAAAACTATTTTAACGTACATCTTGGTATAAATTTGAGTTTTCTACGTTTCGACGTAAACATTTTTAATAAAAATCGAGTGGGGTTAAATATAATACCTTTCCGTTAAAAAAATCATTTTACGTGCGTATTTTTACGTTCCTGTCGGTCTAAATTCGAGTTATTCTACATTTCGGCGTAAATTTTTTGGAAAACAAGTCACGTAAAATATAATATGTTTTTATACTTATTTTATGATTGTTAATTGCTTCGTAAATTTTGTTCTTAATCGAGTGAAATTTAATTGTGGTTTTTTCCTTTTTTAAAAGCTCTAATTAATATCTTTTTGTTACACGTATATGTTTTTCCTCTATACCCGCTATGTTTTCTATGTATGAGTCGAGTCACCTATAATACGTTATAATTGTACGGTATACATTCGATTTATTTTACTTGACTTTACATTTTTTTCCAATCGCAATGCTTATGTGGGTTACATTAAGTTTAATCGGATACGTCGAAACACACGTTTTTGTGTGGTTCACGCAACACATAACATTTGAACTAATTCATTCGATGTTTACGATATTCAAAATGTGCGATGTACCCGCGCCGCAACGCGCGCGGGCAATATTACTAGTTGTTTTTATTGATGATATTCTCATCTATTCTAAAAGTAAAGAGGATCATGCAAAGCATTTGCACGCACTTTTAAGTTTACTAAGAAAGGAAAAGCTTTATGCTAAGTTTTCAATGTGCGAGTTTTGGTTAGAACAGGTACAGTTTCTTGGACATCTAGTCGATCATGAAGGAATTCATGTGGATCCCATAAAGATCGAGGCGATTACCAAATGGAAAACCCCTGAATCACCAACCGAGGTTAGAAGTTTCTTAGGATTGGCCGGTTACTATAGAAGATTTATTCAAGATTTTTCTAGAATAGTCATTCCCTTAACCAAGTTAACCTGTAAATCCATTAAGTTTGAATGGGGATTAAAGCAAGAAGAAGCCTTTAGAATTCTTAAGCAAAGACTAACCCATGCACCCATACTAGCGTTACCAGAATGAACTGAAGACTTTGTAGTCTATTGTAACGCTTCTAAATTAGGTTATGGATGTGTGTTAATGCAACGACAAAAGGTTATAGCTTACGCATTTAGACAACTTAAGAATCATGAAGAGAATTATTCAACCCATGATTTGGAATTAGGAGCTATAATTTTTGCCCTTAAGATTTGGAGACATTACCTTTATGGTAGTAAGTTTACCATTTTCACAGACCATGAGAGTTTAAGGTATGTTTTCGGACAAAAAGAGTTGAATATGAGGCAAAGAAGCTGGATGGAGATTCTTAGTGATTATGATTGTAATATCCAGTATCATGCAGGAAAAGCTAATGTAGTGGCTGATGCTTTAAGCCGAAAGTATCACGAAAAGCCAAAAATGGTACGTTCTCTTAAATTAAATCTACAAGTAGATTTAAATGAACAAATTAGAAAAGCACAAGAATCAGTAATCAAGGAAGATACTGAAAAATTAAAAGGAATGATTAAAGAATTAGAACAAGGAACAGATGGAATTTGGAGATTCCATAAAAAGAGAATGTGGATACCTAAATTAGGAAACCTACGTCACCGTATATTAGAAGAAGCCCATAAATCTAAGTATACGATGCATCCTGGAAGCGATAAAATGTACCAGGATTTAAGGAAAAATTTCTGGTGGATAGGAATGAAGAAGGATATAGCAGCTTATGTTTCTAAATGTTTAACTTGTTCACAAGTTAAAGCTGAACATCAGAAACCCTCAGGATTGCTGCAACAATTAGAGATGCCATTGTGGAAGTGGAAATTTATAACAATGGATTTTGTTACCAAATTACCCAAAACAAGAAAAGGTAATGATACAATCTGGGTGATTGTAGACAGGCTAACTAGGTCAGCTCATTTCCTACCAATGAAGGAAACTTTAAGTATGGAACAGTTAGCTAAATTGTATGTAAATGAAATAGTTTCATTACATGGAATTCCTTTATCAATTGTTTCTGATAGGGACAGTCGTTTTACCTCTCATTTTTGGACAAGTTTCCAAAAAGCAATGGGAACCAAGTTAAATCTAAGCACAGCTTATCATCCTCAAACGGACGGACAAAGCGAAAGGACAATCAGACAATGGAGGACATGCTTAGAGCTTGTGTAATTGATTTCGGAGGTAATTGGGACAATCACTTACCGTTAATAGAATTTTCTTACAATAACAGTTATCACACCAGTATCAATGCTGCACCATTCGAAGCACTTTATGGACGAAAGTGCTGAACCCTAGTCTGTTGGGCAGAAATTGGGGAAAAGCAACTATCTGGACCAGAGATAGTGCAGGAGACAACCGACAAGATCATTCAAGTCAAGGAACGACTGAAAGCAGCACGTGACCGACAAAAGAGCTATGCAGATAACAGACGTAAGCCGTTAGAATTTCAGGTAGGTGACAAGGTATTACTAAAAGTCTCTCCTTGGAAAGGAGTGGTAAGATTCATCAAAAGGGGAAAGCTAAGTCCTAGGTATGTTGGACCTTTTGAAATTATTAGAAAAATAAGACCTGTAGCCTACCAGCTACAACTGCCAGAGGAAATGGCAGGGATACATGATGTGTTTCATGTATCTAACCTCAAGAAATGCTTAGCTGATGAATCACTGGTAGTATCTCTTAAGGATATAGAGGTAAATGAACAACTTAAATTTGTAGAAATGCCTCTACAGATTGAAGACAGGAAAGTCAAGAACCTCAAGCACAAAAGATTAGTTCTAGTCAAAGTGATATGGGACTCCAAAAGAGGACCAGAATATACATGGGAACTTGAATCCGAAATGCAAAGAAAATATCCACACTTGTTCCAGTAGATCTCGAGGACGAGCTCTAAAACAAGGTGTGGAGGATATAACAACCCTCCTGAATTTTTCTGACACCCTAAAATATATTAAATATCCCAATATGTCTTAAAATACACCCCATACGTGAAAACCGAGCCCAAAATATGATATAGCATTAAAAAATAAAATAAAAACAAAAATTTTATATCACTCGCGGGCCACGTAAGACCACATAAGGGTCTACGCAGGGCGCGATAGCCCGTCAACGCGATGAAACCCTGAGCCGACACGTGTCATCAATGTGTTGAACCTATACTTGTGACCCGGATATGCTACGTCGTAGACCCCCTACTACGCGGGCCGCGTAGCCCTTTGCTACATCTTACGCGGGCCGCGTAAGACCCAAAATCAGGCCCTATATAAGAGGGCATCGGGCCTTCAGTCGAAACTCGCTCAATTCTTTGATCTTTCTCTCAATTTTCACATAGTAAGCATAATACTCGGGTATAATATCCCCCTAAATAACAAAGTTCTGCTCCGTTGTAAGTATCATAACCCTTGAATACGTATTAGATACTCTGCCCGATTGATCTAGGGTTCCGTAACGGCTGTCGTGGTTCTGCCCGACGTAGTCGTTGGAATGCCGTCTCGGGGAGGGTATTACTAATGTTAAAATGGGTTATTATACTAACACGTGTGCATTTTGTGTAAATTATAGATTGTCACCAGGAAACCCTAAAGGATAATCTAAGACAGCAATGTGAGTAATCTCCTTTTTGTAAATTGTTTTTACAAAACCTCACACGATTAATTATATATTAAACAATTATTGAGTATTTGTAAGGATACAATTATCGTCGGTAAGTTGGGGTTTTGTATACAAAATTTGTTACTGCCTTGCGAGGGGTAACATTTCCACAAGTCAGGTTGACAGTACCGTGGGTGGTAATTGATATGACTTGGAAACAAAAGTAATTGCGAGACCGCCCTCAATACTGTACAATGGTTTTTATTAAAACTTGATTAAACTGGGATTCAATCACCAGTATTTCCCACTGACAAAATATTTTTAAACGCGTTTCAGGTAACAAAATGTGAAAGCTAAATAGAAGCCAGCTGGACAGCACTGAAGGCTTGGAAAAGTGGCAATAAAGTTACCTGAAAATAAATAGATGTTTTTATAAAATAGGGTGTATCCCTATGAAAATGTGTGTACTTGAAACTTGGGATTTTCCCATGTATTTAATATATTAAAAGCGTGGTATTTTACTCTGATAAAATATTTCCTAACTACGGTCCTGATGAAAATTCCGCTGCCAAAATAGACAAACACCAGATACCACCAAAACTGGTCGAGGCCGCCCGTTCCCGGGACTGTTAGGGGACTGGGGTTGCGACACAGTAGGTATTTTTACATGATCATTTTCCACCATAGGTTCAGGTGGCGGATCCAGCCCACATTTGTGGGTTCCCAGGAACCCAACGCGTTTGGAAAAAAATGAAAAAAATTAGTGAGAACCTTATAGAATTTAGAAAAAATTAGTGAGAATTAAAAAGAATTTACCAAAAGGAAACCATTAGAATAAAATTCTGGATCCGTCACTGCATAGGTTCACTTGATGTTGGAATAGTTTTGCTTTTTTGAGCTGTTCGGTTTCCTAAAATTTGCCTAAACAAATCAGCGCACAAATGTGTTTTGATATTAAAACATACTGCTCGAGAGTCGAGATGTATAAGATCGTACCACATGTGGCCATCCGTCAACAACAAAGACATCCAATGAGAAGCCATCAGCAGTGGAGAAAGCGTGTGCTTCTTGAATGTTTAATCCAGCCTAACCCCACCCCCACCATCATCCAAACACCCACTCCACCTCAGGGCCCTCCGCCATCGAACCCTAACCGCCGCCTTCCGATTCCACCGGATATTCGAGTTCACGGTAGATCGCCGGCCACCCAACTGCCCAACATCAACTTCATCGTCGATACAACTACATCGCCGGCCACCCAACTGCCCAACATCATCTTCATCGTCGATTTCTTTCTGTATACATATATATATATATATATATATATATATATATATATATATATATATATATATATAGTGGAGAGTTCAAATGAAAAGAATTTTTTTGTAAGAAGAAAAAAAGAAGAAATTTATACCAATAAGAATGCTTTATTTTACTTCATTTAATATAAGTATTTAATGTTACTATAAGGGTACATTGGTAAATCTACATAGGTCATTAATTTCTAGTATTCCTCTTTAATAGGTAACTACATTAAATTTTTTGTAACTTATCTTCAAAATATATATTTTTTCAAAAAAATAAAATAAAATAATTAGGATAAATCACGAGTTGTGTAGGATAAATTACGAGTTGTGTATGATAAATTTCAACGTGTAGGATGGATTTCGAAATATGTAAGATAACTTTTGATGTGTGTAGGAAAAAAAGTTAGTGTTGAGTATACTAGTCTTTATGACTAATTAATTAGTCAAAAAGGATAATAAATGAGATAAGTGAAAAAACTATTTAATGTTTTACAAAATTACCCTTTGTTCTTTTTCTTCTCAATTAAATTTTCTTCTCAAATAAACCTTTTCTCTCTCTCTCTCTCTCTATATATATATATATATATATATAGAGAGAGAGAGAGAGAGAGGAGAGAGCTTTAGAGAGAGTGGATTTATTTCTTTCTGCATCAATTTCTTTCTGCAGATCATAGAGAGAGAAAGAAAAGAGAGAGAAGAGAGAGGGGGGAGAGAGTTTAGAGATGGTGGATTTATTTTTTATTTATAAATATTTTTTTCAAAATAGTCCCTCAATATTAAATATTTACAAAATAGTCTTTGGGATGGTGAAATGATAAGAATGCCCTCATATGAAGGCAGATGACCATATTTAACAAAAAAAACTAACAGGGTTAGGGTTAAAGGACAAAATGTGCAACAAAATTCCCTATAAAGGGCAAACATGTCAAAATTCGTTGAAAAGGACACCGCCTAAAAAAAGTGTTAAGATAAAGGACAAAACGTGTAATTTATCCTAAAAAAAACAAGACCATTTTATGACATTTGAAAGCATGTGTCAAGAAAAAAATATAATGGTTTACAAATTTCAACAAATTTATGACACTCATTTATATGGGTCTTCTTTTTAACGTCATAAAAACAAGACCATTTTATATAATTGAAATCATGTGTCAAGAAAAAAAAATGTTGTGGTTTACAAAATTCAAACAAATTTGTGACACTCTTATTTGTGTGTCATCGTTTTAGAACCATAAAAACATTATATTATCTAACACTACTAGAAAATGAGGGTAAAGCAATCTGTTTCAATTGTGTTGTATTTGACTGTAATGCAACTTCGTTTAACATAAATGTGACATTAAAAGATCTAGTGCAGCCTTTTTCATAAAAAGTTGCAAAACGTTATTGCAATTGCAACCTTTTTATTAAAAAGTTACGAATTTCACTAAAAATAGTAACCTTTTCTTATAATTACAAATTTTCTTGAAATTTACAACTTTTATTAGAAAAGTTACAATTCACTACTAAAATACTGTCTTGTTTCCGACCAAGGTTTTTGTCGAAAAACCTTTGTCGAAAAAGCCTTGTAGGAAAATATTTCCGACAAGTATCCGACTAAATTGGCGACAAATTTCCGAAAAAAAAAGGAAGCTGCTATTTTTTACAAGTACCGACCACAATTTTCCTACAATTTTCCGACCGCCGTTTTCCTACTATTTTCCGACCACCGTTTTCCTACTATTTTCCGACCAAAAGATTCCTATAGCTTTCCGACCACCGTGTACCTACTGTTTTCCGACAACCATGTTCCTACAGTTTTCCGACCATAACCTTTCCACAGTTTTCCGACCAGATTTTCTAATTTCTCTTCCTACCAATTTCTGACTAAAAACTTTTTAATAAAAAAAAGTAAAAAATCCATATTTTTTCTACTAAAAATGCAGAAAAAAAAATCCAATAAAAATCCTAAATACGATACCATTATAAACTAAAGTTCTTCCACAAAATACAATATGGTTTTCCAACTTCAAGTTCAACCACAATATGACACGGTTGTCAAAATAAAAATCCTAAATACGATACCATTATAAACTAAAGTTCTTCCACAAAATACAATATGGTTTTCCAACTTCAAGTTCAACCACAATATGACACGGTTGTCAAATTACAAGTTCAACCACAAAACATGACACCGTTGTCAAATTACAAGTTCAATCGGAAAAGACAACAAACAGAAACTAAACTATGGTGGAGGATTGCTAGGATTACCAAATTGTTTCATAAACTCGGCCATTTTTCGTTGCATATCATCGCTCATTTGTTGTTGCATCTCTTCGACTCGATTTTGTAACATTTCAACGTGGGACTGTTGCGCCTCTTCGAATCATTTATTTTAACCTTTCCACCTGGGATTGCAAGTTCCGCACCTATATAATTGGTAACAACAAACATAATATTAGAAAAAAAATTATACATACATTATATATATATATATAAGTTTATAATCAAAATGGATAAGAGACCATAATCTTTATTCGGTACAAAAAAAGAGTTTGTTATCAAAGTATCATATTTTACACATATATCTTACCAAAAAAATATTAAAAAGTTTTGACCCGAACCCATTTAGATCCGAACCTGTTTTGACCCAACCAAAACAACCCTTTTTTTAATTGACCCATTTTGACCTGACCCAACCAAAACAACCATATCAATTTGATCAGGATTTTTGCTTTACACTTTAAATTCATTACGAAAATTTAGATCTTTTTATTCCATTTACTTTCAGATTGGAATGGTTAACTCAAGGACGTATTATATTTGCACATTTTCATTTGTTTTTTCATATACTTTGATATGGAAGAACAACATTAAAGACAACTCAAACAATAGAACATATCATATCCAACAGTAAGAAACGACTTTTGTTGGCCCAAACGGGTTCGGGTCAACAAAAGTAAAAAAACGACTTTTGTTGGAACGAGTTCGGGTTCCGTCTAATGTTCGTATGCTTTGCGCCTTAGTTGGTAAAGCCCCGGCCGTGCAACGACTTACTGTAAGAAAACTTGTAGTTATTATAACCGTACACCATCATGTCCAGCAACGCGCGACGTCGAATACCCCTAGTTAAATTTAGAAACCCACCCCTATGCATACACATTAATAATAATAATAATAATAATAATAAGAGTAAACTGCCATTTTGGTCCCTGTGGTTTGGCCAGTTTTGCCACTTTAGTCCAAATCTCAAACTTATTACATCCAGGGCCCTGTGGTTTGCATTTTGTTGCCATTTTGGTCCAAATTTCAAATTTGGCCAGATTCTCCTACTTAAACCCTTCTATTTTGTCTTTATCCTCAGGGGCATTTTAGTCATATAGATTTATTATAACTGATTATTGATTAAAAATAATAAAATCAAAATCAATCAACCATCTTCTTCATTTCAACCAGAAAATAAAACCCAGACCCTCTATCACCATCTTCTTCATTTCAACCCTAACACCAAAATCAATCAACCTTAAGACCTGCAATGAACACCCCACCACCACCACCTCCACCACCAGACCTCCACCGACGCACCTCCAGCCCCGCTGCAAAATCACCACCGCCGCACCTCCAACCCTGCTGCAAAACCCCCACCACCGCACCTACTCCCCCATTGTAAAACCCCCACCACCGCACATCCTCCCCTGCTGCACAACCCCCACCACGCACCTCCACCACTACAATCAATCACAAACCACAAAACCCTAAAACTCATCAGCCATCAACCCACCCAAATTCATACCAAACATATCTAAATTTCACTTACCAGGTTAATGTTCCGGAGATGAAGCTAGGGTTCCGGCGAGAATTTCACCAGCAAAAATCACCATGCTCACCTTCAACAAACCCAAAACCATTATTCACTCTATCCACTCTCAAATCACTTCACACCCTCTAATCTCCCTCTTCATCTTCTCCCTTTTCCTCATCCAGATCACCCTCTTCTGTTCCCACTCACCGCCGCCACAACCACTACTCCCACCAACCCACGACAACCTCTGCACCGACGGCACAATCTACGTCTACGACCTCCCACCCATGTTCAACTCCGATTTACTCGGAACATGCGACGATCTGGACCCCTGGTAATGGCAGTGCGGCGTCGCCACCAACCACGGTTACGGCACCACCGCCACCGAGCTCACCGGAATTGTACCAGAAAGTTTAGCATCCCACTGTTCGAGAGAGAGGAGAGAGATGGTGGCAGTGGGATGGTGGTGTTGGCGGCAGTGGGATGGTGGTGGTGGGGATGATGCGGTGGTGGGGGTGGTGGTGTGGTGGTGGTAGTTAAGAGAAGAGAGGTTGAGAGAGAGAAGAGAGAGAGGCAGATGTTGAGAGAGAGAAGAGAGAGAGAGAGAGGCAGATGTTGACTATATAATAAAACCAAAATGACTAAAATACCCCTGACCATAAAGACAAAATAGCAGGTTCTTTTTTGAAAATCTGACCTGATTTCGTTTTTGGACCAAAATGGCAACAAAATGCAAACCACAGGGCCCTGGATGTAATAAGTTTGAGATTTGGACTAAAGTGGCAAAACTGGTCAAACCACAGGGACCAAAATGGCAGTTTACTCTAATAATAATAATAATAATAATAACAAATAATGATAAAAAATAAAAAATAAATGATATTAATAAAACCTCCTCTTGTGAGCGCTGGTAGTCAGCATAGGAGGTAGACCCGGATGACGAAGACGTTATGCCGGTAACGACAAAACTAAGATCCGAAGACCCGATCCCGAATCGGCTCCCTCCCTGCGCACGCTCCCACAAGTCAGCATCTCCCACCGGATGTTGAGTGACGTCTTCCCCGTACTTTTCGATCATGTATCTCGCATATGTCTCCTACCATTTATATAAACAACACGGTTGTTATTATACTAAAAGGCTAATACAACATATATATATATATATATTAAAAATTATGCAAACAACTTACGTATGCTTTTTTCGATCGCGCAATACAAAATTCTGCCCCCTCCAGGTTTTCATCATACATCCCTGTCCAAAAATTTTTCTTGGATTCTTTGGTGAGATGGGTTGCAAGGAAGAGTTCTTTAAAAGTGGGTGGCCGACCCTATGTCCGTTCCTACAAAAAAAACATATGTATGATTAATGTAATATGTGTTAAAGAAACAAGTACTAAATTTATGAACATAATTATCTTACCAAGATAATGTGATGCTCATCATAGCCCCTAGACCCGCCTATATGTCGGGATATCACACCGTCGGAATCGGCTTTCTTGCGGTTGCTTTTACCTCTCTCAGACTTCTTGTGCCACTCATCTGTGTTCCAACTCTATAAAAGAATAAAAATACATGTATAAATAATATAAAATGCAATAAAATATAACAACGATCACTAATGTATTAACTTGCTTACCATACATAACTCATGCCATATGTCCTCGTGCACGAAGCGCGGCGGATACTCACACATTACGCCAAAATCATATTCATTTTCCGGGATAATATGCCCAGCATTCCTTGACTTCTTTGCTGATTCGTCTCAGTGATCCGACATTATGTCTGGGAAACGACGCTTTTACACATTTTCAAATCCTTCTCTAATGAATTCATCATTTGCTTGATCCCAACTATATTGAGTCTTTAAAAGATTGAAAGTTAAAAGTGCAAACATATAACAAATAAGGCTTAAAATATAGGGATTATCACATATATCTCCCTATTTAAAACACTAATTACATGTTTATCCAACCCCAAAATTAAATTACGAATTTCCCCTTAAACAAAAAAAAATCATACCTTTCATTTAAACAAAAAAAAGCATCAGACCTTTTATTTCAGTTTAAAATAAGGATTAAAATATAAGGATTATTACATATATCCTCCTACTTCGGAAATTGAGGGTTTTGATTGGAGATTCTAGTTTAAACAATATCAGTGTCATGTGCAAATTCAATTTCGGTAAAGTTATGATGTAAATAGAACTTTAGGTTGGGTATATATATAATTTATAAAGTTAACAGAGGGGGATATATGTAAGGGGAAGGATCCACTAAAAAGTGGATTTTGCCTAAGTAGCCTAAGAAGGAATCTTAACCATTGATTTTTCAAATCAATGGTTAAGATGAAAGGGTAGGAGAAAGGAGGAATGCAAGGGTATCTTGGGAAAATCATATTTATGGACCTTCTCTATCCACATGCAAGTCACATGCATATTCCACCCTCATTTTTTAAACGTTCATAACTTTTTTATACGACATTATTTTTTCATAAAAATTTCACCGTAAAATCGAGCGTCTTTTTATCTTTAATTTGAGTACCATATTGCTATATAAAATATGAAGACTAAAAAAACCCACCAAAATGTGTTGTATTTCTATGTTGTATAACATTTTTTTGTGCTGGATTTTTATACTATATTTTTGTGCTAAATTTTTTGTGTTGTTTTTTTTTGTCTTAATTTTTTTTTCTCATTTTTTTGTGCTAGATTTTTTTGTACTACATTTTTTTGCTGACTTTTTTCGTGCTATATTTTTTTGTACTATATTTTTTTTTGTACTACATTTTTTGTGCTAGATTTTTTGTACTAGATTTTTTTTGCTAGATTTTTTTGTACTATATTTTTTTGTTGTATTCCTAAAAAAACAAAACAAAAGTGGTGCCACATGTCATTTTCACTCCTATTTATAAGGACCAAAATACCCTTCCTTCCTACTAATCTACTAATTAGGTGTGCCACATGTCATCACCACAATCCTTCTTAGGCTACTTAGGCAAAATCAACTTTTTAGTGGATCCTTCCCCTATATGTAATTGCCCTTAAAATATATAAATAACTAACTAATGTATTACCATAAAGCGATCAAACATACGGTCCACATGTTCCGTAGGGACTTCTCTGTATGTTGACCAAGCTCCATCAAAACACTCATTAAATAACATCCTGATCGCCCTATGAACTTTACCATTTGCAAACCTACAATATTGAAATAATCGAATAAGTATATGTATAACACAAATAAACAACATTGGTTTAAATGTTAAAAAACATACCCCATCCCAACCCGAAAGATAACTTCCTTCTAAGAGCGACCATGAGGCGCGCCTGCAGCATTAGAGGCATGTTGAGTCGCATTTGCGTCATCCTCTTCATGATAATCACCATCATCGAACTCGGCATGATCTCTAACCGTGTTAAACCCATGCTGCGATCCCCCAGAACCCTCATGCTGAAACTCCTCCCTGTGCTGATGTCGGGATACCCACTCCTCCCTGTGCTGATGTCGGGATACCCCCTGCTGATGTCGAAATACCCCTTGCATATCAGCCATAGGATCAGCGTCACCAGCATAGCTACTATTCCCAGCGTATCCACGACCTAATGTCCTACTATACGCAGGACTCAACTCTAAAGTGTGGCCGCGTCCATGACCACGACCAGAGTTTGATGCTCGCTCAGGTCCAATACCGGAGTCCAATGCCCACCCATGTCCACTAGCGGAGTCCGATGCTCGCCCACGTCCAGCACCGGAGTCCGTTGCCCACCCACGTCCAGCACCGGAGTCCGATGCCCATCCGCGTCCAGCACCGGAGTTCGATGCCCGTCCACGTCCAATACCGGAGTCTGATGCACTCCCATGTCCACCACCCGAGTCTGATGCCCGCCCACGTCCATGTCCGGAGTCAGATGTGCGCCCACGCCCACGTCCGGAGTCAGATGTGCACCCACGCCCACGACCAGATGATACATCTCCCGGGGGAGGGACACGTCCACGACCAGTCATAATATATGATAACACGGTTAAGACCCTACATTTAAGAAAACAAGAATGGTCAGATGAATAATATAAGCAAGTATTTAGAAAGGACATATCATATGATTAACCACAAATAATTTAAAGTGTATAATAACATATAGTGTTCCTAATGATCAAGCCAATCTTCATCCGAAGAATGGTCAGAAAAAAACATTTCTTCATCATCAGATGTATTTTCTGTATCTTCAAATTCTTCCTCTTCAAATCCTTCATCCTCTTCATTAATCATTTATGTTGCCGTATTGGTATTTGTTACAAGGCACAAACGTTTACTCCTTGTTACTATATCTGGTAATTCAAACCGTTCATCAATCTGAAGGACCCCATGTTCTTCCATGTTGCCATCGTTTGTGACTTGAGTTACAGTTTCAGAGACTTCATATACGTGTCGGGCTTTTGTCTTGACAACCGCCCATAAATCTTTTATATCACTTTTCACGGAGGGGTATGATGTATAAAACACCTGTTCCGATTGTGATGCCAGAACAAACGGGTCATTAATGAGAAGCCTGGACTTGGATTTCACATCAACAAGTTTATTTTTATTAACTACTACACCGCGTTCGACATCAAACCAAGAGAAATAGAACACTACAACAGTTGAACGCCCGTTTCCATAATATTGAAGCTCTAGGATCTCGTCCAATAAGCCGTAGTAGTTACACTCTTGGGAGTTATAAGCCTCCCCTCTTACGCATACACCACTGTTATTGGTCACACGCCCCTTAGCATATTCTCGAGTATGAAACTTATAACTATTAGCAGAAATATACTATTGTATTTAATGTATTTATTGTGCACATATCTCTCCTTGATTTATGGAGATGTAGTTTCCTTTTGTGCCTTTGTAAATCTGTATTTATACCCATTTGATTAATGAGAAGATTATCGAATTTCTCCAAATTACATGGTATCAGAGCTTGTGCTCTATACCTAACCGCAGTCCCTTGTTTTTTTTTTCGGATTTCGATCCAAAACCTAGGGTTTCGACCCTAAGCCGCCGGCCACCCACTTCCCTATTTCCGATCCTGTGCCCAGTTCTGTCAACTCTTCACTATGGGCGACAAAAATAACAATACCAACACCTCCACACAATCTGTTACCCTACATCCGGTCTATACTGTCACCGATATAACCAAGAAGGTTCGTGTCCTGGATGGTACTACGGTTACGTACTCCGCGTGGGTGAAGCTCTTCAACCTTCATGCTCGCGGATACGAGGTTCTGGACCACATCACCACTGAACCACCATCTAAAGAAGACCCTACCTACGATCAATGGATGAAGATTGATGCTGTTGTACTTCAGTGGATATACAGTACGTTATCCGCTGATTATCTCCTTCGGGTCCTTGAAGAACCATCTACGGCTCTCCAAGCATGGAATCGGGTCAAGAACATATTCCATAACAACAAGGGTCCTCGCTGTGCCGCCCTTCAGTCTCGGTTTGTGAACCTGAAACTCAGTTCTGTGTCTTCTTTGGAAGCCTACTGCCAAACCCTTCGGGATTTGGCAGCCTAATTAGATGACGTGGGCAGCCCCGTTAACGAACAAACTTTAGTTCTGCAACTTGTTCGGGGTCTGCCTCGAGAGTTTGACACCATTGGCTCCATCATCAATCGTGAACTTCCTTCCTGGAACGAGGCATGTGAGATGCTTCGTGGTGATATGGAACGACAGGCTGCTCGTGACGGAACTGCTCCTAATTCGGAAGCACACGCTACTGTAGCCCCCACTCCCAGCCGTGACAGTCCCACTCGTGATACTCAGACCTACGGCTCGAACCGCAATCAGACCTACGGCTCGAACCGTTCCACCCGTTTCAATCAGAATCGCCGTGGTGGCCCACGCCGTGACAACCCAACCCATAACCAGACCCAAAATAACAGCCCCACTTCCTCTGGCCCAGCCCACTACCGTTCGGGCCCTTCTGGCTCTGGGTCTAATAGTCGCGGTCCATCTAATCGCAACCCACCAAGAAATTCTTGGAACCAACCATTCTACCCCATGCCACCACCGTATTGGGCCAACTCTTTCTGGGCCAACCCACCACCCCCGTGCCCCTACCCTACCCAACCGGGCTGGGTCTCACCTTGGACCGCTCCACAGCAGCCACAGTCCTCGGTCACCAATCAGTCTGCCCCTGAAGCACATATGACTGATGTTAACCCATTAGAGCCAACTGAACTTGCAGAAGCTTTCAATACTATGGCTTTGGAACCCGAAGCTCCTAGTTGGTTTATGGATACTGGCGCATCCGATCACCTCACACGAGACTCAGGTATGATCTCTCACCCGTGTACTCATTCTATTAAAAATGTGTTGGTTGGAAATGGACATCGGTTACCAGTTGTTGGATCAGGCCATACCAGTCTACCCACCACCTCTAAACCACTCCAACTCAAAAACATACTTCACACGCCTAATATCATAAAGAACTTAATTTCTGTTAGAAAATTTACTCGTGACAATTGGGTGTCTGTCGATTTTGATCCTTTTGGTTTTTCTGTGAAGGATTATCCGAGTGGGACTATCCTCAGTCGCCACGACAGTACCAGTAATCTCTACCCGCTCACCGCTCTCCAAGTACCTGATGCTTCTGCTTTTGTCTCCACAAGTTCTCAAGGCTCCTGGCACAACCGTCTTGGACATCCTGGTTTACATGTCCTAGATTTTTTAAATTCCAATAAGTTTATTTCTTGTGATAAACAAAGTCGTTCAGTTTTTTGTGACTCTTGCCAAATTGCTAAACATAAACGTTTGCCTTTCAATTTATCTACTTCTTGCACTGTTTGTCCATTTGATATTGTTCATTGTGATTTATGGACCTCCCCTATACTTAGCAAACAGGGATATAAATATTATTTGGTTGTGATTGACGATTACACTCATTTTACTTGGGTATTTCCTTTGAAATTTAAGTCAGAAACATATACCAAATTTACCCAATTTCACAAATACATATCCACCCAATTTCATCACCAAATTAAGAGCTTTCAATGTGACATGGGCGGAGAATTTGATAACACCCAATTCAAACAATTCGCCTCTACTCATGGCTTACAATTCCGCTTTTCGTGCCCTCACACCTCCCAACAAAATGGGATGGCTGAACGCATGATCCGTCGCCTTAATGAAATTATGCTTTCTCTCCTCACCCATGCCTCTCTACCACCGCAATATTGGGTAGAGGCTTTGCACACGTCCGTATACCTTCATAACATTCTTCCTTGCAAACCCATTGGTTTTCGAACCCCTACTGCAGCCCTATACCTCAAAAACCCCGACTATCAACATCTTCGGGTGTTTGGTTGTGCCTGTTACCCTAACCAGTCTGACACTCGTCCTCACAAACTCGCTCCCCGATCCTCTCCATGTGTCTTTCTCGGCTACCCTGTAGACCATCGCGGGTACCGATGCTTGGATTTATCCACTGGCAAAGTTACTATTTCCCGTCACGTCACCTTTAATGAGCTTGAATTCGCTCTATCCAAAACTTTTACGCCCCAACCTATGTCATACATTTTTTTGGAGTCGGACCCGTCCCCCATACTTTTTCAACAACCCATGGCCACCACTCCCTCACCAGCTTCCGCACCTTCTAACACAACCCCCTCCCCACACCTGATACCACGGCCCCCACCTACCTTTACCTATTCTCGTAGACCAAGGCCCAACGCCCATCCTCATACCTCGGCCCAACTAAACTCATCCCCTCTCCCAAACACACAACCGGCCCCCCCACCCAATCCTCAACCGACTTCAGCCCCCAACGCCCCTACCAATTCGACACACCCAATGATTACTCGGTCTCGTGACGGGACGTCTAAACCCAAGGCACCCCTTAACCTCAATGTTGAAACCATTTCCCCTTTACCCAAGTCACATATTGATGCCCAGTCTGATCCACATTGGTCCGATGCTATGAAAACCGAATACACTGCTTTAATAGATAATAACACGTGGGATCTCGTGCCTCGGCCTCCCGATGCTCATATTATCAGGTGTATGTGGTTGTTTCGCCACAAGTTTCACGCAGATGGACGTTTGGAAAGATATAAGGCCCGTCTTGTGGTAAATGGTAAGTCCCAGCAGGTTGGCATTGATTGTGAGGAGACGTTCAGTCCGGTCGTTAAACCAACTACCATTCGCACAGTACTTAGCCTGGCAGTGTCCAGGTCCTGGCCTATACATCAACTGGACGTTAAAAACGCATTTTTGCATGGGAATCTCAACGAAACTGTGTATATGTTTCAGCCACCAGGTTTCCTTGATGCTCGTCATCCTAAACATGTGTGCAGGCTGAATAAATCGTTATACGGGCTCAAACAGGCACCTCGGGCGTGGTATCATAGGTTCGCCTCATATATCATACGCTGTGGTTTTCGGACATCCACCTCTGATAGCTCCTTGTTCATATATAAACAAGGCAATGACATGGCTTACCTCCTTTTATATGTGGACGATATCGTCCTCACTGCATCAAATGATCGCTTGCTACATCATTTTATATCAGCTATGTCTCGGGAATTTTCCATGACAGATCTTGGCAGGTTACATCATTTCTTGGGTATTGAAGTTACTCATCAATCTGGAGGTCTTTTCCTCTCTCAGCGCGCCTACATTCATGACATTCTGAGTAGGGCAAAGATGGAAAATTGCAAACCCTGTACCACACCAGCCGATACTAATTCTAAGCTCAGTGCTTCGGCTGGCACACCCCTTCCTGACGGAACATTGTACCGCAGCCTTGCGGGTGCGTTACAATACCTTACTATTACACGGCCCGACATTTCATATGCAGTGCAGCAAATCTGCCTCTTCATGCATGCTCCACGGGAACCTCACTTTGCGTATCTAAAACGCATACTACGCTATCTAAAGGGTACTGCTGATCACGGCCTCCATATGTCCCCCTCCAAATCAACGAGTCTCACCGCCTACTCGGATGCTGACTGGGGGGGTTGTCCCGATACACGCCGTTCAACCTCCGGATATTGCGTTTTTCTTGGAGACAACTTGGTATCTTGGTCTTCCAAGCGGCAGCCTACCATCTCACGCTCAAGCGCTGAAGCCGAATATAAGGGAGTTGCAAACACCACAGCTGAGTTATCTTGGATTCGCAACTTGTTGCTTGAGCTGCATCTTCCAGTTACGCAGGCATCCATCATTTACTGTGACAATATTTCTGCCATGTATCTGTCACAAAACCCGGTTCAGCATCAACGCACCAAACATGTCGAAATTGATATTCATTTTGTAAGAGAGAAAGTTCGTCTTGGTGCTGTACGCGTCCTTCATGTTCCCACTGAATACCAATATGCTGACATATTCACAAAAGGCCTTCCCCGTATCTTGTTTGAACGCTTCAAGTCCAGTCTTTGCATTCGGCCGGCTACTGCTTCGACTGCGGGAGGCTATTAGCAGAAATATACTATTGTATTTAATGTATTTATTGTGCACATATCTCTCCTTGATTTATGGAGATGTAGTTTCCTTTTGTGCCTTTGTAAATCTGTATTTATACCCATTTGATTAATGAGAAGATTATCGAATTTCTCCAAATTACAATAACCATTTACAAAATACCCATTGTGAGATTGGGCATAATGCGATTATTTCCTTGCTAAAACTTCCAAATGTTTAGCGTATCCACCAAATGAGCCCTTCATTACGTATATTGAAGAATGCATACGACAATGTGTTGGTTAATGATGCATTCATTTTTATCATAATGGTTTAAATAGTTTCACTTACACAAGTACTAAACTAATCAGCAAAGTATTTATCGCTCAGATCTGAAGCCCGCTCATTCGGATATAGTCGTGGCACCACTTTATCAAACTTAATGACATAAGGGGTAACTTCTTCACAGTTTAGGAGAACATATGTTTGTGCTTTGTGATGTCCATTCGGTGTCAGGATTCTTTGCTTGCCACCCTTTTCGTATAATCTTCTTGACGAAAAAACAAAAACACTTAGTTGAGTGTCTACACTCGAAGAGCAACAATGTTCTGGTGCGAAATTTCGCGGCTCTCAGTTATGGCTTATCTCAGTCGTCGAGGCAAAGTATAGAGAACAGTAGGTGGCTAGTTCATTCACTAAGTGCTCCTTAACAATTGAACCCTCAACCCTTGCTCTGTTTCCAATTCTTCGTTTGATCAAGCCTAGTTTCATACATTTAGAAATTATAAAGAATGTGTTAGGAATACCGAATAGATTCTAGAAAAAAACGTTTGATCTATACGCTAACAAGTAGTGTGATTACCTCTCGTATTGATACATCCATCTATATTGAACCAGACCACCAAGAAAAGCTTCATCAGCTAGATGAATGACTAGGTGTTCCATAGAATCAAAGAAACTAGGAGGGAATACTCTCTAATTTGAAGACAGTTTGAACAATAGTGCACTTCATTTTATACAAGTCATCCAGATGCAATGTTTTCGAGCATAAGAACCGAAAAAACATGCACAACTCTGTGACAGGGGAAGGGGAGCGGCTGCGTAAAAGGGGAAGGGGTGCGGCTGCGTAGAAGGGGATGGGGAGGGGAATGCGGCTGCTTAGAAGTATAACTAGTATGTATATGTTAATGGGTTTAAGTTAACTTTTTTATAAGTTAATTGTTGTATAAAAGGTATGCAAAATTTTTATGCAATCTAAATCTCTTTTTATTATCTTGGTAATTTGCATTTAAATCTTTCATTTAAATCTTCTATTGAAACAAATAGTAATAATTCAAATTATTTAATCACCGAACTCACTGACTAATGAAAAGGACTTAAATGAGTTAGTATATGTATTTATTTTAATTTATACGTTTTAGTACTAATTTATGACGGATGACAAACCAGAATAAAATGAATGGTTGTTATTAATAAAATAAAAAAAAGGTTTATAAAAGAAGTGAATGAAATAGGTTAGGCCAGAGATCAGTCTTTCAAGATTAGACTGGCAGGTGTGGGCGTGGGTTTTGGCCGTTTCAGCCCTTTAACGCCGGGTGCTCCACCCAGGGTTAGCGTTTTGGTCAGCGATGCCCACTTAGCGTGGAAATTCTGCCTGGCGCGGGGCGCGGGGGGGGGGGGGGGGGTCGGTGACAAAAAAACACTTGTGTTACTAGTTTTGCTAGAACGAATGGTTCAGATGCTAGAACGAATACGAGTGGCGCCGGTTCGTCTTGGTATGGAGGCGAGGTTTTACTGATTTTTCCACTGTCGAACCTTCCTTCGGGCAGGTGGTGGTCGGGTTTCCGCGCATCTGGGAGAGCCAAGGGGCTGACGGCGGTCGAGTAGTGGCCACAGCGCCCGGTGTCATGGTGGTTGGCACATTGTTCCTTGCCGTTCAAAAAAATTATATTATTATAATTAAATTAAGAGTAAACTGCAATTTTACACCCTGAGGTTATGGGTCATTGGCACTCCTACCCCCCTAAGGAAATAATTGCAAAATTACACCCCACTGTTAACCCTTATGTCGCACTTTTACCCCCCGCCGTTAAAGTGGGTTAACAGTCAACTGTATAACATGAAGGTCAAAGGGTAAAATTGACATTTCACTCTTATCTAAAGCTTCTTTGATAAACAAAACCCTATAAGTAACATACCCAAGCATAATTACCCCCCACCTTCCCACCATCGATCTCTTACCCTTCTTCTCCGGCGACTGAACACACCGACGACTTCAACCTTCAACCTTCTTCTCCGGCGACTTCAACCTTCTTCTCCACCATCGTCCGATCACAACCACAGCCGCTTCAACCTTCTTCTCCACCATCGTCCGATCACAACCACAGCCGCTATCAGTCGAAATGCCGGTCTTCTTTTGGCTACTCCGCTATATCATCCACCACACCAAAGGTATAATCTGCCAATGTTAGTTAATCAGGGTCAGATTTAGTCATTATCATGTTATACATAGGGGTTAGGGTCTGATTTGGTTCATGTTGGTTTTTTTACAGTTGACCTGACGATGAGCTTATCAAGCTCATCTTTGGTGGTCCACCTGGTGGTCTCTGTGTTTGGGAGGCCTGTCCTCAACTTCCATCTACCACCGGAGAGTTGAGCGGATGTTTAGTCTAGTAGTTATTAGGCTTTTCTGTAATATGTAGGTTACCTTAACTTAATCGAAGCTTTTGTGTAATATGTAGGTTAACCTAAGGTAACTTATTTAGCTTTTGTCTAAAAGCTTTTGGGTATTTTGTTTGATCAAAATTAGGTTGTTGACATTATGTTTGATTATGTTTGATCAATAAAGCTTTTGGGTAATGCATACAATCTCCTATATCCTCTGTGTTAAAATATTTAGATTTGAGCTGTATGTTTGATTGTATGCATTTGCAGCTTGTTTACTAACCTGAATGTTCTAAAATGACAGTTTCCTTGGTTGATCACACTGAATGTTCTGAAAGTTGGGCATGAAATTTGAACCTTATGTTTGATTGTATGCATTTGCAGCTTGTTTACTAAGCCGAATGTTCTAAAATGACAGTTTACTTGGTTAATCACACTGAATGTGCTGACAGTTTGGGCATTTGCAGGTTGTAAATAACACACAGTTTGGGCATAAGTTGCTTAAGTGCATATGTTCATATCTTCACAGTTGCTGTATGTTCATATGTTCATAGTTACTGAATATGTTCATATGTTCACAGTTGCTTAAGTGCATATGTTCATATGTTCACAGTTACTGAATGTGCTGACAGTTTGGGCATTTGCTGACAACCCCCTTCACAAAACCACCACCCTGGTTGCTGTATGTGCATATGTTCACATTTGATCAAAAAAGCTTTTGGGTAAGCTTTTGAACAGGTATGATTGTTATTACTAGAAAGAAGCAAAACAGCCAAACATTTCCTTCAAATCATCCATCACCATGTCTGTCACACAGTAATGAGGCCTGCAATGAGGCCTTTGCACTGCAATGAGTCCTTCAGCAACATCAGACCCTACAAACATCAGACCACCAAATCATCCATCACCATGTCTGTCACAACCCCCTTCACAAAACCACCACCCTCTCCCGCCACTTTAGCCGCACCATTACCAGCCACAAAGGTCATCACAGTGTTCATGTGTTGGCGGAAATGAGGACACAATGAACTAGGATTAACAATCTGATGATCTCTGTAACAACTCTCATCAAAAGTCATATTTATTAAATTAATTAGTCCAATAGGAAACCCTAATTGAGACACCCAAGTGATTCTGAATAAACCTTAAAATTTTCATAATTTTCAGAATCAGGATTAGGGCCCCTAAAACTCAAGGGGGGATAAACCCTAGTGGACGATTATCCAAATTGTGAGCTGTAGAAAGCAAATTTTCGAAATCCACCAACTCAGCAAGCCTACCCATGCACGTAGCTACCCTATGAAAATAGGTTGGCAGTCGCGTAGCGCGACGACTAAGGGGGTAGGCAGTCGCGCTACGCGACGGTGTAAAATTTTCAGTATAAATAGGTTAGTTTGGGACTTGAATTCTGGTACTGAAACGACGGAAAAATTCGAAGTATACTCTAAGTTATAGCAGGAATACTCTAAATAACACACACGGGTCTCGAAATTCTGCTGCAAAACAGGGTATTAGCACAATCGCTGCTACGATTCATTTATCCGACGATCAATATATCCACTGGATGTTTAAGTGCCGCCCACATTAGGGTTATACTTTATTATTCGTCATTAATTTGACGGATCATCGTTAATTCGATAGATAAAGTATTATACTTTGTCGTTCGTTGTTAATTCAACGGATCATCGTTAATTCGATGGATGAAGTATTGCATTTTGTCATTCATTATGAGAATTTGATCTCGTGAATTATCGTAATTGCTGGATTGATTACTAACCCAGTTTTGTGTGCATTGTTAATTATATTAGGTTATCAAGGCTAAACCATAGATTAGACTCTGTCCGTATTAAATCAGCAATGTGAGTCATTCTCTTTTTATCAACGGTTTTACAATACTCCAAATTATTTTCAAAGTTATAATTACAGTGATTAAGTTTATGTAATCACCAAATTACAGCCGGTATGTGGGGTATTGTGCACAGTATTACATTTTTATCACTTTAGGTGGGCGAACCTAAATTTAGTGATATTCGTCATTCATTGGGGCAGCCAATGGTGATATGACCACAGTCACCGTAAAGATTCGAGTGACAAATACTGTGGGTAGTTGGTTAGATATCAGAAACATTGTAATCTTCCTTAATACTGTAAATTATAACAAATGTGTCATTTTAGTAAATAAGAATGATTCACTCAGTATTTCCCGCTGACAAAACCTTTTTCAAACATGTTTCAGGTGATTTGCTGTAATTCAGGAAAAAGTGCTAGGGAGCATTTCAAGCTTAAGATAGTGGCTCATTATAAAAAAAAAATAAATAAATAAAAGAAATAAGTTTGTAACATAAAGATTTTATAAAATCATACTTTTGTAAATTATCGGGGTTTTATCCCGAATTGTGAAATAAAATAATCGGGGAAAATTTTAGCTTTAAACGATCCTGTTAAATAAACTTCCGCTGTTAAACTCAAATAATTAAATACCGCAGTATTTCTGTCCCGCGGCTTCTAAAACGGGTCAAACCGGGTCAGGGGCCGTGACAATCTCCATCTTGATCAAAAAAGCTTTTGGTGTTTTGTTTCAGATTACGTGTTCAAAATGAAACTATTAGGTTTTAGATCAAAAAACAGGTTCAGATTTTTTATTTAGAATCATAGAACATGTATTTGATTTTGGCGGGAAGGGTTTTGTAAATCTCAGGGGGTAATTGTGCGACTTAACAGGAATGTTGGGGGGTAAAATGTAAGGGTAGTATAGTAATTTCAACTTAGAGTTAACAGACTGTTAACCCACTTTAACGGCGGGGGGTAAAAGTGCGACATAAGGGTTAACAGTGGGGTGTAATTTTGCAATTATTTCCTTAGGGGGGGGGGGGTAGGAGTGCCAATGACCCCTAACCTCAGGGTGTAAAATTGCAGTTTACTCTTAAATTAATATTAAACTAAATTACTAGATATGACAATTTCCCGTTGATCCTTGGCCACGGTAATTTCTTCTGAATTAATGTTTTTTCTTTTAACTTTTTTTTTTTTTGTATTGGTACAACGTCAATTTCGTTCGAACATCGGTACCGGTATCAATACTTTATGAACCGTTACCGCCACTAATATTTTGAACAACATCGACAAGTTGTGTGTGTATGCACCGATACAACTACATACTTATACACACATACACATACATATAGACACGAGAAATACATTTATATATATAGATATACACCACCGCATAATTAAATAGAAAAGAATAAATGTTTTAGTCGGAAATTGGATGGAAATTTCCGACAACTTTCCGACCAAATGTTATGTTTCGTCGGTAAGTGGTCGGAAATTTCTTACCATTTTTCGACACCCATATCCGTTTTTTCGGTTTCTCAACCTTCTAAGATGGTTTTTTCATTACGTATTTTGTACACCTTAATTATACATGAAATGCTTTTACTTTACCATCTTATACGTATAATTATACCCAGCCATACGTGCGTGTACGCTATCGGGACCCATTATTTAAACTAGGCTTTTACTATTGTATAAATGTGTTTATATGTATATGTATATATACGCCAAGACAACTACATACTAATACACACATAGACATACATATAGAGACAAGAAATACATTTATATATATAGATAAACACCTCCGCATAATTAAATATGAAAAGAATAAATGTATTAGTCGGAAACTGGTCGGAAATTTCCGACAACTTTCCGACCAAATGTTATGTTTTGTCGGTAAGTGGTCGGAAATTTCTGACCATTTTCCGACACCCATATCCGTTTTTCAGTTTCTCAACCTTCTAACATGGTTTTTTCATTACGTATTTTGTACACCTTAGTTATATATGAAATGCTTTTACTTTACCAACTTATACGTATAATTATACCCAGTCATACGTGCGTGTACGCTATCGGGACCCATTATTTAAACTAGGCTTTTACTATTGTATAAGTGTGTATATATGTATATGTATATATATGCCGAGACAACTAGATACTAATACACACATACACATACATATAGAGACACGAAATACATTCATATATATAGATAAACACCTCCGCATAATTAAATATGAAAAGAATAAACGTTTTAGTCGGAAACTGGTCGGAAATTTCCGACAACTTTCCGACCAAATGTTATGTTTCGTCGGTAAGTGGTCGGAAATTTCCGAACATTTTTTGACACCCATATCCGTTTTTCGGTCTTTCAACCTTCTAACATGGTTTTTTCATTACGTATGTTGTACACCTTAGTTATACATGAAATGCTTTTACTTTACCAACTTATACGTATAATTATACCCAATCATACGTGCGTGTACACTATTGGGACCCATTACTTAAACTAGGCTTTTACTATTGTATAAGTGTGTATATATGTATATGTATATATATGTCGAGACAACTACATACTAATACACACATACACATACATATAGAGACAAGAAATACATTTATATATATAGATATACACCTCCGCATAATTAAATATGAAAAAAATAAATGTTTTAATCGTAAACTGATCGGAAATTACCGACAACTTTCCAACAAAATGTTATGTTTCGTCGGTAAGTGGTCGGAAAATTTCCGACCATTTTCCGACACCCATATCCGTTTTTTCGGTTTCTAAACCTTCTAACTTGGTTTTTTCATTACGTATTTTGTACACCTTAATTATACATGAAATACTTTTACTTTACCAACTTATACGTATTATATACATTCATACGTGCGTGTACGCTATCGGGACTAATTACTTAAAGTAGGCTTTTATTATTCTATAATTATATATAAGTATATATGTGTGTGTATGTGTATACTCCGAGTCATATACATACACATACATATAGACACAAGCGAATACATTCTCATGTATACATATAGTGAATAAAAAAATAAAGGTTTTAGTCGGAAAATTGTCGGAAATTTCCGACAGCTTTCCAACCAATTTTTTCTTTTTTTTTTGTCGAAATGTAGTCGGAAATTTCCTTCAAATTTCCGACGACTTTTTTCTTTTTCGGTAAGCGCTCGGAAATTGGTTGCTAATATTTGACTTTTACTCTAGTCGGAAGTTTGTCGGTTAGTGGTCGGAATTTCCGACTGAATTTTTTTAGTTGGTAATTTTGGTAGGAAATCCTCAATTTTCTAGTAGTGTTTGTGTACACGATAGATACAGAAAATATGCAAATTATGATCATATTCGATTTACACAAGAAATTTTATTTATATATAAACAACTGGCCGAGTTACATCAATATCGCAGGTAAGCGAGCAACAAGTTGCGCCGCTACCCCTTTCTGAATAGCAAACCCTAGCCTATTAAAGACAAACCCCTGCCCCCTGTTGATGAGCAACTGCTGTGGACCGAATTAAACAATTAAACTTTTAATTAATATATGATAATAAGAAAGTTGAATGAACAGTGATAAAAGGGCATAGAAGGAATTTCACATTTAACAGTATCATCAAACACGCGTCACCTCATATCCTTCTCACCGTACATTATCCATTCATCTTCACCAAACCTAATTTTACCATTGAAGGGAGAAAAAGCATAAAATCAGACTGAACCGGAGCCACTTGCGGAAAACGACGGTGGTTCCGGGGTTTGCGGCCACCGCAGCGGTGGTCAACAGTCGCACTGGCTAGGGTTTCGGTTGCCGTTTCAGGCAGAAACAGATGGTGACGGCGGCTAGGGTATCACCACAGTGATGAAGATGGCTTCAAGAAGCTCCTGTTGTGACTGGTATCTGTTTAACTCTGGTAAGAATTCCGGTAATCCTCGCTTTAATTGCATGTGTCTTTCACAGTTAGATCGATTTTTGTTGTATTTTTATGTTGATGAACAATCTTGTAATTTTTTTTGACAATTGTGAAACATATTTAAATGTAATGTTGATGAAAAAGATTAATAGCATACAGTCATCAGGTTTTTTTTTTTGGGTATTTTTATGTTGATGAACAATATTGTAATTTTTTTTATTATAATACCTTTCTAATGGTAATTGGTACATGCATCAGGTGACCGGACAATCTTGCAAGTATTTAAATATATGAGAAATGTATGTTGAAGGAGCTCAAGATGCCGGCTTAGGGTTACAAAAGATTGATGTTAGGAGCATGAGGTACCATTTCTTTGTAAACATAGTGTTATTTGTGAGTTTTTTTTAATGAGAAGCATGTGCTTTGTTACCATCATTGCAACCATGGTATCCGGCCAGTGAACATTCATTCGTTCAGAACAAATGGACGGTCGGCGACGGTCAAAACAAGGGAACACATTGATTAGGAAGGCGATATGTTTGGTAAGATTTAATCCTTCGATTATGTTTTGCCAGTTCGCTTTAATCCTTTGATTTCGTTTTTGCAGTTGAGTCCTGAGTTTTTCTATTTGGAATGATGTTTTATGTCGAGATCGAACGATACAGGAATGAACAATCAAAAGGTATGTAAATTGATATGTGGTTTGTATGACTAATAAGGATTGTTCAACAAATATGCGACTTCTTGAGATAACTTTTTGGTAAAGTATTTATTTCTTCTGAGTTACATGTGATTGTTGAAAGTAGTGGTGGTGATTTAGAAGTACCATTGTAACTGAAAAGTTCATTGATATGTTAAACAATTTAAGTGCATCGTTGTTATTTTAGACCTACTACTTATAATCATAGTGTCTTGATATAGAGGTGACATCTTATATAGGTTTTTTTTACAGTTAAATGGAACACATCTTATAAAAATACTGAAACGTTCAATGCAGCAAACACCAAAAATCCTAAATGAAAGGGGGAGAAGAGATCGAGGTGGTTGTCACGTTGCCGGAAGAACGATGGGGAAGATGATGGTGTTTGCAGCCAATGAGTTCATCTAGGGATCCGGCGAAGTTCCGGTCAAGCCCCGGTAAGTCGATCCGTCGTAAATTAAATTGCTTTTGTTTGTATTTCTGCAATTTTCATACACTTTCTTTTTTTAATTTTGGTTACGGACAGGGTTTTAATTTTGAGTATGTTGGTGCCTTTGAAAAATTTCATGTTCTTTGCTTGCCACGCATGTCCTCTGCTTCGTCCACTAGATCTCCACATCCTACCTCCACTGCCACTTTGGTTGGTTCAGGTGGTGCACTACTGATTCCACTTCTTCATTTCGTTTCGCCATCACAGAGACCGACCGGTTGTGACGGCTTCACACATCAGTCCACGTTGAACGATGGCGGCTAGGAGGTGTTCCGGTTACCGGAACGTCTACAGGAGGCGGAGGTGTTCCGGCAGAGGGGATTTGGTTCAACACGGTAATGATGACAGTGAGATTTAGGATTCCGACAACCCCTTGATACTCCGACGAAAAGCTCCAGCCTTGAATGTCACTTTTTCAGTTAGAACGGAGACAACCTGAGATCTGGCTTGAATGTCACTTTTCCAGTTAGTGAGCCTGGGTTTCGACTTTAGGTGACGGTCACCCCTTCGACGAAGAACCGACGAAGTTTAGGTAAGCGCTCTTTACCTGCAAAATGTGATGATAATGAAGATGGTCGATTCTTGGTTTAATTTTTCTTTTGTTAAGCATCCGAAACGTATTCTTTGAAATCTTTGCTTCGAAATTGGAATATTCTTGATACAACTTGATTTAGAACTGATACTTGGAAATTATTGCGAGTTCGATGAATGCACTTTTTTATAGAATTTTGATTTAATCTCATGGTGTGTGTTTCTTTTAATTTGTGAATTTCATTGGTAATATAATTGGGATTATGGGGTTGGTGATTTATGCTGTGAATTGAGTTAAATCAATCACCTGTTTGCTTACATTTATTATTTATTTGTTACTTGGCTATTTGGAATGTAATTATCTGTTTAAAACATAAAAAGTTAAAATGGTCCTTTGGCTGCAACAGGAGCATTTTCACCGTGTATGTATGCGTATTTTGGTTGTTTTTGAAAGGAGACATTTTACAAAACCACCTTAAGATTTCATATGTTGCTTTGCATTTTTTATTCAAAAACCCAACAGTAAGTTTGGGTCATTTTGAACTTTAATTAAAAGCTTATGGGGTATTTGGGTTAAGTGCTATTTTTATAACAGGTGGAAATGGATTGAACAAAAAGTGAGAATTTAGAGGCTTTGAAGGTTATTAAAGCAATTTCATTATGTAGTTTCGTTGATTTTCCTCAAATGGCCAAATGAGAAGGTATTTTGATATGTAATATAAAAAATGGTCAATCGAGAGCATTTTGGTGTTTTTTCAATTGCAAGTCTTGCTGAGTAATCTTGATAGTGGAAAGTTGATGAATATTAATTTTCTTTTTCAAATAAAAAAACCTTTTTAAGCCAACTCAAGGCGAAAGCCGTTGCGACCCGGACCCGCTTTGACTTGAACTCATTCTGACCCGAACTTGAAAGTTGTGATTTAAGGTATCGCATGGTGGATTCGAGACTATGGTGGTGTTTGGTAACGGTAGTTCTTCGTCGTCGTTTAAACTTTAAAGCTTCGTCAAGAGTTGAGTAGCTTTAGTAATAATTCTTCCCCGGGTGAGTGGATTCTTTGTTGAGCAAGATCAAACCCCAAAAGTACATTTTACTGAACTTATCTACATCATATGGACTCTTCATGGCATCATTCAGTAACTCTGCATTGAAGGTGTATATATTTCTTTGACGTTTTGATATACGCCTTTATCACTGAATCGTGTGTGCGTTTGTATATATATTCGGTTAATTTTTTTAGTTGTTTGACAGGCGCCGCAACACGGCGCGGGCTGAAACCAACTTTGCCCTCACGCAACGCACGACACTTGCTACTGCAAGATGAGAGCCAAAGGAGCAAAAGTCTACCAGGTTATTGCACTTTATGCTCTTAAAGCTTTACTCAATTTATATTCATACATGCATTGTCAGAAATTTATTTTGACTGTTGAGGTCAAACTTGATCTATTTAAAATCTGAAATATTTAAGTTTAGCGACCTTTTTTAAAGAAAATTCTGATAGTTTAGTGGATTTTTTTAGTAGCTTTAAACAGAAAGTGTTTGTCCTGATTTTGTATAAAAAGGCTAAACAAATTTGGAGTTGAAAAAGTCATATGTTGGCCTAAAAGTCAAACTTAATGTTGGGATTTACTGGTTTTTAATCTTTCAGGACCTGAGCACGAAAGGGGCCATATAAGAATGCTGACATTTGATGAACCACCTAGCAACATTTATGTAAGTACGATGCTCTACTTTCAATTAAGGGTGTGAATTTTACCTCAACGGGTTAGTCTAAATGGTTCGGGTCTATGGACTCATTTATGTAAGTACGATGCTCTACTGTAGCGTTTTTCGTTATGTACACAGCCTTATATCTCTTTTTTTATTAAATGCCAACTTGGAACAGGTACCATCAGATATTCTTTTCTTGTATGATATGTAAAAGGTCATATTATTTGATATGAAAATATTGTTTTATATATTTTATATATGCAACATTGTTTGCTCAAGTGGGTCTTGAAGCTGCTTTCTGAAGTAGCATCATTCTTTGCTAAAAGGCCTGGTCAGTGACAATTACATTTAGATCACATGAGCCCAGTGATGATTACTGTTTTCGTTTTTGTAGGTACAAGCTTATCTTTATGGTGGATACTAGGAAGATATTGGTACAATTCAGGCCTTTTATAATGCAAAATTAGGAATTACAAAAAGCCAATGCTTATACTTGCTTCCTTCCAGGATTCTTGATGCTAATATTATCGATAGTATTATCGGTGGAGGGTGTCGGAATAAGGTTAGAAATTCTTATGCTAATTTCTAAATTAACCTCTTCAATTGTTTGGTATTAAGGTGGAAAATCAGTATGAAGGGTGGGTGACTTAGGTAGCGGGTCGTAATGGGTTTTCATAAAAATGTGTCGGCTCAACCCACCAACGTTTTTATTCATTCTTGAGAGTTATAAGTGTGTTATACGTGATGAAACAAGGAGGTTCTAGCAGGCTTATAAATGAACCTAAGGGGGCCAGAAAAAAGGTTTTAAGTCATTTATGTTTTATGTAGCATAAATCTTTATAGCAAACATTTGTAGATGATTGACTCAAAATGCCGATGTAGGCAGGCGATGGAAGGTATACATGTGAAGGCAATAGCGATACGAAAAAGACTAGGTATCTGGATGCAAGAAATGGAAATGAAGAAAACAACTTTTGTTATCTATGTATAAGCGAAATACTATATGAAAACCTATGTGCTTCTCTTAAATGTAAAACACATCAACATCCTTTTGTATCAACTTTATTAGTGCAAGTAAAATTTCAAACTGAGAACGATTTGGTTTAGTGTGCCGCAACGCGCGCAAGGTCAAAACTAGTTGATATTATAATTAAAGTTAAAGTACATAAAAAGAGAATTGACATTACACAGAAAGCCTTGGTTTAATATTTGTTTAACCGAATTAAACAATTAAACGTTTAATTGATATTATAATTAAAGTACATAAAAAAACAATTTTCAGATAGTAATATGTTAAAACCAATTATTAAGATGCCAGGATTCGAACTTGAGTTTTATTGATCTTAAAGAGAGATGACTCTTCTTTATTTTTATAATTCCAGTTTTCAAAGTACTCTTTAGCCATGATAAGAGAGTTATTGTTGCTCGTTACATAAAATGCTACCTTAGATGTTGAAAAATATGAATATAATTTATTGTTTTCTTTGACCCGAACACAGCATATTTTATGTTCAACTTCCTTAACCAACTTACCATTAATCTTAGTTGATAATCAACAAACCTAATCGAACATCATTAATCCAAATGTACCCGCAATGTGCCTAAAAGACATTAAAGACTCTCATTGATCTCAGTTGACGATGGAGCATCATTGACCCTATTTTTTTTTTTTTTGAAAGGAAAACTTCATAAACAAACTCGCTAGTCCTTAAAGCAAGGACTAAGCGAAAAACAAATTACATCAATCCAAAGGGAATTTACACCAAGTTTTCCAATCCTTAAATTTCCAACGGGATCTATTACGAATCCAAAAATAAGACGTCGCTTTGATGTTCTCCACCAGCTGAACCGGATTCCTCTTCTTATCGTTAAAAACGCGTTCATTTCTTTCATTCCAAATCATCCAAATGGTCGTGTATGCGATGCCCCGAAGAATGTGCTTCGCGTCTTTGGACGTGGCTTGGGACTCCGGCATATCCAGTAAGTCCGGGATGTCAAAAAGAAAGGAGTGGCTTATCTTGCACCAATTTTCAATTCGAAACCATACCTCATTCGAATAACGACACCCGGTAAAAAGGTGCGAAGTAGTTTCCACATCCTCTTGACAAAATCTGCAATCTGCGTGTTGTATAGGAACTCCCCGTTTGATGAGTTCAGTCGTCGTAGGAATGCGATTTCTAGCGATCCTCCAAACTAAGATTTTTGCACTTCAACGGGACCCAACCTTTCCACTTAATCCCAAGATTGTCGTCTCCCACATGATGACTGGCAAGCAATCTCTTGGCCGAAGAAACAGAGAACAGCCCGTCCTTTGCTTCTGTCCACTTCCAACAATCATTACCTCCTTTCCAATCAAAGTTATAGACCATTTGAAGAAGATCAAATAATTCAGTGAGCTGCTCTTGGGTTTGCGGTTGTGTTTTCCACTCCCATTTGAGCTGTTTGTTGCCTTCTACACATTCAAGCCGATCACTGACTTTGCACCATTTGTACTTTTCGAGCCGAAATAGATTAGGGAACATGACACGAAGAGGAGCATCAAGAATCCACGTATCACTCCAAAAATTAATATGTCTACCGTTGCCCAAAACCCCAGCAAAAAAGGAATTGAGCGATCTACCGTTAGGAAGTTGGTTTTCGCCGGTTTTAACAATATATTTCCAACACCCATTTGAAGATGCATTACATGGCAATAACGACCAAGGTCTACTAGAACCATGACATCCCAAGATGATCTTCTTCCAAAGATTATTACCCTCCTTTTTGTACCTCCACGTCCATTTTAATAGCAAAGCTTTATTCACCTCTTCAACCTTAGAGATATCTAGCCCACCTTTGCTTTTAGGAGTCGTAACAACGTCCCAAGCAACCCACGAAATTTTGTTCTCAATACCCGGCCCGGCCCGGCCCAGAGAAACCGCCGCATAATTTGTTCAATGTTCTCCACAACGGCTTTCGGGGCTTTATAAATAGAGAGATAGTAAATCGGAAGACTTTCAAGAACCGATTTCAATAATATCAACCGACCACCCATAGACAAATGCCGAACCTTCCAAGAAGCAAGGCGGGTCCGAATAGTATCGATCACCGGATCCCAATTTTTAACACGAGTCATCTATTCACAAATTGACCGTAAATTATCATCAATGTCCCTAATTAAACATCCTTTATAATAATTGAACATCAACAAACACAATTTTACCATATTTATCTATTCACAAATTGACCGTAAATTATCATCAATGTCCCTAATTAAACATCCTTTATAATAATTGAACATCAACAAACACAATTTTACCATAACTAATACTCAATGGCCTTAATGGATCTTAATTGGTCGGAAATGACAATAATTAGCCAACCATTTATGCTTTGATTCTAAAAGACTGACGCAATAAATGTCCGACTATCCGGGGTGACCCAATGGTAAAAGCTGACTCTATACGCCTGCAAACGCAGACTTCGCTGGGTAGCCTAAGCCCATCATTTCTATTTGGGGAAAAGCGGCCGCCCGAAGGCCCTCTCTGGTAAAACCTGATCAGGATTGAATTCGAACTTGAGATATATGGTCTCAAACCTAAATCTCCACTCTCTCTGAAACCATTTATGCTAATTGGCCACCATTAATCATAATTAACCATCATTCATCATAATGGACCATTAATGACCCGTATTATCTTGCAATTATGATAATTGAGCATCAACTACCCCAACTCATCATAATGGGCCGTAAATTATCAGCAGCGTTCATAGTTGAACAGCGTTCATAGTTGAACACCGCTCATAGTTGAACAACGCTCATAGTTGAACAACGCTCATCCTTATTCACCATAATTGATAACTTTCAAGACGTCCACTGAATCAACATTTGTTACTTGAGCCAAATCTTATGATGCTAAAGTTGTAAATTTGAATGATAGAATATTTTAATAATTTGTTCTAATGGTTTTATTTTTATTCAAATAATGCATATATATAGGATATAAAGCTATATTATATAAATATAGTCTTAATATTAAAAAAGATTAGTCATAAGTTAGTCTCTTAAATCTTAACTACCGGGATCAAACCTAAACTAGTTATATATATATATATATATATATATATATATTTTTAATAAACCAACATATTTTTTTTTAATAAACATACGATTGATATAACCAGAAAACTTGTTAAGTTACATCAAAACAGAAGGTAGACGGGCAACAAGCTGCGCCGCCAACCCTTTCTGAATTGCAAACCCCAACCTCCCGAACACAAACCCCTGCCCCCTTGGGGTCGAACAATTGCTATGGATAACCCGTTGAACCCTCGTCAAGAAGTTGATGGCTTCTGGCGCTAGGGAGCCAAAAGTATCAAAGGCAAAAGGGATAAAGACATGTTGGTTCTCTGCGCAAGCTTTAGCGTGCTTATCCACTTTCTTTGATTCTGCCTTTCTTGCTGCTAGTCCAGCTACAAACCCGTTTTCCCTTAAACCAACCAGAGGGGAAACCCCCGTGAGGGCTACACAAGCATGTTTCCCCACAGCCCAGCCAAAGACGAGCAGATCCGCTGGTCGAAGAGTAGATCTCCCTTCCATAGGGTCCGTGAGGAAATTCACAGAGGCCTCTTTCTTAGCAGAAATCCCAGCTCTTCTTAAGATGTCCCCCAAAACATCTCGCACCCAGTCATGCCGATATTTAAACCCAGGGAGCTCTTTACAGTGAACTGCGTGCTCCCCATATTTATCCATACAAGCTTTACGACATATCGGGCAGGTTTCATCTTCTAGGTACATAGGGATCATTAGCCGGTATTTGAGAATGGTTCTGTATTCTACTGCCGACATGCATTGTCCTAACCCCTCAATCGGGACAACGGTCAAAAATTCCTGAGCATGGGGACCCTTCAGACACTCAAACACCGCCTTCTGGCGGGGTGACAAATCAAAAGCTTCTCCCAGGCTTTGAGCGATTTTGCTAAAAAGTGCATTCGCCAAAGTTTTTTGTGGCTTCGAGGGGGCGGTGTCCTTGTTAGAGAAACCGCCAATATCCAAGTCTGGGAGAGAGACATTTAAGCGTTCGAGTGCTTGTTGATAGTCTGGGTCAAGCCCTACAACCCCACCGTTTCGAAGGATATGATCCTGTAGTTCCCAAGACTGAGCTCTAGACGCCACAAAGGCATAAGCCCCAACATCTCGGGCTGAGAAGAGGCCCAAACCACCTAGACGCATTGGCAAAGATGCTAGACGCCACTGGAGGTCACCAAAGAAGGGGCCGCCACCCACTACTATGTCTTCTATAGCCTTTCTAAGGCCATCATCGAACCGAGATACCGCATCCTCCATCAAATGGGGTTGACAAGTCCGCAGCCCAAAAAGCAACTTAGCAACACCCATGCACGACCTTAGCAGAAGGAGTTCACATTGGGGATCCCTCAGGCAGGGTAAGAGTTTCATAAGGTCAACCGCCCCCGAGGCCCGCCGCCCTGCCAACTCTCCAATAAAGCTAGGATCCCGACTAACAGCTCCACCAAGGAGCTTAACCCCCTTCTCTGGTCTACCGATCCCTCTCGGGAAAAGCCCGTCCTGAACTTTCTGGCCG
The DNA here is from genome assembly GCA_030545235.1 of Helianthus tuberosus. Classification (NCBI taxonomy): domain Eukaryota; kingdom Viridiplantae; phylum Streptophyta; class Magnoliopsida; order Asterales; family Asteraceae; genus Helianthus; species Helianthus tuberosus. The sequence goes on from CM060400.1 coordinate 17,453,844, forward strand.
TCACATGTCGGCCAATAAACCTCTGTTTTCTTAATATTGAGATAAAGCCCTAGAGATGGCCCCTCCTCGTTGATGATGTCTAAGGCCTTAGCAACCTCAGAGGCGTTGCCGATAATCGTCCCATCATCCAAGTACCAAGCATGAAACGGGAGTTTACAGCGGTTCTGAACTCGGAGAATAAGGGGGTGTAAGGCGAGGGCAAAGAGAAGGGGCCCCAAAGGGTCTCCTTGTTGAACTCCGGTAGTAGCCCCAATACACTCGTTACCAACATAAAACCTAGCAGGCTGAGCGTAAAGAAATTGGACCCACCGATAGATTGACGGGCAACGCTGATGAACCTCTTGGAGAAAGGCTGTGCGGTCGACCGTGTTGAGAAACCTGTAATAGAAATTGGACCCACCGTGTTAAAAGCATTGGAGAAATCCACAGTAAGCAAGGCTAAGGAACCATCTGCATGAAACGAGTTGAGAAACCTGTTTGCACTGTGAAGTACCGCCTCTGCCCCATTTGGCATCCCCACCCCAAACTGATAGTCACCTAAGTATTGGGTCATTTCTTTCCCGACCTTCTTCATCGCCACCTTGGAAACCAACCTTCGCCAAATACCCCCCACAGCAATAGGCCGAATTCCTTTATCAGGTTTCAATAAGGGGGTGAGGGGGGCCGAGGCAACAAACTCTGCAAGCACCATAGGGCAGGACCCCCAAGCCATAAGTTAACAACTTCAGTAATGCTCGTAAGCAAACCTGAGGAAGTCACCGAGCCCTCGCCACCAATAGCATCTAACAGGTGTTGGGCCCGCATCCCGTCTCTACCGCATGATGTCCCTTTAGGAAATGATCGAATACATTTGAGCACACAATCCCCATCAACAACAAGAGTGGGTTGGGCCAAAGGGTTGGAAGGCAATGACGGGGGCGACACCACTGGGTGTTTATCAATAAGAGCTTTCAAGGTCGAATCACCTAGAGGGGCAACTCCACTAGAGCATAAGACCTTAACCGCAGCTGTGAAATGTCCATCCCTGACTTTCCGAAGACATTGCTTAATATTAGGGTCCCTTTCTTTTTCTTCCTCTTTCCTGCATTCTCCCCTAGGGGCCTCCGTCTCCCCCACGCTATCCAATAGGGAAGCGACCAAATCATCAAACCCAGACCCATCATTCACTTAAAACAAATTACCCACTGGAAATATATTGTTTCAGATTCAATGATCCTTCATCTTTCTTTTTAAATCCGACCCCCATCACTTAAAACAAATTACCCACTTGTTCTTCATCTGGGTTTCGAATTTATCCTATCAAAAACACAAAATCTATCTTATTGAAACCTGCAATGAAACACATTATAAACGGGTGGTGGGTTCAGACTAGGGGAGAGCAAATGGTACCCGGTACCGGTACCGAATTTACCGAACCGGGTACATTTTTGGTACCGAATTTACCGAACCGGGTACATTTTCGATACAGATTCGGTACCGACTTTTGACATTTTCAGTACCGGTCCGGTACGGTACCGGTTTTTACCCTCAAATACTGGTACCGTACCGATACCGAACCGTACCGGGTATATTCGGTACCGGTACCTACTTTTGAGGAGTTTCGGTACCGGTACTTTCGGTTCCGGTACGTGTTCGGTACCGGTCGGTACCGAGCTCATCCCTAGTTCAGACTTCTGACAGAGGACGAGGTTGAAGTGGCTGAAATATTAACAATGATGCCGAGATTATTAGCCAAGTGGGAGTTGATTATCTGGTACAATTTCACATGGGTGTTGATCAGTTTTGTTAATATGTGATGGAAAACATGTAAATAATACCTGTTACAGCAGACAGACCAGCAGAGAATCCAGAGATAGATGTAGCTATGGAGTTCGACATGTTACTTAGCTTGATCTGGTTCCCCTTTAGGACATCTGTCAATGATGGTAGTACCGAGTTCATTAGGGTTTAAGAGCTCGTAGTAACGGAGAGATAGGAGGTCGAATATGTGTGATGTTATAATTGAAAGTCTAACCTAAAACCCTCTCTAGTCATCTCTTTAAATACACCCAATGGGAAACCTTATTAGTTAATAAGGGTAAATCGACCCATCAACAATTACCAACTAATATATTATAAGGTTTTAATATATTTTGATTTATATTATATAAATGATAATGATGGCTACTAGATTAAATACATATTTAATCTTACATCCTCCCACTCAGCCGAATAATAATTTATTATGAGTATTAGATCAGTCTGATTAGAAGTTAATATTCATTTTAGCTTTAAACCAAAACCCGTAGCAAAGAAATACAACCGTTGAGTCATTATGCAACTCAGGACCTCCACTAGTCATACTACAACCTCAATTTAAAACCAAATCTCTATATGAAAATACATTAATCTACTTGGTTGTTGATGAAAATAATTGCATTAAGATTTCTTCGCATTTTGATGTTTGCAATGACCCATATATGGATTTTATTGACTTAAAATAAAGTGTTCTTTCACCTTCAATTTAGAACTTTCAGGTTGTTTTATGAACATGTAAATTGTTAGGGAAAGTTGTTTTAATGTTCTTCTAATGTAGCTCTAAATTGTTATAAGCTACCAAAACGATGATGATCCTCAAAGAAACTTTTGTAAGATAGGTAAGAAAATTCTTTGATAATTTATCTCTTCCTGAGTATAATCTTTGACAATCAATCATGCTTCTTCGTGTCTTAATGTTTATAGTAGGATTTGGTTTGGTTATGAACACTCTTAGGTAATTCAATCAAATCCCAAACGTTATTCGAACACATAAAATCAGTTTTACTAGAAAACAGTTTTATTCCATTTAGAAGATTGATTGACGCTAATGACTTAATTAGACGAGATATGATCAGTAAACTTTTCCAAAACCATTTCAACTTTAGTCAAGAAGGATATGTAATCATCATAGTTTGTAGGTTTTTAAACCAAGATGACCTCCTGAGTTGATTATTAGGTTTATTAGAAGTTTCAGTTTTATGGATTAGCTCTTGGTTAGGTTGCTATCATTTTCAGGATTCTAAGTGTGTAAGAGTTGGAACATTATGGTGTACAAGAGGTGTAATTGGAGTAAAATTTAATGACTCTCCTCCCCCCGTCTCTTGTATTCCTTGCAAGTCATGATAAAGACTTTTACTTCTCCCACTAACCTTAGAAGTATTTAGGAACTTCGCATGCTTAGGGTCATTGTTAAAAGACCAACAAATTCCCCATGTTGGTGTTTATCTTATGAAATCTGTATTCTTGCATGGTCAACTTTATGTGGCATTATCAAGAGGAATATCATGCGAAAATACAAAAGTCTTAGTACATCCTACCAAAGATTTCAGACGAGACAAAGTATACACCTCAAACGTTGTCTATCGGGAGGTGTTACATGATGGATGAACTGCTATTCAATCAAAACGTAATGATTTTTAGTGCATTTTTTGGTTTATTATGCAATTACATTATGAATGCATATATATTTACAACACATTTTATGTCACACTTTGTTCACTTTTACTCATTTGTTCATTTTTCTCTTATACATAAATTAGGAGGCTATTATGATAAGACAAAGAACAAAATGAAAGATTTATCATGTATCTATACTAAACGTTAAAAAATAATAAAACACATGTAATTAAGATAGTTAACATTATTATTGATTGGTGGTCAAACCTGATCCAATAAATGTAGCTATCAAAGAGGAGAAGATACAAGAAACTCTTCCTCCAATTGAATTGATGGTGAAAGAAGAACAAGAAACTCCTGATAATTGCTTTTATAACAGTCTTAATGATGAATAATGGTGGTCAGAAAATCTTGATGCAATAGTTAAAGTGTGTAAGGCTTACAACTAAATTACAAACGCATCATGATGCAAGTGGTTGACAACTAGATTTTTATTTAAAATTGTTATGTTTATGACTGCTATTTTCATATTTGTGTGTACGTTTTTTGAGATGCAACACTGGTTTTCATACATACGTACTTGATACTTTTATGTTAAATTATATTATATAATAGTATAATTTGTAACATGTTTGTGTTGTGGTATGTTGTACTCTTGGCATACAAGGTTTTCTAGCATTGTAATATGGTACTTTGAGGATTTAGGTTTGTACATTTTCTTGGGTTTTATGAGACGTCTTTCCCCAATTTCAAACCCTACCAGTTGTCTTCTTCCCCCAATTTCATCTCTCCACACCCCATGAGCATCACCTGGCTGACCAATTCTTGCACCTACTAGTCCACCACCAGCCCCGACAGCATGAACTATACTCGACATTCAAGACCCAGTCTACATGGTGGTGGTCACGAACCAAGATGACGAGGGAGTTAGGGTTTTCATCGGAAAGGCGATGGTGGCATTCTAATTATCTAGGGGTGTTTGCCGGCGGTAAAAAAGGATCTAAACTCCGATTTCAATGGCTAGGTGCAATCCGAAAACCATTAGTTCTTATTTTCGTTGTGTGTAGTTTTTTGAAATAGATTTAAGGTTCAGATGACGGTTGTTGTGGAGATTCTTGACGAAGTACAGAGCTAAGTTTCATCTTCCTCCACAGTTGCTGGCGGCGGTCGTCGGCTTGTCAACAGTAGAAACTTCCACATTCGGTGTCAAGAACACCACTCTCAATGGCGGAATTAAATCAGGGGTCTTTCGCTGTGATTGTTGCAATTTCCACTATTCAACTATCCGAATGAAGATTCAGATATTAAATATTCAAATCTGTTATCCGTACGAAGCTAATTTTTATACGGTATTCATATGTTATGTTGTTAGATCTAATTTTATGATACTTAGGTTTACTAATTTCGTGATGTTTGATTGTTTAGGTTATGAGATTGTTTAGTGTTGTAGATCAGACCCGTTCGTTTGATTTGCCAATCATTGTTGTCGGGTTTGTGAAACCCTAAGTAGCACCAAGAAGCCTCTGTTCTTTTACATCAATCTCGCTAAGGTAAAATCATATGAAACAATCAAATTTTTATCATGTGAATTCAATTTTCTTTGAATTAGACTGCTAAATTAGATTAACTGGATTGTATGATCAAAATTTATGTTTGTTTCTGGTCTTAATTGTGAAATTTTCAACATTATTAATGTTTTTATAATATTTTTTTAATTTTGTTTCTATTTGCAGAGGTATATTCAACAGCACAATGAAGTTGAGCTTTTAGCCCTTGGAATGGATATTCTTTTTCATATCTTCATACATTACAACTTTTTCGCTTTTACTTTTGACAATTATATATTTATACAAGGTTAAAAATCGTGTAGTCGTACTCTGGTCTTAGCTCAAATCACAGTGGTTTCTCGGTCGCTTCCCTAATCAGTCGTCTGATTTTTGAAAATCTATAGTAGTACGTGTCTGGTGCTCAGAAGGTATACAAACTTCTTTTGAATGAAGACTAATAGAGTTGTTAATTTGTGTTTGATTGTTCATTCAATGTAGTTATTATCATTGTAGGATTAACATCATATTATGTTCCTTATTTCAAAGTTATCAAATCCAGAGAGGTGTAGATGCCTTTTTAGGGTTAGGTTTCCACCTGGCTTTGGTATTTTTTGTTGTGCGTGAACTGAACTTAAAGAATTATTTCAAATCCATAAGACTAAAGGGGATGGGGGCCGTCTTAGGCCCGGCCTGGCCCGGCGCCGGTCCCCCACACCGCCCCCTCAGCCCGGCTCGTCCCAATCGGCTCCCACACGACGATCTCGCCGTGCCTCCTTCTCTCACATATACCTATAAATTCATACATATATATACATAAAGGGGCTCATCCCCACCCCTTGGTCCATCCCCTTTAGGCCCATCCTTACTTCCGGTGACGTGGCGGGTCACGGGTGACGTGGCGGCCCATCCTCCATCACCATACCCTCCAGTCTAATTTCAATTACTTACTGCAGATTTGTGATATTCAATAGATTCTTTGATTACTTGATTAATAAGAGAAATCAATAGGAATATGATTAATTAAGATTAAAATTTAATATTTTTGGTGCTTTTTGTCAAGAACAGAAAATTTAGGAATGCAATAGAATCTTAGCAAGCAGTTGTATAGCTGTTTGGAACCCCATTGTTTAAAATATGGTGTATCATACTTTTAGCTAACAACGGATGGTCACTGGATGATAGGTTGTAAAATGGGCGAGGTGATAAAGAGAGAAAATAAGTGAAAATATGAAGCTGTTACAAGCCATTGTATCAGGTTGTGACAAGGTGAGTTGGTCTTCTTTCTTTCTGTCTTTGTTATCTATTTAAAAAAATATATCGACTTATTCGAACAACCTATGATCAAAATAGTCTGTTAACTATATATGATCGATCTCACATTTTCATGTGGGATTGATTGATATGTAGGTAACTGGAAAGGCCCTCATGCTGGATCATATGTCCACTCCATACAAAATCAAGTTAAGTTACATATATTTTTTTATAGTATTTAGCTATTTAATTTATATAAAAAATTAGTTTGCTGAAAAATTAATAAACAAATTTGCAGTTTCTTTCGGTTTGTTGTTCTATATTTTTGGAAGGTTTATTGATTCCGGCGATGATGGTGTCCTGCTTCTTGGCGTGGCAACTCTGGTTGCAGCCGTGGTGGCACTGAGTCGTTAAGACAATGATGATCTTTTAGATCTGAGTCTCTTCGTTAACTTATTTGTTTTCTACCCGGTTCGGTTCGGTCCGGTCTCTTGACTTTGCTCACCCCTAACTTTAGTGATTGTTATTAGTAAATATACTTTATAGATTACCCTAATTTAACTTGCTAGAAAAAAGGATCTGTTAATATATTTTAACACCCTGATGCAATGGTTGAAATATTTTCAAGCCCTCGCCGCATTGCGTCGGGGTACCTTTCTAGTTTTTATTCAATCAACACTTTAAGGCTAATGACAACGCTATGATTTAAGTGCTTTGAAACCGGTTACATTTCCCTTTTGGTTTTGAAAACATTGTCTAAGTGTTGCGTTCCCTCCACAACGCGCGAACACTCTACTAGTTACTATAATAACAGTTTGCAAACGGACGTGCACTCACATTTTAACTGAACAATGAGATTTTTTCCTTTATAACCTTCTGAAATACAATATTTTTTGAAGTTATGAGTATACATTGTGTCGCTTTTATTTTTATGTACGTCTGGATATTATTTTTTGTTTAAAATCAAGTTGTGAATAGTAACGTATAAGTAATTGAAGCACTAACACACATGTTATCGAATCTTGCTCTCATTTTAGTTTTTTAACATATATAAAGTGACGCCATTTACCCTTCCGTCATTCTAATAATATAATATAACACGTTATAAAATTCAAATATATAATTGCGACGTGTTTATTTTATCTATGTTTCGATAAAGTTTTGTTCAAATCGAACAGGCTAAATAAAATTGATTTTTTTCTTTACTGTGACGAATCGAACCAAATATCATCCAAAGAACATTAGTACCGGTACTAGTATTTGGCTTTATAGTTTTCTCAACACTCTGGAAAAAAATTCATTGAACACGGAGCTAGTATTCACAAATGAGTATTCTTTTGGTATTGTAAAGTGTAAACCATATCAAGTCCCGTTCCGTACCGGTACGGTGACGAACTAAACCGATGCCGTCAAAACAACATCGGTACCAATATTAGGTTTATGGTTTTCAATCAACATAAAACATGTGTCGATTGCTACAGTAAGTATAAGTATTGATATACTATAATAAACCAATACCTACTTAAAACTCGTGGCGCATTGCACCGCCCGTTACTCTTATTATTATCATCCATATTTATTTTAGGATAGGAGTTGGACAGAAAGTCCAAATTTCCTAAAAAGTGTAAAAAGTCATAAAACACCATAATGTCAACCATAAAACACACCAAAAACCCACAAATAATATGATGAAGATTACTAAAACATCATGTATGTGGGTTTTGTGTTGTGTTTTAGATGTTAAGGCTCTGATTGTGGAATGACAAATATTATTGTGTTTTATGTTGTTTAGCATTGTGTGTTTTATATTCATAGTTCTACGATGGCGTGTTTGAAGTTTTTATGGACTATTAGAGTTTGAATATGGTGTTTTAGTAATATTCATTCTATTATTTGTGAGTTTTAGGTGTGTTTTATGCCTGAAATTATTGTGTTTTATAACTTTTTACACTTTTTAGGAAAAACACACTTTCCGTAGGATCCCACTCATTATTTTATATACAAATGAATTCGTCTTCATAGTTTATTTGTAGTATACACTTAGAATAGTTTATATACTTTCTAGAATATCAAAGAAATAAACACATCATCTATGAGTAGTTTATAACAAATGCCAGTGTTGATTTTGAAACTATTTACCATGACATTTTATATCAAATTAACCTCATGTAATGTAGTTAAAATAAAACACTCTATAACGTTAAAAGCGACGGACGATTAATCATGCATCATGTGGTGACGTTGATAGCTGAAAGACACGGGGTACATGCACCAATCAATCTCTGTCCCGATTGTTTGAGTGTTATGTTTCTTAGGTCCAAGGCTTGATACAAAACTACAATCGAGCCGGGGGTCTCACTGGAAGCAGCCTCTCTATTCCTACGGGGTAGATGTAATGCTGTCTACATCTACCCTCCTCAGACCCTACCTTAGTTTTGCTATTTGTGGGATTTACTGAGTATGATGATAAAATGAGAGAGCGGGTTTTTTTTTTTTCTTCAAAATGGTGTTAGTGGAATTTTTTACCAAAATAGTGTTACTCCAAAAATATTTAACAAAATGATGTTTTGATTATAAAATCCAACAAAAAATCTTACTTGTTAGTTTCTCACTAATTGGATAACGTCAATTAATAAAATAATTATTGATTTAATTATTTTTTAACATGAGAAATTTGTAGATTTATAAGAATGTGTTTTTTTGTTATCACAAATAGTCTAAAAAATAATCCGAGTATTACTACTACGTATTTCATGTTAGAAAGGGTAAATTACACTTTTCGTCCTTTATGTTTGTATTGGATTGCGATGGATGCCTTTTAACTTTAATAATTACAGTCACAGTACTTTATTTGACTCATTAAACGTTATGTCCTTTAACCATAATCTGGTTAAAATTCTCAGTTAAGTATGACATGTACAAGACACAGAAGGGTACTTTTGTAATTTTACTCATTTAGTATAAAAATCTTAAAACTAAAAAAACATAAATATAATACCCTGATCTGTTCCTCTACTCTTCTCTCTCTCTCAGTCCTTCGTTTTCAATCAAACCTCGACCACGTCATATTCAACCTACTCCGGCAGTAACCCGGCAGCCTACGGCGATCCAAACTTCATGGCGACGGCTGCGGGAGTGAGTGATATGGTAGATCGGTGGCGGTTGTGGTCTCCGATGGTCTTTTCTGATGTGTTTGGCGACTACTTTTGGTTTAGATCTGGCATAATGACGACGAAGAAAGTTTGTTGTGGTGGTTTCAGATTTTGGGCCACAGCAGGTCTCCAGCGAAGTGAAGAATTGAGATTTTTTTTCAGAGGGCTCAGTCTGATAGGCGGATTCCAGAGAGAAAGAAAGAGAACAAAAAACGATTTGGGTTCCGGCCTCCCCTCCGCCGGCGTCGTCTTTCCGGCCACTCCGATTCACGCTGAATGTTTCAGATTAAATGTTAAATTTTTTTGATTTTTTTCCCAAAATTGAGGTGTGTAGGTATCTTATTTTGGATTCACGCTGAATGTTTCAGGATGGTGACTTGAATCTATAATAAATTCCATTGGCTTGCTAACAGATTTGAAGGTTGATTTTTTTTCTTTATTTTTGTGTTGTGTATAAATAGGGGGAACGACAACAATAGCAGCCCGCCAAGAAATGGTGCCTAAGGTTTAAGATGAAGTTTTGTTCTTGCTCTTCATCTTCTGAGTTTTGTTTTTGCTGTATCATTTATTGCTTTTCTATTTCTTTTTCTTGCAATTATCATTGAACTGTTGTATATGAGAGAGAGAGAGGATGTGAGTTGAGATGAAGAAAGAAAATGGAGTTAGATGATGTAAGTGGAGGGAAAGGGGAAGGGGGTAAAAAGACTTTATTGCCATCACATGATAAGCACATGTCAAACTTAACAAAAGGTTTTAACCTGGTTAGTATTAAAGGACCTAACGTGTAATGAGTTTACAAATAAAGGATTGTGACTGTAGTTATTGAAGTTTAAGGGCATTCACTGTAATCCGATACAAACATAAAGGACGAAAAGTGTAATTTACCCTAATAGAAAATATGGTGCCACTAAATGTTAGCCTTGTTCCTAGAGGTGAATTTTTCTTGAAACTTGAGTATTTGTCATTAATTTTTTTTTGTTTGAACGGCAAATTTAGATAACTGGAGTATCACCGTGTTACAAATGGAACCACCTGATCATACACATTTCATTAGATTATAATGTCTATACACCAATTCAGGAGGAAACCCTATAAATTTAGGAAAAAAATCCTTGTAGGTTTGATTCCAGGACCTAATGGTCCTTAAGCCTTATCTAATTCCAAAATGCTGGCCTGTAAACGAACCGAACGTTTATGAACTGTTCGTGAACTTGTTCGGTGGGAAATTCGTTTATGTTCGTTTATTTAATAAACGAACAAACACGAACAAAAATTTTTGTTCGTTTAATTAAATGAACGAACATAAACACACCTTGTGTTCGTTCATTTATGTTCATGAACGTTCGTTTATGTTCGTTCATTTATGTTCGTGAACGTTCATTTATTAATGTTCATTTAAATTTTATTAAATACGTAAATAGTTATATTTATACAAAATATTAGGTTTTTAACTACTTATATAAATATAACTAATTAGTAATTGAGTTTTCTAGTAATCAAAAATGAAATTTTAAAATTTTTCTTAGATCATAACTAATCACTTAATATTCATATATAAAAACTACTTAATTTTAGTATCTATGAACCCTAATTTACTTGTGTTTTCGGATGAATTATAATATATTAGACTTGTTTGTTTGTGTTCATTAATGTTAAATTGTGTTTGTTTATATTTTTGTTCAATTACGTTCATTTGGGTTCATTTATGTTTATTCAATGATGTTAATTTATGTTTTTTTTATGTCAAATACGTTCAGTTAGATTTTTTTTGTTTATGTTCGTTTGTGTTCGTTTATTTTCGTGAACTGTTCGTTTAGGCTTTAAACGAACAAATATAAACGAACACGAACATGCCCGATTTCTTAATAAACAAACACGAAAAAAAATGTGTTCGACTATATGTTCGTGTTCGGTTAAAGTTAAATGAACGAACACAAATATGCATATGTTCATGTTCGTTCGATTCGTTTAGAGGCCTAGCCACTAGGCTAGATGTTGTTAGATAAATGATTGATGGGTTTGATGAGAGTTGCGTGTATTGTCACATATACATTTTAACTTTCTGTTGTTAATTAGAATTATCATTTATTTATATACTATTAATTTGAAAGATGTTTGTGCATAGTGAGTTTGTAAATAATCCTTAATAAGTTTTTTGTGCATAGTTGTGTTGTACATGATGCTTAGTTGTTTTGTACCCATGTTTGGGGGGGGGGGGGGGGGGGGTTTCAAAAAAAAAAAAAAATTGATGTTTCACTTTAAACTCAAAACTACTTGATTTTGTAGTTTTAACCCAAAAGTTTTTAGTTTTTCCAATTTAACCGCACAACCTTTTTACTTTCAATTTTGATCCCCTATGTTTTTCATATTTTGCAAACTTTTTTGTTTTACGTTTAGATATAAATTTTGCGACTTAACATGTCACAATGTGTGTGTGTGGTTCAACGATTTTATGTTTTGTTATACGCTTCGTTCTAAATTTTGCGATTTAGCATGGGGCAACGTACGTGTGTGGTTCAGTGTGTTTACGTCGTCTATTTTTTCCCGTTTAATAAGTTCGTCACAATGTGCGAGTCCTAAATCGAGTTAGTTATTATATTTTATTTTTATATGTCGGTCTAATTTTTACAATTTAAAACCCGGCAACTTCAATGTTGGTGGTTGTGGGCTATAGTGTGGCATTGGTGCTATTTGTCACGATTTTACACACCCGCCGCAACATGGTGAGCTTAATACGATATGTTATTTATATGGATACAAGACATGTAACGTAGTAATTATGATACCATTAATTGTATTGAGATTATTTGGTGAATTACTTATTTATATAAAATAGTAATACAGACTTAACTGACAAAAACATCTTTAACACATTGTAAATGTGATTATGTGAATCTGATCAACATGTCAATTTCATTGGCCACGACGCAATGCGCGCAGGTCAATCTTCTAGGTAGTGTTTGCTATGCAGGAATGAGAGGCGGTATGGAATGGATGATTACGAGTGAATGAAGAAAAGGGTGTTTGGTTGGTCAATGGAATGGAATCACCCATTCCAAAAGGCATTCCATTCCCTCAAAATCATTCCATCCACTCCCCATGTTTTTTTTCATTCCATCCCCTCTTGCACCATTCATCAACAACACCACAACCCACCACCTTCGCCACAACCCACCACCACCACCCATCACCGACGCCATCGCCGCCACCCGCAACCCGCCACCCCCGACAGCCACCGCTGTCGCCGCCACCCACCCACCCACCCACCGCCGCCACCAACCGCCAACGCCACTCGCCGCCGCCACCCACCACCATTGTCAATGCCACCACCGTCACCACCAACCACCGCCGCCGCCACCCAACGCCACCTCCGTTGCCACGCACCACCAACGGCCGCCGTCGCCGCCACCACCACTCGTCGTCGCTGCCGCATCGCCACTCGCCGCCACCACCACCACCCATCGCCGTCACCGCCACCCACTACCGCCAACTATAACCACCCACAATCACTACCACCGACCACCACCACCACTCACCGATAATTTTATTTCTTCGTTTTTCTTGCCATCAAACAATACACAATAATAATTCATTCCATTCACACATGGTAACCAAACAAGACATGGAATGATAATGATCCATTGCATTCACTCGTCCATTTATTACTTCGTCCATTCCATTCCTTCGTCTATTCCATTACCCCGTACCAAACAAGTCCATAGTTTACTTTAAATATAATATGACGTATTGCATTTCACATATACAAAGGTAGGTAGCATTTTTTCTTATAAGTGACAAATTGAAATGTATAAATTTATAAATGACAAATTGAAATGTATATATTCAAATAACCAAATCAAAGATATTATTTATTTATGAAAACGAACTTAACAATAAAAGACACGTTAAATTTATTTAAAAAATAAACTCACGAGCTAATAGTAGACTTCAACTACCTGATTGAGCCTATCTTTATGATTGTGACTAATTCGTAATAATAAAATATCAAAATGTTTTAACTAATTAAATAGGGTCATGCTATTTACACACGGTCCTCGTTATTTTCACACCCCAAAGGGCCCCGCTATGGTCAAAGAGGGGCGCTTTGGTGTAAAGTCAACAGACAAGGACTGAACTGGTCAGACCTTGTCTGTTGCTTTACATCAAAGCGCCCCGCTATGGCCAAAGAGGGGCGCTTTGAGGTTTTTTTTTTTTTTTTTTTTTTTTTTTTTTTTTTTTACATTTTTAAATTTTCGGGCAAAACGCCTCTCTTAGGTCAAAGCGCAGCGCTTAGGGCCTTTTTTAAATTTTTTTAATATTGTTTTTAATTCACAAACGCGTCGATAATAGTCTAAATTTTACGCTTTTTCCATTATACATAATTTTTTAATATATATGGACTATACTGCAAGTTCCGGATCAAATCGGTTACGTGTGATATCGTATTCCATTATATCGTATCATTTTGGTTTGAAAGCACAAGTACTCCTATGAGTAGTGTTATGTGTATCAGCCGCCTACCGTACATGTACATGACGTATTTTTTCATTAATTGTAGTATTATGATGTATATTGTCATAACATTGAAAAAAACCTGTCGGTTCCTACCCGGTTACACATTTTATAAATAAAATCGGTTCCAACCCGAAACCGATTCCTCCGTAACCATTTCAGAACCGGTGTATTAAAGTCTTGATTATGTTACCGTTGGAATCGATTTCTTGCCGTTGCACGCCATTTGATCTTTGAAAATAATCAAATATGGATTTAAAGAGATTTATGGACTTATTTTTACATAATAAAGTTTCAAAATCGTATTACAACAGAATAAAGTATCAAGTTTCAAAATCATATTTACATAACTCAAGAAACAAGTCAACAACTCCTCTGTGCTGTCTATCACCTTTTCAGTATACAGTGTGCTTTAAAATTTATTTACAACGAGGTCCTATTAGTCTAGAACTTAGTCACTTGAAATAGTCATCATCTTCTTTTATATACCTTTTTTTATCTTTTTTTTTTGAGAAAGTTGCTCACTCATATCCTTCTTTCAAACCGACCGCACTTTCATCACGTTAAATACACCCAAAAGTCAAACCTTTTTTACTTTTACCCACAAGTCAAGCAATTTCAGTCAACTTTTTAACTTTTTTTCTAAACCAACTTTAAAATAATTACAACTAAAGTGCGTATTGAATATATGCGTTACATCACGTTAAAAACCGAATGTCACCGAGACGACCCAATAATGTATGCCAGGCTGCTGCGCGCTCTGTTCTGTTCGCTGTCCAGAGTAGGTTTGGGGGAGGCATTGGATAACATCCTCCAAGCTCTACATGTATGAAATGCCCACCGTCGACGAACACAACCGCAACCACCAGTTAAATATTGAGATGGGACTTCACCTTTAGATATATGTGCACAAACAAATTAAATATTGTAAAATTTGGACCAAAAATGTAAAATTTGAACTTAAACGTAGACCAGTCACCAGTCAAAACATAGATCAGACTTCATCTATTAAATTAAATACGCCCAAAATGTAAAAAAAAAAAAAACCCTCAAAGCGCCCCTCTTTGGCCATAGCGTGGCGCTTTGATGTAAAGCAACAGACAAGGTCTGACCGGTTCAGTCCTTGTCTGTTGACTTTACACCAAAGCGCCCCACTTTGGCCTAAGCGAGGCGTTTTGGGGTGTTTAAATAGACCAAGGGCGTGTGCGAATAGAACAGGCTAAATATTCTGTTTAGATTTCTCTTCAAAATTAAATCACGTAGACCCTTTGTTACTTTTTCCCAACACTTTTCTTAGTATAAAGATAGATGTCAACATCAACAAAGGTGAATAAAACATGAAAAATTATCATGTGGGTACCAATCTGCTTCCTAACCTTTCCACTATATAAACCAACAATAAACTGTTTGGCATCCCAACAAGTCCTAACAAATTTTACATATTCATCCAGTTTCAACAAATCTCCTCCTTCATGGAAACTTATTCCTACTTAATCCAGTCGTCGTCGGATTATCACCACCAAATTCGTCGGAAAGGCAGTTTTCAAAAACGATGTTTAACTATGGCGAAGCAACATAGAACGAGGTTCTACATACTCCGACGATGTGTCTCTATGCTCGTGTGTTGGAACAATCACTCCATTTCTGATTGATTATTTAGCATTCGAATCAACAAAGGTGCAGATAGTTGTGGTCGTTCCAACGTAAATTACAAAGTTGGCGATGGCGGGTTGTGGTGAAGAACAAATCAGTTTAATAGAGGGACAAATGAATATTTACTTGTTATTTCTGGATTTTTTGGAACCAATATTCGAAGCTAATTAGTGTTTCTTAATGAAAATCAGGATGTTTCTCTTTATTCTTAAACTTTTTACACTTGTTGTGTTATGGTGAGTTGAAACGTGAAAAAAAGGAATTTTCCATGGCAGTGGGGTTTTTCACATTTCATAGTTAACAACATGTGTTGTGGATATGTGACATGTATGCCATTATTTAATTATTGGTTAGTTATTGAATTTGATTATTACAATAAATATCTAATACTTTTACTTGTAACTAAAAACACAAAACAGAAAACAATAAAATATGAAAAAAAAATATACTAAAACTCATTTAATACTTTCTAATTACTACAAAAAATAGTAGACATAAACGCTAAAATTAATCATAGTCATGCGGACAATGCCTCCAAATATGTTCCACCAAATTCGCACGAAGATTGTTATGCGTTTCTTTATTGCGTATTGCTAGACGATTTGCTTGTAGCTCATCACTAATGATCACGACAAGAGGCATGGAACGTCGCCATTGTAGTGTTGGCAAATCGTTTTCCTTTTATCCTTTAATACCATATTATGTAAAATCATGCAAGCATAAATTGGATTACTTGTTTTTTTCTTCTGCCTACATTCGTGTCGAGTTGGCTACGATAGCCTAATGCTTCTTCAAAGCTTCACATGTCCGGTCAATATCATTTCTTGCGGATTCTTATGATTTTTAATGCTATTTATTTCTCCTCATTTGGATATGTAAAATCTTTGATGATCGTAGCGTACTCCGGATAAATACCAGACAAGTTCCTCCACGTCATTACCCCATGCAATCATAAGTTAAGCCATTAATTACCTTACTAATCATATCCTTCTACATGCAACAACATATCCACAACTTGGCTCATGGTTGGTCTTGCATTCTCATCTTCCTCACAACACCTTAAAGCCACCTCAATGGCTCTTTCATACTCATGTTGTAATTTCCATAGCTCCAGTCTAGGGGCGGATATCTAAAGCCATTTAGGGGGTTACCAGGAACCCGTTTGATTCGTAATTTATAGTGTTAGTCATTAAGAAACTTCTGAAGAAACCCTTTAATATTGTGAAAGGGACCCTAATAACAAATTTATGGATTGGTCTAGTGGTAAGTATGAGCGCTATCTATTACAGAGATCCCGAGTTCGAGTAAAGGTAAACCAGTTTTTCCCCTTTTTTTAACTTAAAAACGAATTAGGGTTTAGTTTTCCCCTTTCCTGTTTACTCTCAAACCCAAACACATGAACATAACACACACTAGACGAAGAAGGCCACTCTAGATCAGTCATACCACTCATCCAACCGTTACACAAGCACTTGCCGGAGCCACTCCAGCCTCAACGGCTCAGTCACTCAGCCCCTTCCGCCTTCCCTCAGTCCCTCACTTAGTCACTCGCTTCAGCCCTTCACGCCTCCAGGTTCATTTAAACCCTATAAGAGTAAAAGTTGTTGATTTTATCTTTCAATTTGTTGATTTACATGTTTGTTTAGGCTTTCAATGTAATTTCTAGGTAATAAATTGTTGATTTTGACATTCAATTTGATGTAGCTTCCGTATCAGTATAATTCATATTCTAAAACTTGTTCAAGGAAAAACAAATTTAGTTTTTGTTGCTTATGGTATCCACCTATGATACTTTATTATTTTGCTAATTTTGATTTTCTTATTATAGTTTAACTGCATAGAAAGATGTATTCTTCAATTTTTATTCATCAAATTTGAGAGTGCTTATACACTTGTTGCTTATTGTTCAAAAGGATGCATAGAAAGCCTGATGTGAAAAGAGAATTAATGTATTGTTAAAATACATAAGCAACAAACTTATGCTAATCGATTTTTGAAATTAAACTGGCAAAGGCACAAAAACTGATCATAACAATCCATGCATTGAGCCACGCCAGGTCTTGCATGTAACAAGAAAATGATTCTGGTCACTTGACTTGTTATCAGTAAAATAACCTATTGGTATTGTTGAAGCTTAATGATGACGGGGGTAGCCCAAATCTCAATAAAATAACTAATATACATAATAGCTTAAAAGGTTAAAAGGTTGAAAGGTTGAGAGGTTCAATACGCGCAGACTCAGGAGAACAATAAAAAGGACAAGCACAATGTCCAGTCACATCAACACTTAACGTGTGAACCATTTCTGCACAGACAAAACATGTGCACAGAGAACACCCTTTTGTCCGCAGGTCTAAACCCTTCAACCCCCAAATGGGCAAGTCCCTCACTGTAGCCACGGATCACTGGTCAAAGGCTTCCTCTTATAGAATATTCTTTCCCTATAAATAACAGCCTATTGCCATTCATTCCAGCCATTCCAGATCAACTCAGATCACCCTTGATCTCTGATCTTACTTCTCCTCTCTAGAACTTGCTCCATGCTTGTTCTATTCTCGGCTCACTACAATATTATCTCACTTAACATAGACATTCTGGGTTGAACCCTTCAAGCCAGAATTCAAAGTGAATAATAACAAAGTGATCCGCCTCCACGTGCTACAAACGTGGGGGGACCCCACGACCTGCGTTAGGCTAATCGAAACCTTGAACCCTTTTACCCCGGAGATATCGCTACTATCTTTGGTCTATTATTTGTTGCATCAACAAGTTGGCGCCCACCGTGGGGCTACGCCGCTAACTTTATCTTAAAGACCAGTTGTGTAGCTCCATTTTCTCTTTACATCATGTCTGAAAGCGAGTCTCTCGGTTAGGTAAATCAGGTTCCTAACAACACCGATTTAACACCAAGTTCCGGTCGGATCTCACCGGTCAAATCTACATTTCTTTATATTCCCGGAAGTACTCCACCGGGATATGTTCCCGGAGTTCACTTCTTTTCAAACACCAACCCCATCTCGGTCAGGGGTTGCACCTACTCAAATCGATGCAATGCATACACCGGAACGCATAGATCTAACACCCGAGGGAGTAGCTAGAAATTTCTTACAACTGAGATTTCTTCTCAACTAGCATGTGAGCTTAGAAAGGGAAAAAAGGGTGAGAATAAGACTAAATTATGAGGAGTCTAAACCCTCATTATCACCTGGCCGTCCATCTCTTCCTTTTAGCAGCTCACGTTCAACCACATCTTACCTTGAAGCTGGTCCTAGTGTGACAGACCAACCACTCAAGCCTTTAAGCTTCTGGGAGGCCAAGTTCAACCGCTTTTTCCTTATTTACCTCCCAACCCGTTACAACCGGTGCACCTATTGGGCATAAAACCACTTTTGATCAATTATGGTAAGTCACCAACTTCAAGTGTTCCCCCTCCCATTACTACTTCGTGAAAACCAGCCATGGCCACCCTGCCTTCGGCTCGTGGTATGGTCATGAACACATCCATGGGAATGCCTTATACAGTAAGCCTTTAAGGCTTTAACCTTATGACACAGATGATGACATCTTTCATGAGTACCATCAGAAAGCCTTTAAGGCTTTAACCTTATGCCCTAGCTGATGACACGGATGATGGACAAAATTTCCTTTGCAGCACGTGAAAAATGGATGATGACACAGAAAGCCTTCAAGGCTTTAACCTTAATTTCATCAACCAAGTGCCAACCACTCACCAGGGTACCTCAAGCGGTAACCTAGCTTCAAGGGTAATAAAATACCTCTCAAAACCTTACAAGCCCAATATCTTGCTTCAACAAATTGTTGAGTACGAGTTTCAAACCCAGATAAAGATGCCATCACGGTACTGAAGACTACTTCCAAATCTTCGCCGGGACTACAAGAATAAAAAAATGGCCCAACTCCGAATGTTGTCTCATGTTCAGGCAAACCCTTGAAGGGTCTTCGCGCATATGGTTCAATGACCTTCCTGGACGAAGCGTTCAGACCTTTGATGATCTTAGCAAAAGTTCCCTATAAAAACATAGGTATGTCAAGGACGCCATGATAATCTTCCAGATCAAACAACATGATGATGAAAGTCTCAGAGACTTCATCGAAAGTTACAAGAAGGAAGGTTTAACTTACGCCGATGAAAAGGTTAGGGTTGCAGGGTTCATGAATGCTATAAATTCCAAATATCTCACAAGAGACTTCAATAAATGCCTGCCCAAAACCCTTGAAGAAACACTCGAAAGGGCTGAAGCCCACATTCGAGGAGAATAAGCTGTAGACATCAAAGAACAACATAAAAGACTCTTAACTGGAGCTGCCAGTATGGCTCTTATGACAAACGGTTCAAAGGTTCGGATTCCAGAAGGCCTGAAGGCCGGAACCCTCCAAGCCAAGAAAAAACCATAAACTTTACAGCCTTAACCAAGGCTACATAAGAGATCTTGGCAACCGAGGAGGTAAAACACAGCTTCCGCCCTCCTCAACCTTTGCCAAAAAACAAAAGATTGGAAAAATCAAGATAGTATTGTGAGTTTCACGAATAGAAAGGTCACCATACCAATAATTGCTTCCAACCCAAAAAGAGGATCGAAAAAGTCGTCAAGTCCGAACTGGCTCACTTGGTTAAAGGGGTCAAGGACAAAATGGTTGAAGAATAAAAGTAGGAAGTGAACATGGTCGACCTTGAAAACAAAGCTTTAACCCTCTCAGCTGATGAAAAGCTTGAAACGCTTTAACCCTCTCAGCGATGATGAGCGTTCAAATCTTCAACAGTCTGAATCCTCCAAAATCACGCTTGAGAAATGCTTTAACCCTCTCAGCTGATGAAAAGCTTGAAACGCTTTAATCCTCTCAGCGACGATGAGCGTTCAAAGCTTCAACAGTCTGAAGGTATCGCAGACATACCTATCAAGCCTTTAGGCCAAATAACCCATTATGTTTGTTCAACGAGAGAACAAAGTGATGAACCGAACAACTCACTTTTGCGGTGATCAATATCCCTTCCAACTATGATATCATCATAGGAAGGCCAGGGCAAGGTGTGTTCGGAATGGCAGTTTCAGTTGGTCAAGGCACTGTGAAGTTTTCTACTGAAAAAGGGATAGCAACCCTTCAACCTGCCCAAGAAGCTTTTGTGGTTGAAGGGGAAAGCTCAAGAAAGGACGAAAACGATATACAAGGGTTGGACATAAACCCAAAATATCCTCAACAGGGGATAAGGGTAAACACTAACCTTTCCAATGAAACCCTCTCATACCTTGAAAAGCTGCTCTTGCACTATGTATTTGCTTGATGCCGCGAAGATATGACCGGCATTCCTCGTAGCAGTGTTGAAACATGAGTTATGGATCCCACCTGATGTTAAGCCCATTATACAAAAGAAACGGAGTCAAGCCCCTAAAATAAGCCTTGCATAATGCCAAAAGATGGAAAAGCGTGTTCTAGCCGGAACCCTTCGAGAGGTCAAGTATCAATCATGGGTGGCCAATCCGGTAATGGTTTAAAAACCCGACAAGTCTTGGAGAATGTATATCGATTTTAAAGACTTGGACAAAGCATGCCCAAAGGATTGCTACCCGATGCTCTAGATAGACCTCAAGGTTAACTCACTCACAGGCTTCCCGTTCTCGTGTTTTCTTGACACCTAAAAGGGTTACCATCAGATCCTAATGAAAGAAGAAGACGAATAAAAAAAAAAACCGCATTACACACTGATAAAGATATATCTTGCTATCAAAAAATGCCTTTTGGTTTAAGAAATGCAGGTGCCACTTATCAACGTCTGGTTGACAAAGCGTTTGCCGGACAAATCGGCAAGAACATTAAAGCTTATTTTGACGATTTGATGATCAAGAGTAAAACGGAATACCAAATGCTCAATGACATACAAGAAACCTTCCAAACCTTGAGAAAGATAAACATGAAAGCTTAATCCAGTCAAGTGCTCGTTCCTAGGGCACATCATGGGGAAACAAAGCATAAAAGCCAACCCTCAAAGGATGTGCTAACAAGAAAGACTTTCAATGGAAAGCTTACAGCTTTGAAGCGTTTTACCTCAAAAGGAAGCCTTCAACCAAATGAAGCAACACTTAGCTTCACTCCTAGCCATTTCGGCTCCAGAAACAGGAGAAACGGCCTCTATCTACCTTTCGATTGCTGAAAATACCATAAGTACGGCTCTAATCATTGAACGAAACAAAGTTCAGATACCCGTTTATTTTTTCAAAACTTCAAAATTAGCAGAAATCAAATATTCTTCTTTAAAAAAAAAAAAAAAAAAAAAAAAAAAAAAAAAAAAAACTTGCTCTAGCCCTAGCCCAAACGGCTAGAAGGCTTCGAAGGTACTTACAGTAACACCCGATACAAGTGATCATTGACTAACCAATTAAGAATGTGCTTGAAAAACAAGAAAATTTCGGGCGACTAGCCAAATGAGTTGTGAAACTAGGTGAACACAAAATCACCTATGTCCTGAGAAAAGTTGTCAAAGCTCGAATCTTGGCTGACTTCATCTTATAAGTCCCTAAAGAAGCCATAACAGAAGTTAATACAACTGCAGCTGAACCCTCCAACCCTGATACCTGGAAGCTCTTTACCGACGAAGCTTCCAGCATTGAAGGGTCAGGAGCAGGGCTAGTTCTAATTGATCCTAACGAATTGTAATTCACGTATGCCCTTCGTCTTAAATTTCAGACTACAAACAACAAAGCTGAGTATGAAGCATTGATTGCTGAGCTCAAGCTTGCAAAATATGGGTGTCAAAAGGCTTCAAGTCTTCACAGACTCGTTGCTTGTTTCAAACCAAATAAATGACAACTACATAGCCAAAGAAATGGGGATTCAAAAGCTTCAAGTCCTTACAAACTCTCTCAAGCTAAGACAATAACAGCTACATAGCAAAAGAACCCAACATGTATTAGTACCGAGAGAAATCAAAGGAATTGATGAACACATTTCAAACATTTTCCATCAAAAAAGTTCCAAGATCTCAAAACAAGAAAACTAATGCACTAAGCAAACTTGTATCTCCTACGTTTACCCACCTCACCAAGAAGGTACTAATTGAGGTGTTAAAAACCTCATCCATCCGAAGACTTGAGGTTCAAGATGTGATCACTAAAAAAGGGCCAAATTGGATGACTCCCATTGAAAGGTTCCTCAAAATGGTGAATTACCTAATGACCAGACTAAGGCTAAAAGGGTTCGTATCAAGTCAAGGCAATATGTGTTACAAGGAGATATCCTTTACAAAAAGGATACCTTGTACCACTACTTCGACGCGTTGGCCCAGAACAAAGCCAATATCTGATCAAAGAGGTTCACGAAGGGATATGTGGAGCTCATTGTGGCCCAAAATCGGTAGTGTCAAAGTTGATGAACCTCGAATACTTTTGGCTTTCCATGCATCGAGATACCTCCGAACAATTGCGAAAGTATGAATCTTGTCAGTTACATGCTCCGGTACCCAAAAGCCTCAAACATGACCCCGTTCCCATCTCCTCGGCTTGGCTATTTCACAAGTAAAGAATCAACATCGTTGGTCCATCCCCACTAGCCAAATGAGGAGTCAAGCTCTTATTGGTAGCCGTGAACTACTTCATCAAGTGGCCAAAAGTAAAACTATTGGCAAAAATCTCAGGGAAACAGTTCATTGATTTCGTTTACGAAAACATAATCTGTCGTTTTGGGCTCCAGGGGTACTAGTCACGAATAACGGGAAGTAGTTTGCCGAGAAGCCTTCTAGCTCCTGGTGTAAGGAGTTCAAAATAACCCAAGTATTCAGCTCGGTAGCTCACCCACAATCCAACGGCCAAGTTAATAGGACAAACAACAACATTGTTGAAAGGATTAAATCTCGATTGGAAAGATACAACAACAACTAGCTCGAATAGCTTCCCAATGTGCTATTGGAAATTCGAACAACCAAGAAAACAAGCCACAAGAAAACACCCTACAGCCTAGTGTTTGGATCAGAGGTTGTATTCCTAGCCGAAATCGGAGTAACAATACAAAGAACACTCGACATCGACCTCGAATCAAATAAGAAAGAGACAATGTTGAATTTGGAACTCCTCGAAGAGGCTCGTGATCAAGCAGCCATACAAAAAGCGAGGTACAAGCAAAACATGGAATTGTATTACAATACACGGGTGAAGCATGAACGTTTCAAGCCTGAGAACCTTGTGCTTCGAAATAATGAGGCCTACAAGAAAGAAAGCCAAGAAAGCTTGGCCCTAAGTAGGAAGGGCCATACAATACCCTTAAAGCCCACAAAGGGGGATCATACAAGCTGGCAGGTCCACAAGGCAAAAAGCTTCCCCGCCATTGGAATGGCAAAAACCTTAAAAGGTTCCACGTTTAACCAAAATGTGTTACAAACAGTTCCCAAAAGTTGTTCTATTCCCCTAGTAATCGAATTACTTTGAAATAAATGAACGACGAATCAAAATTTGTCTTTCTATCCTATAATCAGGTTGAGAACCTAGCAAGAAACTCCATGGCAAGGGCCATGTAAGGGGATGAGCTCCCAGGCCACATCGCTCAATAGGTTCAAAGGTTGAATGGACCTATATAAGGGGTGAGTTCCTAAATCAATACAACTCCATGAGACTCATAGAAATCTTAAAAAGCATGTCTCATAGACGGGTTTGAACAGCCTACACCAAATGTTCCTTAAGCCCTAACATTGGCTTACGAACCAAAAATACTCTAAGTGAATGTCATACATAGGATAGAGGTTGTATCTTCTTGTTAAAAATATCCTAAGGCTAAGTGACTGCAGCACTGAACCCTTTAAGGTATAAATAACATAAGATGCACCACCCAAAACAAAGACAACATGCAAAATCAATGAAAATGCAAGGGAATAAATAGAACAACATAGCAAGATAAGTTAAAGATAGCAAGGGCCATACTGGCCATCAAACATAAAACATTGTCCACAAGCCTCCAAGGCTTTAACCACCAAGGGATCTAGACGATTCCTTTAAAATAAAAAGATGTTCAAACAAACAACCCATAACATTGTTCGACATGCTAAGAAAGCTATGAATTAAGGCCTCTTCTTCACTTAGCAACGTCAGGGATGGTAGACTTTGCTGCATCATACTTCTTCGAACCTCCATCATCTGGGGTCTTTTTAGCCTTCCTCTTTTTCCTCCCTGCTGCACCCGTTGCCTCGGAGGCTTCAAGGCTTGAACCCTTTGAGCCCTCACAACCTTCAGAACACGTTTCCTCGCTATCTCCGAAGCAAGGACGTTTCTTCGAGAGGGACTTCAACACTTAGTTACAAACAGCCTCATTAAGGCCCTTGGGTTTTAGCTCCTGCAAGACAGGCAAAAGTTTACCAAAACACTCGGAGACTTCACCCACATAAGAGTAAATCAAATGCTCTATCTTAAAAACTGTTCCCATAATACTTTGAAGGCTTTGTGTTGAAAAAGAGAAGATTTTTTCTAAGGCTTCCTAGGTTCACAAATATTTGTAACCAGCAAACAAACCTTGGTGTCTCCCATGAACAAGAAGCTCGATGTACACATCACCCAAGACTTTTTTGAACTCTGACGAATGGAGAAAATAAGTAACCACTTGCTGGAATCCATCCTCAATGAGCCATTTATTATCACTAGTTTCCTGGGCAAATGAAGCCTTTAACCCTTCTTTCTCCTCTAAGAAGGCTCTTTTTCTAAACCTCCAAGACAGCCTTATCGACCCTGACTTAAACCTTGTCAGCCTCCAAGCGTTTTTCCAACTCAACCATATCAGTCTTGTGCTGGGAAGAAAGCTCATCAATCCTCAACATCAGCTTTTCTCCCTCCCAGCATAACCCTCTGCCTCCTTTTTTAGAGTAGCTAGTGAAGCATTCATCTCATCCCTCTTCTTCGATAAGACATCATATTCTCACATCCTCTTGCGAAATCGGGATAAACCCTCTAGAAGCAAGGAAACAAGGTTATAAGCACCCATTACCATTTTTCAAAATCATCAGGTCATCATCCATAGATGAGCAAGAACCTCGAACAATAGGAGAATCAAAGTGGGTAAGAACATCCTCACAAACGGATGAAGGCTTGAAGCTGTCACCAACTGTGACCTACCAATCCGGCACATAAACCTCCCCTGGATTAACATTGGTGGAACCTTCACCACCCTTCCCGGAACCCTTCAAGCTCACAACATTTTTACCTGCCAAACCACCAAGGGCCGTCCCTTGTCCTTTTTGATTTTCCCCAACCCCAACTTCTAAATCATCTGAAGCCTCTATGTCATTACTTAGTTCCACCGGCTCAGAAGCCGATGGTTGGTTAGCAGTCTTTATCAAACAGCAGCTCGAACGACGAGTAGAGACTTTGGAAGCAACAACTTTGGTGAAACCTTTGACATTTGGAAGGTTCACATAACCTGAACCCTCGAACCTGTGTTCAGCACCTCTGGCAACAGCATCTTCACCGGGGATGGCCTCAGCATCCCCAAACACAACATCAGAGGTATCATCACTCTTGA
This sequence comes from Helianthus tuberosus, assembly GCA_030545235.1. NCBI lineage: Eukaryota > Viridiplantae > Streptophyta > Magnoliopsida > Asterales > Asteraceae > Helianthus > Helianthus tuberosus. The sequence goes on from CM060400.1 coordinate 17,479,885, forward strand.
TAAAGCATAAGGCAAAACATCATACCCTGATCATACCTCATGAGCACAGGGTCACGATCCGGCCTGTCCCACAAGGTGCTCACACCCATCAACACTAAAAAGTGTTCAGGAAAGGGACGAAGCCTTGAAGGACACTTCCTAATGGCTTTTAACAACCAACTATCTAGTTCAGACTCAAATGGCTTAAGCTTGTTTAACATAGCATCAGGGTGCCTCCAAACAAGCTTGAAGAAAACAATGGACCCAGAAATCCAGAAAATTCGGTCCTTCCAAGAACCAAGGGTAGTAACCATAGACGAAATTAAACACACATCAACCTGAGATGTTTCAAAGGTAAAACAATCGACGTTCTTGGCTAACTGGAAGAAATAGCGAAACAACAACAACGATGGGTCATACCCTATCGCTGGACACAAAACATCAAAGTGTAAAACCCTAGCAAGACCTTAAGGGTGTAACTGACCAAACGACACACGATAATACTCTAAAACATTCAGAACAAAGACCGAAAACGGATGACGCAAGTTGGAAAACTCAGCAATAAAGAACAATAGAACCAACGGGACACTAATCGATCGATTTGCCAAAACCCAGAGCCACCGGATTAAACTTTAGATCGATCCCCCATTCTTTACAAAAAGCCTCAACTTCCTCTTGAGTGAGACAAGTTGAAGCCTTTAAACCTTCAAGCCTTAAAGCCTATTATATCTACTATCATTCTGAAATTCAAATCTCAAAACTCAAACGCCTTGAAGCCTTTAAGCAATAAAAAATAATGTGTAAAAGTCAGAAGCATTTGAGCTTACATCCCAAACACCTCTAACTTGGGGGGCTGATGACGGGGGTAGCCCAAATCTCAATAAAATAACTAATATACATAATAGCTTAAAAGGTTAAAAGGTTGAAAGGTTGAGAGGTTCAATACGCGCAGACTCAGGAGAACAATAAAAAGGACAAGCACAATGTCCAGTCACATCAACACTTAACGTGTGAACCATTTCTGCACAGACAAAACATGTGCACAGAGAACACCCTTTTGTCCGCAGGTCTAAACCCTTCAACCCCCAAATGGGCAAGTCCCTCACTGTAGCCACGGATCACTGGTCAAAGGCTTCCTCTTATAGAATATTCTTTCCCTATAAATAACAGCCTATTGCCATTCATTCCAGCCATTCCAGATCAACTCAGATCACCCTTGATCTCTGATCTTACTTCTCCTCTCTAGAACTTGCTCCATGCTTGTTCTATTCTCGGCTCACTACAATATTATCTCACTTAACATAGACATTCTGGGTTGAACCCTTCAAGCCAGAATTCAAAGTGAATAATAACAAAGTGATCCGCCTCCACGTGCTACAAACGTGGGGGGACCCCACGACCTGCGTTAGGCTAATCGAAACCTTGAACCCTTTTACCCCGGAGATATCGCTACTATCTTTGGTCTATTATTTGTTGCATCAACACTTAACAAAATCAAAGGTTGTACAACTGTGCATTAGCATAGGTTGCTTGTTCATGATCAGATCATTCAACCCTACACAATTGCAAGTGTGTGAGTGCGAGTACGCAAGTGTGCTGGTGTGTTAGCATGATGATACATGTGCTTGATTTTTATTTATAAAAAAATAATACAGGCTACATATGTGATGAATCTTACCTGACCCGAACCGTCGAATCGACATGAAATTTTTTATCTTCAGACGTATGAATTTGAAACATTTAAAAAAGATGAACCCCTTGAAATAAATTTCTGGATCCGCCACTGCTCCAGTCATCAGTTATTATCCAGTCACGGGTTTAACCTAGGTTAGTGTGGGCTCTCATATGCTCGAATCTAACCTTTGTAGACGGTAAAATTATTGATTCTCAAAATAATCGAATTTAAAATTAATTGATTCTAGATATTATTTCTTTAATGATAAATTTTTTAACACCGTTACCTTGCATTTGCATTTGATTTCCTAGCTCCATGGACCTTCCTCTAGAACCAGAAATGTTTCCATAGTCATTTTACATATGAAAAATGATGGTGTTTAGTTTTCCTAGCTTTATACTAGTTAGATGACAAGATATAAAAAAAATGATAATGCTAGAAAAACAAGTATCACATTGTTTTGTGCTCTTTTGGAATTGATACAATATATGTTTTGAACTACATCAATCTTAAATTTATTGTGCATATTACACTTTATAAAAGTTGTTTAAATCTAACTTATCGTTGAAACGGATGTAGATTTACTTTACAATCAAAAATGAAAAGGAAGGTACAATTTAAATATAGACAAAACATCAAATACAAATACAAGTAAATTTAACGTACAATTTAAATATAGACAAAACATCAAATACAAGTAAATTTAACGTACAAAACGTACAAATTGAAGGTATTCCTGAAAAAATACGGTGGCATTTTTCGTAATTATTAGTAAGAGTTAATTACTGTTTTCGTCCCTTAGGTTTGTCAAAAATAACGGTTTCAGTCCATTAGTTTAAAAATTGCGATTTCAGTCCATTAGTTTCATTTTCGTAACCATTTCAGTCCACTAACTTAACTCCATCCATTTATTTTGTTAACTTTGAGTTAACTAACTAACTCCATCCATGTTTTAAACTCTAAAACATTAAAACAAAAAAAATGGTAAATTTCAAAAAATCAAAAAAATTCCAAAAAACCAAACAAATTCCAAAAAATAATAAAAATTCTAAAAAATCATAAAAACTCTAAAAAATTCTAAAAAATCCAAAAAATCCGTTTCGGCGCGAACTGTTTCGAACCCGAACCGTTTCGACGCGAACCGTTTCGACCCGTACCGTTTCGACCCGAACCGTTTCGAGCTGAACCGTCCGTACCGTTTCGACCCGAACCGTTTCGAGCTAAACCGTTTCGACGCGAACCGTTTCGACCCGTACCGTTTCGAAGCCGAACCGTTTCGAGCTGAACCGTTTCGAACCGAACCGTTTCGACCCGTACCGTTTCGAAGCCGAACCGTTTCAAGCCGTACCGTTTCAAACCGAACCGTGCCGTTTCGAACCGAACCCTTTAGAGCTGAACCGTTTCGAACCGAACCGTGTCGTATCGAACCGAACCGTTTCGAGCTGAACCGTTTCGAACCGAACCGTTTCGAGCTGTACCGTTTCGACGCGAACCGTGCCGTATCGAACCGAAACGGTTCGGCTTCGAAACGGTTCGCGTCGAAACGCTTCGGGGCGAAACGGTTCGGGTCCAAAGGGTTCGGTTCGAAACGGTTCGCATCGAAACGATACAGCTCGAAACGGTTCGGTTCGAAACGGTTCAGCTCGAAACGGTTTGGTTCGATACGGCACGGTTCGGTTCGAAACGGTTCAGCTCGAAAGGGTTCGGTTCGAAACGGTTCAGCTCGAAAGGGTTCGGTTCGAAACGGCACGGTTCGGTTCGAAACGGTATGGCTTGAAACGGTTCGGCTTCGAAACGGTACGGGTCGAAACGGTACGGGTCGAAACGGTTCGCGTCGAAACGGTTCAGCTCGAAACGGTTCGGGTCGAAACGGTACGGGTCGAAACGGTTCACGTCGAAACGGTTCAGCTCGAAACGGTTCGGGTTCGAAACAGTTCGCGCCGAAACGGATTTTTTGGATTTTTTAGAATTTTTATGATTTTTTAGAATTTTTATTATTTTTTAGAATTTTTGGAATTTGTTTGGTTTTTTGGAATTTTTTTGATTTTTTGGAATTTACTAATTTTTTTTGTTTTAATGTTTGAGTTTAAAACATGGATGGAGTTAGTTAGTTAACTCAAAGTTAACAAAATAAATGGATGGAGTTAAGTTAGTGGACTGAAATGGTTAAGAAAATGAAACTAATGGACTGAAATCGCAATTTTTAAACTAATGGTCTGAAACCGTTATTTATCAAAATTACTCTACAAATGATCCTGTAAAATAATTTTGATATTTGTAGAGTAATTTTGTAAAATTTTCTTGTAGAGTAATTTTGATCTTTTAGGGTAATTATCAAAATTACTCTACAAGTGTATCAAAATTACACTACATCAAAATTACTTTACAAGTGAATCAAAATTACTTTACATGTTTATCAAACAACATACAACTCAAAATGTTAGACCCTAAATCGTACATGACAAAAGTCGTAGCGGAAAACACGAACCATAAAATTTCTTTCTTTATAAATACCTCAACTTATTTAAACTTTAGCTTTAACATAGCTCTTTATCATAAATCCGTCATCCTCTTATTTACTAATTAAAAACATAGCTTATGATTGCTACATTATACATTCAACGTCCCCGTACAATCTCTCTAGTGACTCGGTCTTCGATCCTTAATCTTCGTGATAATCGCTCATTATCCGTACAACCTGCATTACCACATACATTCAACACATTAGTATACAAGACATAAACAAGAATACAATACATGTACGCTTTCCATTCAGCTTCTCTCTCATTTTTAAGCATATCATTCGCGTATTCATTCTCTTGTGAGCCTTCAGTAATATACCTGCGTAACACTCAATACATGCATGCATACACTCATACGTGTCTTCATATGTACATAAATACACACCTGCATACGTACATACATCCCTATGCCTTCACATATATACATACTATCATACGCATCTTCATATATACATAAGTACGCTTCGTAAGTATCTACATTCATACATCTCTACATACATGCATACATTCATATATATCTTTATATAAATACGTACCTATCTTTCCTACAACTTACGTGCGTGCATACACTCGTACATGCTTTATACAATCCTGCATACATACTTACATACATACGTACATACATACACATTTGCATGGGTGCATACCTTTCCTACATCTTTACGTACATACATGCCATCATACGTATTCTCATATATACATAAATACGCATCTACATACACGTAACACATCTTGCATACCTCTCACATACTCATACGATATTTACATGGGACTTAAACTTTGATTTATAGCCCATAAATATCTAAGGATTGATGCGTGGTTAAAAACCGGTGCTCGTAATCATATAACTTTATGATTTCATATGAGTCTTAGATCTTGAACGACCTACTTTTAATTAGATTTGCGTTTATGCAGGTTTGACAAAGTTAAGGAGCTTTTCGGGAGCTTTACATGCTACCGGGTCGAAAACCGGAGCACCAGGACACGTTACGGGTCAACCGGAAACACCCGACGCGAAAAATAAAAGCTTACAAACAAGTGCCCGTCGCCGACGGGCTCCAAGCCGTCGGCGACGGGTTGTAGATATGCCCGTCGGGCCATTTAACCCGTCGGCAGTGTGTTAACCCGTCAGCAAAAAAAGTGGTTTTCCCTTGCCCGTCGGCGACGGGTTCCCTACCCGTCGGCGACGGCCTCTAGTTTTTGCAGTTTTCTGCAGATACGTTTCGTCGTCCGTACGCACTAAAACGCACGTAACTTTTGAACCGTTTACCCGTTTAACCTCCCGTTTCTTCCTACATGCTTGTAAATTCATATTCTATCATATGAACTTAAAATACATCAATATTAAGCAAGAACTTAAACATAGATGATTTACCCATGTCATCTTCTTCACCATAACAAATGGGTTTCACCCTTAAACATCAAATTAACCTAATTTATGCATAATCCATGTTCCAAATGATGAATCTAACACATACTCATGCTCAATTTCATACAATTTCGTGATTTACAACATAACCCATTTCGTGCACCATCACCAATCTAGAATCTAAGACATACCTTACGATCCCCTTGTGAAGGTGATCATTAATCTATGCTCGGTTATGAATTTGAGCTTCGTTTGACTCCTCAATTTGATGATTATGTTAGAACTAGGGTTTGGTTCATGGGGGTGTTCCCCTGATCGTTGTAGAACACACACGATGTGTGTGTTGTGTGTGTGTGTTTGTTTTGTTATTAAAACATAACTTTTCCCTTTTTCAACTTTGGCCCCTCATGTTTATTACTTACTCATAATATTGGCAAAACTCTTGTCTTTTCATACTTCTAAACACACACTTAACTAGGTTAAAGAGCCTAGTCATTTATTTCTTGAGATGCCATATCATAGTATTTTAACGAATATGAATATTCGGGTTTTGGGGTGTTACACAAAATTACTCTACAAATGATCCTGTAGAGTAATTTTGATCTTGTAGAGTAATTTTGTAAAATGATCATGTAGAGTAATTTTGTAAATTGTTTTTAGCATTTAGTTATGTGGTTTAGTTTTTAGCATTTATTTTGAGTGTGTTGGGGAGGGGGGTTAGGTTTTTTTTTTTTTTTTTTTTTTTTTTTTTTTTTTGGGGGGGGGGGGGGGTTAGGTTTTTTGGGATTGTTTTTTGGTGAGGTATAGTTTTTTAATCAAAATTACTCTACAAGAAAATTTTACAAAATTATTCAAAAGATCAAAATTACTCTACAGGATCATTTGTAGGGTAATTTTGATAATTACCCTACAAGCAAATATTTACGAAAAATGTCACCGCGTTTTTTTGCATTCTTCATGCTATTCATACGTTTAGTACGTTAAAGTTATTTGTATGGAAAGTTTACTCTTTAAATATAACACGTCTTATTGACAAAGGTATTTTGAAATACTCTTACTATTAACTATTTAATTTCTAATTAATATATACATATACTATTAACTAGTTAATTTCTAATGAATATATACATATAATTAAGTTGTTATTATGAACCTTGTTTTATATACTATTTAATTTCTAATGAATATATACATATAATTAAGTTGTTATTATGAAACTTGTTTTATACAAAAAGAGTCGGCTTTTAGTCTATTCAGATTCTACTTAGTTTGTGGCAATTGATAGCGATGTGTATACCTTCCAGAATATGGCGAAATAAGCACACATCATTTATGAATAGTTTATAACATCTAAAATAATGGTTTAATCAGAACCGTGTCACATTTTCTAAACTAAAAGGGAAATTACGTCTTTTTCACGTGAAAGCAGAATGCGAATATTGATTTTGCAACTATATACCATTTAATTTTATATTAAATTAACCCCATGTATCTAGCGTATTTAAAATAGAGATGTATAAATTTAAATGATAAAATAAGTTAACATATAAAAATACATTCAAAGTTATTGAGAAAATAAACTCACGAGCTAATATTTGACTACAACGACCAGATTTAGCTTATCTTAATGATTGTGACTAATTACAATAATGAAATGTTTTTAAGTAATTGGTATATAAAAATACTAGCTTACAACCCCGTGTATTACACGGGTTGTATGACGAAAAATGTAAATTATAAACTTGTATATAATCCTTATTAATGAAATGACTTATTTAGATAAATTAGTAAAACAAAAGAAGAGTTATATTTTCGTTTTTCGTTACTTGTATATGTGATTTGATACTTTATTAGTAATTATTGTTTATATCCAAATAATATGTTTTATCTTAACAAATATATATGGTTAGGGTAAAATGAAAACTTCTACGAGTTGTGAGAACTTAGAAAACTCAACCTTAAATAAGGTTTTTTGAATTTTTTTTACAGAAGGTGTGAATGAGCGGTTAGAGACTAAAGGTGTTAAACTTTTTGATTTTGGATTCAAGTGGTTAAAATCACTAAAACATAGGGACTTAAAAAGTAATTTATTATTAATTAAATTTGAAATTATACGTTTGATCTCTAACTATATTAAATAATATTATACTTATTATATTATTTGATACATTTATATTTGTTATAGATAATTATTAATTAAATTTGAATTTAGAGGTTTATCTCTAACTATATTAATTAATATTATATTATATTTTGTGTATAAAATTAATATGTAATACTATTATTAAAAGGGAGGAGCCACCAGAGAATGACACGTGTACAAAAAGATTTTCATTTATTAGTATAGGAAGATATATATTACTTTACATATAGGGCTGACAATTCTGACACGATCACGATAACACGACACAAACCTACACGAAGTTATCATGTTTCGTGTTTGACCTTAATAGGTTTCGTGTCTAAAACAGGTCGACACGATAAGACCTTAACAGGTTTCGTGTCTAAACAGGTTAAAACCCGTTAGGTACATGTTAATAATTAAAAATTAAAAAAATATATTATATGTGAGTGTGGACATGCAGTCATCAGTCGTGGGCCTTGGGGTGAATTATACACAAACACACGTGGTTCTTTTTCCATAATCCAAACCCTAATTTTTTAATCTCTCTCATAAACACCAACATTCCCAATTCGGTTCACAGCTTCCCCAATTTGATCATGTTCGTGTCTTAAACAAGTTGTGTTCGTGTCTTAACAGGTCGTATTCGTGTCCTAAACAGGTCGTATGATACGTTGGTAATTTTTTCGTGTCTTAACAGGTCGTTTCGTGTAACCTGTTTATTAACAGGTTCATGTTCGTGTTTCGAAAATCTGACACGATAAGATTTTGTGTCGTGTTCGTGTTTACGTGTTTCGGGTTCGAGTCTTCTCCTGTTCGTGTCTTAGCAGATCGGATTGACCTGTTATGCCAACCCTATTTACCTATATATTTCCTCTATATTAATTAACAAAATTTAGATACGAGGAATTTTTACTATTCAATTTTAAAGAATTTTATTTGTCCACGTATGACTCTATCATCTTTTCACCGTACAATACGAAACAATTACAATACAAAAATAATTTCTATAGTTTATGTTTTATTGCTCTTCAAAATAAAGTGATAATCATTTTGGTTGTATATTCATATCTCATAATTCTATACTTTTTAAAACTTTAGTATTTTTAATTTCTTTCCTAAGAATATTAATAAGTTTACTTTTATTGACTTAAAAATATTACTAAAAATACAATATAACCCTTATTCTTTTGTTTGAATTTGAATAAACCTTATACTTTATAAATTTATTTAAGGGAAATATTATTACTACTACTATTTGAGCTAAGTTTTTTTTTTTCTATTTTCCATTTATTTTACATGAGTATTTTATCGTTTTGACTTATTTTTTACGAGTGTACTTCAACTTTTTTACGTCTACTTTTTGTTTGGTTTAACAATGACGCAGCAACGTGCGGGTCTTTAATACTAGTTAATTATAATTATCATCAGGGGCAAAAGAGTGGAGCCGGAGAGCTCCTAGGAGAATCCCGTCCTAAAAGGGAACATGACCCGTCGGATCTGGGTAAATTTCTCACCAGAAAACATGGACGACTGATATAGTTGTCGTGAGCTAATAAAAAACAAGTAATCATGCAGTATATGGAAGTCGAGTCATCTCCACAGGGAATTAGTGGTTAATCATGTTTTCTACTAATTATCTGATTGCTTAATTGAAATTTGTTGGTTTGAAAGAAATCAATTAAGTATATGAGAAAAAGTTATCAAATTTGGAAAGCAACTCCCACCCGGGATTCAAATTATAGGTTTTACACAAAACTCAGTTTAGTTACTTAAACATGGCCTTAGAATTATTGAATTAGCATAACAATTAAAAACACTTGAGTAAAGTACAATTTACGTTCCTGAAGTTTACACCCGCTTACACGTTCTGTGACAACCCGAATTTCCAAGGTCAGTGTCTATTAGTCACGTGATCCTGTTTTCTTATTTTCAGGTCCATTACGATGATGTAAATTGATAAACACTTGTGACTGTAATGTAATTGCTAAATGTATAACGTGTTGGGTATGTGTACGTGTGTTTGATTGATTAACTGCAAGGAATCGATGAACGTCTCTAGATGTCGTTTAGTTAGTTTAGGGGACTGACCTATTTGGGCCGCGAGCTACACGATGCATATTGGGCCGCAAACCTACTCGAAACACACACACACACACAGAGGTTATCCTAGATTGAACTGTTCGAGCCCAATCAAGGGTTATAAAACTGGGCCGACCTATGTGACTCCGCACGCCCGAAGCCCAAATACCACATGTGTTGGGGGCCGGCTTTAGACTTCAGAATATACACGCATATAGTTAGAGATGGGCCGATTATTTGGGCTAGTAGGAATCACGCACACATGAGGGATCTACATATGGTTATTTAGAAATATCTCAAACCAAAAACAAACCCTACCCCCTCTCTCAAACTAGCGACGACAGAAGAATTATTCGAAGCATCATCATCCCTATTCGAGCCCCTCTTGGTTAGTTGATTTATGTTAGTTTAATTGTTCTCATTCCTTGCTGTTTATATGATTGCTGTCCTTGTTGATTAGGGTTATGTTTACACCTTAACATATAAAAACTATAATGATGATGAATATGTGATGTTGATTACCTGTTGATGATCCTGATTATGTGTATGTATATGTGTTGGGTGAATTGTAATCATAAAGAACATATCTATGTGGATCTAGTATTGATTTCCTAATGTGGATTATGTGTTGGTTTGATGCTTACTGTATGTAACAGTTAGACAATTAGGGTTGCAGGCACACCATGACCGACAATATTGTTCACGACGAAACTTAGGTTTCGCCAATGTTGATCACGATGAAACTTAGATTTCATGTTTCGTCACATATAGTTGTTTTCGCCGTGCACCTGCTCATCGAATGAGTGATTGGATCCATATATTAGATAGTATTGCATGTGAGAAGATGAGTGAATAAATAATAAATGATAATGTTTGTCGGCTATAGTGAATTATATTGCATGTGAAGTTGAGTTTGTCGCTTTGTTAATTAATTAAGTCTTATCACTTTACAAAAGAGAATCGGCCCATATGATTTATGTTGTAGCTCAAACATCAACAAAGGAAATTAATAAATATTGCAATTAAAATGAATCAATTGGACCGTTCAATGTTGTGGGCGGTGATCTAATTTATTAGATCAAGGAAAGTCATAACATCAGCTTAACGATCACGTGTAGACAGATGGGCCGCACACCCACATGCACTCGAATGAAGATCATGTTAGTGGGCCGTTGGGTTGGGTAACTGGTACCCGAATCAGGGGCTTGTGTGATGAATGGTTTATTATGTGAATATTTACAATGTGTTGATATGGTTCATGGTGTTCATGATGGGAATGTTGGTGTTATCAGAATGTGAAGTTTAATTGAGAAGTGTAATATTAAAAAATGGTGTTGTTGGTCTACATCAGACCATGTGAATAAATTTGTCAGTCCATTTAATCAATACAATCGGTCCTATAATAATTTGAATGCTCTAAACAGTTGTCGGCCATTATTGTGTGTTTAGATAATTACATAAAGATAATTAGGTAAATTACGATGCATATCTACTTGCCACAATTAGTGTGTGTACTTGAATGTAAACCAAACCACTGGTGATGTGGTGTGATATGAACTTGTGTTTTTTTTAGACCCAACTGCTCGCTATGATCTACGTAATAATATACGTGTTGTTTATTTGTAATCCGTGAAATAAATGCAAAGGACACATGTTTTATGTTTACATGAAACTGGCTGATATTGGTAACCATTATTGAGAACGTGAACCTGTATTATTACGTGCATGAGATTTAACTGCTGGTTATGTGTCCGCTGTTTGTGTAATGTGAATGCGGAATACATGACTTATGTGCATATAATCTGATTACCATTGGTAACTATGCTAGGATTTGGTTGACCAACTGTAAACATAAACAAAGTAACTAGTCATACCGAGTAAACCAAGGTGAGTTCACACTTTCCACAAGGCATGGGATTCCCAGGGGTTGGGAATGGGGAAATGATTTGAACTGAAACTGCGTGATCTTCTGGTTTGGAACACGTACACACCCTCTTTATTGAAGGGTGACAACACGTACTAAGAACTTAATCGGAACCTGCGTAGTCTCCTGGTTTGGGGATTACGTACACACCCTCTTTATTGAAGGGTGACAACACTGATGCTAGACCAAAAACTCTCTATCATGAAGTTCCTCCTTTTATATCAACTTAATCGCCGGGCCAATGGCGAGCGGGTCATTAGTTAGATAGCGCTATTTAGGTTTGACAAGCCTCACACCGTGCCGCAGAGGACGGGCGTGAACTAATGGATCTGGGCACTAGTCAATGATGATAGACATTGACGTCAGGGCACCAACTTACTTTAGTCAGTGGTCGATATGGTAAACGGGTCTAGTGATTCACATGGGGAAGCCCCCACTGATTATGGATATGGTTTGGGAAAAAAAGACACTGGTTAACTCGTGGTTTACGAAACAACTTATGGTTATCAAAACAAACTTGTAAAACTAAACAACCAACTGTGAACTCGCTCAACTTTGTTGTTGACACGTTGTTACATGCCTTGCAGGCCTTTAGGTGCAGAGTGTTGGAACTTGCTGTCTGGGAGGCTGGAGTGGTCATGGGTCGAGATATATGGAAACGCAAGACGAATTTAATGGCTTTCACACACTTGGTTTATGAATTTCTTAATTAATGTATTTTGCTTCCGCTGAATGTTAAATAATGTTTTGTAACACTTTTATCAATAATAAATGAAAGTTTTATTTATTTATAGTTATGAGTTCAATGTGATTGGTAGCGAGATCCTGGTCAGTCACGCCTCCTGCGGTGATACTCCGCTTGTGGATTTTGGGGGTGTGACACCTTCAGTCCCCAATTTCAAAAATTCCACACTCTCGTCCCTGTGGTTGTCGATTGCTTGCAATTAGGTCCCTCTGTGAATTCACCGTTAGTTTGTCGTTTAGTTATTTAACAACGTGAAAGGCAGTTGGTCTTTTCACCAAAACTTGACCCTGTGCTAGCTTTTAAATCCTCTAGCTTCCTTTAGAAGCACAATTTCGATCCCTTTTTCAACCCACACACTCTGTCACCAATCTCCAGCTCCGGTGATAATTAGAAGAGCTCCATCATGACGCAATATGCGATAATATTGCTGATGCATGTGAAGTGTTATATATATTAGGTGTATATTTTAAGCCCCTTTAACACTTATTTTTAGCCAAGTTTTAAATTTATAAAACACGATATTTTACTAACACTAAACACACATATGGGCAAGTGCACCCATCGTGAGCGTAGTATAGCGTTGGTAAGATACCGAGGTCGTCCAAGGACACAAGAGCTTTTAGTACCGGTTTATCCTCAACGTCTAATCAAAATAAAAAGTTTAAAAAAAGGTTTTAAACTAAAAAAAATAAAACTAACTAGAATGCTGAAAATAAAAATAAAATAAAAACAGATAGACAAGATGAATCACTTGGTTCCGACTCGTATCTAGTATAACCTTTGATTATTTCTGCACTTTTGCACATAATTAAGAGATTATCTTAGTTATTGTAGTAGGCCCCTCTTTTGAAGGTGACGTTACCCTCACCCCAGTAGTTTGAGTCAGCAAGGATACAATCCTAAAAGGGTGAATTATTGGAAGATAATGAATTAAGTTATTAATGCAGTATTATGGTAGGCCCCGCTTTTGGCGGTGACGTTACCCTCGGCTAAGTAGTCTGAGTCAGCAGGGATACAGTCCTAAATAGCCGGGTTATAGTATTAATAGTAGTTAACTTATGAGGGGATCAAAGAGTTTGGACCCCCGCCATCCAATACCGTGAAGCATTGAAGGAGGTCCTACTAAATTTGACCCAGGTCCATTGCAGGACCTCTAAACGCTGAACAATGGCAAGACCTTTACCAAACCGTTCCCTTAACCCCCGACCAGGTAGCCAACATACCTCCATATAGACGGTAGAGATATGAATGGTGAAAATCTTTTATTTTATATAGACAGTAAAATAATGCCAAGACACCACGGACAAACGATAAGGAAAGATCACCTTCAACATAAGTAACTAGTTATTAAAGTCATTAATACAAAACCAAATAAAAAGTGCAAAAGATTAGAAATAAAAAGTATTATACTAGACACTTTGTCTTCACCAAGTGATGTAAGAGACTTAGGCAAACATGGCCTTGATTGTCAAGAACTCTTACGATCAATCTTGGATCCCGAGACGACTCACACACTCTACGATGGACAATGGATGATGGTGGTGGATGATGGTGTTGTGATGGTGGTGGGTGGTGGATGAAGTGTGAGAGAGATGGTGTGCCAAGGGATGAGTTGAAATGAAACCAAGCACTCCTATTTATAGGCTGAACAGAGGGCTGGGCACGGCCCCGTGTCCGCTGGGCACGGCCCCGTGTCCGCTGGGCACGGCCCCGTGCCTGTCTGACACTCTCTCTCCTCATTAATTGTAATTCGCAATTACAATTAATGCGCCTGCTGTACTTTCGCCACGCCCCCGTGTTCACTGGGCACGGCCCCGTGGTGGGCAATAGAAGCTTCTATAGGTTTGTCTTTTCTGCTGCTTCTTGGGCACGGCCCCGTGCTGGCTGAGCACGGGGCGTGTTCAGTCTTCTGCCTTCTCTATTTTGCTTGGGAAGATGCCGTTGAGGGGTCGGGCAATCCACTTATGTTCCTTTTCTTGTATTTATGTTGGATTTAGCTGTCTTTTTGCTTCTTTTGTGTTTTCGAGCTCCTGAAAATACAAAAGGAAGACAAAAACACTCTTTTTCCAATATTAGTACTTAAAAAGGGTTAGTTTTATGCCTCATTTGATGTAATTTATATGTTGCATTTTACACACATCAAATACCCCCACACTTGAACTTTTGCTTGTCCTCAAGCAAAACTCTTTAATATGTGGCTTACACTCCCAAATGGAATGGGTAGAAGAGAAGGTTTTTGGCTTGTCGTAGAGTGTTGGGAATCCAAGATCTTTTTGGGTTTTATTTTTATCTATTTACAATCCTATTCGTAATAATTTATTTAGAACGTTTCATAGGAGAAATTACTTATTTGGGCATAACATGCCTTTTTAAAATTCCATTTATATACAAGTTCACATACCTCACGGGAGAAATCACTCACACTCGGCCGAATGTGTATTTTTAGTGAATCACTCGAGAGCGGCATGGAACTTATTCCTACCATAAGCTTGCCAAGCAATCAATCCTCCTCCTTTTTAACTTTTATACCTTTGTAAATATCAAGAGGACTTTGTGGGTTAAGGGTTAGGCTTGGGTTAAAGGTAGGTGGTTGGGATATTGGTTAGTGGTTAGTAAAAAAGCGAAAAGCGTAAAAGTGTCGGTTTTCGTAAGACTTTCTATTTTTGTATCTTTTTATTTTGATGAAGCTTTTATTCAAACAAAGTTATTTTTGATGAACTTGTTTGTTTATTTTCTTTTTGCTTCATCATCAACACTTTTTTTTTTGAACGATCATACGAAAAAACCGAACTTGTTACTAAAACAAAGGGTTAAAAATAAAAAGGTTTTGGTGGGTAAAAGGGTTTTTGGTTTGGGTGATGAAATGAAAAGGTTTAGGCTCAAAGGGGCTAACTAGGGGGATTTTTGGGTAGGTGGTAAAAGAAAAAGAAAAATAATGGTGTAGAAATAAAAAAAGGGTTAGTCCTAATGCCTCCATCATTTACTTACTCGGGTTTAAGTTGATAAGGACCGGGAATGTATCGTCATGGCAAGTTCTAGAGTTGTAAGAACCAAGCGGCTATTCACACAAGAAATGAAAAATGAGCATTTAGTCTAAAGATGTAAATTTGTATGCTCAATAAAGGCTCAAAACTCACTTTTGTGGGAATGGGTTTTTATGTGATCAAGTATATATAATCAAATTTTAACTAAGTTTGCCATGCCTTTTCATAATTTTCTTATGTTGGTTCTTTTTATCACTACGCTATTGGTTGTAAATTTGTAAAAATATAACCTTTTTGAGAACTTGAATTTCCCGAGTTAAACCTAGACAAGAAAAAAAAATGAAATTTTTGAAAAAAAAAATTTGGGGTGATTAGCGGTTCCAATAGAGTTTTGTGTAAGGCTTGTATTTAGGACTTTGCAAAATTCAAGGTTTTAGCATCCCCCCCACACTTAAATTACACATTGTCCTCAATGTGTCCCAAAAATAAATTTTTAGGTTGATTAGATGTGTACAATGGTGTTAAAAAGCAAAAATTTAGTGTTACTGGGCGCTGAACACGGCCCCGTGTTGTCCAGGCACGACCCCGTGTTCAAGTGCCAGTAACAAAATTAAAACAAGAGAAGCAGAAGTCTGGACACGGGGGCGTGTCGGGTGAACACGGCCCGTGTCCAGTTACCTGAACTGGGCGTTTTTCTGCAGGTGGTTCAGCACGGGGCCGTGTTGGTTGGACACGGCCCGTGTTGAACCTTCTGTAATGGAGAGAACTGTCGGGTTGCCTTGTTCTTGTGCATGGGGTCATTTTTCTCGTTCCCCTTTTCATCCCTTACCACCATGAGTGTGTTTATTCCTGAAAATTAAAACTAACTAGAAAACATAAAAATTAAACTAAGGATAGTTCCGCGGAATGCCTCCGTGGTGCGCCACGTTTATAAGGGTCCTTGGCTAGACCCAAAGCCGGTCATATGTCACCCAAGTGGGATGTATTGCATCCCATGTTACACCGTCGGAGAGCATCATCCAAGCTTGAGTCTATGACCTGCATGTAGTTGACCGGGTCTTCGTCCTCAATTCTTTTTCCACATTCAAACTTCACCTCCTTATCCCCAAACTTCAATGTTAACGTTCCGTCATTCATGTCTACCACCGCTTGGGCGGTGGCTAGAAATGGCCTCCCGAGGATGAGAGGGACATCGGTGTCTTCTTCCATGTCTAGGATGACAAAGTCGGTTGGGAAAACGAAGTTGCCAACTTTTACCAATAGATTTTCAGCGACACCTTGTGGAAATTTGACGGATCTATCGGCAAGTTGTATGCTCATCTTTGTAGGGCTTGTTGTTCCTAGGCCGAGTCGTTTGAACATTGATGTGGGTATGAGGTTAATGCTAGCCCCAAGATCGGCTAATGCATTACGAACGGGAGACTCCCCAATCGAGCAAGGAATTGTGAAGCTTCCGGGATCGATTTTCTTTTGTGGAAGTTTGTTGAGCACTAAGGCGGAGCATTCTTCGCCCAAGTTAACTAATTGCAATGATTCAATTTTCCTTTTGTTTGTGAGGAAATCCCTTATAAATTTTGTGTATTTAGGCATTTGGGTTAGGACCTCAATAAAAGGAATGTTAACATGCAATTGTTTTAGTAAATTTTCAAATTTAGCGAATTACTCATCGGTCTTTTGATGATTTAACCTACCGGGGTATGGAATTGGAGGAGTCTTGGTGGGCTCTTGAGTTGGTAGAGAGGCCTTTTCTGGCGCAGGAGGAGTCACAGGTTGGCTAGATTGGCTTCTTTCATTTGGCGGCAATGGAGCATCCTCGGGACCCACGGTTCGATTTCTTAATGTGATGAGATGTACTTGTGCCTTCGGGTTGGTTTCGGTATTACTAGGTAACGCGCCTTGTGGTCTCTCGGAGAAATTTTGAGCTAGTTGATTTAATTGTTTTTCAACGTTTTGAATGCTAGCTTGTTGATTTCTAAAATTCGATTCCAATTGTTGAAATCGATCCGAGTTTTTCTTTTCAATGTCAGAGATGAGGCGAGATACAGTATCTTCAAGCCTTTCTCTTCCACCTTGTTGTTGAGAGAAATTTTGTGGTTGTTGAAAATTAGTTCGTTGGTTTTGTTGGTTACTACTATTGCCGAGATCTCTCCAACCAAGATTTGGGTGGTTACGCCATCCTTGGTTGTAGGTACCCGTTGGAGGACCCGACGGCCTAGGTCTATTATCAATGTAGTTTACCATTTCTGGTTGTTCATCTAATTCTTTCATACAACTCCAATTTTCATGTGACCCACCACACCCTTCACAAGCCATAACCGAGGCCGTTTTTGTCATTTCTAGCTTTTTGATTTTTGAAGAGAGGGCCTCGATTTGGGCTTGTAAAGAGGTGCTTTCATCAACCTTATGGGCGCCCGGGGCAATAGATTTATTACCTCGGGGAGTGTGCCATTGAAAATTGGTTTGAGCAATTTCCTCAATTTGATTATATATTTCATTTGGGCGACGATTACCTAAAAGTCCCCCGGAGCTTGAATCAAGTGTTTGTCTTGTGTGTGGCAACAACCCATTGTAGAAAGTGGATACTTGTTGCCACACCGCTAGACCGTGATGAGGACACTTTCTTAGAAGCTCCTTGAACCTTTCCCAAGTTTCATATAAGGATTCCCCATCCTCTTGTGAGTATGTATTAATTTCAGTCATTAATTTAGCCGTTTTAGCAGGAGGGAAATACTTATATAGAAACTTTTGGGCGAGTTCATCCCAAGTGTTTACCGAGCCCACTAGGAGGGTGTTAAGCCAAGCCTTAGCTCGGTCTTTTAGTGAAAATGGAAACATTCTAAGGCGGATGGCGTCATTCGATGCTCCATTGATCCGAAAAGTGTCACATATTTCCAAGAAATTGGTAATATGTAGATGGGGATCCTCGTCCGCAAGCCCATGAAAGGTTGCGGAGTTTTGGAGCATTTGTATCAAATGCGGCCGAAGTTCGAAGTTGTTGGCTTCGACATTCGGTGCATTGATAGCGACGCCGAGATTGCCTACGGTGGGCCGTAGGTAATCCATGAGGGTACGTTGGTCCGCCATTGGAAGTGGATCCCCCGAAACTTTCTCTTGATTTTTGGCTTTAAGTCTTTTTCTGAGAAAGCGTTCGGGTTCTTCTAGAGGTTCTTTTATGTCTCTACTAGAACTGGAGCTCATGCACTACGTAGGAGGTTCAAATGTGGCGCCTAGGTTCCAAGTCCTGCAATAAAAACAGAAAAGAACGTTGGTCAGAATATTCACCACGTCCCCGTGCTCAGCGAACACGGCCCGTGGTCAGAGGTACAGTGATTGTTTTCTGGATCCCTGTTACGGGGAGTTGGACACGACACCGTGTTGCACCGACACGACCCCGTGTTCAGCTCTCTGTAACTCAGAAAATAAAAACTGCCAGTGATGATGCTGGGCACGGCCCGTGTCTGACCGGGCACGGCCCGTGCTGAGCTCTGCAGAAGCTGAAAAACTACTAAAATCCTAAAAAATAAAAATAAAAAAAATGATTAGGCCGTTGATTACTAACTTTCTTAAAATCCTTGTGTCCCCGGCAACGACGCCAAAAACTTGATGCGTGTGAAGTGTTATATATATTAGGTGTATATTTAAGCCCCTTTAACACTTATTTTTAGCCAAGTTTTAAATTTATAAAACACGATATTTTACTAACACTAAACACACATATGGGCAAGTGCACCCATCGTGAGCGTAGTATAGTGTTGGTAAGATACCGAGGTCGTCCAAGGACACAAGAGCTTTTAGTACCGGTTTATCCTCAACGTCTAATCAAAATAAAAAGTTAAAAAAAAGGTTTTAAACTAAAAAAAATAAAACTAACTAGAATGCTGAAAATAAAAATAAAATAAAAACAGATAGACAAGATGAATCACTTAGTTCCGACTCGTATCTAGTATAACCTTTGATTATTTCTGCACTTTTGCACATAATTAAGAGATTATCTTAGTTATTGTAGTAGGTCCCTCTTTTGAAGGTGACGTTACCCTCACCCCAATAGTTTGAGTCAGCAAGGATACAATCCTAAAATGGTGGATTATTGGAAGATAATGAATTAAGTTATTAATGCAGTATTATGGTAGGCCCCGCTTTTGGCGGTGACGTTACCCTCGGCTAAGTAGTCTGAGTCAGCAGGGATACAGTCCTAAATAGCCGGGTTATAGTATTAATAGTAGTTAACTTATGAGGGGATCAAAGAGTTTGGACCCCCGCCATCCAATACCGTGAAGCATTGAAGGAGGTCCTACTAAATTTGACCCAGGTCCATTGCAGGACCTCTAAACGCTGAACAATGGCAAGACCTTTACCAAACCGTTCCCTTAACCCCCGACCAGGTAGCCAACATACCTCCATATAGACCGTGGAGATATGAATGGTGAAAATCTTTTATTTTATATAGACAGTAAAATAATGCCAAGACACCACGGACAAACGATAAGGAAAGATCACCTTCAACATAAGTAACTAGTTATTAAAGTCATTAATACAAAACCAAATAAAAAGTGCAAAAGATTAGAAATAAAAAGTATTATACTAGAAACTTTGTCTTCACCAAGTGATGTAAGAGACTTAGGCAAACATGGCCTTGATTGTCAAGAACTCTTACGATTGTTAGGCCCTAAAGTGTGAGACTGACGCATCAAATTAATACAACGAGCTATGGTTATGAACTGGGTCTTTCCGGGTTAGTTTATGTTAGGTTGTGGACCTTTATAGGTCATTTGGGCCAAGCTTTAGGCCATGTGGGCCAAGCAGGCCCAAGGGAAGCCCATGTAGGGAAGTGGGCTTGTCCATGTATATAAACAAGTTTTCAACTTGTTTTTAGGTTTGAACCTCCTAGTTACAGAAATTCTAGAGAAACAGAGAGTGGGAGGCGATTTGGTTGTGAGCACTTGTACTAGAAGATTTTGCTTTGATAGTAATAGAATCGTGTGCAAGTGTTGAAGGTGATTCGATATTGTTCTTTGTTCGTCGTTTTTCTGATTTTCGTGTTTATTCTTGAATCTCACCAAGTTTGGATTCCGCACAAACTTGGTGATTGTTTGATATCATTGAA
This sequence comes from Helianthus tuberosus, assembly GCA_030545235.1. NCBI lineage: Eukaryota > Viridiplantae > Streptophyta > Magnoliopsida > Asterales > Asteraceae > Helianthus > Helianthus tuberosus. The sequence continues at coordinate 17,500,391 of CM060400.1, forward strand.
AGATCCGGTTTACGGGACTTACAAGTGGTATCAGAGCCATTGAAGCCATTCAAGGGCTCGGTTTTGATATCACTCGAAGAACAAGAAGAATGAGTTGCACAATGTCGGGGGATGTATGTTCGCCAAAAAGGGAGATTTCTGGTTCACAAGTTTGTTGGTCGAAAGGTTTGTGTGTGGATGTGTTCTTGAAGATTATCCATATTATGGTCCTTCGTTAGAGTTGGTGTTTATGGATTGATCCGCATGAAGGTTTAATTTTGAGGTGGGTTATGTGTTTTCGGATTCTGGTCGATCCATTTGAAATTAATGAGATCCGAAAAATTAATAATTTTGATTGGACTTTCCAGAATGTGTGCCTATAATTTTGGAAATTTGTTTATGGCTTTGAATAATATTAAAGATTGGCGGATATGGTGGGATTTTTTTTTCAAGGAAAGTTGGCAATTTGATTGATTATGAATGTGGCTATCATTTAGTCTAGGTTCTTTCCTTGGGGTGAAGGTTTAAATGGGATTTGAAATATTGGCTGCATTATCTAAAAGAATTACGGTTTCTGTGCAACCTGCTTTTACAAATCAACAAAGTAAGAGACTGCGATTGAAATTAAAGAGAAAAGGTTGTTGTGCGACCGGAACGTTCTTGTGCGATTCAACATTATATTGTGCGATCAAGGCGACTACATCGGTTTTGTGCGACCGGAACGTTATTGTGCGAAGGGATTTTGTGCGATCGACATATTGTGCGACATCATCAACATCAGACATCATCTTCACAACTTGCAATCTCATCTTCTCCGTTCACAACACTGTCACCATCTCCGGTCATCGACTTCACTGTTGGTTTGCAAGTTCATCGTTCATACATCATCAGTTTTCATCTCCATCATCGTTACATATCAACCACCGTACAACACCTTCTCCTTATCATCATCTCAACGCAACACACCGACCAACATCATCACTGTATCACCACTCCGAACACCGGTTATTCTTCATCGACACCGAACCACCATCACAGCAACTTCATCACGTCCACTCGACCACCCTCTTCCACCTCCGACACCCTCCGACTACCTCCGTCATCTCTCGTTTCCGGTTCGAGTTCGAGATTTCGAGTTCAGGTCTTCGTGGATAGTTGTTGTGTTCACGAATCCTCATTACCACGACACCATCATCTCATCGCTGATCTGCAACTACAACCCGTCATTCAAAATCGCCGTCTTCCGTCGATCACCGCCCACCTCGGTTATAATCCTTGTCTCCGGTCACCGCTGCACGAGTCCGGCCGCCCTCTCTGTTAAACATCACCTCCAGGTCTTCTGTTTAACCATCGCCATCATTGTCACTCGCCAACCTTCGGAACCTGCAACTCACACTGTGTGGTGGCAGAGTTTGGTTTTGAAATTAGGGTTTTGGTTGGACTGTTGAAACGAAGAAGAAGCTGGGTTTCTTTGTTTCTTCTTTTGTGACACTTTGAAAGCATCGGGAAACCATTAAAAAAAAAAAAAGAAGACATATAGCTTTGTTTGTGACGGGTTGAGTGGTCGGGAAAGGAAAGAATAATTTTGTGACACTTGATGTTGTTGGGGAATATAGAGAGTGGGCTTTGGGCATGTTTACTATTGTACCACTGAAAGAAAAGACTCAAGATTAAAGATCATAACAGCTGAAGATATTATTTTTCTAAGCCGTAATAAAGATAGCATAAAACTAGGGGGATATTGTAAGGCCCAGAAATTGTATAGTTTTACGCTTATCTTTATTGTACACGTTTATATTTATTGGGCTTAGATTAGGACTTGGGTTTGGGCTAGGCCATGTGGGCCAATTGGTTAGAGGCTTCTATATATTGTCATGTCTAGTTTATTGTTAGAGCTCTCAATTTTTTTCAATCATGTAATCCCCATGGAGAACCTTGTACCAGACAATCCTAGAGATTGTGTGCAAGGTTCTTAGAGATTGTACCAGACGTTCCTAGAGAGCGTGTGCAATCTTCTTAGAGATCGTACCAGACGGTTCGTTGAAACCGTGTGCGATCAAAGCAGCGGCACAAAGTTTGGTAATAATATTTTTTCTTTTTGTTCTTATGGTTTAATCTTATATTCCGCGTTCGATTAAACCTTTGAGTGATATCTTGGGTTGTTTGGGACTTACATTCATGTTCAAAGTATTATGTGCAACCAAAGTCTTTCACGTTCAAAGCATTATGTCCATTCAAAGTGTTGCATGTCCAAAACCTTATAAGTAATCTAAACATAATGTCTGCTATCAATAACTGTCTTTCAAGTCTTTTAATAACCATTATGTGCATTCAAAGTCTTTCATGTTCAAAGTCGTTCATTTTTAAAGCCTTATAACCAATCTAATAAAAAACTGTTTAATAAGCATCATAACCATCAATAATAGTTTAATAAGCATCAATAACCATCAACAGTCATAATCAAGTCAAAATTCTTTCATGAGCCTTTCATGTTCATTTAACCATTGAAGACTACAATTAGCATAAACTTTGTGAGTCATAAACACTTTAATAAGAATCAATAACCATTAATAACAGTTTAATAAGCATCAATAACCATTAACAGTCATAATCAAGTCGTAGTCTTTCATGTTCAGTTAACCATTGAACACTGTAATAAGCATCAATAACCATCAATAAAAGTTTAATAAATATCCGACAAAACATCAAAAACCAGTTTAATAAGCATCCCACAAAACATCACAAAATAGTTTAATAAGCATCCGACTAAAGATCACAAAATAGGGTTAAAGCCTGATCATAAACATCAAAAAACCAAAAAAAATGATCGTCTTCATTCCAAAATTAACCCTTTTTAAAGCTTTATAATTAACCCAATGGTTAGATATAATATGAACAGCCTGAACCAAGCACCACCGTCTTCATGCTCGACGGCTAAAACAGAGCTCGATCCTGAACCCCCTTCCAGTTCTCAAGAAAACCCGGTATTGGATCTAGATGAAGCGTCTGGTGACCCGAACACAGATTCCAACTGGAATTTAAACAAAACCAACCCAAAATTCAGATTGGTGCAGATTATATACATGGCAAGCATAAATAAATAGTCGATTTCAATCAAAATTAACACAATGCCGTACCAATAACATGGAAAGTCAGCAATTGATGTGTGTAAAATGCAACATATAAATTACATCAAATGAGGCATAAAACTAACCCTTTTTAAGTACTAATATTGGAAAAAGAGTGTTTTTGTCTTCCTTTTGTATTTTCAGGATTAAATGAGCTCAAAAACACAAAAGAAGCAAAAAGACAACTAAATCCAACATAAATACAAGAAAAGGAACATAAGTGGATTGCCCGACCCCTCAACGGCATCTTCCCAAGCAAAATAGAGAAGGCAGAAGACTGAACACGCCCCGTGCTCAGCCAGCACGGGGCCGTGCCCAAGAAGCAGCAGAAAAGACAAACCTATAGAAGCTTCTATTGCCCACCACGGGGCCGTGCCCAGTGAACACGGGGGCGTGGCGAAAGTACAGCAGGCGCATTAATTGTAATTGCGAATTACAATTAATGAGGAGAGAGAGTGTCAGACAGGCACGGGGCCGTGCCCAGCCCTCTGTTCAGCCTATAAATAGGAGTGCTTGGTTTCATTTCAACTCATCCCTTGGCACACCACCTCTCTCACACTTCATCCACCACCCACCACCATCACAACACCATCATCCACCACCATCATCCATTGTCCATCGTAGAGTGTGTGAGTCGTCTCGGGATCCAAGATTGATCGTTGTAAGTCCCGTAAACCGGATCTTTCAATGATATCAAACAATCACCAAGTTTGTGCGGAATCCAAACTTGGTGAGATTCAAGAATAAACACGAAAATCAGAAAAACGACGAACAAAGAACAATATCGAATCACCTTCAACACTTGCACACGATTCTATTACTATCAAAGCAAAATTGTCTAGTACAAGTGCTCACAACCAAATCGCCTCCCACTCTCTGTTTCTCTAGAATTTCTGTAACTAGGAGGTTCAAACCTAAAAACAAGTTGAGAACTTGTTTATATACATGGACAAGCCCACTTCCCTACATGGGCTTCCCTTGGGCCTGCTTGGCCCACATGGCCTAAAGCTTGGCCCAAATGACCTATAAAGGTCCACAACCTAACATAAACTAACCCGGTAAGACCCAGTTCATAACCATAGCTCGTTTTATTAATTTGATGCGTCAGTCTCACACTTTAGGGCCTAACAATCTCCCCCTAGACTGATGCCATCAAATTGTCTTCATAACATGAAATCAGCAACGTCTTCAACGAAGTCTATGGTTGTCGTTATGCTGCAGATGTTGTGGAAGTTCTTGACTTCTGAACTCTCAGCACTGGGTCTCTTTCTTCAGCTCTTGTGGTTAGCTTCATATCAGGATCTCGATCAGCATTTGCTTGAAAGTCTTTGTTAAAAAAATGTGAGAGGAGGATTCTCAGCAGCTCTTTTCTTGTTCAATCTTTGTCTTTCAAGCAAGTTCACAGGTACTTCTTCAAATGTACTTTCATTGTCAGACGGCGTTGCGTATCCGATTCTTCTGACTCAGGTACATCTTGTTGTTGTGCTGCTCCATGCTTCGTCAACAGCTAACAGCATCTCAGTCTTCAACAACCCCTGTTCTTGATTGAAATCAAGTTCTGCACATACTCACAAACTCATAAGCAAACATTTCTTATGCAACAGGGAGAGTACCACATGAACACTAGGTACATGAAATTTCACAATTTAAATTCTTTTAACTTTTGATGATCAGTCAAATCTTCAAGAACGGTTATATTTTTTTAATTTTAAGAAAAACAAATAAGCACTCTATTTTTGTTTTTTTTTTTATTTTATAGAAAAACAAGACACTATTTTTGTATTTTTGAATTTTTTAAGAACTAAAAACAAATAAAAACTCAAAATATAAACAACTACCATAATATACAATTACAATTGCAATGGGATCAAAATTCGTTCTCAGGCAGACTAAGGAACACTTTTCAGTACGAGCCTAATCAAACTGGTCTATGCGATTGCCAATATGTTTGTCCACCTAAACTTTAACGCTCAACTTTCAATTTTTCAACTTCGTGATATGCTTAAGGTAATATTATACTATTATACCCGTGTGTCCCATTCCAAGGCATACCCCCGCGATCAAGGTAAGCACAATGATTCATCGTAGCAGGTGAGTATACTGATGTCATCCTTTAAGATATCCTGACTGTGTCTAGGTCTGCATATAATCTATTTTATCATGTTTTGATTTCTTAACAATGAACACCCAAATAAATACTAATCAAATCCTGGAAATATAAACAGCACACTCTATCATGCAAGTATCTTCCCTACCACATATTTCACAAGTCCAATCCAGATTTCTGAAATCTTAACTGGGAATAGGTTGAGAAGAGAACAGAATAGATCTTAAGTAGAGATGGTATAATATACAAGATCAAATGAGTTTTTCTCAATTTGATATAGGTTTCTTGGGTTTCTTTTGGGCACTTGAGGGCCTCTTTCGGGTGTATTAGATCTATAGCGTGACAACGTACAGCTAGGTCAGCATGTATCTGGATGCAGCAGAAGCTGTCGTTGCCTAGCACCTCCAGGTCAGCATATATCTGGATGCAGCAGAGGAGGTACACGACTTTTTTCAAAGAAGATTTCAGAATCAGATCAAAATTGTGAGTATCGGGACAACATACAGACATTCAAATAGAAATGAGCTAATTCCAAGTGACTTTCTTTCCTGGGGTCATGTACAATTTTAGTTCTGAACAGAAGGACAGCCAAGATATCCCCGGATGATTCAACAATATAAAGACCCGAAACCTCAGATGTTGGCTATCTATCAACGCAAGATTTAAGACCATAAAATCATACGCCGTTGGTATGTTACCCACATGGTACATAGTTCGTTATGTTTATATCACTTAGTATCTTTTATCATGTTGAGCGTCAATCCTATCAACATATCGCAGTAGATCCTAGTCTTTTCAGCTATGGCACCTTACATGTGTTAGTCAAACCCTTTAACACGAACATTTATTTCACTTCCCATATCATGCAATCTTTCTTTTTGGCTTTTTCATTTTTCTAATGTTTTTGTATTTTTCTCATTTTCTCCCCCTAAAACAATACATATTTACACCAAACTCTTTTTGTATTTTCTGAGTTTTCTCCTCCTAAACTCTATATCTATCTATATGTTCCTCTCCCCCCTAAATTTGTGCATAAATCTTGTATTTTTGCGCAAATTTACCATTTACGAGAGAAAGGACAATTTATATACAAAGTAATGAACTAAGAAAGAGAAAAAAAATATTTTTGCTTAACCGTTCTATCATCAGATTGAAGACTAATCAAATTCAATTCAAAGTACTGAATTTAAACGGTACCTTTTGCTGATCATTTCTTATTTCTCTAATCTACTCCAAAGGAAACATATCATCTGTAAAAAAAATTTGAACTTTTTGCAACAAAGAAATGTTACCCGTTTTTATCTCTGGAACAACCGCTATCAACATTCCAGAGATTGTCAACAGCTCCTCCTTAGTTGTTCCTGAAAAGTAAGGAGATTAGTAAGACATGGGTACCCAGGCCATCGTGGTCCTGGGATTTCCTGAAGCATCAAAATAAGACACTTCCTTTAAACATAGGTCCCCTTTGGTTTCAAGGATTGGAGACATTGCTGCTTTGGATTTGAGTTTCCAAATCTGTTTCGGTTTAACAAACGTGTTTGTTGCCTTCGGTTGAGCAACATTAGCTGATTCAGTTTTAGAAATATGTTTTTGTTCTTGAACAGCCTTGCGTTTGTTTTTAGCAGCGTTCCAATCCCCATCAGAAGGTTTAACCTTGGGATTCACATTCTTCATTGCCTTAGGTGATGATACCTTCATTGGCTTGGAATGATTGTTATCCTTTGATGTAACCCTCTGATTTTGCATATAGTAGGGTACGTAGGGACGCCTTGTGCAGTTTCTAGCAATATGACCCGCAATGCCACAGTTGTAGCAAGTTTGTCTTTTCATCGGAAAGACGTTTTGAGCAGCTTGATTCGCTCTAGCAGGTCCTGAAGGACAAACCGGTCCTTTTTGCGCTGGATGCGCCTGCACATTTCTCTTAGACGAAGATGAATTGGGGTGCTTGTATTTGTTGTTTGCAGAAGTCTTGTTGCTTTGAGCACCATTCTTCGTCTTTTCTCCCTGATTGGAGCTTTCAATCACCTTGTCATGAGCCTTATGTGATCGTGATTGTCTTTGATGAGCATACTTCTTATATCCTCGACTTTGATATGCTCGTTTTGGCTCCTTTTGTGTGTTGTGAACCGGCTCACAAACACCAGAACAAGAGTGAGTGTTGAATTTTTGTTGCACTTTTTGACGATGAACACAATTTCTAGCAATGTGTCCAGGAACTCCACAGTTGTAACATGTTTGTCGCTTCAATGTATGGAAATTCGAAGAGCTAGCAGCAGTAGCTGATCTGATTGGTTTAGATGAACAAGCTTGCTTTGATTGCTTTGCATGTGTTCCATGTGCCTTTTTTGAGTTCTTATGTACCTGTTGATCAGAACTAGCACAAGCATGAGATTCAGACAGATGATGTTTTTCGTCTTTTACAATTTTATCATGATCATTTTGAACAGACGATTTAGTTTCTGTTTTAACTTTAATTTCAGAAACATTTGTCTGTGACTGTTCATTTATTTCAACTCCTTTTTCTTCTTTTACAAAATCAGGTTCAGTTTTAATTTCAGAAGATGAAGAAGATGAAGTTTCATCAACACGTGTTTCGTCAACACATGTATCATGTGAATCTACTTGAGGTCTGCTTTCAGTCACAGTTTCCAATGTGGTCCCACTAGATTCAACATTAGGGACGTCCACTGAGGCCGATTCAGAAGAAGAATCAGGACATTCTTGATTTTCTTGGGAAGAAGTTTCAGTGGTTTCACTGAATGTATCCTGAGGGGCCACACCTGTAACGCTATCATCAACTGAAGAATTAGAAACATCACAATCACAAGTATTAATTGACAAACATTCATCACCAGAATTATTGTTCAAACTATCAACACAAACATCATCAGTTTTGCCCAAAACAACAGGCTCACAAGACGAAACATAAGCAGAAAACGACGCAAATAAAGAACGACTAAAAGCAATGTCAGATTCAGTTGGTTCAGAATAAGGTTCCAAATAAGGTTCAGAAATGTTTGAAATAACGACTGGTTCACTCCCATGAACATCTCCACACTTTACTTCAGAAATATCATCTGCACATGAAGATGAAACGTTAGGATCAATTGAGCCTTTGGAAACAAAATTTAATGGAGTAGACTTCTGTTTCTCAACTTGTCTGTCATGAGAAGACGACTTGTTGGTTTTGGAACCATAAGTCATGTTACTCTCATTCATCATCTCCTCCTCAGTCATTGGCAGATAAGTGTAATTATCATTATATGGAGGAGGAGTCTGATTATAACCCAAACCACGCCCTTTCTTTTCTTTGTATGCGAGCTGTTGATCACACAAGTTTTTGACTAATTTGCTGGAAGAATCAAATTTCTTAATATTAAGCTCATTTATTTGATATCTATCTCTGATATCTTCCAGTTCTTTAGTCAAAATGCATACTTTCTCCTGAGCTTCTAGAAAATGGGCTGTTTTTACACTTACATCATCTTTGAGTTTGATGATGTCTTTTCGCTGAGCTTCAATCTTTTCTTTATAAAGTTTTTCATTTTTCGATAATGTGAAATTTTTATTTTTTATATCTTGATAATCTTGAATTAGCTCAGCGTTGTGTATATGATAAGCCTCAACCCTTTCTCTACATTCAGGAGTGCAAAAGACAGAAAGTATCTCTTCTCTGGTAATTTCTTGAGCCACTGGTTTGTGAAACACGAATGCCATAATTTCAGTGGTTGATACTTTTGTTCTTCTCCTCAAAACACAAACCAAACAAGAACCCGCTTTCTGAACCGCACCTCAAAAACTTGTCAAAAACCGATATCACACCAAACCAAACAAACAAACCCCCCCTTTTTTTTTAAATAAATTAAAACCCTTTTTTTATTATTATATAAAATAGTTATTATTATTATTATTTATTATATTATAATTAATGATGAGGTAATGATGACCTAATGATTATTATAATAATAATTATTATTATAATTAATATTAATATTATAATGAAAACCTAAAAGACAAAAGATGCCATTGTAGTCTGTACGTCTTCTTCGATCACAACCAAAACCGAAACCCTAATTTCAAAAGTTTAGCCACCAAACTTTATTTTCTCTATTCCAATATGTGCTGCAACAATGAAGATGATGATGACAGTCTACAGTCGACGGAAATGATGATGATGAACAGTAAACGCAATGATAAAGATGATGACCAGAGACGTAGACCGGAGACGGAGGTGATGACGATTAGCCGGAGTGGCAGAGTTGTCGGAGGTGGTGTTGCTCGGAGAAGATAACCGGAGGGTGTTGGGGGTCACCGGAGAAGATGGATGTTGAGTGGAACGGAGATCGGAGTTTAACAGAGATGATGAGCTCGAGACCGGAGATGATGATAATGATGACGGTTGCGGTGCTCGGAGATACGATGGTTGTTCAGAGGTGGTGATGATGGCCGTGGATGAAAGACGACCGCAGTTGCAGGTTGTCGGAGGAGAACGGCAGTCGACAAAGTTGACGATGACGAACGATGATCGGAGACAGAGTTGCAGGTTCCGTGAAAGATTGTTGTGACTCAGATGATCAATGACTCGAGACCTTTGATGATTGCGACTCGAAAACAAAACGAGATGACTCGAGATCTCGGTTGCGACTCGGAACCGTGGATGGTTGCGAGTCGAAACCAAACAGGATGAGCCGAGATCTCTGATGCGACTCGGAACCGAGGTTGCGACTCGAGACTTTGAAAATGATGATGAGTCGAGACCGGGTGAAGATGTGAGTCGAGACCGTGATAATGATGATGAGTCGAGACCGCTGATAACTCGAGACCAGTTGTTACTCAGACTTTTGGGAAGATGAAACACGAAAATGTAGGACTTGAAATCAGTTTACGTGAAAGTGATTGCGATTTCCAAAAAAAACGTGTGATGAATGAGCTGTATTTTATAAAAATACATAGAAAGTTTCAATCAACCTAACAACTCTCCACCGAAACTTTGGGATTTTTTTTTTTTTTAAAACAGGATATTCTCAAGAAAAAGAATAAAAAGATTTTATTTAATCCTTTAACAACCTTTTCAAAATCAAATCACCAAAATATACCGATTTTTATAAAATTCCAATGAATACTACGAAGAACACGAAGAACTCGAAGAACACCAAACCAAAAATAACGAAAATCTTGAATCCTTGATATCACACCGAGCCTAGAATAGATTCTAAAGGCTCTGATACCACTTGTAAGTCCCAAACAACCCAAGATATCACTCAAAGGTTTAATCGAACGCGGAATATAAGATCAAACCATAAGAACAAAAAGAAAAAATATTATTACCAAACTTTGTGCCGCTGCTTTGATCGCACACGGTTTCAACGAACCGTCTGGTACGATCTCTAAGAAGATTGCACACGCTCTCTAGGAACGTCTGGTACAATCTCTAAGAACCTTGCACACAATCTCTAGGATTGTCTGGTACAAGGTTCTCCATGGGGATTACATGATTGAAAAAAATTGAGAGCTCTAACAATAAACTAGACATGACAATATATAGAAGCCTCTAACCAATTGGCCCACATGGCCTAGCCCAAACCCAAGTCCTAATCTAAGCCCAATAAATATAAACGTGTACAATAAAGATAAGCGTAAAACTATACAATTTCTGGGCCTTACAATGAAAGACTTTGTGATGCACATAAGGCTTTGAATATGAAAGACAAGTATGATAGTCTTTGTTTTGTTTGATTGGATTTACCAAGTCTTTCACCAACCATCAACACTCATAACCTGTTTGACCAGACTAAAAGGTCAAACGTGTTTGAACAAAATAAATGGTCAAACCTGTCACACCCCGAAATTATCAGAGCTGGCGTGATGTCACTCCCTGATATTTCCACGTATTACCGTGGGCCCGGTGGGGAGTATCGTGACGTAGTTGATATCATCATAGTCAAACAACACAAATTTAAATGCACAGCGGAAGCAAAAGATAGATTCATTTCAACTTTAATAAATTGTAATATTAGGTATCACAAATAGTTGAAACAGATCCACCGGCGGATAAAAAACAAAAAGGAGACATTGTTCAACAGTTTTATGACATCCAAGCTTGCGAGACTTATTGTGGACGCTAGGAGAAAGCCAGCCTAGTTCGAGTAGTACCTGCACTTAACCTTTTTGGGAAAATACGTCAGTTTACACTGGTAAATACAATTTAACTGACTCATTTTGAAAAGTTTAATAAAATTGATTTGAATGCACATGGCACAAAATATCTTTTATAACTTGGGATAATTATTTGAATATAATCTTGTAAAAGAATTACATGTTCCTTATGCGTTCAGTAGCCCGACCCGTAGACCGGGTTAAAGATTAATAGACATACCACATAATTTATTTATGCACTGACGGGTGTACGCCTACACCCCGTGCTCAGGTCGTGGCCATCTCGTAAGATGATGCCAAGGATATCCGGGACATGGTCATTAACCCCCCAAAGGCTTTAAGCAAACAAAACATTTCCAAACGGAGCATATCAATGGTTTAACCTCTATTCGATTGAAGATTCAATGCCCGACCAAGCGGTATTTTATATACCATAACCCAAGCCCGTATAGGGAAAATAAGTTAAAAGTATTTACCTTTGAAAGTATAAATCACAAATGGCAAGTGTGTGTAGCTTTTACTGGGTCTCCTATTCTGGAACAAAGGTTTATAATAACCTATTAGATTTCTAACTGGTCTTTGATTAAGCTTAAACTTAGACCGGTTAGTTTTAAAGGAAGATACGGTTCAAACGCACGAATAAGCGAAGACCGGAATAGAATGTGATTTAGACCCGAAAAGTTTGAAGACTTGTATAATATGGGTAAACTAAACACATTCTGTATTTTGAGATTAAAATGATTAGGTTTGACCCGTTTCGGTCAATTCATGCAAACTAGTTACATAAACCGAGCCGAACGCGCAAGATGCGTAACGGGTAACCATAAGAACCATATACAGGTTTCCTAAGTTAATATGCCTTAAATATGTTGTGACATCACTAAGATATCTTCTATTATGCCCCAAATGAATTTAAACTCAAATTATGCCTTGTAAGGGCATTTTGGTCATTTAAAAGGTTATAAAAGAGTTTAAATAATAATCTGAGTTACAGGTCTGATATAATCAGTAAAAATACTTATTTTAATAAGTTATAACAGTAGGGTATCATATATATATGAAATTTATTAATTATAACCATACTATGCACCGTAGGGGCATTTTGGTAATTTCACATAAGCCGAAAAGGCCAAAACTGGAATCTGAGTTTAAAAACTTTAGCTTACTATCAAATTATGAAAATATACTTAAAATATCAGTAGGTATCAAACCCTATATGTATAAAATAGTTTTAATACATACTATGCGTTAAAAACGCTTAAAAAGACGATTTGGAGCCATTTCTGGGTTCTATATAGAAAGCTGATATTTTTATCATTCCAGAAGGTTTAAAATAATTTATTTATCATATAAAATCAGTGGCAAAAGGATTGGGGTCAAAAATATTTGTAAAACTCATTTTATAGCCTAAAAGGGCAAAACCGGCATTAACCAAATTAAAGCTATAACCCTATGTTATGCTCAGCCTAAAATTAATTAAAAATCTTCAAAAATTCCAAAATATTATATTATATCAGTGGGTAAAAAGTTTGATATCAAAAAGTGGGTTAAACTAGGCTATATGCTAATTATGCCGTTTAATTAACAAAAAGCTTTCTAATTACGCTAATGAGCATAACTCTTAATCTAGACCTCAAACTGATGTCAAATTTTAGGTACAAGTTTATAAATCAGTAACTAAGGTGTCTACTCTTTTACATTTTCAAAATCATATTTTAAGTTCATTTGGGCATAATGGTCAACATATAAGCATTTAACGGAAACATGCATGTGAATCGGATATCTATTGAACCAAGGTGTATAATCATAGAGGGTTATACTAACATGAAACCTGGTCCTAATAGGGCTCTAAGGCATTTCTAAAACATGCTACAGTGGGTCAGGATCGAAAGTCAATGCAAAAGTCAATTTATGCGCCTTTCGGTTCCGAACCGAGTCTAAACTGAAAATTGTCGGGTTGAACATGTTTAGACATGTTCTTACATTAATTACCAAGTTATATTAATGATAAGATAGGTTACATGGATCCTACATTGCTAATTATGCATTAATTTGAAAATAAGTATTCTGTTGACTTTTTAAAGTTAGCTTTGACCCGACAATTGACCTAGTTAGAGTGGGAATCAGAGAGTACCCTTTTAAGGGTTTATTACCCACATAATTACCAACTCATAGGTACTTTCAATTCGAGATTTGACTGAAAATTTATTGATTAATCTTGAAGTCAAACCTTAATTACGACGGTTTGACTTTTAGCTAATTAATTAAGCTAAACTGAAATAAGAAGGATTAAGGACACTCACAAAGGTCCTAAGTATGCTTATGGATCCTTGAGAAGTTGGTTGCTGATCAGAGGAGCTCCAGAAGTGAACTTGTGAATGTTTGCAAATGAATGGCACAATGTTGCAAACTAGAGAGCTCCTTATATATCCAATTTGATCATCTGAGATCATGCCAAGGATGTCTATAATTGTTTCCAGATCAAGACAAGTGCCCCCTATGCACGAAATACCATTGGGGCAGCCCCTGGTATGTAAAAACAAGTTTTAAAGTCGGTTTATAGGTCTGATTGGCAGCTGTTCGCATTTTTCTATTACTGGGTGGTTCAGGCGGCCCGCGTAAGAGACCACCCAGGTCTTACGCGGCCGGTATGGCCTTCCAGAACCTGCCAAACAAGTTTCAATCTTTGCATTTTTGGTCCCTGGTCCTTGTATGCGTGGTTTTAACTTCCAATTTTGCATTTCCAGCCCTCTAACTTGATTTTTAAGGACCTTAAGACTTTTACAAACTTGGTTAAGTCCTTGGTTAACTTTGTGCTTACCCGAAAAGTCACAAATTTCAACGTTGACGCTTATAATCCCTCGTATACGAATATTGTCATAACTTTCTCATACGATAACGAAACTTGGTGAAATTTTTACCACATATTCTAGTGAGTATAATTTATCGTTACAAAGCTTCGGGTTTGCTGAAAGGTCACTCAGAGGTATACTTTAAACATGTTGACACATTTAACTCCTGGAGTTTGTAATTCCTCACTTTCTTTCACGATTAGGTTCGTATGATCCATGATTTATTCGTTTAAGGATATAAACATCATGTGGGGCTGTTGTAAAGTATATTTATCCATTGTTGACACTTTGGACCCTTATATTCACATAGTTTCCTTGTTTGTCAACTTTAGTCCCTCTAAAGTATTCTTTTACACGTTTAAAGCTTATGACACGTGTCGATACATTATTGGACATAAATTTTCGAGGTGTTACATCCTCACCCCCTTAAAAGAAATCTCGACCTCGAGATTTACTGAAACAAATGAGGGTAGTTTTCTTTCATTGTGGACTCTACCTCCCACGTATACTCGGGACCTCTACGGGCATCCCATTTAACCTTTACAATTGGTACATGCTTCCTCCGAAGCTTCTTGACCCGTCGATCCTCAATCGACAAAGGTTTTTCAACAAACTTTAAGCACTCGTCGATGTGCACATCCGTATGCGGTATGACTAGCGATTCATCAGCTAGGCATTTCTTCAGATTGCAGATGTGGAATACGTTATGAATACCACTAAGCTCTTCCGGTAAGTTTAACTTATAGGCCACTGATCCTACACATTCGATGATCTCAAATGGTCCTATATACCTTGGGCTTAACTTACCTTTCTTACCAAACTGCATCACCCCCTTCCAGGGTGATACTTTAAGCAAAACTTTATCACCAACCTCAAACTTTAGAGGTTTACGCCTTAAGTCTGCGTAGCTTTTCTGCCTATCTCTGGTAGCTTTGAGACGATCTCGTATCTGAACAATCTTATCTGTCATCTCCAGGACTATATCAGGTCCTGTTAGTTGGACATCTCCAACTTCTGCCCAACAAACGGGCGTTCTGCACTTTCTACCATATAATACCTCAAAAGGCTCAGCCTTAATGCTTGTATGGTAGCTATTGTTATAGGAGAACTCGATCAAT
The DNA here is from genome assembly GCA_030545235.1 of Helianthus tuberosus. Classification (NCBI taxonomy): domain Eukaryota; kingdom Viridiplantae; phylum Streptophyta; class Magnoliopsida; order Asterales; family Asteraceae; genus Helianthus; species Helianthus tuberosus. The sequence continues at coordinate 17,515,731 of CM060400.1, forward strand.
GGCAGGTGGTTATCCCAACTACCACCTAAGTCAATCACAATAAGCATGTCTTCCAAGGTTTGAATGATACGCTCACTCTGCCCGTCCGTCTGAGGGTGGTAAGCCGTACTAAAATTTAAGCTCGTGCCCAAAGATTGTTGGAAGCTTTTCCAAAAATGTGATGTGTATCTAGTATCCCTGTCAGAGATGATAGACACTGGTATGCCATGCAGAGATACAATCTTATCTACAAACAATTGGGCTAACATGTCAGAGCTATAAGTCTCCTTAATGGGTAGGAAATGTGCTGACTTAGTCAATCTATCTACTATCACCCAAATGGTATCATTTCCTTTCTTTGTTTTTGGCAGTTTGGTAATAAAATCCATTGTCACCATTTCCCATTTCCAGGTGGGAAGTTCAGGTTGTTGTAGCAAACCTGACAGCTTCTGATGTTCAGCTTTGACTTGCGCGCACGTCAAACATTTGGCTACATAGGTAGCTATAGACTTTTTCAAGCCTATCCACCAATAGTTTGCCTTTAGATCCTGGTACATCTTATCAGCTCCAGGATGGACGGAGTATTTGGAAGTGTGGGCTTCCTGGAGGATAACATCCTGAAGTCCTCCATATACTGGAACCCATATTCGTCCATTTAACCTTAGGATTCCGTCCTTGTCATAGGATAACTGCTTTTCAGTTACTCCTAGCTTTTCATCAGGGTAGTTAGCTTCCAGCACAGCTTCCTTCTGTGCAACTAACAACCGTTCATTCAAACTATTCTTTATCTCAATGCTCTTGGCATTGATCCTTATAGGCTTCACTCTTTCCTTTCTGCTTAAGGCATCAGCGACTACATTCGCCTTGCCAGGATGGTATCTTATCTCACAATCATAATCATTTAAAGTTTTCATCCATTGTCGTTGCCTCATGTTTAAATCCTTCTGATTAAACAAGTGTTGAAGGCTCTGGTGATCTGAATAGATCACACACTTGGCTCCATACAAGTAATGTCTCCACAGTTTTAGTGCAAATACAACGGCACCTAACTCCAAGTCATGGGTGGTATAATTCTTTTCGTGCACTTTTAACTGTCGTGAAGCATAGGCAATGACTTTGCCTTTCTGCATCAGCACACAGCCTATTCCGGTGTGCGATGCATCACAATATACTACAAATTCATCAATTCCATCAGGCAACGTCAATACAGGAGCGTTGCTCAACTTCTGATTCAAAATGTCGAAAGATTCTTGCAGCTTAGGCCCCCAGTCAAACTTGCTATTCTTGTGGGTGAGTAAAGTCAGGGGTGCTGCAATTCTTGAGAAGTTTTCAATAAATCGCCTGTAGTATCCTGCCAAACCTAGAAAGCTACGAATCTCTGTAGGCGTCTTTGGCTCCTGCCAATTCATGACAGCTTCAACTTTGGCGGGATCTACTTGGATACCACGCTCACTAACAACATGTCCAAGGAATTGGACTTCACGAAGCCAGAATTCACACTTTGAAAACTTGGCATAGAGCTTTTCTTGATGAAGCAGTTTCAGAATTCAACGAAGGTGCTTCTCATGGCCAGCTTGGCTCTTTGAGTAAATGAGAATGTCATCGATGAAGATGATGACAAATTTATCCAAGTAAGGCTTGCAGACGCTATTCATGAGATCCATGAATGCGGCAGGTGCATTAGTGAGCCCAAAAGGCATCACTAAGAACTCGTAATGACCATAACGAGTCCTAAATGCAGTTTTGTATACATCTTCATCTTTAACCTTCAATTGATGATAGCCTGACCTCGAATCTATCTTAGAAAAGTAGCTTGCCCCTTGTAACTGATCGAACAGATCGTCGATCCTGGGCAGAGGATACCTATTCTTGATAGTGACCTTATTAAGCTCACGGTAATCGATGCACAGACGCATCGATCCATCCTTCTTCTTGACAAACAGGATTGGCGCTCCCCAAGGAGATGAACTAGGTCTAATGAAACCTTTGGCTAGCAGATCATCTAACTGCATCCTCAATTCCTTCATCTCTGTTGGTGCCAACCTATAAGGCGCTCTTGCTACAGGCGCTGCTCCCGGGATGATGTCTATTCTGAATTCTACTTGTCTATCTGGTGGTAAACCAGGTAGTTCTTCAGGGAAAAATTTAGGGTATTCAGAAATGAAGGGGATATCCTCAATCTTAGGCTTCGGCTCATCCATAGTCACTTGTGCCATGTAGATGACACAACCCTTCTTCAAACACCTAGAGGCCTTGAGCATAGACACTTGCTCAGGCAGTCCATACTGGGTATCCCCCTGAATGGTAAGTGGCTCACCAGACGGGGTCCTGACTACAACTTGCTTCTTGTTGCAAACGATCTGGGCCTGGTTATGTGATAACCAGTCCATGGCTAAAACGATGTCGAAACCGGCTAACTTCAAAGGAAGCAAGGATAGTGGAAAGGAGTGGTTCCTAATGGATATGAAACATCCATCTAATACGGTTGAGGCTGTTTCTAAGGTGCCATCTGCTAATTCCACCTCATATTTCACACTTAGGGTTTTAACAGGTAAATTCAGTAACTTACAGAACTTATTATCTACAAATGATTTATCAGCTCCTGAATCAAATAGCACTCTCGCATAAACATCATTTACGAGGAAGGTACCTGTGATCACATTGTCGTACTGAACAGCTTCCTTTGCATCCATCCTGAAGACCCTAGCGATGGTCTTTTTTCCATCCTCAGTTTTCTTGGTGATCTTTGGGCAATTGGACTTGATGTGTCCTTTTTCATTGCAATTGTAGCACGTAGCATCCTTGATCTTCTTACAGTCTAAGGTCTTATGCTCAGAAGACTTGCAAATTCCACAAACTCTCGGCTGTGACTGGGTTTTTGAATCGAGTCTGCATCTCCCAAAATGGTGCTTCTTACAAACCTTACACTTGGGCTTATCTCCAGATTGATGCCCATCCTTCTTAGATCCAGACCCCTTCTTGTGGTCATTGTTTCCCCTATGCTTCTTGTCTGACCGTCGTGAATTGTCATCTTCACGCTTCCTTTTCTCGGCATCCGTGTTCCTCAGCGATCTCTGCCTGACCGCGTCCAATGTGAGGGACAAGGATATATCAGCTGCAGACCTGAATGTAGCTGGCCGAGACGCTTTTACACTTGCCTTAATCTCTGGGGCTAAACCCCCAATGAAACGAGCTATTCTTTTGGGTTCCAGGGTCACAAGATAAGGAACCAACCTTGACATTATATTAAAGCTAGTAAGGTAAGCTTGGCAATCCAGATTTTTCATTACCAATGACAGAAAATCCGACTCAATCTTTTCAACCTCATGCTGAGGACAGTAGTTCTCCTTGATGAGGGTAACAAATTGTTCCCATGTCATATTGTACAGTGGAATCTTCCCAGTAGCTTGAATCAACGATCTCCACCAGGCTAAGGGCTCACCTTTGAACGATTGAGATACAAATTTTACTACATCCTTATCAGCACACCCGCTGATGTCAACCACAGCATCCATTTCATCCAACCATGTCATGCAGTCAACCGCTCCTTTCTCCCTAGTAAAGTCTCTGGGTTTACATGAGACAAAGTATTTATATGTACAGGACTTACCACGCGGTTCCTGTTTAAGCTCGATCTTCTTTGACAGGACACTCTGCTGGTTTGAAGAGTGACGATCGTCATCATCTTTCTTTGGCTTATCTAGCTTAGAGGGTGGCTTACTATGAGCCTCAGAATGAGTTTTTTGCTTAGAATGGGGTGCTGATTGGGTCTTACTTCTAGTACTGCTTGATTCACTATACTGCCTATCTATGGCTTTAGTGACAACATTGTCAATTAATGCTTGGAGTTCTGCACCAGTTATATTGATTCTGGTGGCGTCATGATTCTCCTTTGGCCGACTGTTAACCTCTTCAGACTCGGCCATGTAGTTGGATTGGTACATAAGATGATGACAATGATTCATTTAGGGAATTTTAATAGGTTTGTCATCTTGATAAATTATTAACCATGGTATTGAAGAACCATATTGGTTAAATTGTTAAATAATTTCATTTGGGACTTTTCATTAGTAACCCTTAGTTCTAGAATAAATATAATAATGGCACAACAGGCCTTGTCGCATGGACATTTCTAAATTTTAGTCCAAGATCTTAAAGGATCTAGTTATTAAGGTTTGAATCAAGGTTCATTACCTTTCTTGACAGGGAGTTTATAGGCTACGACTGTCTTCTTTCTTATATGACAATAATTATAGCCCGTAAGCATTACATCACAATCGGATGTTTAAATAATAATAAGGAATTGGAATAATTCAACACAAGGGTGACATGTGTGATTTTGCGGATCACATTAGCCAAGAATGTTAACATGTTTGCAGATGTTAACAGGGATTGGAATCTTTTAAAACAGGTTTTAACATATTGGCCAGGTCTTATAATGACATACAAGCTAGGTTTTACCTTTTAAGATTCTTATTTAACATTTAACGCAGAACAATCCTAAATTGATATGTTGATAAGGATCTAAATCTAATTGGGGAACTACCATCTTGGCCCTGTCTTAAATTGACACATGGCTAGGTTTGTCCTTTTAGATTTTGCCATTTTATTATAATGGTAGATCTTTTAGTAGGAATGTTATTTTATCCAATTTGATCATCTGAGATCATGCCAAGGATGTCTATAATTGTTTCCAGATCAAGACAAGTGCCCCCCTATGCACGAAATACCATTAGGGCAGCCCCTGGTATGTAAAAACAAGTTTTAAAGTCGGTTTACAGGTCTGACTGGCAGCTGTTCGCATTTTTCTGTTACTGGGCGGTTCAGGCGGCCCGCGTAAGAGACCACCCAGGTCTTACGCGGCCGGTATGGCCTTCCAGAACCTGCCAAACAAGTTTCAATCTTTGCATTTTTGGTCCCTGGTCCTTGTATGCGTGGTTTTAACTTCCAATTTTGCATTTCCAGCCCTCTAACTTGATTTTTAAGGACCTTAAGACTTTTACAAACTTGGTTAAGTCCTTGGTTAACTTTGTGCTTACCCGAAAAGTCACAAATTTCAACATTGACGCTTATAATCTCTCGTATACGAATATTGTCATAACTTTCTCATACGATAACGAAACTTGGTGAAATTTTTACCACATATTCTATTGAGTATAATTTATCGTTACAAAGCTTCGGGTTTGCTGAAAGGTCACTCAGAGGTATACTTTAAACATGTTGACACATTTAACCCCTGTAGTTTGTAATTCCTCACTTTCTTTCACGATTAGGTTCGTATGATCCATGATTTGTTCGTTTAAGGATATAAACATCATGTGGGGCTGTTGTAAAGTATATTTATCCATTGTTGACACTTTGGACCCTTATATTCACATAGTTTCCTTGTTTGTCAACTTTAGTCCCTCTAAAGTATTCTTTTACACGTTTAAAGCTTATGACACGTGTCGATACATTATTGGACATAAATTTTCGAGGTGTTACATCCTCACCCCCTTAAAAGAAATCTCGACCTAGAGATTTACTGAAACAAATGAGGGTACTGATCGGAGTGTCGCGCTCCGGTCAAAGATAATATTTATAAGCCCAAATTACCCTTAACAATGTGTTAGTGGTAGTAAGGGGTCGAACCACGAAGAGTATGTGGTTTGTGTGTGGATTCGAATGAATTAAAACAAATGTCACAATTTATGAAGCTTGCTAAAGTATTTTTGTATTTTCGTTTAATGGAGAGATATGATTTTTAACTAAATGAATTGATGTGAATGGTTAACAACTACTAATTAACGATTGCAAGAAAAATGGTTACTAAAACAATAATGATAAAAAGGAATCACACCCGGTTTCGGTAATTGTTAACCTAGGATTTCTACAAGTATTAGTTTCAACTCAAATGCATTCGATTAACGGATTTAGTGTACCGTGACTTAGGTGCTACTAGCTATCAACGCCCCAAAGAACGGACAAAAAGACACATTGTAATCAACACAAGTAAATCCTAACAATGATAACGCACAATTACATATCACCGTTTCGCAAAGTCATAACTTTTAACATCGCTCGACAATTCACGAATTCGCAACAAATGTAATACTATTATCAAGAGTTTCAAAAACCAAATACAAATTGTCACTAAGATGAAACAAGAACATTTCGAAACACTAAAATCAACAACTACCTACACCGGGGTGAAACCGAGATGATTAGCCGCTCATGGTTGATAGAGCTTGATCATCGGAAGTTTGGAACGCGAATGAAACCATCTTGAAACTTGGTGGATGAAGGTTAGGGTTTTGGATGGGTGATGATGGTGAATGGATGATAGAATGGATGGATTGGTAATTGGATGGAACTAGGGTTTAAGAATCAAGATGATGATAATGCTTTGTTCTTGATTCGGGTTGATAGAAAAGATGGATGGTGGAATCGTAGATGATAGATAGGTAGAATAGGCTCCAAGATGTGTTCAAAAATCAAAAACCAAGTGTAACCCCCGAATTCAATGATCCCCTTGTGTTTTCATTCGTCCCCAAGACCAAACAACACAAAGATCTCGCGCAGTAGAATTGGAGGGCCGTCGCCGACGGCCTGATGCCCCGTCGGCAACGGTCCGTAAATCTTGACTTGATGCCGACGCTTAAACTCGCTGTCTACGGACGAACAGAAGACGGAGAAATACACCAACCGTTGGCGACGACCCTATTGGGCGTTGGCGACGGTGCCCAGAAGTGTAACTTTCCTGTTTTCCTTATTTCTTGAGTCCGGTTGACCCGTTCCGCATCCCGGTGGTTCCGTTTTCGCTCCGGTGACCCGTAAAGCTCCCGAAAAGCTCCTTAAACTCTGCTAGACCTGCAAAACACATATCTAATCAAAAGTAGACCATTCGAAACTAAAACTTGTGTAAAAACATCAAATTAAGCAATTACGATCACCGGTTTTCGACCACGTATCACATCCCCACACTTGTCTTTTGCTTGTCCTCAAGCAAATCTGTTTTTCACTTTCACGTGGGTCGGACAACGAATACACTCCCCATTCCCGAGACGAAGGTTAAGGTCCAATGTCATGTTAAAGTTCAAACTCTTTACAGTTTTCAATATATTTAATAATAATGTGATTTCAAGTACACAAATGGTTACCCAAGATTAACCCGCCCGTGAAACCAATCAATTCATGCACATCCCTCACAATGTTCTCTCCACTCGGCTTGTAAATTGGCTAATGTTTATAATGTATTAGCGCTTCAAAGAATATTCACTCAAAACCGATTAGAACACATACCCGCATAAGCTTGCAACTCAATCATTGTCCACTATTGATCACGAATACTAAGCACAAGTCATAAGGTCTTTGTAAGGGTTGTAACGAGGCTAGGCTAAGGGTAGGAATTAGGATATTTTAAAGTGGCTAAGGTGATGAAAATTCGATTTTTTTATTACAAAAGATTATTCTAACAAAACTAACTATAAACACCGAATATGAGGCAACAACATTCGCCTTTTATTCAACAACTACTAACACTTCTTTTTGTGTTTTTCTTCAACGATTTTCAATTCTTTTTCATAATATTTTCTGATTTTTTTTTCAAATATGCAAACAAACAAGAATAACTTTACAAATACGATTCCTATAATCGAATTTCCATCACACGGGTTTTTAAAGAAAAAGGTTAACGGTTATGGGCAATAAGGTGGTCAAACGAAAGGTTTAGGCTCAAAATGGGCGACTAAGGGATTATTTGGGTAAGGATAAATAAATGGTTTTAAGAGAAAAGGTTTACCTAATGCCTTAATCATTCTCGTGCTTGTATTCGGTCTATAGTCTCAAACGTATCAAAAGTTGCAAGTTCTACAATATATGACTAATGGTCCACTCAAACAAAGAAACATAGGTATGTAATCTATGATATAAAAGTGGCTCAAAACCTCACATATCTAAAAGGGTATGGTATGTGACATGCATAAAAGACTAGTTTCTTAGGCGGATTATTCCCAAATAACCACCCGCTAAATATCCGTCATGCTATTAATTCGAACTTGACCATGACAATAGACCAAATGGTTTGTGACATCCCTCGTTGACTTAGTTACTTGTGCTTTTATGATCGCTTTTGAAACAAGATATTTTTGAAAAATTTTTGAAATTTTCCCCCATCCCCACACTTGAGGTGAACATTGTCCTCAATGTGTAGTATTTAAATGAACGGGTCAAAATCTAAAATTTTTACTACTCCCCCATCCCCACACTTGAGGTACATATTGTCCTCAATGTGTAAGAACTAGAGTATTAAACGCACAAGGGATGTGACACGGCTAATTCCCCCAAAATTTCACCCCGGAAACATAATATACAAGATACATTCCACTTATTTGCTAATCTAAAGATCAAAAGTAAAAATAAACGTATGCACCTGGATTTTTTTTTTTAGCTCATTCTTCATATGCTCCTCTCTTCTTCATAAAAGCGATTGTCCCACGAACCTAGTGTACCTACAAATCTTAACCCTTGTGTAGAAGCATGCTTCTCACAACCATCAAAATTTGTTAGTTACCTAGGTTTACCACTTTTATGAAAACATTACCAAGCTATACGTTATTTCACTTTGATTTATGTGGAAAATAATTTACAACAACAACACACCTAACTCACTTTCGTAGGAATCACGGTTGCATTTAGCTTATGCAACAAGCCCTTTTAAACCCCCCAATAGCTTGGGAGGACGAGAGGTCTCGTGAGGGTTATATAGGGAACACACCCACAACGTTCATTTAACTAGGCGAGAATTTAAATAACAAAATGAAAATAACGAAAATAAAAATAATATACAACAACAACAAAAACGTACCTTGCCTCTACCGCTGATATCTCTCATTAGGGTTCACTGGCGGGTTCGGCTGGTACGGATAACCAGTGAGGGCCTCAAGCATATCCCTATAGTTATCTAATGGGCTCGACTCTCCTTGTGGTGGGGGTTGGTACGGCATCGGAACAAAACTCGAGCCAACGGCTTCGGGCCAATGAGGGGTTGGATCGGATGGGCCTTGCGGATGAGGAAGATTGGGGTAATCGGTCCACCCCGAGTGTTCAGCATATGGGAGACCGGCTTGATAATCTCTTTGATGGCGCTCTTGACCATGGAGCACCTTGAAGTTATTAATCGCCATTTAGTTAGAGAAAGCCAACGCTCCCCATCGGCGTTGGTCCAACTCTCTTTGTGCGGTTTGACGCCTAGCCTCATCTTCTTCCCATGCCCGTCTATGGGCCCTTTCTTCCTCTTGCAACTGTATCATGCGTTCCATTTGTGACTGTTGTAACGCATGTTGTAGCTGCTGTTCCTCCAACTGCTTTTCCACCCTCTCGCGGAAAGATGCTTGAAAACCCCATTGTTGCTGCGAGTACGCCCCTTGCGCCTCTTCCCATTCGTTCCTACTAGCATGGTATTCTCTTGCTTCACCAATACCCGCCGACACATTGTCGTAGATCGCTTGATCTCCACGGTTCCACAACCGATACGACGGTATTTGCCTTTGATTCACAAAATCTGCCACATTAGCAGAGATTTCCCTATGCTTCTTCCTGTACCTACGCCTCGGTCCCCGTGGCCCGGAAGGATCAATTTCCTCCTCAACATCGGGCATCTCCTCATCGCCCTCTTCTTCATCACCTTCTTCATCACCCTCTTTGTCATTAAACCGATAACTATCCCCTTGCTCATCTTCAACCGTGTGCAAATGCCCAAAAGCTTTCACAGTTATTTTCCAATGTCGCCTCATAGAGGCGAAGTTGAATTGATCAATGGGCTTAGACACCCACAGTGAGTCTTGAGGTAATGCATTCTGTTGGAGAATCATGGCGCTAATCAACCTTGCATAAGGAATCATCTTCCGTTTAAACAATTCCCGCGTATCCCATGTGTTGATCATAACAATTTGACGCCACGAGAGCTTGGGCGTCCCATATAACAATGCATGCAAAACCCGACAGTCGGGTGCCTTCACCGTTCCACGGTCTTCGAACCGTACCATAATATTCTCTAACGAGATACCTTGAAGTATCTTTCCCATCAACGACAAATCGGCCCTTGAATCACCTGCACCCCCAGAACCTAGTAGGGTGTCCTCTAAAAGCCTCACTGGGTCAGCATCGTTTTTCTTGTTATCCAAAAACTGATCATACCCATAATAGCCATACGCGTCGACCCCAAGCGAGTCAAACCTCGCTATAGCATTCATATGTTCGAAAGACATGACCATTTGACTTTTTCCAATGTTACCAATCAACTTCCACCTATGAGCCGGTCTATCAGAATGTTCAAAACGAAGGGTGGATAACCACTCACAAACTGCCCCCAAGTATACCCGAGTAGTGATATGATCACACCAGTCAATCACCCGTTCCCAGCCAAGTTTCTCAAACCTTTGCACTATACCAATCTTCCTAAACTCTTCAACATCTACCGTACGTTCACAAACTGCCCTGTCGGGTACGGGTTTTGAAACACCCGTAACCATTTTCATCTTCCACATCTTGGCTTCTAACCTCTTATTGTTGTAACGAGAAAGAGCCTTTGTTTTCTCTTCCTTCCATGCCGAAGCCGATCTACTATTTTTTTCTTCTTCCCAATCCCAATCCTGTCGAATAAGTTGCCCATCACCCTCTTGAACATTACTTAATTGTTCCCATCGCCTTTGATATTGCCCCGAGCCTGAACCGGCTCCCGAAGACGAGCCTTGCCCGGAAGTCTTTGCTTTCTTGCTTCTTCCAAACATAGCTACAATCAAAAGACAAGACAACAATTAGTGTACCCCAAATCTTCAAACAATCTCAAACTTTGAACATAATATATAATGTTGAATTTCAATCAATAATTAGATGTAAAATCGCCTTTTTAAACTTCCAAAGTTGCACATCTTATCATCTATATCAATTAAACATGTTCATTCACAAAATTTTCTCGAAAATTCATGTTTTCAACAGTATTCAACATCACAACTATGTTCAATCATGCACAAATCTAGTGTAATCACATCACCAAGACTAAAGCATGCTCAAATCCCACCCAAATCAAGCAAACATTCTTAAGTTTATGCTAAAACATCCTACATTATGATAAACAACCTACTCTTAAACAATATGCTTAAAATTTCGGAAGAAATCAACAATGTATATAATAATCATGCATAACTTTGCTGAAATTTCATACCTTGAGTGTAGCTAAACAAAAAGAACTAAGAAAAAGTGCAAAGCAAGAGACTTGGATGAACACTTCTTCAAAACCCTAAAAACTCACGCCCAGAATTCTTGTAAACGAACAAGATTTGATGGAAACCGTTATGGGGGTTCTGTTCCTCTCGAAAAACTACACAATTTAGGCTCAAGAATCGACTGATTTGGTGGAGATTTGAGGAAGTTATGAGAAAGAGAAGGATTAGGGTTCTTGAGGTGAGATGGGGAAGAAGATGGAGTTAGAAGGAAAGATGTCACGTATGGATCTGATAACTGAGGGTAGGTGAGTGTGTGATAAGATTTTCGGTGTTATGTGAGATGAAAACTGAGTTTAGTTTAAGTTTTAAGGGTCATAAGTGAGATTGGGTTCGATCCCATGCTTCTACAACCGATCAACGTCGGACAACAAACCAGGAACCGTCGGCGACGGTCAGACACCCCGTCGGCGACGGTGAGTGTAATTGCAAAGTGGGCCGACGGCTTATTTAGCTGTCTACGGTCAAAAGTGAGCGACGGACAATATAGAAGGGCCGTAGGCGACGAGGAGGTTGACCGTCGGCGACGGTGCCCCCAAAATCATATTTTAATTTTTTTTTATATAAGAGGAAAATTATGAGATTTTTATAAAAGCACTATATACATAAAAAATTCCTAAAAATTATTAAAAATCTTTTTGTGATTTTTTTTATAAGTTAAATTTTAAAAACGCGGAAACCGTTAACGGCCCTACCACCCCCCGAAAAGTCGTGTATTGTCCCTAATACACACAAATAAGTCTTAAAACATACCTTTTTGTCTTCAAAACCTATTCGTGATATCTGAACTTCACACAATCAAGAGGATTAGTATGAGACAAAAACGATTAAACACAAGAACACACAAACAATTAAATAGATGGTACATAACTTTACAAAATTTGTTACCGGTCCTTTTCATTTGACCTCATAAACCGGGATGCTTACCACGAAGCTCACCGATTCCTTGCTTTCCTCTACCTTCTCGTTACCATCAAGAAACGGTTTTAGCCGATGACCATTTACCGTTTGTCGTATCCCATCCTTCGGGTCCTCGATGGTAACATCACCCAATTGTCCGACCCGGGTGATCACATAGGGTCCCATCCATTTGCTCCGGAGCTTTCCGGGAAAGAACTTGAGCTTCGAATTGTAAAGCCACACCTTTTGGCCAACCTCGAACTCTTTCTTTCTTTCTCAACTTGGGATCATGCGCATTCTTCATTCCATCCTTGTAGTTGGACGCGCATTCATATGCCATTTCCCGTAGCTCCTTCAACTCGCATAGCTTAAGTTTCCTTTCCTTACCTGCATCGTCATATTGAACATTAACCTCTTTGATAGCCCATAACGATTTATGCACAAGTTCAACCGGTAAATGACAATTTTTACCGTAAACCAACCGGTAAGGTGTAGTGCCAATTGGTGTCTTATGTGCCGTACGGTAGGCCCATAAAGCATCGTTCAATTTAATTGACCAATCCTTATGGTCCGCCCGCACGGTCTTTTGCAAAATCTCTTTGATTTGCCTATTTGACACCTCAACTTGCCCGCTTGTTTGCGGGTGATAGGGGGTAGCAATCCTATGGTCAACACCAAACCGTTTAAGAAGTTTCCCAAACCGAAAATTTTTAAAATGAGATCCTCCATCACTTATGATGACACGAGGAATCCCAAACCTTAAAAAAATAGTGGTTTGGACAAAATTACACACCACGGAATGGTCGTTCGTCTTGGTGGCTATTGCTTCAACCCACTTTGACACATAGTCAACGGCCACCAAGATGTACAAATTGCCATAAGAATTTGGGAATGGGCCCATGAAATCAATTCCCCATACGTCAAAAATGTCAACTACAAGGATTGGTTGCATGGGCATCTCATCCCTTTTTGAAATACCCCCTAGTTTTTGGCACTCTACACAATTTCTAGAAAATTCATTTGCGTCTTTAAAAATAGTAGGCCAATAAAGGCCACTATTCAACACTTTGTGACCCGTTTTGTGACCACTAAAATGGCCACCACACGCAAACGAATGTAGATGCTGTAACACGCTTGGAATTTCTTCATCATCTATGCATCTTCTTATCACTTGATCCGCACACTCCTTCCACAAATGCGGTTCTTCCAACCGATAGTACTTGATTTGGGACATGAAGTGTTGCCTCTTCCGTCTATCCCAATGTGCCGGCATATCACCTGTAACAAGATAATTGACAATGTTAGCATACCATGGCAATTTATCTAATTTCATAATCTGCTCATCAGGAAACGACTCATTGATCTCTACAGTTGTAGGATCCTCTTCAACCATCAACCGGGATAAATGGTCCGCCACAACATTCTCGGTACCCTTTTTGTCCCGTATCTCCAAATCGAACTCTTGTAACAACAGAACCCATCGGATTAATCTCGGCTTTGCATCCTTCTTGTCCATGAGATACCTAACTGCAGAATGGTCAGAATAAACAATGACCTTAGTACCCCATATATAAGCGCGAAATTTATCCAACGCATATACCACCGCAAGTAGCTCTTTCTCGGTAGTTGTATAATTTAATTGTGCGTCCGAGAGAGTCTTACTTGCGTAGTAAATGGCAACCGGTTTCTTGTCTACCCTTTGACCCAATACGGCCCCCACCGCATAATCACTTGCATCACACATAATTTCGAATGGTAAAGACCAATTCGGTGATTGCAAGATTGGGGCCTCAACCAACTTCTTCTTCAAAATGTTAAAGGCGTTTTGGCAATTTTTATCAAAATCAAATGTTTTATCTTTTAACAACAAATTGCATAGGGGTTTTGTTATATCACTAAAGCCTTTTATGAACCTCCTATAAAACCCCGCGTGTCCCAAAAACGACCGAACACCCTTAACACTTGTAGGATAAGGCAAAGTGGATATGACTTGCACCTTTGCTCTATCCACCTCAATCCCACGACTCGAGACGACATGCCCCAACACAATCCCTTCTTGAACCATAAAATGACTCTTTTCCCAACTCAAAACCAGATTTTTCTCAACACATCTTTGCAAAACTTTTTCGAGTTGGTCAAGGCATGTATCAAATAAATGTCCAAATATTGAGAAATCATCCATGAAGATTTCCAAAGACTCCCCCACCATATCTGAAAAGATACTCGTCATACACCTTTGAAAGGTGGCGGGGGCATTACAAAGTCCAAAGGGCATTCGCCTAAATGCGAAGGTACCGTATGGACAAGTAAAAGTAGTATTTGCTTGGTCTTCCGGATGTATAGCAATTTGATTGTATCCGGAATAACCATCCAGAAAACAATAAAATTTTTGTCCGGCCAATTTCTCAACAATTTGATCAATAAATGGTAAAGGGAAATGATCTTTGGAAGTTGCAGCATTTAACTTCCTATAGTCAATACAAATACGCCACCCGGTTACCGGCCGAGTGGCGACCTCTTCACCTGCGTCATTTGTGACGACTTGAATACCCGCCTTCTTCGGGACTGTTTGTGTCGGGCTCACCTACTAGCTATCCGAGATAGGGTATATAATACCCGCATCTAGCCACTTCAATACCTCCTTCTTGACAACTTCTCGCATGTTTGGATTTAATCTCCGTTGCGTGTCACGAGAAGGATTCATGCCATCTTCAGTGATGATCTTGTGCATCACTACCGAGGGACTAATTCCCTTCAAATCTGCAATGGTCCACCCGATAGCGGCTCTATGAGTGACCAAAATTTTCATCAACTTCTCTTCTTGCTCCCCGGTCAAATTGGATGCAATAATTACCGGGAGCGTGCTACCTTCACCCACATAAGCATATTTAAGATGCTTGGGTAGCACCTTCAACTCTAGTACCGGAGGTTCTTCCAATGACGGCTTCAACTTCGTGTCGATGCTTTCCGGAAGACTTTCCACTTGATGCGTCCAAGTGGGCCTTCCTTCTTTTGCCGCCATAACCTCCAATTCTTTCATCTCTTCATCCATGCTCCGATTTGTTTCTCCTTGCAACCTGTCAAACATGAAACATTCCTCTATTGTGTTTTCCTCTTCGACACTAGTGTCACATAGAGGTATACACTCGTCAACAATGTCCGCCATGTAGCATTCATCGCTAACTAGAGGATCCGTTAATCCCGAAAATACATTTAACCGCAACCGACGGTTACCAAAAGTCATGTCGACCGTGCCCGATGTGCAATTAATTTGGGCATTCAATGTTGCCAAAAATGGTCGACCGAGGATCACCGTTGGTTGCTTGGTTCGGTCCAAAGAGACATAATCTAATACAAGAAAGTCCACCGGATAGTAAAAGTCCTCGACCTTGACTATTACATCCGTGACTATCCCACGGGGTAGTTTAGGGGTTAAGTCGGCTAACACCACGGTGGTGTTCGACACTTGAAGTGGACCAAAATCATATTGGTCATATAAACTACCCGGCAAGATACTCACACTTGCCCCAAGATCCAAAAGTGCTCGTGTCATTTTGAATTCCCCAACTTGTATTGAAATAATGGGCGCCCCCGGATCTTGGAGTTTTGGTGGAAGTGCAGCCGAAAGAATCGAACTCACGTTTTCGGTTAAATCAAGTTTCTTAGGAAACTTGTGAGTTCGCTTTTTGGTGCATAAATCTTTCAAGTATTTAGCATATGAAGGTACTTGCCTAATTGCATCTAAGAGTGGTAAATTGATTTTGACTTGTTTAAAAATTTCCCACATCTCTTCTTGTTGTGGGCCTCGTTTGTTTACCACTTTCTTAGATGGTCCCAACAAAGCTTCGGGATAAGGGGCGGTATTAACCTCCACACCCTTTTCCTTAGCCTTTGGGACGGGAACGGTCACAACGGGTGTAGTATCATTTTTCTTTTGACCCGTTTGACCGTTTTTACCTTCATCATCACTCGCATCTTCCACCACCCCTTCAACAAACTCGGGTGGTGGTGGCTCAACACCATTATCTATGACTCGACCACTACGTAAAGAAATTTTATTTATTGGTACCTCACGTGTATTTTTCGAGTTCGACCCTTGAAGCTTAGGGTTCACCGTGGTATCGCTTGGAAGTCCTCCTCCACTTCCACGAATTTGAGCCATCTCTTGAGCAAGTTGCCCCACTTGCTTCTCCAACGCTTTGTGAGATTTATCCCGCACTTCAAATTCTTTCCTTACTTCGGTTGTAAGGGTGGTCATAGCATTCATGAGAGCGTCCATTTTAGAATTAAATGGGTCGTCACTTTGAGAGTTAGAAGAATTTCCCCCATTTCCACTTTGGTTGTAACCACGTTGGTAATTACCTTCATGATTTTGATAGCCTTGGTTACCACCTTGATTGTAATTCCTTTGGTAACCACCTTGGTTACCACCTTGTCGATTGTTATACGAAGATCCTCCTTGACCACCTTGATTCCCCGATTGAAAATTCGGGTTCATTTGATTTGAGGCATTACCATATCGGAAATTAGGGTGATTTCTCAACCCCGGATGGTAAGTGTTGGAGTTCATATCATATTGCTTCCTATCTCCGTACACTTGGTTGACCTCTTCGGTGTAGCCACTCGACCCCGTTGGACATTGCTCCACTCTATGGCCAATATCACCACAATCTTCACATACCTCGAATTGAACCGCATTTACTTCCTTTTTCTTCATTCGAGCCATTTCCCGCTCTAAGGTGGAAATCCGATCTTTAGAGTCAAGATCGGGAAACGGGGTGTTTTTTAGCTCTATCGGCCGACTCTTTCTCTTTTGACCGCTTACTCATCCGCTCTAAAAACTCCCAGTCATCATCTTCGTGATTGCTCAAAAGAGTCCCTTTACTTGTCGACTCGAGACGATTCCATGTTATGTCATCTAAACCCCGTACAAAGCACTTAACCAACTCCCACTTCTCAATTTGATGATGTGGGCATCTCCGCATCATTTCTTTGAATCGAGTGAACGCCTCATGCAATGGCTCACCCGATAATTGGCGAAAAGACCTAATTTCATCACGAGCATCATCGGTCTTTGCCATAGAATAGTACTCATCTAAAAATGCTTGTTGCATTTCTCCCCATGTGCGGATGCTGTTGGCCGGGAGGGTAAGGAACCATTGCTTCCCTTTGTCTTTCAATGAGAATTGGAACAAACGAAGTTTAACCTCATCTAATGCAAAGTTATGCCCCCCGATAGTGCCGCAAATGGAAGAAAACTCTGTCAAATGTGTGTATGGTTCGTCATTAGATCTTCCATTAAAATGAGGAAGTATGTTGATGTAATGTGGTTTACAATCAAACATCCTCCTCTCACAAACGATTGGTGAATCATTCTCGGTGACAACCGGCCTGAAACGATCATTCACTCCCCATGGAGGTCGTTGATGACGATGAGGACCATTAACTTCTTGATCAACCGGTCTTCCATTATCCCGTCTTTCACCTCTTCGATCATCTCTTCTATCCTCTCTTCTATTATCCCTTGGGTTACCTCCTCCCACGAAACGAGGAATCCGGTTAGGGTTTGCATTGTTGTTGTTGTTATAAAACCCATCATTCCGGTTCCGTTGGTCATTGTTTCGTGGTTGACGGTTGTTCCCATAACCATCATTTCTTCCACCTCCGTAACCGTATTCGTCATCCCCAACGTAATTGGCATGTTGGTAGCCAAATTACTCATCATCATACCTTCTAGCATTGTAGACGTTTCCCCTATTCATGTAGCCCCAATCTTCATCATCGTTAGCCCTATCATCATAGTATCCCCCATCGTCCGAACTTTCCGTATGAACACTCACATGTTCCGGCGATTGATAACCGGGAACACTATACGGTTCATCATCGGGGATTGCATTCCTCAAGTCATCGATGTTGAAGAATGGGTCTTCATTTGCGGGATTGCTGCGATCACGATTTCCTCGACGGTCGGAATTGACATTCCGGTCATCTAGGTTGATGGGTAAAGAGGTTTGTCTATGAAGGTTTTGTTGTTGAGGTGTTCTTTGATTGTTGTTGGAATTTTGGTTTTGGAAAGGTGGTGTAGGTGGTCCGGTATTGTTGTTATTACCACCCGGACGCTCGGGAGGTATAGGTTGCATATTTGGAGCGGGATTGAAGTTGCTTCGGTATTGGAATTGGTTAGAGTTAAGGTTTTGGTTTTGGTTTGAGTTTTGGTTCGCCATTGAATCGGTTTCAATGGATGGTGTATGTTGTGGTGTTTGGTTGGTTTGATTAGAAGCAAGTGTTGCTTCTAACCGGCTTGCTAGGTTTCTTCTTGCTACTCTTTCAATTTCCGGTTCGTAGACTAACGGTGAAGTCCTCCCGAAGTTTCGCGTATGCATACACTACCTGTAACCTGCACAAGTAACACACCCGCGTAACAAGGAAATAGACAAAGTGCAAAAAGAAACTAAACAACTTAAACAGGTAATCACGAAAATTCAAACAATAATCCAGACACAAAGCGCACGCACTCCCCGGCAGCGGCGCCAAAATTTGATCGGAGTGTCGCGCTTCGGTCAAAGATAATATTTATAAGCCCAAATTACCCTTAACAATGTGTTAGTGGTAGTAAGGGGTCGAACCACGAAGAGTATGTGGTTTGTGTGTGGATTCGAATGAATTAAAACAAATGTCACAATTTATGCAGCTTGCTAAAGTATTTTTGTATTTTCGTTTAATGGAGAGATATGATTTTTAACTAAATGAATTGATGTGAATGGTTAACAACTACTAATTAACGATTGCAAGAAAAATGGTTACTAAAACAATAATGATAAAAAGGAATCACACCCGGTTTCGGTAATTGTTAACCTAGGATTTCTACAAGTATTAGTTTCAACTCAAATGCATTCGATTAACGGATTTAGTGTACCGTGACTTAGGTGCTACTAGCTATCAACGCCCCGAAGAACGGACAAAAAGACACTTTGTAATCAACACAAGTAAATCCTAACAATGATAACGCACAATTACATATCACCGTTTCACAAAGTCATAACTTTTAACATCGCTCGACAATTCACGAATTCGCAACAAATGTAATACTATTATCAAGAGTTTCAAAAACCAAATACAAATTGTCACTAAGATGAAACAAGAACATTTCGAAACACTAAAATCAACAACTACCTACACCGGGGTGAAACCGAGATGATTAGCCGCTCATGGTTGATAGAGCTTGATCACCGGAAGTTTGGAACGCGAATGAAACCATCTTGAAACTTGGTGGATGAAGGTTAGGGTTTTGGATGGGTGATGATGGTGAATGGATGATTGAATGGATGGATTGGTAATTGGATGGAACTAGGGTTTAGGAATCAAGATGATGATAATGCTTTGTTCTTGATTCGGGTTGATAGAAAAGATGGATGGTGGAATCGTAGATGATAGATAGGTAGAATAGGCTCTAAGATGTGTTCAAAAATCAAAAACCAAGTGTAACCCCCCGAATTCAATGATCCCCTTGTGTTTTCATTCGTCCCCAAGACCAAACAACACAAAGATCTCGCGCAGTAGAATTGGAGGGCCGTCGCCGACGGCCTGATGCCCCGTCGGCGACGGTCCGTAAATCTTGACTTGATGCCGACGCTTAAACTCGCTGTCTACGGACGAACAGAAGACGGAGAAATACACCAACCATCGGCGACGGCCCTATTGGGCGTCGGCGACGGTGCCCAGAAGTGTAACTTTCCTGTTTTCCTTATTTCTTGAGTCCGGTTGACCCGTTCCGCATCCCGGTGGTTCCGTTTTCGCTCCGGTGACCCGAAAAGCTCCTTAAACTCTGCTAGACCTGCAAAACACATATCTAATCAAAAGTAGACCATTCGAAACTAAAACTTGTGTAAAAACATCAAATTAAGCAATTACGATCACCGGTTTTCGACCACATATCAGGTACTTTTCTTTCATTGTGGACTCTACCTCCCACGTATACTCGGGACCTCTACGGGCATCCCATTTAACCTTTACAATTGGTACATGCTTCCTCCGAAGCTTCTTGACCCGTCGATCCTCAACCGACAAAGGTTTTTCAACAAACTTTAAGCTCTCGTCGATGTGCACATCCGTATGCGGTATGACTAGCGATTCATCAGCTAGGCATTTCTTCAGATTGCAGATTAAATTAAAGTTTTGCAAAGACATTAAAACATGTGAAGGCATTTATGAACAAATTAAATTAAAGTTTTGCAAAGACATTAAAACATGTGAAGGCATTGGGAGTACTCAAAATGAGTAGGCTTATACCCTTGTCGATTAACCTCGACTATGTCGAATTCCCCTTCGACTATGTCAATTCACCTTGACTATTGTCGATTCACCTTGACTAATGTCGATTCACCTCGACTGGGACACCGAAGCACTCAAGTGGTCTGACGTGCTTGTCGTGGTATACACAAATTTAATCCAGATAACAACTAATAGATAGTGGTAAATGGGTATCGAACTCAGGGAGTATGTGGAATATGCATTGATATTATAGCTTTGCAATTTAACTACAATTAACCTAATATGCAGAAATTAAAGATCAATGATTTGGATTGTTTGTTTTAGAAAACTAAATTACTATCTAATTGCAAATCAAAATTGGTTGTTTAACAGATTAGGAGAAAATGACCAACTTAGGTTCCGGTTTCCATTAACAATTGTGCACAAATCCAACTAGAAAGAGTTACATAGACATAACTCATGCATAAATGTTTGTTGTGATAAAAAGGGAACGAAGTACTCGGATTATATAAACGCGAGGTTGTTACCCGATGATCAATTAACCAATATCCAACCCTAACCCTTCCCTGATATCTCGATTGTCAACGACACCAAGAACGTGCGATTTAGACTAGGATCAAAACATCAATTAACAATTTACAATCAAACATTCATGCACCATAATAAACATAGCAAACATACCAAGTCTATTATTCTAGAAATAAAGATTCATCACACAAAAGTCATAAAGAAACCTTCACCTAAGATGGTCACCGGAAGTTTAGCCGGACATTGTTTGGTGGATCATCATAACATCAAGATTGAAGTTCATATGAATCAAAAGATAAACCGAAATGTTAGAAATTGTTCACAAACACTTGCCAAAGCCAAAATCGCCCTAGAACTCCAGAGAAACGTCCAATGATGAGATCATGTAAAAAGACACTTGAAAACGGTTTTAATGGAGCAGTTACGTCTTTTCCTCGTCACCTCTACCGTAACTTACGGTAGCTACCGTAAGTTACGGTAGACTTCAAGTTGTTACGGTGAAACACTACTGTTTTACGGTGGAAATGGGGAAATTCAGGGGCTACCGTAAATTACGGTAACCACCGTAAGTTATGGTAGGCTTCAGCAAGAAATTTTGTTTTCTTCATAACTTTTTCGTTTCAACTCCGTTTTCTTCACCGTTTTCGCCCACGTTCTCGTAATTTCATCCCCTATCATGTCATCATATTAATTATTCAATTCCAATAATTTATTTTTTTTCATTTATTCTTCGTATTCCTTCCATTTTAAGCTCCATTTGCACCTGAAACACAAACAACCATAGTTATCTAATCTAAGACAATTACCCGATTAAATGTAGGGTTTTAATATCATTTATACCACTTAAGGGTTGTCCTACGGACTACCCATCATGGTCACAAGTACCATGAGTGGGGTTCGACTGTACCCGTTAGATCTAACCTTCGTCCCTAATTAAGAATTAATGGCATTTCAAATTTAATCTATGCTCACATGATCTAATTAACTCATTTCATACCGTTTAAACATTCGTAACATGTATTCCACCCTCGAGAGTTATAAAACCAAAAACAGTTAAGAGAAAAGGGGGACATGAACTCACTGGGTTGCCTCGTTTTACGTACGCAGACCAACCCAGACCCGTTATTGTAACTAGGACAATCCCGTCCCTACTCATGAACATCATTCACATTTCAAAAATACTCATTTATTTTGTAAAACCGGTATCTTTAGTATGAATCATTCGTAACTATTTGAGTTCCTTGAAATCCATTCGTAACATGGTTTAGAAATGAGTTTTCGTTTATCGGGAAATTGTTTACTTTTGCAAAACTTGCATGTCTTTCCACCCCGAAAACATTTATAAAAATGTAAAACCGTAAAAAGGTGGGGTTATAAACTCACCTGGATTTCATTCTGCAATATTCCTAACACGGAATATCTTATAAGTTTCTAAATAAACGCAGTAACTAAACTACGTGTCATCGAGCTCTACCGAATCGTTAACTGAACGATTCAACGAAAAGTTGTTAACTTAAAAGAAGCAAAGAAATTATACTTGTATAGTTCGTTTATCCGTCGGTAATAATTAATAAGTCTTCAAAAGACTTAGCTTCTCGAGAGGTTTAAAATATATGAACATTTATATAAAAATATATAAGTATGTCGGTATAGTCGCGTCAGTCGTCCCGAGAAATCGCACGTATATAAAAAGAATGTTTATATGAAAAATAACATATAACAAATTTGCATCATATATTGTGTCTCGTATATATTGGTCAAAGTATATGTAGATGCCGTTTAGGCGTTTAAAACAAATATAAAAAGTTATATTTATTTTACAAAAGTATCATCAAGTTGTTGAATGTTTGAAATAAATAGATAAATTATATCTATTTTTATAAAAGAATACGCGTTGTCCGATATTTAAAATAAATATATAAGCTATATTTATTTTTATAAAATGAATGCATGTCGTTTAATATTTCATATATATATATACTATTATTCACTTTAGTAAAAGGTTCGTCGTATTGTTTGACATCCGAAATAAATATATGAGTTATATTTATTTTATAGAAGATGTCGTATGGTTTGTTATTCAAAATAAATATACCAACTATATTTATTTTTATAAAAGAATTGTTGAAATTTCAAAGTTTAGAATAAATATAAATACTATATTTATTGTTGTAAATACTTTCCGAACAGTCGTTTTCGTAAATTGTGAAGTGTTGTCGAAAGTAATTATATACTTATATTTGTCTTTCTAAAATATCATCTGAATCCGAAGGTTGTTTTATAATAACGCCCGTTTTATTTTACGGATTTTCTCGAAAAACGGGCAGAGTTTCCTCCGTTTTTGGACGGCCCCGACAACTAAAGAGTCGTTACATTTTCAAAATTCAATCATCAATTCAATAATTTTTATGCATAGCCAATTTATATAAACGAAGTAATAAATAAAACCAAGTTAATATTAACTAATAACTCGTCCTTTTGTTTGGTTCGAGCTCGTTTTTACGGTAATATTAAAATAAAAATAACATAACTAGTTATCGCGCCAAGACTTTACCAAAATCTCGTTTCGAAAAGCTGAAAAGTTGACTGTGTTGACCGTGTCAACCGAGTCGACTCGCTGAGTTGACCAGGCTTGGCCGAGTTGACTTGGTTCGACCGAGTCAACCGAACCCGAAATCTGAATCTTGTCGTTTTATCGTTGACCGCCTTTGACTTCTGTTGACCGAAAACTCGAAGCTCCAAAATCTGACCAGAACCATTGACTGAGTTGACTCGGTTTGACCGAGTCGACGTTGACCATCCTTGAGCTTATTTAACCGTGGCTGACCAAGACCCGAACCAACCCTGCTGAACCGAGAACCCGAACCACAACCGAATCGAACGACATCTGACCACCCAAAGAAAACCTGAACACTCGAATATAACCTGTAACACCCGAACATGGACATCATCTTCTCCACAGAACTTCATTTCACCATTGATTCTCAGAAAATTAGAAGAAATAGGAGGAGGGTCTTACCGGAGTTTGAAACCCGTTGGATAATAACGCAGACCATCGGATAATTGAACCGACCGCCAGTCCGAGTCTCTCACCGCCGGTCCGAGTCTCCAACCGCCGGAGATTTTCTCCATTCTCTTTCTCTCTTCGCGATTCTCGGTCTCGATCAGTCTCTCTCTCTCTCTCGTCTCTATCTTCGCCATCGACCACCTCCGGATGAAGACATGGACCGCCGGTCCGAGACTTAGACCGTCGGTTCTCTCTCTGTCGTCTGACAGCCGCTCAGCACCACCCGACGTTGGTGGTGGTGGTCCGTTGCTGATTGAAGAAAAAAGGGGGGGTGGGTGTCTGTGCCGTCGCTGTTGCCAGAAAACGGCACCACCACCGCCGCAGGCGGCGGCGCCGCCACCATCTCCGCCTTCGCCGGTCATCGCCGACCGGAATTGTTTGCCGGAGAGAGAAGAGAGCAGGAGGGTGTGTGTGCGGTTGTTTTTGTTGATTGTCTGTGAGAAAATGATAACAAAAAGGAACTGTGTTCCTATTTATATACTTAGGATTTATGTTAATGGGCTTTGGGCTTGGGCCCGAGGCCCACAAGCCCAATTGCGCTTTTACGTGGCCCGTTAATTCCAACGAACCGTTTCCGCACCCGAGCTCCGTAAAATATGATAACGTATATTATTATATTTATTTATTTATTTTTTTAAACGAAATCACGCAAAATAGTGCCGGTAGATGTCGTTTGCGCGTTCGTTCATTCACGTCTGCGTTTTGGTGTCGTTTGGAAACACGATAAATTTGTGAAACTAAATTTATAAACACAAAATACTCGTATAAGATTCGTACTTGGTGGAGTTGTCAGTATTTTTTTCGGTTTCGATTAGTTGCCGTTTAACGTTTAACAGGTTTCTCTGTAAACCACCGTTCGCGTACTGTAAAGTCGTATAGACGTTCCTAGGCGCTCCAAAGGCCTAATTAAGTTAATCTACAACATAAACACTACTTATTATTGCGTTAATCACCTGTTAATCACGTAATTAGGAGTCGTAAATCACCGGTTGTCACATTCTCCCCCTGTTAATGAAATTTCGTCCTCGAAATTTAGACTACGTTAACTCCTTAGAGTTATGTTATGCGTTGGTAATATAAATATTACCAAAGTGAATGAACATGATATCGAATCAAGACTTATTCGAATGATGTGAATTCAAGGACGTATCTCAACAATAAGAACCCAACGGTTAACAGGAATTATGTTTCAAAATTTGATATCAAAGGAAACGAGACATACTGACTCAGTCACCAGTGTGACTAAATTAACAGGGATCCAACAATGAACAGGAACTTCGACCAATCGAATTCCATATGAACGTTCACAATATGTAAATGAGTTCGAGAAGCAATAACATCCACTAGATGAACTTAGAATCAACAATCTCAAATGTAATAGTTTGCATGAAACGCTCGATCGTGATCAGCACAAGCTGCAAGTTATACTGACGCCACAAGGTGTCGTTGAGAATGAAACAGTTTCAATATAGCGGTGATCGAACAAGTATCACCTGTGTTTTGCATGAAACGGTCTATCATGATTAGCCCAAGCTACAAGTTTATACTGACACCACAAGGTGTCGTAGTGATTTAAATAATTCAATAATAGCGGTGATCAAACAAGTTCACCGTGTTTGAAGTCAAATGAAAGCGCAATGAAGTAAATATGAAAATTTGTTTCTAACAACATCATAGGAATTTCAATTGAAAATGAAACATCAAGGAAATAGTGTTTTCGATCGAAGATGAAGAAGCAATGAATATCGCAATACATTCGATCGATGATGGAAAGAACCATTAAGAGGCACACCGAAATATAAAAATGAATTTGTGTACCATTGCCTTAACACACGATTGTGTTAAGACTGCTATAATATGATAAATCAAAGCGGACTTAAAGCAAGTCAGTAAATAAATAATTAAATACGTGCATGAGATGCGTAAACGAGTTTAGCGCAAGCTTCAAATTAATGAAAACACCACCACATGGTGTCGAAATCAACAAACAATTTAATGGAGTCAAATGCCAAACAAGTTTACTACGACTCGAAACAAATGAAGTGCTCGTTAAAAATTGATTTGAATATGATGCTCCCAATACATCATATGATGCTTTGAATTGAATATGTGTAATGGACAGGTTCAAACAATTGAATTTGATTTCAGCGCAAGCCGACAATAAATACATGTATCAACAAGAAAACTTTCGGCATGGTCGCAACGAAAACCATGTATGTAACTTGAAAAGAAAAGAAATTTCAAGGAAATGTGTTGACTTGATAATAAAGGAGCCAACAATTACAATAATGCGGGTCATTCGAATCACAAATCAATTATTAGATTTAGCGAAATAATATTTGAACTTCGATGAAGCGCTTATTTGAAACGAAACCACATGCGTAACAAACCGATGCATGTGTAACATATGAATTAGAAATGAAGCAAATGAATATTCGCTATACTGAAAGAAATGATCGTGATACAATGACCATTAAGGGGAGTAGAGATACGAAAATCTACTCAGTAAATGTGAAAGTCGAAATTTCAATAAAAGAAATTTGAGGACTTTAGCTGGGGTTTCGTGTGATGACCGGTTGTTAGGTGACATTACCATGGAATGTCGAACATAGCGTATTTGTCGTTAACTGAAATAGGGGGATGTGGAGACTACGTCTTTTCCTTGGAGTGATTCGTGTTGTTGCAGGATCGCGTGACAAATTGCCGTTTCCTGGTTGTTAGTTCTCCTGCTGACAGGAATCTAGCGTCGCCGTTGAATTGATCCATCATGTCTTTTCAAAGGCCCCGCCTCGATAGTCGTATGTGTCGTACTTCAACCTCCGTTGATGTATAGCTTAAGTTTCACGTATACTTGCGCACTAGCGTTTCGTTCCGCGTAGAATGTGATGTACTCCGACATCCGTTGACGTAAAATTTAAGTTCCATGTATTCTCGTGCACTAGCATTTCGTTATACGTAGGCTGCCTGCTCGGGAAGTTAAAATATCATAGTCAATATGGATAATAGTGTGTGCCCGAGTTAATATTCGCGGTTCCTACGTGATGACCTTTAATGAACTTCAACATAAGTTTCCGAATGTCCTAAATGCATGTTTCCCAAACTCTCAGAGTTTTGTGTACTGTATGTAATTGTTTTGTGTACCGTGTGTAAAACACCACTATTCACGTATGTTTAAAACAAAATGTTGACTGTTTGTTTTTCGGCAACGGTTGGAGACCATATTCGAGTACTAGGCTTTCTGTACGTATTCAAAGTCTTAATGATCTAAGTCCCCAGAGGAAGGTAAGGTTAAAGCCTAGGTATCTCTACAGAAACCTAATTCGCTGTAACCTATAGCTCTGATACCAATCTGTCACACCCGAAATTATCAGAGCTGGCGTGACTGGACCGGTATCTTCATTGCACAGCAGAAGCAAAATAAGCTAAGACCTCTAGAAAACGAACGCCCACTAAGTACTCGAATCCTCAATGATTCTCCTATTCCAACCGTTCCATAACTTTGAAAAGTAACCTGAGAAAGAAACATGCGAAAAATCAACATAAAGTTGAGCGAGTTCATAGTTTGTTTGTAAAAGATTTGAAATAATCTTTTGAATAACCGGTTTTTGAACTATTATTGAGAAAACGAATTTAAAAATCATTTTCTTGTCAAGTTATATGGAAACTTTGTATTTGTAACGCATTATGTTCGTAGAACCATGTATTTGTAGACTCTTGTATTTGTAAAGTTTGTATAACCGTCAATGCCCACCCTGACTTTGACTTCATGCCTGCATAATCCTATGCTTTGAATTTGTATAAAACATGGTATGTAATTTGTAAAACCTCGGTATGAAAAGCATTTATGAACAAATTAAATTAAAGTTTTGCAAAGACATTAAAACATGTGAAGGCATAGGGAGCACTCAAAATGAGTAGGCTTATACCCTTGTCGATTAACCTCGACTATGTCGAATTCCCCTTCGACTATGTCAATTCACCTTGACTATGTCAATTCACCTCGACTATTGTCGATTCACCTCGACTATTGTCGATTCACCTCGACTAATGTCGATTCACCTCGACTAGGACATCGAAGCACTCAAGTGGTCACAAGTACCATGAGTGGGGTTCGGCCGTATCCGTTAGATCTAACCTTCGTCCCTAATTAGGAATTAATGGCATTTCAAATTTAATCTATGCTCACATGATCTAATTAACTCATTTCATACCGTTTAAACATTCGTAACATGTATTCCACCCCCGAGAGTTATAAAACCAAAAATAGTTAAGAGAAAAGGGGTCATGAACTCACTGGGTTGCCTCGTTTTACGTACGCAGACCAACCCAGACCCGTTATTGTAACTAGGACAATCCCGTCCCTACTCATGAACATCATTCACATTTCGAAAATACTCATTTATTTTGTAAAACCGGTATCTTTAGTATGAATCATTCGTAACTATTTGAGTTCCTTGAAATCCATTCGTAACATGGTTTAGAAATGAGTTTTCGTTTATCGAGAAATTGTTTACTTTTGCAAAACTTGCATGTCTTTCCACCCCGAAAACATTTATAAAAATGTAAAACCGTAAAAAGGTGGGGTTATGAACTCACCTGGATTTCCTTGTGCAAAGCTAGCTAAATACGACTTCGTGATGTCGTTTCCAAGACGTGACTCGCTAGCGTGCATTCTACAATATTCCTAACACGGAATATCTTATAAGTTTCTAAATAAACGCAGTAACTAAACTATGTGTCATCGAGCTCTACCGAATCGTTAACTGAACGATTCAACGGAAAGTTGTTAACTTAAAAGAAGCGAAGAAATTATACTTGTTTAGTTCGTTTATCCGCCGGTAATAATTAATAAGTCTTGAAAAGACTTAGCTTCTCGAGAGGTTTAAAATATATGAATATTTATATAAAAATATATAAATATGTCGGTATAGTGTCAGTCGTCCCGAGAAGTCGCACGTATATAAAAATAATGTTTATATGAAAATAACATACAACAAATTCCATCATATATTGTGTCTCGTATATATTCGTCAAAGTATATGTAGATGCCGTTTAGGCGTTTAAAATAAATATAAAAAGTTATATTTATTTTACAAAAGTATCATCAAGTTGTTGAATGTTTGAAATAAATAAATAAATTATATCTATTTTTATAAAAGAATACGTGTAGTCCGATATTTAAAAAAAAATATAAGCTATATTTATTTTTATAAAACGAATGCATGTCGTTTAATATTTCATATATATATATACTATTATTTACTTTAGTAAAAGGTCGTCGTATTGTTTGACATCCGAAATAAATATATGAGTTATATTTATTTTATAGAAGAATTCGTATGGTTTGTTATTCGAAATAAATATACCAACTATATTTATTTTTATAAAAGAATTGTCGAAATTTCAAAGTTTAGAATAAATATAAATACTATATTTATTGTTGTAAATACTTTCCGAACCGTTGTTTTCGTAAATTGTGAAGTGTTGTCTAAAGTCATTATATACTTGTATTTGTCTTTCTAAAATAGCATCCGAATCCGAAGGTTGTTTTATAATAACGCGTGTTTTATTTTACGGATTTTCTCAAAAAACGGGCAGAGTTTCCTCTGTTTTTGGACGGCCCCGACAACTAAAGTGTCGTTATATTTTCAAAATTCAATCATAAATTCAATAATTTTTATGCATAGCCAATTTATATAAACGAAGTAATAAATAAAACCAAGTTAATATTAACTAATAACTCGTCGTTTTGTTTGGTTTGAGCTTGGTTTCATGGTAATATTAAAATAAAAATAACATAAGTAGTTATCGCGCCAAGACTTTACCAAAATCTCGTGTCGAAAAGCTGAAAAGTTGACTTTGTTGACCATGTCGACTCGCAGAGTTGACCAGGCTTGACCGAGTTGACTCAGTTCGACTGAGTCAACCGAACCCAAAATCTGAATCGTGCCGTTTTATCGTTGACCGCCTTTGACTTCTGTTGACCGAAAACTCAAAGCTCCAAAATCTGACCCGAACCATTGACTGAGTTGACTCGGTTTGACCAAGTCGACGTTGACCATCCTTGAGCTTATTTAACCGTGGCTGACCAAGACCCGAACCAACCCTGCTGAACCGAGAACCCGAACCACAACCGAATCGAACGACATCTGACCACCCAAAGCATACCTGAACACTCGGATCTGACCTGTAACACCCGAACATGGACATCATCTTCTCCACAGAACTTCATTTCACCATTGATTCTCAGAAAATTAGAAGAAATAGGAGGAGGGTCTTACTGGAGTTTGAAACCCGTCGGATAATAGACCATCGGATAATTGAACCGACCGCCGGTCCGAGTCTCCGACCACCGGAGATTTTCTCCATTCTCTTTCTCTCTTCGTGATTCTCGGTCTCGATCAGTCACTCTCTCTCTCTCTCGTCTCTATCTTCGCCACCGACCACCACCGGATCAAGACATGGACTGCCGGTTCGAGACTTAGACCGCTGGTTCTCTCTCTGGCGTCTGACCGCCGCTCACCACCTCCCGACGTTGGTGGTGGTGGTCCGTTGCTGATTGAAGAAAAAGAGGGGGTGGGTGTCTGTGTATTCACAGTTGCCGGAAAACGCCACCACCACCGCCGCAGGCGGCGTCGCCGCCACCATCTCCGCCGTCGCCGGTCATCGCCGGCCGAAATTGTTTGCCGGAGAGAGAAGAGAGCAGGAGGGTGTGTGTGCGGTTGTGTTTGTTGATTGTCTGTGAGAAAATGAGAACAAAAAGGAACTGTGTTCCTATTTATATACTTAGGATTTATGTTAATGGGCTTTGGGCTTGGGCCCGAGGCCCACAAGCCTAATCGCGCTTTTACGTGGCCCGTTAATTCCCACGAACCGTTTCCGCACCCGAGATCTGTAAAATATGATAACGTATATTATTATATTTATTTATTTATTTATTTTTTAAACGAAATCACGCAAAATAGCGCCGGTAGATGTCGTTTGCGCGTTCGTTCATTCACGTTTGCGTTTTGGTGTCGTTTGGAAACACGATAAATTTGTGAAACTAAATTTATAAACACAAAATACTCGTATAAGATTCGTACTTGTCGGCGTTGTCAGTATTCTTTTCGGTTTCGATTAGTTGCTGTTTAACGTTTAACAGGTTTCTTTGTAAACCATCGTTCGCGCACTGTAAAGTCGTATAGACGTTCCTAGGCGCTCCAAAGACCTAATTAAGTTAATCTACAACATAAACACTACTTATTATTGCGTTAATCGCCTGTTAATCACGTAATTAGGAGCCGTAAATCACCGGTTGTCACAAAACCTGTGTAAGTGAATGCAGTTGAACTTCTCAGATCTTTGTTGTGAACTTCAATCACAAGTCAATATCTAACAGTCAATCCTAATTCAAGTCAATCCAAAATTCAGGTTCTAAAAGTCAAACCCAATAAAAGATCTAAAAGTCAAACCCATTTTAAGTTCTAATGGTAAAACACATCTCAATTCTGGTTACAAGTCTTAATACATGCTTTTGTTGATGTTAATTGCTTAGTAATTAAGGATAAGTCAGTGGTTAGTTAACAGAGGAAAAAGTTTTGTATATTGAGGGAATTTATAACTTATACGTTCAGGGACTGAAAGTGTAAGTAAACTTAAGGGGGTATTTGGGTATTTTCACTGAATTACAAACGGTCAATTAAAGGGAGGTACCTGATTGCGAGCAATCGACAACCACAGAGACGGGAGTGTTGAATTTTTGAAATTGGGACTGAACGTGTAAGCGGGTGTAAACCTCAGGGACACAAATTGTACTTTACTCAAAACACTTTTTAATAATAACCATATCATCTAATTGTCCGTTCACAAATACCAACTACCCACCTAATTACAAACCCGCTAACGATGAAAGAAACCGCCAATACGTATGATAAAAGACAGATAATTCAAATATAAGCAAACGTTTAACCAATCCAAACACAATTAGTTAATATATACTAGTTTATAATGTAATCAAATAGAGTCTAAAGTAGGGATGAGCACGGTACCAGTTCGGTATCGAAAGTACCAGTACCGAAAAATGGGAAAGTGGGTACCGGTACTGAATATACCGTTTCGGTACCGGTACGGTAGCGGTGTTTTACACATAAATACCGGTACCATACCGGTACTGAAAAAGGGCGAATGTGGGTACCAGTACCGGTACCGAATATACACGGCACGGTTCGGTACGGTACCGGTACCCGGTACCAAATTCCCATCCCTAGTCTAAAGTTTAAACCGAACAACCGCCAACCCAGGGGAAGTCACGAGAGATTTAGCCACTCATAGTCATTGTTCTATCACCAAAGTTTGTCTGGACTCGATCTTGCATGAAGGAATTGATGTCGAACAACCTTGGAACCCTAGAATCGCCTCTTTGTAGCTCTGATTACGTCTGAATCCAATTGCTTAACCCCCAAGCTTCTTTAGTCGAATTACCTTTTGTTCCGATTTTAGTTGGCCCCGTGTGTCGCGGAGGATTGAATGAAGCATGTCACGTGGCACGACAAGTTAAGGGTTGATGCGGGTAATATTCTAGTAACCTTGTGGGGTAAAACTATAATTTCTTATCCTCACATGTCGCAAGGGACTATACTTCCTCTCCTACATGGTGCAGGGGGCTTTTTTTCTTGATTCTCTCTTTTCTTTTCCTTGTTTCAATTGTGTGCCCCAATCCTTTACTTAAAAGCTTGTATTTCCTCGTTTAGCACACTTTTAACCTGCAAGGTAATATACAAGATAAGTACAATAAAACACACCAAAAATGACTTGATGTATAACTAAAACAAATAAAAAAACTAGTACATTTATCTATTTTAATAATTATATTTATTAAAAAATAATCTTGTTGTATATATTTTTTTTATATTTAATTTAACTAGATTCAAGATAAAAGTTCAAGTGGAAGACAATAATGATGATGTTCCAATAATATTATTTCATCCTCTGGCTGATGAAATTATTGAAAAAGTTGTTCTCAAGTCGGCCGAACAATTGCTTCAAGAAAACACAACACCTGTATGTATAAATAGGTTTTACTTCACCTATATATTTTTGTCATTATATTTAAATTTTTGGTTATATTAATTTAATCATAAAATATTATGATTCACAGGATGTTGAAGAAGTAATGTTTCTTGTTGATTTAAACAAGTTGATTGGAAAGAGGCTTGCTTTTAAAATTAAGATAACAACTTATAATCTGACTAACTTTGATGAAATGTATGTTGTTACAAACATGACCGATGATGATTCAATTATTAATGAGCTCAAAGAAAAGATGAAGATCACTGAGCTATTTTTTATAAAAAATAGATGATTCATATTAATACATTAATATTTACAGCATATGTAATTCTATTATTAATTATTTGTTACTTAATTTTTACATTTGTCTCAGGGAAACAATAAAAAATTTATCCAAAGAAAAAGTCATATTCCAAGTGTTAAGAATGATGATACTAATACTAGTTGTGATATCAATAAAATCAACAAGCGTAAACTGGTTGACATCTACAACTCTTCAACTCCAAGTAATGTCAAGGATTCGGAGAAAGTTAGCAAGAGACTTAGCTCCTATCTCTATGAATTTAAAGCAGTTTTTTTTATTTTTACGTTTTAATCAATGTTTTTTTTTTTTGAATATTTCAGTTTGTTTGACGTGGTTGTTTGATCTTTATATGTTTCTTTTATATATATGAATAAAGAGTAGGGATCCTACGGAAAGTGCGTTTTTCATAAAAAGTGTAAAAAGTCATAAAACACAATAATTTCAGGCATAAAACACACCTAAAACTCATAAATAATAGAATGAAGATTACTAAAACACCTTATTCAAACTCTAATAGTCCATAAAAACTTCAAACACACCATCGTAGAACTATGAATTTAAAACACAAAAGGCTAAACAACATAAAACACAATACTATTTGTCATTCCATAATCAGAGCCTTAACATCTAAAACACAACACAAAACCCACATACATGATGTTTTAGTAATCTTCATTATGTTATTTGTGGGTTTTTGGTGTGTTTTATGGTTATCATTATGGTGTTTTATGACTTTTTACACTTTTTAGGAAAT
The DNA here is from genome assembly GCA_030545235.1 of Helianthus tuberosus. Taxonomy (NCBI): domain Eukaryota; kingdom Viridiplantae; phylum Streptophyta; class Magnoliopsida; order Asterales; family Asteraceae; genus Helianthus; species Helianthus tuberosus. Next base: position 17,549,846 of record CM060400.1, read on the forward strand.
TTGGACTTTCTTGCCAACTCCTAGCCTATGAATAAATCTATCCTTTTTAACCAATATTTTTTTCCTTTCAATTTAATCAACTTATCATTTGTCGTGTAACGATTTCATCACAATGATCAGAGTACTAAATTTAACATTAATCGATGAGTCTTAATAAAAGAAAAAAAAACAAAATACATATAATTTCCTAAAACACATTTATAATATGTTTATGAATTTTATTAGTGGAAAATTCAACTAAAAGAATAATATAATATAATTTAAAAACAAAGAATATAACATTTTATATCGGTTTACGAAACATTTTTTAACTGAGATCTCATTAAAAATTAAAAGGTAATAAACTTTACACGAAAACTATGAATACACATGGAGTCAAAGTTAGGATACTGATGAAACGAAACAAATAAATTATTATGGGAAGGGAAAGAAGATACTAACGAGTTTCAAAATGTTGTTTATGTACCTTTTATTATTGAAAACTAAATTTTCCTAACCCAGGATGTTCCCGGGTGATAGCCTAGTTATCTCTTTATAAATTATAAGAAGATGAATAGTGTTTTTTTGTCATCTACTTTAATTCGTCATTTAGTGTAATTTTTTTTTATTTACAACCCATTAAGTTTAATTATTGTATTTTTTTATTTATTTTAACCAAATTACTTTTCTACCTCTAAATAATTTTTTTAACGAATACGCTAATACCGGTTTAGACATATTTTTTTAATTTTTCTTTTTCTTTGCTATAACGAGTGTGGCAAATGTTTTTTTAGTTTAGTTTTTTTTTTCCTCTTTTGAACATATTTTTTAACTTTTATTTTTCTTTGCTATAACGAGCGCACCGAAACTGACCGAGTTTTTATCGTTTTCTTATTCGTTTACCTTTTTTTACTTTTGTTATTTACTATATTGTTTTACCTTTTCTTATAATTTTGATGTTCATAGTCGAGTTACGACGCAAATAGTATAACCCATTTAGATATCATTTTATTTAATTTTACAAATTTATTTATCGATTGTCATGGTGTGGCATACGTTTTGCATTCCAACCGCGTCCCTGCGCAACGCGCGGGTAACTACGACCCTAGTATAAGATAAATATAAAGACTACAAATAGTTTCTACACCTTTTAGTAGGACCCATGTATCAAATGAGGTACAGTTCTCGGTTCTCAAGTTTTCTAGTTCACAGGTTGGGTCAGATTCCGGTTCTAACCCACGGTTCTAACCCAACCTTTTAAAACCTAGTTTTTTTAGGAGTTAAAGCAATTATGGTTTGAAACAAGATCATTTTAACCAGTGCCGGAACTAGAACATTAACTCAGGGGTATCCCAATTTTTTTTTATCGTGCAATCATACAATATTAAAAAAAACACAACAATAAATAAATAACGTAAAAAATTCTTTTCGACCACACAAACCGTAGCATTGTTCAAAATTTCCGGGCTAATTCGATTGCGTAAATCCGTCTTGACAAGCTTCAATTTCGAAAAAAAATTTAGTTATTTGGGCTATTATTTGGTTATTTGGACTAATCTAATGTGCTATTATTTAGTTATTTGGGCTTATTATTTGGGTTTATATCATCATCACCAACTTGGCTTATTATTGGTTTGTAAAAAAAATTTTGAGGGGTGTCCTCGTAGTTGTTTAGAGTTGTCCTTAGTATAAAAATCGAAAAAAAATTTTACACTACCGGAAAAAAGTTGAGCTGTAGCCCGTGCTACGCCTGGACCTTCTTTAGATCCGCCCCTAATTTTAACTTTAAACCAATTTTTTAGGGTCAGTTTAGTTTTAACCGGTTTTATCTGAAGAGCTCACGAACATGCTGTTCAGTTTGGAACCCGGACCACCCAAACCAGCTATGAATTCAAAACATAGTTCTTTAAAAGATGAAGGTAAATGACTAAATCCTAAAATATCACAAATAATCCATATAAACCCAACCAGTCAAATTAAGAGAAAACAACGTCAAAGCCATAGCAGGCTTTTAACTCAATCAAGGCTCCAGAACTTTTGGCTGAAAAAACAATAAAAAACGACAAATGGATGTAAAATTACAAACAGAAAGAAAGTCCATGTCACCTTTTATTATATAACAAACATAAAAAACTACAAATGGATGTGAAATTACAAACAGAAAGAAAGTCCGTGTCACCTTTTATTAGATAACAAACTTAAATACAAAGACTGGAATTTGAATACTTGTTTTTGAATCCAAACCACCCCTTAAGGATACTCAATGTTGTGAGTGCCTATCTCAATCACAGCTCTACATAGTAGCAGTTTGGTGTTGTTTTTGTCAAGGATGTAAAACCACACAACTCAAGCTGCTCTCTAAACCCAGTAATACGCAGGCCTTTCAGTTGAAATATGCTCTGTGGAAGACGACTTATGCCTGCACCGACTATATTTAACTCTTTCAAACATTCTAAACACCCAACTTCCTCTGGCAATTTCCCAACATAAGGACAGGAGCTAAGATTTAAATATAGTAAAGTTTTCATCCTACAGATACTGTTTGGGATATGTCTTAAGGATCGACAATTGGTTAGGTGCAACTCCTCTAAACACTCTAATCTGCCAAGTTCCTCTGGCAATTTCACAACTTGATGACAATCAATACTTTAAACATTGCATCTTACATATGCTGTTTGGAATATCTCGTAAGGATATACACTGTTTTAGGACTAACTTCTCTAAACATTCTAAACATCCAAGTTTCCCTGGCAATTTCTCAACTTTAACACAACAAATGAGACTTAAATATTTTAAACATTTCATCTTACATATGCTATCTGGAATGTCCCGTAAGGATGTGCACTCCTCTAGGACTAACTCCTCTAAACGCTCTATTCTGCATATATCTTCTGGTAACTGCTCAATAAACCAACACTGCCTAATTTCAAGTAATTTCAAATGTTTCAACCTACAAATGATATCCGAAAAATGCCGAATCACTACAGTCCTCAAAGAAAGCCTCTCTAGACTTTCTAACTGCCACAGATCCCCAGGAATACTGCCTTCAAGTGAAAGTCCTCTTAAATGTTGTAAATTATAAATAGTTGCAGACCAATTCTCAAGGTTTTTGCATGGGCATAGACTTGAATAAATAAGCTTCTCCAGATTTCCCATCCATGAGGATCCAGGTTCATCTGTTTCACAACAAAACCCAAACTTTCGCAAAATATAATTAGGGTGCTGTGGGCATATACGTTTGCATTGTGCCTTTATATATGATGTAGCCGCAGAATAAAGCTTAGCTGAGTTACACTGTTCATCAATCTGAAAACTTTCAAAATTTGAGTGAGTGTCTAAGCTAAAGTAGATAAGTTTTTTTACACATCCAACTGGAGCATGAATTTTTAGAAGACTATGACATTCTGAAAGATCTAATCTCTCAAGATTTGGAGTCAGCTCAAGGTTAAGGTTACTCACCTTAGAACCCCTAATTTTAAGGTATATGAGCTTTGGACATTCAATAGGCATGTGGAGTTCGAACTCATTACACGCATCAAGATCTAACTTCTCGAGATTTGGAGTCAACCCGAGGTTTAGGTTACCCACCTTAGTTACATGGAGGGTGAGGAGTCTGAGGTTCGGACATTCAACCGGCATTTGTAGTTCTACAAAGTTAAAACATTTGCCGAGATCTAAATGCTCGAGAAGTGGAGTCACCGTAAGGTCAAAGGTTCTCAACTTTGAAGCGGAGAGGTCAACGACTTTAAGCTTATTAAGAATCTGTCATGAGGAAAAAACCCGATGAATATTAGTGTAATACAAAATATAAGATTATATACATTATGCAAAAGAACCGATCAACCATTATTCTACCTTTCTTTCTCCCCCTTCCCAGAGTTCAGTGATTTTGCTCTGAGCCATTTCAAGGCTGCCTAGCTTATTTGCTCGAAATGTTTTAGGTAGACAACTAAAAGGGTATTGAAACCAAAAAAGACATTGTAAAGCATCTGGTAAGCTTTGGCTAACTTCGTCAACTTCCTCTCTGTTATATGCTTCCTTCATATAAAGCAATCTAAGTTCCTTCATCTTTCGAAGACCTTTCATAATAATTGTTAGATTCAGATGTGTATGCTTGAGTTTTATACATTTTGTTTCTTCAGTACCCTGTAAATAGAAACAGCTTATACAAAATTTTATCATAACAAATAAAAACTCAAACCTTACCCATTCATTAACCAGTATATCTTCAATTTCATTTTTGATCCACAGTCGACTATGTCTCTCAGGCTCATCAGGGTGTAAACGCCGAACAATATTCATGCCCATTTCTTCTATTTGGTCATGCATCAGCAACTTATCACTGCCAGATATACTTATCAAGGATTTCTGCTCAAGAACCCTTAAACCAATTTGAGCACGAAATCCACGACTTTCAAGTATCCTGATGGCTCTGTCCTTCTCTTCACCTTTTAGCATGCAAGCAACATCTAAAAATATTTCTTTTTGATCATTCTCTAGACCATTGTAGCTTAGTTCCAATCTTTTCAAAGTTTTCTCTAATGGAATTGTTTTTAGTCTTTCTATGGCATCGACCCATTCACACTCACTTCTACCACAAAGATGTGCACCCAAAACTTTGATTGTTAAGGGAAGACCAGCAGCATAATCTACAACTTTTCCAGAGAGATCTTCATACCCTTGATTTGGAATCTCTCTATTAAATGCATACCTACTGAAGAGGCAAATTGCTTCCTCATTAGATAACAAACTGACATCATGAATATTGTGACTATGAACTCCATGTGCTACCAACACTTGCTGATCTCTTGTTGTGATGATGATTCTACTTCCTGGCTCAAACCAAGAAAGGTCACCAGCTAAAGCCTCAAGTTGCTCTGTATCATCCACATCATCTAGAACAACAAGAATCTTTCTACTACACAACATCCGTTTCATCTTCCTTCTACCATCACAAACACTTTCTACCTTAATGCTTTCATCATTTAACACACTTTGAAGGATCTTTTTTTGGAACTCCTTCAAACCAGAGCCTTTTGAGCCTTCCCTGACACCCTCAACGAAACATTTACCTTCAAACTGAATGGATATATAATCAAAAACAGCTCTTGCCAAAGTGGTCTTACCACCACCTCCCATCCCCCAGATCCCTGTCATACGAACATCATCAGAATCAATTTCTAATGATGAAACTACATCCTTTACCCGGGTCTCCAAGCCTACTAACTTCCCATCAATGCTCGAAGTGATGAAATGTGGCTTTAGTGAAATATCTTTTACAATTTTTTGTATAAACTTTGCTTCATGCCTGTATGTTAAAGAAGATTCAATCAGATTACATAAAATCCCTCATGAACAGTTAATTCCAAATCTATAAAATATAATTACATATTAATCAATATCATGGTGATATACTCATATTCCAGGTTTAATCTTTCAACAGATTAAAAAGAAACAAAATTAAAGAATATAAGATGAAGGCATTACCCATCAAGGGTGTTCTTCAACTCCCACCCAGCGAGACCAGCTGCTTCTTTGAGAGCAAATCTCCATCTTCCAACATCATCTTCCTTTTCCTGGGTTGCCAAAGTACAAAACTTTCTTAGTATTAACAAATCATTTCAGAAAACAAACACAAATGCAGTGATAAAGATGTTACCAAATCTGAATCTTCCGACGTCCTCTTTCTCTTCCCACTAACCTTTTCATGTTTGGCAACAAGTTTTGCAAAGGCTTCCCCAAATGCCCCACTTTGGTGGCGCACTTCGGTGGGTTCCACATCATAGAAGATGGGGTAAGCAGTGTGCTCGGTTGTCTTTTGTGTTGGTGCACTTGTGTCTGTACTTTGTCTGTATTTTGTCATGATACAAAACAATGTCTTTGTTAGTCTTGTAAGTTTGACCAAGTCAACCTTCCTCCGGTTTGACTTGGCCAAACAGTCAACATTATGTTTGTAAGTTGTTTGGGTTGAAGGATGTGTCATCGAAGGATCACTTATATCCTTCGATGATGAGCTCGATAGATAGCATTCGATAGATGGACCACGAAAGATCCCATCTTTCGTGGTACATGTGGATCCTTCGAGCTGTTTCTGGTCGACAGATGATCGTTCGACCAGCCTGTCTGATCCTTCGACCAGACCTGCTGTGTTGGGTATAAATACCCGTGTGTTGTGTTCATTTCGATAGTAAGACAGATAGGGAAAATAGAGAACACACACACACACTTTGAGAGTTTACAGGACTGATTTGTAAACATTGAGCTTGTAACTGGATCATTCATACGTATTAATACAGAGGTGTTAATCGGTGAACTTTGCGTGTCGTGTTTTTACGTGTTCTATCTCGATTTGCTATCTCGGTTGGATTCCGCACAACCGGGTTGGTTTGTACACAAGGATTAGGCGACTAGATCCTCCCCTAGCCGGACCTACAAGTGGTATCAGAGCCTTGGCTCTTCTCCTTGTTAAAACCGAGTGTTTTCGGGTGTTTTCCGGGTGTTTGAAGTTTATATTTTCTGAAAAACCGGGCTGTTTTTGCTTGGTGTTTTGTTGAAAACCTTGTTGTTCATCATGTTCTCATGTTAGTTTTTGGTTTTCATTAAACATTTTAGCAAAATCTTGTGTTTGGAAGTTTAAATTTCACCGAAAATTTATAAGTGTTCTTGAAGTCTTCATAGTGTTCTTCATAAGATTACACTCTTTGATCTTGAAAATTTGAATATTAGACTTGTTTGTGCATTGAAAAGAGTAAACTGATTAAAATATTGGACATTACTTGTTTGGTGAAACCTGCATGTTAAAAGGAGATATGGTCTGAACATACTTTCTGCCGAAAGTTCTCACCAACCCGTCAACTTGTCACCAACCTGTCACCCGTTGTCAACTGTGTCAGAACCGATCGAAAGATATCCTTCGAAGTCGAAAGATCATCTTTCGACCAAAGGAGGTTCGACAGATAGTCATCCTTCGAGCATCCTTCGAAGTGTGAGACTTATCTTTCGTTCCAAGGAATATTTTCGAAACATACATCTTTCGGTCTTCTGCTCATTTTCGAAAGACTAGGATCCTTCGATTGGGGAGTCTTTCGAAGTCATCTTTCGTGTTCATCTTTCGATCTACAGTCCTTTTTTCGAAAGATAAGGATCCTTCGTTTGGAGAATCTTTCGAAAAACATTGTTCGAAATTCAACAGAGATCTTTCGAACCCTGTTGATCCTTCGAACAGGTGTTGATCTTTCGATCATTAGTCTGTTTGTGTTTAACAGTTTGTGTTTTTCTAGTCTTTCGACAGGTATCCTTCGGCTGGTATTATTTTTCTTGATCAAAAATGAATTCGATGTGGGGTGTTCCAGTAAATGCAGAGATGTATTTTGGTACTCCAGCTCCGGATTCGGGTTCGCAAGCTAATGCTACATCTACCGGTCAATGGGCATTCGTATCAAATCAAGCTCCAAGTGTTCAAAGCATTTTACTAAGCGAAAGTGAAACGGGAAGTTTAAATAGGCCTCCAAAGTTGATGCACTTAAGTGAATATCCGGGATGGTTTGATAGATTTCATACATATGTCCTTGGTCAAAATACAGAACTGTGGTTGCGCTTCATCACAGATTTTGATCAAACGATAGAGGTTGCTGCTTCATCTGCTGCTACGTTTGCTGATCTTACGGAAGATCAGAAGAAGGTCTATGACTTAGAAAAGAAAGCATATGCCATTCTTACTCAGGCGTTAAGCAAAGACATTTATCATCAATTTGTCAGTTTCAAGACAACGAAGAAGTTGTGGGACGCGTTGAAGATAAGGGGCATAGGAAATGAAGCAACACGTCAATTGAGAAAAGATCTGCTAAAGAAAGAGTTTGATGGTTTTGTTTGTATGCAGAATGAATCTCTAGGAGATTTAACAAGTCGATTTACTCATTTGCTGACTGAACTGGCAAATACTGGGGTTGTAACGACTTCAACAGAGATAGTGAAGAAGTTTGCAGATGCACTGCCACCTCAATGGAATAACTTCTTAGAAATCATGAAGTACAATGGCACTTTGGATACAACAAGCTTCAGTGATTTCGCTCAACTCCTGGAAAACAAGAACCAGGAAGAAACTCTCAAGGCAAAAAGGGTTCCAGTGCCACAAAATCCTGAAATTTATTATGGAACTTCTAGCACTTCTACAAAACCTTCTTCACACGCTCCAATTCAAACAGCATTTGTGTCTAGCACTAGCTTGTATGGCACTCCTCCTCCGACAACAGACATGTTTGGAAATCCGCTTAATCCAGCTCCTCAACCAGCACCACAACAGCAACAGCAAATCAGAGCAACTGATATGTTCGGGAATCCACTTCCTCCTCAACAACAAGCATGTTTTGGAAGCACATCATCTGCTAGTCAGCAATCAAAGCCAAATACAGTACGGCTCGACACCTCAAGCTTTTCTAAAGTCAGTGTGGAAGTAGCAAAGGAACACATGGAGCTGCTAAACACTGTGGTGAGCGCATACTGTGGGTTAGTGGAAGGTCAGATTGGGAACATTAATCTGACACAAGAAGACTATCAGCAGATTGATAAGGATGAGATGGATTTGATGGACATCAAATGGGCTTTCGCCAGTGCTGTAAGGAGAGCAAAAGATTTCATGGAAAGAACTGGAAGAACCAGCTTGGAAAGCAAGAAAGACACCAAGTATGGGTTCGACAAGCAAGCTGTAAAGTGCTTTAACTGTGGTGAACGGGGTCATTTCAAAAGGGAATGCACAAGACCAGCTCAGCATGGAAACCAGAATCCTTTCAGAAACCAAGGCAACCAGCGGAACCAGAACAGGAACAATGTTCGTACGCTGGTACCTGTCAACAACCAAAGCCAAGCAGGACCATCAAATGCCAATCAGGCACTTGTGGTTCAAGTAGATGAAGGTTGTGACTGGTCACTACAGTTGGGAAATGATGCTCCGGATGAAACGGCGTGTTTTGCTGAGATTGTCAAGGATCTTAATCACGCCAGTGGTGGAGAATCTTCCGCAAATGGTGGTGACTCTTCTGAGGATGAATACTCTTCTGGTTATAGTGGAAGCTCAGATGAAGAATCCTCCACTTCAGGCAATGATCAGGTGGATGAGACATCGACTGCGTCAGTAAATGCAGATATTGATGAACTATTGGAAGAAGCTACAGCAGGAATTCAAAGAAGATCTATTTTGGTGGATCAAGCTGCTTATTCTTTGTCTTCTCTCCATTCAGCCTTTATGGCTAATGTCGACAGTTCATCAAGTCAGGTATGTGTCGATGAACCCACCTCTGTTAGCTGTGATAATTGTGATAGTTTGAATGTTAGATGTGCTGATTTGGAAGCAAACATGTCTGAGTTGCAAGGCAAACACGATGCTTTACAAGCTAGTTTGTTTGACTTGCAAGACAAACATGTTTTAGTAAATGATAAGTGGTGTGAATTGCAAAGCAAACACGAGGCTTTGCAAGAGAAATATGATGTGACATTCATTCATAATCAGAAATTGACCGTTGATCTTTCCAAGTGCACTGAAGCCAATATGTTTTATGAAAACCATGAAAAGGAATTTAAATCAATGATTGAAACATTGAAGAAAGATAAAACAGAGTTAACTAAAATGGTTTCCAGAAAACAAACTGACATTAATTTGTATATAACTCGTCTTGAGGTAATGCAAAAAGAAATGGCTTGTGTTAAAATAGAAAGTGAAGCGATCCGACTCAAGTTAGAGAGTTATTTGAGTTCTAGCTATGTGTTGGATCACATCATTGATGTTCAGAAAGAGAAACGGGATGTCACATGCATAGGTTACAAGAAATGTCCACCACCCGTGAGAAACAATTTTGATGCACTGCCTGATGAGGAGTTTAGAACTCATTTTGAACCATCTGTTCCTTTGGACGTTGAGGAATTTGCAACTGGACTCGGGTACAAGAAAGAAGTATCGTCAGATTCAGATGTGTCAGCAGATACATTTGTAACTGCTGAACAGAATCAGGATCCTCCAGTTGTGATTGAGGATACTGATTCTTCTGATGATGAGTCTGATGATACTGATTCGGAAAAGTCTGATGCAGTAATCAAAGAAGAGGACATACCTCTTGAGAATCATATCCTATGTGATCCTCCCACAAAACCTGCTAAGACTGTTCCAACCGAGTCCACATCAGCAAAAGAGTCGGAGAGTGTGGATTTGCAGTACACTCTTGTTGGTGATGATAAAATTTATTCAGACAAAGATTTTCCTATTAAGAATGTTAATCAATCGTTAATCAGTAAAGTCTTTGAAAATTCAACAAGTAAGTTTTTGGGAAAGACAGGATCACGTGTTACAGTAACACAGTGCCCTCCTATCCCAAAGGCCGAAATTAGAAAACAATTTGGCAATCAGAAATTACCAACAGTGCAAAAACAGCAAAACCATACCAAATCAAGAGGTAAGACACCGACTCAAAGTCAAAAGAAGCCGAATCAGAAGAAGAAGAAAAATGTGAACTTTGTGAAATCGAAGGGAACGGACAAAATCGCAACGTTTGAAAACCAATCTAACTTAGATTTTGTCAAAAAGGCAACAGTGATGAAAAGGAATGAACCAAGTAGTTCAAAACCTAGTACCTCGACATCACAAAGTTCATCATCGGCAAGACGACCACATGATACTTCGGGGTTTGTTGAACGAAGATCATGTTTTGAATGTGGAACAATCGGGCATATTGTTCGAAATTGCCCGTATCTTCATAAACAAAAAGGCATAGTTGATGTTCCCCGTGACCACATTGACCGCAAGCGATCTGTTTCTGTAAAACAAGATCCCCGACTCATAAGAGAAAGGGAAAAGAAACAGAAACGCCAACAGGTCAAGAAAATTGAAAAGGCGATTAAAACTGATGTGGTTCACAAACCATCTGTTTCAGTTAAACCAGATAATTCAAAGTTTTCAAAAACTTCAAACAATCAAACTGGTAAAACTCAACAGACCTGGAAACCAAAAACGGTTACTGAATCAGGGGGACCATCACAATTTCCGAATCATCAAAAGGTGGAAGTTATTGTTGTTGATAAAAATGGAAGACCCAAGACCACAATGGCTTGGGTCCCCATCTCCAACTAATTATGTGAGTTCATGTGCAGGGTGTTCCAGGAGGAACTATCAGTAGTCATTGGATTGTTGATAGTGGGGCATCCAGGCACATGACAGGCGACATGAAGCTTCTCTACGACGTCAAATCTATTAGAGGAGGTTATGTTGCTTTTGCTGGAGATAAGGGCGGATATATTACCGGTGAAGGAATGATTTCCAACGGGGTTGTTAGCTTTGATAAGATCAACTTCGTACAACAACTTGATCACAATCTTCTTAGTGTTTCTCAAATTTGTGATAAGCAGTTCTCAGTACACTTTGATGCAAATGGATGTTATGTGCTGAAACCCGGTTTCAAAATTCCGAAAGAATGGATTCTCTTGTCGGCTCCAAGGATAAATGATTTGTATGTCCTTGATATGAGCCAAGCTATCACAACGTCTGCACAAGCAACTTGTTTCGTTTCCAAAGCCACAGAAAAAGACACAATCTCTTGGCACAGACGAATGGGTCACATTCACTTACGCAAAATGAATCATTTGGTGTCAAATGAATTGGTGAATGGTGTTCCTCTTAAAAACTTCCATCTTCAAGACGTCTGTGTTTCGTGCCAGAAAGGAAAACAAACGAAGAAGCGACACCCTACAAAGAAAGTCAACACGGTGGCTGTTCCTCTTGAACGTTTGCACATGGATTTGTTCGGTCCTGTCAAGCACAAAAGCATTAGGAATGATCAATATTGCCTCGTGATAACTGATGATTATTCAAGATTTTCGTGGGTGGCGTTCATGGCACATAAGAGTGAAACCTTCGGTATTATCAAAAATTTGATCATTCAGATTGAGAATCTGTATAACTTGAAGGTTAGGCAGATACGTAGCGACAATGGTACTGAATTCAAAAATCATGCCATGGCGGAGTTTTGCTTTTCAAAAGGTATTCTTCACGAATTTAGTGCAGCTTATACTCCTCAACAGAATGGCGTCGCTGAACGTAAAAACCGCACATTGATCGAGACTGCTAGGACTATGTTAGTAGAGTCGCAGCTGCCCATTCCATTCTGGACTGAAGCTGTGTCCTCTGCATGCTACACGTTGAACCGAGTCCTTACAGTCAAAAGACACAACAAGACCTGCTTTGAGCTTATTAACAAACGGAAACCTGACTTGTCATATCTTGAACCGTTTGGAGCTCCATGCACAATAATCGATCCTAATGGAAAGTTTGGGGCAAGAGCAATTGAGGGATACTTTCTTGGGTATTCCACCCCGAACTTAAGAGTCTGGAATCTAGAGACTAAAAGGGTCGAGGAATGGTCTGAAGTCAGAGTACAAAGGCACACTTTGCCAGTTAGAAATCCTGGTCAGCCTTGGATGTTTGAGTACGATGACTTTTTCAATTCGATCAATGTTGAAGCCGTTGAAGAAACTGCTGCGGCAAGGATGTTTTTCGAGAGTGACAACGCAACAGATTCACCGTTGGTTCGTCCAATTATTGTCAATCAAGAACAATCTTCAGTGAACAATAATGCTCTCGACAATGAGGATTTTCAAGATGCTACCGAATTGAACGAATCTTCAGAGGATGATGAATTTCTCGATGCAGATCAAGGACCAACAGCAGCAGTACATGGTACTTCAGAGGGTACACCTCCAGTGGATGTCCCTAGAACAGCTGAAACTTCTGCATCATCCTCTTCGTCAATTCCGGGACTTGAATTGATTGTTGATCTCAATCTCAACAATCTGGGTACAAATATTCCAGTTCAAGATAATCCAGAAACAAGGATTCACAATACCCATCCTCAACAAAACATCATCGGAAATGTACAAAGTGGCGTTCAAACAAGAAACATGTTGCGAAACAACAACAATGCAGGCTTGTATGCAACTATCCGAGAATCTGGTCAACAAAACGATTGGTCCTTCGCGTGTTATGTCTCACAAGAAGAGCCAAGAACTTGGAAAGATGCTTTGAAAGATAGCTCTTGGGTTGAAGCAATGCAGGAAGAACTGCAACAATTCCAGAAGCTAGGTGTCTGGAAACTCGTAGAGAAACCTGCTAATTACAAGAAGATTGGTACCCGTTGGGTGTTTAAATGCAAAAAGGATGACCGTGGAATCGTAATTCGCAACAAAGCAAGGCTAGTCGTTCAAGGTTTTCGTCAGATAGAAGGGATCGACTACAACGAAGTGTATGCACCTGTTGCACGTCTAGAAGCAATTCGGATTTTTCTGGCTTATGCCTCATTCAAAGGTTTCAAGGTATACCAGATGGACGTGAAAAGTGCATTCTTACATGGTGTGGTAGAAGAAGAGGTGTACGTCGAACAGCCTCCAGGTTTTGAAGATCCTATCCATCCCGATCGGGTTTGGTTGCTCAACAAAGCTCTCTATGGTCTTCATCAAGCACCGCGAGCTTGGTACGCAACCTTATCTAATTATTTGCTGGAGAATGGATTTCGCAGAGGTCTTATCGATTGTACTCTTTTCATCAAAGAACAAGATGGAGATCTTCTACTGGTACAGGTATACGTTGATGATATTATTTTTGGTTCTACTAATGATGTTTTGTGTAGGGATTTCGAGCGTGTAATGCAGGATAAATTTGAGATGAGTGCTATGGGGGAAATGACTTTCTTTTTGGGCCTACAAGTACAACAAACTGAGTCTGGGATATTCATCCATCAGACTAAATATGTTGGTGACATCTTGAGCCGGTTCCAGATGTCTGATGCAACGCCCATTGGTACCCCACTTGCGCAAAATCACGGAATTACTCCAGACTTGAAGGGTGAAGCTGTTAGCCCCTCATACTACCGCGCGATGATCGGATCTCTTATGTACCTCACAGCATCAAGACCAGATATAATGTACCCAACGTGCCTGCTTGCCAGATATCAAGTCAACCCGAAGGCCTCACATCTTGCAGCTGTAAAAAGGATTTTTCGTTATTTGAAGGGTTGCCCTGACACCGGTCTGTGGTACCCTAGGGATAATAACTTTGACTTGATCGCATTCAGTGATTCTGATTTTGGCGGATGCAAAATCGACGGCAAATCCACAACGGCTGGATGTCAGTTTTTGGGAAATCGCCTAGTCACATGGCAGTGCAAGAAGCAGACGTGCGTCGCTACATCAACATGCGAAGCTGAATACATTGCTGCCTCAAGTTGTTGCTCCCAAGTCCTATGGATCCAACAACAAATGCGTGATTACGGTTTTGAATTCCTAACTACTCCTATTTACGTTGATAATTCTGCTGCCTTACAGATCACTAGAAATCCTGTGCAGCATTCAAAGACTAAGCACATCGAAATCAAATATCACTTCATACGTGATTGCTTTGAGAAAAGGCTAATCGATGTTGCTTACGTCCACACCGATGACCAACGTGCCGACCTTTTTACCAAAGCTTTTGACAAATCAAGATTTGATTATTTATTATTGGTAAACGGCATTAAGGTCAAGCAAGAGTAAAACCAACATCGAAAATCATTTTTGTAAATACCTTTGTGTTTTAAATTTGTCTTAGTTTATTGATTTTAGGGGGAGTAAATCCAAATTTGAAAATCCAAAAACATTGAAAAATTTCAAAAACACAAAAACAATAGAAAATCAAAAATGAGTTTCCTGGCGAGCAAAAGAGAAAATGATAGTACATCAGTGGTCTGTCCAAACCTCTTTAAACCTAAACTGAAAAGTGATAAGCAGCTCTATATAAGATGTATCGGTAGGCTCACAATCATTTTAAAGTGTGCAGGGTGATATAAACTTAAATCGACTGAAGACCAGGTGGGAACCATTCATTGGCATATGGTCTTGGTACCGAAATTTCGTTTGAGAGATTGCCGAGGTTCTGAGATATTCGGTCTTTATGCTGCTTATCATCTGGGTATCATGGTTGTATCTTTTACCGAAAAATAACGGGGACGCAAGTCTAGATCTTCCATGATACTATACATACGTGTACATACTGCATACGACCTCAATAAGTGATCAACAATCACATGTCCAAACAAATAAGTGATAATATATCACAAATTCTTTCCGGGTGTCAAGTTCGTCTCTCTGCTGTACGAAAGTACTGACCTGTTCACGGACTTGCTCCTGTGCCCTCATGCATCGAAAATCAAGTTCCTCATCAATAAGTGATTCTATCACATAGGGCTTGTTTCCAATCAAAATAAGTGAGAATCTCACATCATATACGGTCAAACAGATGATAATCGGTATACTCACCGGTAAGATGAACCCTCGTGCATACCTTGATACGGGAATGTGTCGTGATGTGGATGAACACCGGTCGGTAAGTATAAATCATACCTTAACGTATCCCCTCGCCATGATTTCAAATGATAAGTTGAGTTTATGTGGACAACAATACCGATAATTGTTATAGGATGCTTATCTTAATGTTATCTAATTGAACAAAGAGAGTGTTTTGGCATGACCGTACACTGATATGATTCTCTTACCCTCGAAACTCGCAAAAAGAATGTCTGTATATATTTATTTACTGCTTTCAGTCTTTACATTTGAAATATTCAAAAATACCAAAAAGATTTTAGGCGTGTTTTAATATAAACTTTATAAAAGCCAAAAAGATTTTATTTCTATTTTATTTTCGATCGTACGATGTTGGAACTCGAGTCTTCGTTACCTGAAACCTGAACGAAAACCGAAAATGACTAAATCTTCATAAACGGTCGAAATTTGCAAGTGTTGAAAGTTAAAATTGAAATTGATAAATTTTATTAAACTTTCAAACTGTCGGACGGTGTTTGTTTGAACAATGGTCACATGTGTGTCGTTTGGTTACTATATTCCAGGCAGTTGTTCTCATTACGCGTTTAGATTTCTTGCATGTGCAGATTCTAAAGGCTAGGAGAACATGGTCGATGACAAGCTTCGGAATGAAGACACGACGTGAAGGCACTCAAGTGATGAAGTTGATCGAGTTGCCGCTGACCATCATCAACACCACAAGGATCTCACTTCATAAAGAACAAGTATTTCACGAGCATAACTCAAGGGGGAGCTTATGTTAAGGGGGAGTTTGTCAACACACTTCCTACATGAAACGGGGAGTTGGTTGGTACACTTTCTGCTTTCAAGACGTGAAGACTTTAAAGATCCTCCGACATCAAAGACTTGAAAAGAAGTCAAAGACTTAAAGACACGAAGGACCTACAAGAATGAAGATCAAGACAAAACTATCTCGAAGATCGAGACAAAGCTACAGCCAAGGGGGAGTTTGTTGGTGCACTTGTGTCTGTACTTTGTCTGTATTTTGTCATGATACAAAACAATGTCTTTGTTAGTCTTGTAAGTTTGACCAAGTCAACCTTCCTCCGGTTTGACTTGGCCAAACAGTCAACATTATGTTTGTAAGTTGTTTGGGTCGAAGGATGTGTCATCGAAGGATCACTTATATCCTTCGATGATGAGCTCGATAGATAGCATTCGATAGATGGACCACGAAAGATCCCATCTTTCGTGGTACATGTGGATCCTTCGAGCTGTTTCTGGTCGACAGATGATCGTTCGACCAGCCTGTCTGATCCTTCGACCAGACCTGCTGTGTTGGGTATAAATACCCGTGTGTTGTGTTCATTTCGATAGTAAGACAGATAGGGAAAACAGAGAACACACACACACACTTTGAGAGTTTACAGGACTGATTTGTAAACATTGAGCTTGTAACTGGATCATTCATACGTATTAATACAGAGGTGTTAATCGGTGAACTTTGCATGTCGTGTTTTTACGTGTTCTATCTCGGTTTGCTATCTCGGTTGGATTCCGCACAACCGGGTTGGTTTGTACACAAGGATTAGGCGACTAGATCCTCCCCTAGCCGGACCTACATTTTGGCACTCCATGATCTTTACGAGCTCTTCTAAACACCATGATGAAGAAGCATAGTTCTTGGAGAATACAATTATGTACAATCTGGAGTCTTGAATGGATCTGATGAGCTGCTCACTGATCCTTTCCCCTTTCTCAATTGTTTCATCATCTTTGTAAGTTATAATGCCTTTGTGGTGAAGAGCATGATAGAGATGATCAACAAAAGTCTTACGAGTGTCTTCACCCCGGAAACTCAAGAAGACATCGTACTTGAAGCTTTTTGGAACTGATGAAGTAGAAGCCATTGAATGTATGTTTCAAGGATCAAATTAAACAAAATCGTTATTAATCAGGGAACTTAAATGAAGTGATAAGAGAATAATGATTCAGTAAAGCGTTTTTCATAATAAAAAAATAAAATATAAAGATAAAGTTGAAGAACATGCTAACCCTCCTTTATAATTATTATAATTGTTGATTACACGTGACGACCATTTACCATTGTAATGGTATTAATTAAAATAATATTCTTTTTTTTTTTAAAAACAAATTTGGATTACTAACGGACCACTTGAGTACCATCGTAACATTAGCGGAATCACCAGATATCTCTTCAGTAGAATATAATGCCTATGCATCAATTCAAAAGTAAACCCAACAAATATGGAAAACCCCATTGTGAGGATTGAACCTAGAACCAAAGGCTGCCCGGTATGGTTTCGGTGACTTAGGTCGGGGAGTGAATTCACCGATCGGTGAATCACACCGGGTGTTTGAATGGGGAGTGGGGAGTAGGAGATAGAGTGTTTTTTCGGTGTATACTCATCAAGATTATGGGCAATATAACATATTAATAAACTATAACGGGGTGTTTGAATGGGTGTTTTTTTCGGTAACCCTTTTAGCTTTATTGAGTGGGTATACTCATAAGAGAGAGTGTTTTTTCGGTGTATACTCATAAGACAGAGTGTTTTTTCGGTGACTATAATGGGGTGTTTGAATGGGGAGTGGTGAGTAGGAGAGAGAGTGTTTTTTCGGTGTTTGAATGGGGAGTAGGGAGTAGGAGAGAGGGTGTTTGCCTATAATGTCATAGGCAATATAACATATTAATCTACCAGTCAGTTACATTTCAGTAACCCTTTAAGCTTTATTGATAAAGATAGATACTCATCAAGATTATGGGGTTTGGAGTGATTTAGGTTGGGGGCATTGCTCGACACATCGCGATGGTGGGATCCAGCCATGTGGAATTTTTTGTTTTTGTTTTAAACTAGCCGTTTGGCAACGGCAACTTTGAACCAACCAACCATAGCGCGTCAAATCACCCCCATGCCAGGCAGAATATCCACGCCGAGCCAAGGTGGTGTAGCTGACGTTAAACCCCCTTCAATGTCAATACCCACGCCCCATACCCACCAGCGTGATGACCATTCAAGATTGAAGATGACACCTTCCGACAAAAGAATACCAGTAACGATTTCTCGAAGACAGTTCCCGCTTTCACTATGCTTTGCAATGACAATAAATAAAAGTCAAGGACAATCACTTGAACCTGTTGGTTTATATCTTCCACGTCCAGTTTTCAGTCATGGTCAACTTTATGTTGCTGTATTTAGGTTGAAAAGTAGGAAGGATCTGAAGATTTTGATTTGTGATAAGAACAAACAAGTGTGTACAACGACGACCAATGTGGTTTACAAAGAAGTTCTACAAAACATATGAAGTATTAACGTAGTCTTTTGTTATTAAAAACCTTGAAGTACAAACAAGTTTGATAGTATGTTTTTGTGTTTTGGTTACTGACTTTTGATAGCCTTAATGTTTGCATCTACATACTACTGTTAGTGATTCCATTTAATTAATTTAGTTATGCTTTACCAGTTTGTCGGCACCGTGTTTTCTACACTATTTGATGATATGTTTTTAGTTTTTTCATTCATTTGCAGTCCACAATGTTTTGTATCTTAATTTTGGCTCCATTTCTTATACCAGTAAGAACATAATATACTCACTTTATTAATTGTAAACCACTTATTTGTTGTAACACCCCGTCTTTCAAAAGTCAAAGTACAAGGCAAAGGCAAAGTCAAAGGAAGAAAAGATTGCTAATTGCGATCTGTCTCTCCTTGCTCAATTACGGATTGTACTTCTTGACTTGTAATCGAGAATCTATTTTAATCGTGTTAGTTGTATTATGTGGAGTACATGTTAATAGATCGCTATTCGATCGCATTTTAATCGCTAAATGATCTATCGCTACTCGCATCGCTATCGCATCGCAACCCGAATTATGCGTTCTGGATATTGTTTTACGTGTGTGTGCTACTTATGTGTTATTTGTGCATGTTTATTTATGTGTGTGGTGATTAATCGAAACGCAATCACAACTCTATCGCAACGCAATCTCATCGCAAACTCGAGATTCAAGGTTTATACTTACGGTACTTGGTAGTTAGGTTATTTGTGTAACTAATAGGTAATACTATCGCATCGCTCACTCTAAACGCATCGCAACGCTCATCGCGCAAAACGAAAACACGAAAACCAACCCGCGACACCACTCGATAGAATGACCATTCGATCGAGTGTTCATCCGAACTGATGACCATCTGATCGGATGGCCATCAGATCCGTCACCTGGTGCGCATTACCTCTTTTGGAAACCCTATAAATACCCCGTCACATCAACTTTCATTGATGTGACAGCCCTTTACTCCGACCAGCTCGCTCCAGCCCACTTTTCTCTCGATTTCTCACGATTCCGGTAAGTTTCTAGCTCAAAATTTGTACTTCTATGATTTACACGCAATTCTTCATCTTTTTCACCGTTAAATCTTCACTTTTAACCATGAAATCGCCGGGTTTGAGGTGTTTTAGGGTGATGTCATCATGGAGTTCGTATGAACTTCAAGATTTGGCTTCATTCCACTAAGAACAACTTAGATCTAAGAGATTTCAACATGTTTTTCATCTAAATCTAAACGTTTTCGAGGTTAAAAGGATTGAAAGATGGTTTCTTCACTTTCTTTCAACTCTTTTACACTCAATGCACTCAAAACCGGTAGAATCGGAACTAGTTCAGGCCTTCTACTCATTCTCTAGTGAAGCGTCGGTCCCAGATCTGATTCCTACCAAAGAGACAACGGATTTCGGGTTGAACGTGAACAAACCGCCAAGAACAGTTGACTGGTCAGGTTGGGGTGATTCCCGTCCAATCGGGTAGCTTAGACTCGTATTTAATCAAACGAATTCTCTGTATTTATATATTGATCCTACAGCACCGTTTAAGGTGGGTCAAAATGTGTGGGGTCGGGTCAACAGTTCTTCATGCTTCTGTACCATATTTGACATATTGTTGATATAAAAAGAAACGAGTTCACCAAATGTTATCAATAGTGATCCAACTTTTTATATAAATCAATCTGGGTTACTTTGAATCACTAAACATGTTTGACAATTTTACCCATTTGACTTTTAGCAGCTTACATGTTATCACATAAACAGGATGAAGTTGTACCACCTGATTTAAATGCTCGATTTTTCAACTAAAAATGTCAAAAAGAAGTAGCTCATGTTTTGCAGGTTCGTGTAACTCAACTAGCGGCTCGGCTCATTTGTACCCAGTTCAACCTAACCCGGTACTAATAAAAATGACATGCTATGTTCTTAATTCGATTTGACCCATTGGCCAACTCAGTCAAACTTGTGTAAATAAGGCATTTTGACCCGTTCTTAACCCATGTTAATCAGATTCTGATTTGCAGCCCCGGAACCGTTTCATGGCCAACCCGTGACACCCACTAAATCCTGAACCCGCCTAGCCTTACACAGTTCTGTTCTTGGTTAATATTCAACCCCTTATCGGTTCCAGTTCTGCGTTGGTACGGTCTGGTTGCGACCCGTTGCTCACCCCTATCTGTTACACCTGACCGAAGACATTTCAGGGATCGGCTTCGGGAATAACATTTTTCAAATAAATACAGCATCATTCACTATTTTATCTGCCCAAAGGTATTTAGTGACATTAACAAGCGTTTACGGTTTCTTTTTCCTTCCCAAACCGGTTCGGTTTGGGTCAACATTGGTCAATTTATAGTAAAAAAGAAGAGATAACAAAAGACAATAACAAGCATGCCTGATTCATTACAAAAAGATTTGTTCTTCACATGCTTTACTCAACCACCCAAACCAACTGGGATCCAAGACATACACTACAAGAAAGGGGTACCTTTACCGGCGACAGGTGTCGCCGCTATTGGTGCATTTTGTCGCCGCTATTTGGTATTAGCGACGACACGTCGCCGGTATTGCGTCGCCGGTATTGCTGGGACGCTATTGCCATGTTGTCGCCGCTATTGGTTCCTGTCGCCGGTATTGGTCGTCAATCTTTAGCGACGACAACTGTCGTCGCTAACAAGTCGCCGGTATTGACTATCGTCGTTAAAGGTTCAAGAGCAATAGCGGCGACACGTGTCGCCGCTAAAGGTCAATTTTTTTTTTTTAATACAGCAGCTGTATTACCAGCTGCCCAGCCAGTTTTTTTGGCCGAAAAACCAAAACCTGCCAATTTTCAAACAACGCAAGCATACACGTTTTCTAACATGAACATAATCAACATATACTCAAAGAAATATAGTTAAAAACTACGTTTAAGTCGTACATTATAATCCTACAACGTTTAATTAAATCATACATTAAAAACAAGTCACTCATCGTCATCGTCATCGTTATCGTTGGGTTCATCTTCGGATTCATTATCGAATAAGTTGTCAGAATCGTAGTCTTTTGACTTTCCTTTTCCTTGTGAAGCAAGATAGTTGTTAAGTTGGTTCAAAAATGACGGGGTTTGGAACAAGCTGTTAACAAAATCCTACAATAATAGATAGCAAAACGTATATTAGCATATTAATTAACGCTACCAACATATATTTAACAAGGAAACATGCGTTCGTTTGTCATTTTATAAATTGCGTAGTTTACCTCGGAAAAGGGTTCTTGCGTCCGAGCTTGCGAAGACGACATGTTAGATGACGAGATTGAGGACGTGTTGGAAGAAGGTTTAGGCCCCATCCCGCGATACCATCCTCGGCGCTCTCCCAACGCTTCTTGATACGGGGCAATTGGAGGACCATCGCCGCTCCATTCATCTGTGGCCTGTTGTAGGTTCCGCTGTATTTTACGAAGATGATTAAATATATATGTGTATATGTATATGTATATATATATATATATATATATATATTTGTTATAGAAAATAATACTTAAAAGAAATACTTACGTAATTTTGTTCAGCAATCGGATCAACCCAATTCCCTTGATTGTCCGTGTGGGTTTTAGCATACGTAGGTACCCAATCCAAATCCTGTTTAACATTAAACTTAGATTAGACATTAAATAAACAAAAGCTTACACACACCCACACATACATAAAACATTACATTTTTATAGGCGATGCTACCGTACGACGCTGTCCCCCCACGGTATGGGAATTGTTGTTTGTCGCGTACTTTTTTGTTGGCCTTGCTTTTTTTAATATAATCTTCTTGCCGGAAACCTTCGATGGTTCTCAACCAGTTTTCATAAGGCATATCCGCGGGATGGTGTGCCCTTGCGCTCTCAAGATCATCGTATCCTCCCTGGCTATCAAATATTTGTCTAGCTTGATACTTGCGGTCATTGTACCGCTTCATAAGCACACTCCTAATACCACCCTCCAAGTTTTTCGCCTCATAATCACGTTCCACTTCATCAAAATTGAAGTTTTCCTACAAATTAAATAAAAAAGTTAAAATATCATATATAAATTAGATTTACATGTGCTATAAAATTTTATGCATATAACTTATTTACCCGTAAGTGGTTCATGACGGCATCCTTGTAATGTTGTTCAACTTTATCCCATCCAATCTTATCAAACGGGATGGTTCGCCACATATACATGCCGGCCTCCCTTGAAAACACGTCTCTTGATTTACCAACAGGGGTAAACGTGACTTGTCTGTCAAAGGTAAGCGATACAGGCCCCCCCCTGCTCGTACCATACGCCTTAGTTTCTCGTTTTTAGCTTTTCCCCTAACCTTCTTTGGGGGAACCGCTGCAATTAAAACAAAAATAATTAGTAACAACATTTATAATATATAAAATATTAGGACTATAAAATAATTTAGTAACAGACTTACCGTCTGTCTCGTGTGTGCCACGGAATCCACCGGGAGGAAGCGGTGGATCACCAGCGCCGTCACCCCCATGTCCCCAGGGGGCCACATCCGCCATCAAATATGCGAATATCAGCAATACCGAAAACATTTTTCCTATAAAGTTACAAATGTTTTCAAACCTAAACACAAACATACTAATTATCAAACTTAAACTTTTTTTTTCAAACCTACACATAAACATACTTACTTACAAACACACATTTTGTTCAAAACCACAAAATTTATACATACTTACATACACATTTGCATACTTTATTATACAAACATACAACATACACATTTTTCACCAATTGCAAACATTTACTTTCACCAATTGTTCATCATTTACATACACCTACATACTAACATACACCTACATACATACATTCATAGACTTACATACACATATACATGCTTACATACACCTACATACACAAATACATTTTTTTCAAACCTACACATTTAAAACCTAAACACAAATATACAAATTATCAAACTTTAACATTTTTTTCAAACCTACACATTTGCATCCTTACACACACATTTGCATACTTTATACAAACATACATACTAACATACACATTTTTCACCAACATACTAACATACAACAATTATACAAACATACTAACAATTTACAATTTACATACTAACATTATACAATTTACATACTAACAATTTACATACTAACAATTATACAAACATACATACATTCATTCATACACTTACATACCCACATACAACTTAAACTAAAAATTATACAATTTACATACTAACAATTATACAAACATACATACTAACATACACAATTTACATACCTAAACTAACCATTATACAATTTACATACACATTTTTCAAATACACCTACATTATACAATTTACATACTAACAATTATACAAACATACATACATTCATTCATACACTTACATACCCACATACATGCTTACATACACCTACATACACAAATACATAGACTTTCTTATACAATTTGACCAAAACCACAAAATTTATACATACTAACATACACATTTTTCACCAACATACTAACATACACCTACATACATACATACATTCATTCGTACACTTACATACCCACATACATGCTTACATACACAAATACATAGATTTTCATATACACATTTTCCCCAAAATACACCTACATTATACATTTGACATACTAACACATACCTACATTATACATTTACATACCAAAACAAAAAATTATTCAACATCTACACTTTGAAAAAAAATACAAATAAAACTAACCGTATTTTCAAGTTTCCAAGAGATGTAGACCGCGTAGACGAGGTAGTGACCGGAGAAGTGACGGTGGTGATCGGAGAAGTTATGGTGATGATCCGATTTCACTACCAAACACACAAAAACACACAAAAACATACAAAAATTAAAGCCTATCATATGTATATAACAAAATAAAGAAGAAATGTAACAAAATCAAAGCTTTACTAACCGATTTGGGCAAAAATGGCTTGTTTCCGGCGGTAGATGGAAGTTGTTTGTGGGGAAAAGTGAAGAAAGAGGGAGAAGTTCGCGCTGTATAGGGACAGATAATTTTTTAACCATTAGCGGCGACGTCTTGTCGCCGGTATTAATGTCTGTCGCCGGTAATGGTTTGACCAAAGGTCAGGATTGAGTGGCTAGGAATTAAAGTTCTGACAAACACTTTTAGCGGAGACAGGCTGTCGCCGGTATTGATTAGACTTGTCGCCGCTAATAATTTTTAATTCCCCAACCGTTAGATCAGGATTTTGATCAACGGCTGGGGTTTGGTTTCAGAATCTTTCACGCGGATCGACCAATAGCGGCGACGTTTGGCCTGTCGCCGCTAATGGTGTCGCCGCTAAAAGTATATATTTCTTGTAGTGATAATTCCATAAAAGATGAAAGTAAATGTTCAAAAACCTAAAATATCACAAATAATCCAATAAAGCTAACTAGTCAAATTCATAGCTGGCTCAACTCAGATAAGGCTCCAGAGTTTTTTGCTGAAAAAAAAAAAACAAGAAATTCAAATGGATGTAAAATTATTATCAGAAAGAAAGTCCCTGTTACATTCTATAAATCACAAATATAAAGACATTTAATACCTGTTTTTGTATCCAAATCATCCCTGAGGATACTCATGTTGTGAGTGCCTATCTTATTCACAGCTCTACGTAGTACCCATCACTAAATGTTGCTTTTGTGAAGGATGTAAAATTACACAACTCAAGCTGCTCTCTAGACCCAATAATACGCAGGTCTTTTAATTGAAATATGCTCTGTGGAAGACGACTGATGCCTGCACTAAATATATTTAACTCTTTCAAAGATTCTAAACACCCAAGTTCCTCTGGCAATTTCTCAACTTGATCACAATAGGAAAGATCTAACGTTATTAAACTTTTCATGTTACAAATGCTGTTTGGAATATCTCGTAAGGATGTGCAAGACCATATGTATAACTGCTCTAAACACTCTAATCTACATATATCTTCTGGTAAATGCTCAATAACACAACACCTACTAATTTTAAGTGATTTCAGATGTTTCAACATACAAATGCTATTCGGAAGATGCCGAATCTCTACATTCAACAAACAAAGCTTCTCCAGACTTTTTAACTGCCAAAGATCCCCAGGAATACTGTCTTCAAGTAAAAGCTCTCTTAAATGTTGTAAACCGCAAATAGTTGCAGACCAATTCTCAAGGTATTTGCAAGGGCATAGACTAGAATAAATATGCTTCTCAAGATTTCCCATCCATGAGGATCCAGGTTCATCTGTTTCACAGTTAAACCCAAAATTTGGCAATTCATTATTACGGTGCAGTGGGCATTTACGTATGCACCGTGCCTCTATCATTGATGTAACTACAGAATAATGGTTAGCTGAGTTATACTCTTTATCACACACCTTAAAACTTTCGAAATTTGAGTGAGTGCCTAAGCTAAAGGAGACAAGCTTTTTTAGACATCCAACCGGAGCATGAATTTTTAGAAGAGAATGACATTTTGAAAGATCTAATTTCTTAAGATTTGGAGTCAGCTCAAGGTTAATGTTACTCACCTTAGAACCCCTGATTTTAAGGTATATGAGCTTTGGACATTTAACAGACATGTCGAGTTCGAACTCATTACATGCAACAAGATGTAGCTTCTCGAGATTTGGAGTCATCCCGAGGTTTAGGTTACCCACCTTAACCTGGAGGATGAGGATTTTGAGGTTCGGACATTCAACGGGCATGTGGAGTTCTACAAAGTCAGCACATCCTCTAAGAGCTAAGTTCTCGAGATGTGGAGTCATCCGTAGATTAATATTACTCACCTTAGTGTAACTGAGGTTGAGTAATTTGAGGTTCGGACATTCATCGGGCATGTGGAGTGTGAAAAGTTGATCGCATCCTTCCAGATTTAACTCCTCGAGAAGTGGAGTCATCCGTAGATTAATATTACTCACCTTAGTGTAACTGAGGTTGAGTAATTTGAGGTTCGTACATTCATCGGGCATGTGGAGTTTGAAAAGTTGATCGCATCCTTTAAGATTTAACTCCTCGAGAAGTGGAGTCAACATAAGGTCAAAGGTTCTCAATTTTGAACCAGAGAGGTTAAGGAATTTAAGGTTTTTAAGAACCTGTCATGAAGAAAAAAACAGGATGAATGTTAGTACAATACAAAAAATAATTATTATGCATTATGCAAAGCAACCAATCAACCATTATTTTACCTTTCTTTCTCCCCCTTCCCAAAGTTCATAGATGTTGCTGTCAGGCATTTCAAGGTTAACGAGCTTATTTGCTCGAAATGTTTCAGGTAAACAACTAAATGGGTAAGGATCCCAATAAAGAGATTGTAAAGCATCTGGTAAGTATTCGCAAACCTCATCAACTTCATCAACTTCATATATTCTATATTGACAATCCACGTAAAGCAATCTAAGTTCCTTCATCATTCGAAGACCTTTCACAATAATTGCAGGTTTGAGATCTGTCCACCTGAGTTCTATACATTTTGTTGCTTCATTACCCTGTACATAAAAAAAGCTTATATGAAATTTGTCATATTAAATAAAGATGTTCATGTTTTCCATCTTGTATATAAACTTGAACCTTACCGATTCATTGACCAGTATATCTTCAATTTCCTCTCTAATCCATAATCGACTATGTCTCTTAGGCTCACCAGGGTGCCTACGCCGAACAATATTCCTGCCCATTTCTTCTATATGGTCATGTAAGAGCAACCCCTCAACATCATCCCAAACATCATCATCATCATCATCAGAATCATCAAAACGATAAACATTATAATCCTTTTTAGATATAGTTATCAAGGATTTCTGTTCAAGAACTCCTAGACCAATCTGAGCATGGAACCCACAGCTTTGAAGTATTTTGATTGCTTTCTTCTTCTTTTCACCTTTCAGTACGCAAGCAATATCCAGAAATATTTCCTTTTGATCATTCTCAAGACCATTATAGCTTAGTTCCAGTTTTTCTAGAGTTTTCTCTAACGGAAATGTTTTTAGTCTTTCTATGGCATCGACCCATTCACACTCACTTCTACCACAAAGATGTGCACCCAAAACTTTGATTGTTAAGGGAAGACCAGCAGCATAATCTACAACTTTTCCAGAGAGATCTTCATACCCTTGATTTGGAATCACTCCTTTAAATGCATACCTACTAAAGAGGCAAATTGCTTCCTCATGTGATAACAAACTGACATCATGAATATTGTGATTATGAACTCCATGAGCTACCAACACTTGCTTATCTCTTGTTGTGATTATGATTCTACTTCCCGGCTTAAACCAAGTATGGTCACCTGCTAAAGCCTCAAGTTGCTCTGTATCATCCACATCATCTAGAACAACAAGTACCCTTCTACTACACATCATCCTTTTCCCGTCATAAACACTTTCTACCTTAATGCTTTCATCATTTAACACACTTTGAAGGATCTTTTTTTTCAACTCTTTCAAACCAGAGCCTTTTGAGCCTTCCCTGACATTCTCAACGAAACATTTAGCTTCAAACCAAATGGATATATGTTCAAAAACAGCTCTCGCCAAAGTCGTCTTACCACCACCTCCCATTCCCCAAATCCCTATCATACGCACATCATCAGAATCAATTTCTAATGATGAAACAACATTGTTCACCCGGGTCCCCATGCCTACTAACTTCTCCTCAATGCTTGCATTGATGAATTGTGGGTTTAGTGAAATATGTTTAACAATTGTTTGGATAAATTTTGCTTCATGTCTGTGCGTTAATGAAAATTCAATCAGATTACTCAAACTCCCACATAAAGAATTAAATTCAAATATGTAACATACAATCATATATGAATATGAGATGAAAGCATTACCCATCAACGGTGTTCTTCAACTCCCAGCCAGCCAGACCAGCTGCTTCTTTGAGAGCAACTCTCCATCTTCCAACATCATCTTCCTTTTCCTATGTTGCCAAAGTTCAAAACTTTCTTAGTATTAACAAATCAATTCATTGAACAAATACAAATGCAGTGATAAAGATGTAACCGGATCTACATCTTCCAGCGTCCTCTTCCTCTTCCTTGTCGATTGTTCAAAGGCTTCCCTAACTGGCCCACTTTGGTTGCGGATTTCGGTGGGTTCCACATCATAGAAGATGGGGTAAGCTGTATGCTCGGCCATCTTCTGGCACTCCATAATCTTTACGAGCTCCTCTAAGCACCATGATGAAGACACATAGTTCTTTGAGAACACAATTATGTAAAATCTGGATTCTTCAATGGATGTTATGAGCTGATCACTGATCCTTTCTCCTTTCTCGATATTTTCATCGTCTTTGTAGGTGATAATGCCTTTCTGTTGAAGAGCATGATAGAGATGATCCACAAAGCCCTTACGAGTGTCTTCACCCCTGAAACTCAAGAAGACATCATACTTGAAGCTCTTTTGAACAGATGAAGCTGAAGTGGAAGCCATAATTTGGGGCAAATGTGTATGAACTGATAAGAGATTACTAAGCAAAGACAAATGTTTGGAAAACCTTTATGATGGGTTGGGGGCAACTAAAAGATTCCAATTTGACTTAAAGATAAAGAGGTATACCTAACCCTTGTTCAAATTATTAATTACGTGCTTTCACCATTGATTATAATTATTTTACTGCAAATGAATCAAATACAATAATATTTTTATTCATCAGTGGGCTTAAAAAAATAAGACAGTGCTAAGACTGGGTGGGAAAAACAGGAGAGATGATTCTGTATAAGATTTTAAAAAGATAGGTTGACTTTTATCTTAACTCAATCTGAGAGAGTAGATCTGACCAAGTGTGGGACATGCTTATTTAAAATTATAAAGTTGTTTTATATAACTTTTTTGTGTATTTGTGGGACATGCTTATTTATTAAATTCTTTATATATTATATTTTTATTTTTTTTAAGATCATTATTAGTTTATATATATTTATGATTTATGATTATGATTGATTGAAATCCATTTTCTTATTCACATAAAATGAAATATAATTATAAATACAAAATAAATTGTGAATGCGTATAATTTTTTTTTTTTATTTATAATGAAATTTCTGGATCATCCTTGTTTTATAACAAACGGTGTTGGTGTTGGTGTTGATGAAGGGATAAAAAGTCTTCAACTTCATGCATGAAGCAAATTCAGTTCGGTTTGTTAAAGAGGTAAACAACCACATCCCATAAGGTGTGTTGACGAGCAACGATCAAAAAGATCTCTGTTAGGATCCGTTGAGTGGATCAAGCTCCAAGAGTAAGAAGAACAAGAACCGTATGATCCAATTTTCTCTGAATATTTCAATGCAAAAAGAAATTACAAGTTATAAGGAAAGTTACTGCTAACATGGGTTCCTAAAGTTACGAAAAAAGATGCAAGTAGTGCTCTAGTTCAATGCATGCACGTGGGAAACATAAAACAACTAAATTGAAATATGTAATAACTGAACTGGTCATGTTCCTTTTTGCGGCTGGAAGTGGGGTACCATCTTCTGTCTTCTTGACTGGGTCGGGTCTTCGGTCATTACCGGGATCGCATCAATCTCACCGGTCCATTATGGGTAAAAAAAGATTTGGCTGTATTGACGAGCAACGATTCTTCCACATTTCCTTATCCTTGGATTAAAAAAAAATAAACAAAAAATTTGTGCTATTGTATGTTTTCGTGCCATGACCGCATTCAGCACCATCCGACATTAGAAAGAAGTCCATATCCTTATCCTTTAGACCAATGGGTATGGGTCCGTTAAAGGCCCGTCCCCCTCTTTTGGGCATGTCCAACATCGCCCCCTAGGGGCCCGTCGCGGCTTTGGCGTCGGAATACCGACGGTGGAGACGGGGCTTTGGTGGTGGGCCCCCATCTTACTCTCTCTCCTCCTTTATATATATATATATATTAATATATTATTAATCGTGGGGTAGTCTTGGCTAGTCCCACACCTTTGGGTAGTCCCCAAAGAGACTATCCTCCTCCCGTGATTTCGTGGCGCCTACGTGGCGGGTAGTCTCCAAAGAGACTACCCTCCCCATACCCAATGGTCTTAGTTGTTGCCGCACTTTGCGTTCTTCCGTCACGCACATCGATGACTGGTTTTTTAGGATTTTGCGTTGGCGCAACTTCTCCACTCAAACGTTTTTTTTTTTTTTGTCATCACATCTTCTTTGCTGGAACAACTAAAATCAGAATCGATCTTGTAGGTCATTTTTTTTGTCTTGATGTCTCTCCGTAAAGGTGGGAAACCCTTATCATCCGCTTTGAGGTTGGTGGTGGGAATGGACTTCGGAAGACATTATGTACGTGTTTGATTCCGAGGCATCTGTTATTTTTGTTGATTAATGCGTAAACTTGGCACCCACTATAAAAAAGAACTTCCTATGTCGTTATTTGGGTAAAGCTTTTCTGTCCTTGCATTCTTTTTTGGTGTTGCCTTACTATATCACTTCCACTCAAATGGGCTTTTACAAGGGTTTT
The DNA here is from genome assembly GCA_030545235.1 of Helianthus tuberosus. Taxonomy (NCBI): domain Eukaryota; kingdom Viridiplantae; phylum Streptophyta; class Magnoliopsida; order Asterales; family Asteraceae; genus Helianthus; species Helianthus tuberosus. The sequence continues at coordinate 17,580,953 of CM060400.1, forward strand.
AAAGGGTTGCAAAGAAAAAGAATTTCTAGAGAGAGATAGAGTAAGATGTTGAAAAATGAAGATTGGTTTGTAACTTGGTATTAATAGGAGTTGATTGTTAATAATCAACTTTTTTTAACCCAACGGTCTCACTTTGCTTCGGTACCACTGTAGCGGGCAGGTGTTCCCACCAGTCCCGAAGCTACCCGCCCACTTTCCTGATCCGATACCTTCCAACCTAAAGATGGTGCGGAAAAATAGCTCCAAAAATAAATTGACACCGGCTACTAATCCCATTTTCTCAAAAGCTAAAACCTATAGCTAAAAATAACACTAAGTTGCAACAACAAAAGGAAGGCTATTAACTGCAACACTCCTTGAGACAACCAATCATACCCTCTATTTTATACCTACATACAAAATCAAATGTTTTCATCTTGAATATATACTTCCACTATTCCATAACCATAATGATGGAGCAATGTTACAAAAGTGGTTAATTGAGTAACATGGATTTTTCAGGAATAAAATAGTAAATACTTAAAGAAGAAGTTACCTTATATAACTCGTGTAAGCCATAGTTCAACAACTGACCACATCTGTGCGTACATAAATAACACCATTCATTACACAATATGACCAAATTTCTGCAGAGCTATCAACAAATCCATCAGGCAATGAATCTTCTACCTCTGGCAGTTGAATTACTATCGGGTTCTCCATTTCACCTACAACTTCAAAAGGTTGTGAATTAGTGAGCAACTGTGTAGGAAATGATAACTCTCACTATGACAAAACAAGTTACAATAGGATCATACATATAGGCAAAGAATAAATGTAAAATTAATAACAAACATCAATGTGAATAAATGAATAATTATGGAGACTCTTGAGTGTTAGGAGGAATGTGATAGGTTGTTGTCCCCCCTCAAGCGAGACGGTGGTAGACTGAGCCGGAGCATGGAGCGAAAGCTTTCGAATTGCGGTCTAGGCAAGCTCTTCGTAAAAATGTCTGCCACCTGAAGCTTGGATGGAATGAACTTGGTGAGTAACTTACCCGAAGCAACAAGCTCTCTAATGAAGTGATAGTCAAGTTCCAAGTGTTTAACCCGCTTGTGAGCAACTGGATTCTGAGTTATAAAGAGTGCACTTTGGTTATCACATAGAAGCGTTGGGCACTTTGTAGGTAGGACACCAAGTTCACTTAGAAGATGAGTTATACCAATAATTTATGCCGCCGTATTAGCCATGGCCCGATACTCAGATTCACAACTGGAGCGGGACACAGTTGGTTGTTTCTTTGAACTCCAAGACACAAGATTGCCACCAAAGAAGATAGAATAACCATATGTGGACCTCCTTGTTTCTAGACACTTGGCCCAATCCGCATCAGAGAACCCAAGTATATTAACATTGGTTGGTTTGGTAAAATTGAGCCCATATGAAATCGTGACTTTAACATATCTAAGGATGCGTTTGACTTCTTGAAAATGTTGTGTTGTTGGAGCATGTAAAAATTGGCTCACTTGATTCACGACATATGAAAGATCAGGACGAGTGATAGTTAAGTATTGTTGTGCACCAACTATGGATCGATAAAAAGTCGGATCATGGTACGGGTCACCCGTTGAGGTAAACGAGACCGTGGATGAGAGAGGTGTAGCCGTCGGTTTTGCATCCATCATACGAGCTCGTTCAAGCACTTCGGTAGCATATTTCGCTTGATGTATAAACAAACCTTGATTCAAGTGAACAACCTCAAGGCCAAGAAAGTAACTAAGTTCACCCAAATCTTTAAGCGTAAACTCAGTGTTGAGAGCTTTAATAAATGCCTGTAGTTTGTGTCCTTGATTGCCTGTCACAATAACATCATCTACATATACAAGAACATACATAGCACATGTGCCTTTGTTAAAAATAAACAAAGACGGGTCAGCCCGAGAGCAGGTATACCCCCTACGAACAAGAAAGTCACTTAGTCTACGAAACCAGGCCCCTGGAGCTTGTTTTAACCCATAAAGAGCTTTGTTCAGTTTACAAACATGATCTGGAAACTGCGGGTCAAGAAATCCCGGTGGTTGTTCTATATAAATAGATTCACTTAAGTTCCCATGTAGAAAAGCATTATTAACATCAAGTTGGTGTAACTTCCAATTATTCAATACAGCAATGGTCATAATAATGCGAATTGTAGACGCTTTGACAACTGGACTAAAAGTGTGAGAGTAATCAAGTCCCGGGTATTGAGAAAAACCTTGAGCAACAAGGCGGGCTTTATGACGATCAATAGTGCCATCAGAGAGATATTTTGTCCGAAAGAGCCACTTGGAGCCAACTATGTGGCGATTAGTAGGACGAGGAACGAGGGACCAGGTTTGATTTTTATGAAGCGCATCAAGCTCTTTGTTCATAGCATCTAGCCACTTAGGGTCTTAATTAATCGCAGATTTATGAGTTTTAGGGTCACTAGCCGCATGAAGGCATGATGTAGTGGCTGATTAACTAAATGGGAAAAGTCAGCAAAATGGCAAGGTTTAAAGATGCCGGCTTTGGCCCGAGTAATCATCGGATAAGATGGTAAGGGTGGCGGTGTAGGAACCGACGAGACCGTCGAGGACGGACTGACGACTGACGAAGGAGACGCAGGGGACGATGATGTGTCTTCAGATGAAGACGATGGAGTAGGGGAAGGAGGTGGCGACAAATACGGGTGCACCGGAAGTGGTGTGGAGATTGGTGGGGTAGAAGTGTGAGATATCACATCAACAGAGAGTTGATGTTGATCAACTGGTGGAGAGGTAGCCGAAGGCATGGTGGGAGGGGCCAATGGAGTGGGGGTAGGAGCATCATCCTGAAATGCAACAAGATCAAGCTGTGAAAGGTTTGGTGTGGCCAAACTACCTTGAAAAGGGAAAATGGATTCATCAAAACGCGCATGACGAGAGATGTATACACGATTGGTAATAGGATCAAGGCAACGGTACCCTTTGTGTATCGGACTGTATCCAATGAACACACATGGAAGGCTCCTAGGTGCTAATTTGTGGTCGGCATAATCCTGAAGATACGGGAACACACGACACCCATAGGTACTAATAAAACCCAGAAAACTAAACTAATCAACTACAGATTTTAATCCATTTCGAGAAGGATTGAGTCTCCAAAACAGAATACAATTCTGAATTTTCTAAAAATATAAAAACCATACCCCTAAACTAAACACAAAGAAACACATTTAAACATAAACTAAACAGCAGTTACTTCCTATTTTTCAGCCCCACTCACCCACTATTCCTTTCCTAATTTCCCTCCTGAATTGAGTCTGGTTTCGTATCAATACATCCCGGATGGTGAAACGACTTGTCCTCAAGTCGCTTATCTGATATTTGTTGACTGTTATACCAAGCGATGAGCCATTCCATTATAGCTTGACTGGTTTCCTGGACCCCATTATTGTTTAGAACTTTAGTAGTAGGCTGGGAAGTATCCAAAGAAGCAGGGAGTTGTCTACAAGCCGCCTGGAACGTTGTAATATGAATGACAGGGTGGATGCAAGAGCCCTGTGGAAGCACACACTCATAGACTATTGGGTCCACCTTACCAAAGACTCTATATGGCCCAAAAAATTTGGGTGATAACCTCGCATCCCTATGTTTGGTCAAATCTTCCCTTGAGAGGTTTAGTGGATCCAAATCTTCGATCTCCGGATTTGTTTTCAATTGAGGGTGTGGCTGCGTTAAAACAGCATGCTCATTCTCATGACAAATCAATTTTTGGTGGAAGTCCTTTTGAAGTTGGTTATAGTTCTGGGAAGTACAATCAGGGACATCGATCCTACCAGCATTATACACGGTTCTAGATTTCTGTATAAGCACTTCAGCCTCTGGTTCTTCTTTGAGATCATTCAATTCTTCATCAGTTGGCGTCCCTTTTATGCCCATCTCCACCGTCTTCTTCAAGTCACTGCCTGATTCTTCAATGTTACAGCCATCTCCGATCATCTAGGCTTTGATTTTGTCAACATCGTCCCTCAAAGATGCCAGAATGGCATCTAATTGTGCTGCAATGGTTGCTAGTTGATCCGCCAAATTCCAGGTTGTAAGTGCCATTCGATTTCCCGGCAATGGAACCAAATGATAAAACCCAGAAAACTAAACTAATCAACTACAGATTTTAATCCATTTCGAGAAGGATTGAGTCTCCAAAACAGAATACAATTCTGAATTTTCTAAAAATATAAAAACCATACCCCTAAACTAAACACAAAGAAATACATTTAAACGTAAACTAAACAGCAGTTACTTCCTATTTTTCAGCCCCACTCACCCACTATTCCTTTCCTAATTTCCCTCCTGAATTGAGTCTGGTTTCGTATCAGGTACAAAGAGTGTTGTAATTTGGTGTTTTGTGAAATAAAAACTCATATGGAGATACACCTTCTAAAGTTTGAGTGGGTAAACGATTAATAATGTAAACAGCGGATGAAAAGGCATCAACCCAAAAAGACGTGGGAAGTTGAGCATTGAACCTATGCAGTTAATGCGGAAAAATATCGGATATCGGTCAAGGACCGATATTTGAGATATCGGTTATCGCGGTGGTATATCGGTAATTTATAATCATATATATATATTAATATCTAGAACCTATATATACATATACTAGAACTTATATAATATTAATAGTAAGTATATAATGTTAATTTTATACTTTTTATGCATAAATTTTGAAGTTTAAGGACCAAATATAAACTAGGGAAGATAGAGGGGGTTAATGTTTAAATACACAAACTAATTTTACACTTTTTATTTAAAAAATTATAAGTTTCAAGGACTAAATATAAACTAGGGAAAGATAGAGGGGTTATATGTTAAAATACTTTTATTTAACCCTAAAAGTCTAAACACGCCGCTATCTCTTCTTTCTTGAAGCTAGTGAAAGACATCATACTTGAAGCTCTTTTGAACAGATGAAGCTGAAGTGGAAGCCATAATTTGGGGCAAATGTGTATGAACTGATAAGAGATTACTAAGCAAAGACAAATGTTTGGAAAACCTTTATGATGGGTTGGGGGCAACTAAAAGATTCCAATTTGACTTAAAGATAAAGAGGTATACCTAACCCTTGTTCAAATTATTAATTACGTGCTTTCACCATTGATTATAATTATTTTACTGCAAATGAATCAAATACAATAATATTTTTATTCATCAGTGGGCTTAAAAAAATAAGACAGTGCTAAGACTGGGTGGGAAAAACAGGAGAGATGATTCTGTATAAGATTTTAAAAAGATAGGTTGACTTTTATCTTAACTCAATCTGAGAGAGTAGATCTGACCAAGTGTGGGACATGCTTATTTAAAATTATAAAGTTGTTTTATATAACTTTTTTGTGTATTTGTGGGACATGCTTATTTATTAAATTCTTTATATATTATATTTTTATTTTTTTTAAGATCATTATTAGTTTATATATATTTATGATTTATGATTATGATTGATTGAAATCCATTTTCTTATTCACATAAAATGAAATATAATTATAAATACAAAATAAATTGTGAATGCGTATAATTTTTTTTTTTTATTTATAATGAAATTTCTGGATCATCCTTGTTTTATAACAAACGGTGTTGGTGTTGGTGTTGATGAAGGGATAAAAAGTCTTCAACTTCATGCATGAAGCAAATTCAGTTCGGTTTGTTAAAGAGGTAAACAACCACATCCCATAAGGTGTGTTGACGAGCAACGATCAAAAAGATCTCTGTTAGGATCCGTTGAGTGGATCAAGCTCCAAGAGTAAGAAGAACAAGAACCGTATGATCCAATTTTCTCTGAATATTTCAATGCAAAAAGAAATTACAAGTTATAAGGAAAGTTACTGCTAACATGGGTTCCTAAAGTTACGAAAAAAGATGCAAGTAGTGCTCTAGTTCAATGCATGCACGTGGGAAACATAAAACAACTAAATTGAAATATGTAATAACTGAACTGGTCATGTTCCTTTTTGCGGCTGGAAGTGGGGTACCATCTTCTGTCTTCTTGACTGGGTCGGGTCTTCGGTCATTACCGGGATCGCATCAATCTCACCGGTCCATTATGGGTAAAAAAAGATTTGGCTGTATTGACGAGCAACGATTCTTCCACATTTCCTTATCCTTGGATTAAAAAAAAATAAACAAAAAATTTGTGCTATTGTATGTTTTCGTGCCATGACCGCATTCAGCACCATCCGACATTAGAAAGAAGTCCATATCCTTATCCTGTAGTTGTTGCCACACTTTGTATTCTTCCGTCACGCATATCGACGGCTGGGTTTTTAGGATTTTGCGTTGGTGCAACTTCTCCACTCAAACGTTTTTTTTTTTTTTTTTTTGTCATCACATCTTCTTTGCTGGAACTGTTGGATCAGATCCCTCTCCAAACTCACACTACACACTAATTTGTATATAAAGTAAATGTGTTGAGCTTGAAAGAAAATAAATGAGAAAGAAATTTTCTGTTACGAAGGTTAAAAATGGGTGATCAATATTCACAAAACAATGAGGCTATATATAGCCTTTACAAGTAACAAACTTAACCCTAAAGAAAACGAACTAAACTACCTACTGATATACATGGACTACATGGACGTAAATATGCCAATAAAATAGGAAACAAACCCTTGACCTATCGACCCATTATTACTTTACGTGACACAATCAAACATAATAAAAACATGACAAATAAACCAAACAGCTCCAAACCCATGTAGCTCCAGTTTGCAACACCTCCAACAAAGATCCGTAATAATTTCGGTTTAGAACCCGTGAACCTGTGACCCGCAACATCAAGATTAAACCTAACAGGAACAACTAAAATCAGAATCGATCTTGTAGGTCATTTTTTTGTCTTGATGTCTCTACGTAAAGGTGGGAAACCCTTATCATCCGCGTTGAGGTTGGTGGTGGGAATGGGCTTCGGAAGACATTGGGAAACAAATGGGGACACGTGTAATTCATTGGAGCAATCTATTTTTTAGTTTTCTCATCTCTCTCTCATACTTAATTATAGATAATTATAAAATTAAATTTAATATAAATTTAAACAATTCGTATAAAAGATAATATAATATTTTGAAATATTTATTAGATTTCAAAATTATTTATCCTGAAATTAACAAAAGAGGTACACTAAATATAAATTAATATAAAATGTAAATGATTTATTTATTTTATTAAACTAAAGTAGTTAAGGGTAGAACATATTTCAAAAATGTTTAAAAAACATTAATCAATGTTTATTGGTTCTATACTTTTATTTGTGTGTTCAACTCTCAACTCAAATACGGTATTAACTATGTTTACGTGACATTTATAATAACCATCACCGCAATCACCCTATCCATCTTATATCGAGTATATCCGTTAGTTTTTTTTTTAAATATAATTTTTTATTAGATTCATTCAACCCGTGTAATAAACGAGGTTTTTTAAAGATATAATATTTTTATTATTTACTTTACAAAATTACATTTATGCAACTCGTGTAATGTGCCAGGTTTTTTTTTAAATATAACTTTTTTTTATTATGTGGTATATAAAATTAGATTTATTCAATTCGTATAATACACAGGGTTTATAAAGATAAAACAATATATAACTTTTTATTGATTGGTATATAAAATTGCATGTGCTCAACCCATACAATACATGAGGTTCTTAAAAATGCAACTTTTTTCATTATTTAATTTATAAAATTAAATTTACTCAACCCGTACAATACACGGGGTTCTTAAAGTTATAACTTTTTTATTATTTAATATATAAAATTACATTTATTCAACCCATGTAATGAACGGGATTTTTTAAAGATAAATTGTTTTATTATTTGGTATATAAAATTACATTTACTCAACCCGGGTTATAAAGGAGGTTTTTGAAGATATATTTTTTATTATTAGGTATATAAAATTAAATTTATTAAACTCGTGTATTACACTGGGTTCTAACCTAGTTCCACAATATATAATAATCTATGTAAACAAATAAGGATTAAACAAGTGTAACTCAAAACAGAGACACTGAAGCATGAGACTCAAAGAGCTTAGTCGGGTGTTCAGTTCTATAGGAACATTATTTTGTTCTACAGGAACATTAAGTTAAAAGATCAAAGATTGCAGCTGAAAAATGCATAATCTTTAGATTTATAAGAGGAAAAAGATTTAAAACATGCACACATTACTTGAATCAATTACTTACAAGACATACGTTTACAAAAGTGGTTAATTGAGTAACGTGGATTTTTCAGGAATAAAATAGTAAATATTTGAAGGAAAAGTTACCTTATATAACTCGTGTAAGCCATAGTTCAACAAATGACCACATTTGTGCATACACAGATAACACCATTCATTACACAATATGACCGACATTCTACAGAGCTATCAACAAATTCATCAGGCAATGAATCTTCTAACTCAGGTAGTTGAATTACTATCGGGTTCTCCATTTCACCTACAACTTCAAAAGGTTGTGAATTAGTGAGCAACTGTACACATTGTTTGAAAGAAATGACCCATGGGGAAGATTATTAGTTAATTAAAGACCCTTCTTTCCTTTCATTCACTCCATATTTCAAATGAAAAATAGGTCATCAAGTTTTGCCCTACAACTTCAAAAGGTTAAACGTTAACTTTGACAATTGATAGTGAAAAGCTTACTAGTTTCTCCAGAATCTTCCATAGCGAACTTTCTTCCAACCAAACACGGGGTTTCGTCTTTATTAACCCAATTGCTCAGAGCATTTCCAAACTTTGTTACAACTTTAGCAAAGTTAACCAAAATAGAAACATGAAAACAGCCATTAAGTTTAAAGATCAAGGATCCCAGTTGAAATATTTACATAATCTTTTGATCAGATGTGGCGCAACCAAATTTGGAGGCTATAGCCCAAAATACATATATATTTATTTATTTATTTATTTACGACCCTAACAAGCCAAAACATGATGAGATTAACATACAATTGTAAATGTATCAATTCATAACCCAAATAAATATATGTTCATCAAGCAGATTGTGGTTGAAGAAAGCTAACCTTTGAAAATATTGTTGCCCAATCATATATGCTTAGTCAGACGGTCAACATCAACTCTTTCATCCCAATTGTTATAAGACCATGCGTACTAGCCAAGATCCACCCTTTGGCGTTTTGCGCCATGTGGCAGCCCAGTCAGCACGGGGCATTATTGGGCGTTTTTTTCTAAAATGGGTGTAGTGGGGATGTGGGCATTATGTTAAGGCCATGGGGTATGGGGCGTGGGTTGGGGGAAAATGCCCAAGTCACCACCCTGGGGGCTTGGGTTGGGGCTTGGATTTGGGCGTGGCCCCCTTTGGCGTGGGTTTGAAGCCGGGCGTGGGGCGCCTAGCAAGGTGACATGGGGGGCTCTTAATGGCTATGTGTCAACTCATGCCCCCAACAAAGCCCCACCATACCCCATGGGCGTGGGTTTTGGTGGTGGAGGGGCCCCCATTCCACGTGTCAACAAATGCCCCAACTCAAGCCCCCCATACCCCACGGTCTAAAAGGGTGTAGAGAATTAAATATAAATAAAAAAAACCAACCAAAAAACCTATTGGCTAAAAAAAAGGAAGCTAAAAATGATTGGCCAAACAATTGCCCCTTCAGCGTTATCCAAAACACGCCAACACATCTAAAAGCATATTAGACCTTTATAGCATAATATAATGTTCGAACATAGAAAAACAGAGTTATGAACTGGAAAAACAGGACATACCTGTTCGAACATATTACTCGGTTCAAGCAGGACGTAGTATCAACTGATTGTTATAAACCGACTTAATTTACTCAATTTAAGGCTCAAACCAATATATAAGTGAAGTGAACAAAAAACAGATTAAGAGACCGAACGATTACTTGATTCCATCCCACAATAAATATTTCCGAATAGTGTAATATAATGTATGTAAATAAGATTTTCGAATACAGAAAAACAGAGTATGGACTGGAAAAACAGATCAAGAGACTACAGGCATTACACATACGCCGAACAGTCGAGCATCTTACTTGATTTCATTGATAATCTCTGCAACTATCCTCCAAATTCCTTTTGATTGCTTGTGTCGAACTCGATTATGTGTTTCCCCAAATCCATCGAGGATCGTATTGCCCCTTCGCCTTCTTTAATCTCCGATTCATTTGGGGTTGGTTAGGGTTTGCAATTGGGATCGGAAAGGAAGGACCGAAGGGAAAGTGATAATTTGGGGGGAAAACGTCTAGGATTTTAAGCTTTTATATAATGCGAAGAGTGAAAAAATGGAGGGTTAGAGTCACAAGTAGAATTAAGTATAGCTTTAGGGTTATTGGATTTCATCACTCCAAATTATCGGTCTTTGGCTGTTGTTATCCCCAACTAACACTTTAACACCCGACATGTTCAACTTGACTTTTAGTTTGTGCTGACACCACTCAGTTAAATCTTTACTAACTAGGTTTGTTTCTTATCCTACGTGGCACGGACTTGCTTAGATGGACTGGATTACATGGCGAATGACGTGGCACTAACCTTCATCTCCTTCAAAATACCAGAATTCACAATGGTAAAGAAAGAAAGGGGTGGGTGGACTGATGGTGGCGGTGATAGCAACGTGGGGGCAATGGAGAAAGGGGTCGTGTGCGGTGGTAGGAGGATTTGATGAGTTGTGAGTGGTGGAGTGGGGGGTGCCGGAACGGGTGGTGGCGGAGGAGTTGAAGCTGAGGCTTTGGAGGTCATCGGAGGGATCATCGCCGGTGATGAAGATGAAGATGAGGCTTTGATAAGGGCTTGATGATGATGATGATTTGATTTTATTATTGAATTTGGAGATATTTATTGACTGTACATATACATACATATATTGTTATATGTATAATTGGCCACCTCATCATTACACCTCATAAAAAACAAGTCACGTCATCAAAAATGGCCACGTCAGCAAACAAACTAACCAAGTTAGTGCAAAGTTAACTGGGTGGTGCCAGCACAAACTAAAAGTCAAGTTGGGGGTGCCGAGTGTCAAAGTGTTAGTTGCGGGTGGAAACGGCCAAAGGCCAATAGTTCGGGGTGATAAAATCCAATAACCCATAGTTTTAAAGGGTGGTAGGGGCGGGTTCGGCAAACTGATCAGGGAAGGGTGTTTGCCGATTGGGGAAACGTCGTCAGGTTGTGATCGGTGAACTTGGACATATTTGAACAGTGACTACTCACCGATGAGAGAGGGGAGAGAGGGGGTTAATGGTGGCACACTCTCTTTCAACCAATCACACATTTATTTATTTTTTAAAGAAAAAATTGTTTAGTTATTTATTTTTTTAATTTTTTAAAAGAAAAAAATGTTTAGGTAAAGCGCCCCTAGTAATAGGGAGTGAAAATATAACAACCCTCTTAAAATATTTAGAACACCCCTATACGTCCTAAATACACCACGTATACGAAAATAGGCCCTAAATACCTTTATTTTTATAAAAATTATATAAAAACAAAATTTAATGGTTCCTGGCGGGGCACGACAGACTCCCCTAAGTCTGTCGCGGGGCACGAGCTAAGGGACTAATGGCATAACCCGGAGCCGCCACGTGTCACGTGCGTGTCGAGCCTACACCGGTGACTGACCAACCCTAGGGCCTACCTGACCTAGCTCGCGGGGCGCGACGGCCCCTTGTGTTTCCTTCGCGGGCCGTGAGAGACCATCGGTTCAGCACTATAAATAAGGGCCTCAGGCTTCAGTTGTCAATCGTTCAAAAATTCGAAATTCTCTCTGAATCTCTAAATTCTCTAAAGCTAAAATTATACCCGGGTATTATACCCACTAAAATAGCGAAGCTCTGCCTCGATGTAAGTATCATAACCCCCGGTTACGTAATAGTTACGCTGCCCGATTGATCTAGTGCTCCGTAACGACTGTCGAGGCTCTGCCCGACGTAGTCGTTGGAGTTTTGTCTCGGGGAGGGTATACCTAATGTAAATTGGGTCATTATACTAACGCGTGTGCATTGTTTAATTAATAGATAATAACCATGAAGTCACAAAGGAAATACCTAAAGTAGCAATGTGAGTAATCTCCTTTTTGTAAACCTTTTTGCAAGATGTTTTAACAAAACCTCAATTGTTTTTACACTATAATTAACAGTGATTAATTCTAAAATTATCGTCGGTATGTTGGGGTTTTGTATACAAAATTTGTTACTACACTGTGAATAGTTACATGACCACAAGTCGGGTTGACAGTACCGTGGGTGGTAATTAAGGTAGAATGGTAAACAAATGTAATTACGAGATTGCCCTCAATACTGTACAATGATAAAACCTGTTTTGATTAAATTGGGATTCACTCGCCAGTATTTCTTGCTGATAAAATGTTTTTAAACGCGTTACAGGTAACAAAATGTGAAAGCCAATTAGAAGTCAGTTGGACAACACTGAAGGCTTGGAAAAGTGGCTATAAAAGTTACCTAAATAAAGAAGATGTTTTATTTCAATAAAATAAGGTTTATCCCTATAAACATGTTTGTAATGGAAACTTGGAAATTTTCCACGTATTTAATATTATAAAAATGTGGTATTTTACTCTGATAAAATATTTCATAACTACGGTCCTGATGTAAATTCCGCTGCCAAACGGATAAACACCGATACCACTGAATCTGTGTTCGCGGCCGCCCGTTCCCAAGAGTTAGGGGCCTGGGGTTGCAACAGAGAGTGGTATCAGAGCTACAGCCACTTATTCAGCCACATAAGTGTTCTGCTAACACCAAAATTTTATCCATTTTGTTAGGAAATAATCTACGTGATTACGTGCATATCTGTATATTATTGTTTTGTGTTATTTGACACTTTGTTAGTTTACAGTATGAGTGATCAAGGACCATCGGACGCCTATCGTCAATTGTCTAGTTCTCCTAGGGATGAAGGAACTTCTTCCCAGCCGACCCCCTCGGGGTATTCAGCTGACACAGAGGAAGGGATTTTCATATTCAAAGCGCAATCCGAAGAGCCATTCCCAACAAAAAAGAGAGGATGGTTCAGTCGGGGAACTCACGAGCGTAGGAAAAGAATGAGAAAGTTACAGCAGCAGAGAGCTTTAGCAGCTGCAAATAGGGAGATGAATGCCCAGACTCAGGATATAATCAATAGACGATTGGCCAATTTCCATATACTAGCTACCACAGCCGCAGACCTGAACCTAGAACAAATCATAGCACCACAATCACTACCCTTATTCCCAACACAACTCATGGAAATTGAACCTAACCCATGAGACCAAATTCCAGTACCTGCTTTCGTCCCAGCTGAAATCCCTAGAGTCCCAGCACACCATCCTCCAGATTATGATCCATGGTTTAAGGACCACAGGGATTACCCAGAACTCCACCCACAAGAGGAACCCATGCAAAACCCAGTTGCACCCTACCCTAACCTTGACCCTCTAGATCCCTACTGGGATAACGACCAGCATATCCGAGAAATCCTCGAGAACCCGTACCCATACGAAGAACCAATGCCACAGTACCCTGACCTTATACCAGCACCCGCACCACCCATGAGCACTGAGAACGTGCAAGAACTCCACACTTTTGGTGAGAAGTTGTTAGATGAAAGTAAAAGATAAGGCAAATAGGGGAGAGGCTCTTTTGGAAATACGACGAGCGTAACATGCAATATTGGATGAACCCCTATCAGTAATAATAATAATAATAATAACAATAAAATAAATATATATATATATATATGTGTGTGTGTGTGTGTGTAAGTTGAGAAAAAAAATCAACTAAAATTCAATACCTACTGATGCATACTTGTATTGTATTCCAGTTGTGTTTGTAATAGATATAGATATAGATATATATAAAATAGAGTAAATGTCGCAATGCACGACGATTTTGATCAATGTGTTGGTTGTGTGATTGTTTGCATTAAATATTATTTTGTGATATTAATACCTGGTAAATGTTTATAATCCAGATGGACAACGAAGTGAATCAAGAAAACCCGAATAACGATAATAACGGAAACCAATTAGATAACAGTGTCGTCCAACACATAGTGGCACAAGGGATTATAGATGCAATGCCATATATTATCAAAATGGTTAAGGAAGCGGAAAATAATAAAAGTAATAGTGGAAGTAAACGACCACCTACTGAACCCAGTCATAGCGTAAACAATGGACCGTTACTTCAATTGCCTATCCCAAAAAGAAGAAGAACCATGTCTTATGGTTGTTCTTACAAAGAATTCTGGTCTTGTAAATCAATAGAATTCTCGGGCAATGAAGGAGCCATTGCAGCTCTATGCTGGATAGAAAAGACTGAGGCAGTCTTGAAAATAAGCAAGTGCGCAGAGGAAGACAAAATCATGTTTGCCTCCAATCTATTCAAGAACGTAGCTCTAGAATGGTGGAACACTATCCTCCAGTCTAGGGGAAGTGACAGAGTCTATAGTATGGAATTGACCGAGTTTAAGAATATGGTTGAAAGGAAGTTCTGTCCTCCCAATGAAAACGAACAGATAGCTAATAAGTTCTTAAACCATAGAATAACTGTAGTTGACTGTAAGGGTTACACTACTGTATTCTTCAAATATGCTAGAATAGTGCCAACCCTAGCTTCACCAGAACCGGTATTAATCTCTCGTTACATCTAGGGATTGATCAGTGAGATTAGACACGTAGTTAAGGCAGCTAGACCACAAACTATAGAAGAAGCTGTAGAACTAGCAAATACCTTGACTGATGAACTAGTGCTTACACAAGAAGAGAACCAGAGGAAGAACCTAGTCCAGAAACTTACCCAAGAATTTCGCTACGGAAATTCTAATCGTGGGAAGAATGTAGGTTCTACTTCTGCACCTTATTGTAATAAAAAAAAAAGAAACAAAAATCCACATCACAACGGTTACTTATGAAATATATGAAAAAAACCCTTAATTTTAATGAAAAATGAATGTTGAGTTACTTGATTTGAACATTTTTATAACTTGAGTGATCTAATTAGAAAACCTTGAAAATTTGGTTATTGTTCTACAAAGTTACCCCGTCCTTAATATAATTTATTAAGCTGCTAATTGATTACTTTTCACTAAGGTGCTGTTTGTTTTTGAAGAGGTAAAACGT
This sequence comes from Helianthus tuberosus, assembly GCA_030545235.1. Classification (NCBI taxonomy): domain Eukaryota; kingdom Viridiplantae; phylum Streptophyta; class Magnoliopsida; order Asterales; family Asteraceae; genus Helianthus; species Helianthus tuberosus. The sequence continues at coordinate 17,596,084 of CM060400.1, forward strand.
CTGCAGTCTGCGGACCACATCTGCAGACATCTGCAGCTGAAGAGGTGGACCAAACTTCTGCAGTCTGCAAAAAGAAGACTGCTTGTTTTTTAACTTCTGCAACCTGCTGAAATAAACTGAAATATAAATAAACTGATTTTATTTCATTTAAAAGAGTTTTTTAACATTCAAACATAAATAATAGTTATACAATACTAATACTGAAATAATATTCATAAAAAGACAATAATTTTTTTTAATAATTGAATCCACGCTTCGATAAAACCGTTTACTCCTGTAGAATGTTAATTTTGTGAAAAAAAATTATGTACAAAATGTTTTATTTATAAAATTGAATATCACGATTTTCTAGTTTACAATATTCTTTTTGGAAAAGGAGACATTGGTATGGCGGAGCTCTTTTCTTCACAAGCCCCACCACCTTGAATATTCCCTCACCGTCATCAATCGTCACCGGAATCAGAATAAAGAGGGTAGTTCGTCAAAGTCAAAGATGCACCACCACCACCGCTGTCAAGGCCATGGTCGGCGGCGGACTCTACTCCACTCAGCCAGGGGCGGATTTAGAAGGATTTTACGGGTTCCCAGGAACCCAGTCGATTCTGTCGAATACCCAAATCCCTGTTGACGTTCAATGGGGTCTTCGCTGACGTCCAGATATCCCGATCCTTGTTGCTACAAAAGAACAAACCGTTAGCCTCGTCACGGAGGGCCCCGGGAGGGGGATCCGTAACCAAGCTCAAGCGTGAGAGTAAGTAAACTTGCCGGAAAGTTGGAGGAGTCTATCCCGATGATTGTGATCACCGGAATGTTTCCTCGAAGGAGTGAATCCAATAAATATATGTGTGTGTTTAATGTATAAGAATATTGGTCAGAAGTAAATGAGGGAGGAATAAATGAGAGAGCCTTTAATGTGATACCTTGAGTTCGCCTTATGATCGTTCCTTCCTTCCCTTATATAATCTCTAGCCCTTATCTTCCATGTGAGATATTTTGGCAAGATGATCCGACGGGTTCTAAGAGTCTTCGGGGGGCTCAGACACGTGTCTAACCCCCAACGGTTGGATGGCAGCATCATTAAATACTTCCGGCTAGGAAGTACAATCTCCAGCCAAAGATCCTTTTCTAATCGGTCATTAAATGCGGTCTGCACGCTCTGATCCTAGTTTCCCGCTTATTTTGTAAAATGAGAACCTTAATGGGCAAGGTAAGCCATTGTTGGGCTTGTGTCCTGTTGGTCCCACATGAAGACAGCCCAAAGCGGGCAAAATGGGGTTTCCCATTGGCCCGTCGTCAAGTCATCTTTAGTCCCTGGTTCTGAGACCCGAGGCTCATGATCCGGGGCTGAATCATAACTGTTCCAGAGGGAGTCTGATTTTCTTGGGCTATGAGTGTGGGCCCGTTTCTGGCCAACCATTAATTATCTCTTTTTATGAGGCCCATTATTCCGCCAGAAACTAGTGGCGGTGGTTTAACCCCTTAAATACACGTGTACCCTTTTTGAATTTCGAAGGGACGGGTGATGTGACGGTTACTCGCCTTGTCAGTTATTTCTTTTTTAAATACTCCTCTTTCTTTCCAAACTTTTTCCCCATTTCTTCTAGTTTTTTCTTTCTTCCCTTCCGCCATATTTCTCCGACCACCATCCCTCTAAACGTGAGTCGTTCCGGTCGCTCTTCAATTCGATCAGTCTTGACAGCGAGAGACTTGAAATCTTTTGTCGAGATGTACAACATTCCTGAGCGGTTTTCTCCGACCTTGCCGGGCCCTAACGAGCCGGCTGAGTGTACGCCGGACAGAATTCCCCTTTATACATTGGCGTTTTCTTCTTGTGAGGTCCGGTATCCCCTATCTCCTTTCAAGATTGCTTTGCTTCTTTTCTCAGTTGCATCCCTTAGGGTTTATGAGAGTGGTGCATTTTAAGTTGTCTTGTGCGGCCGTTTCTGGCGAGCCATCTATCCCCTTGTTCTGCATGTTCTATAAACTGATCTCTGATGAAGATTGGTTTACCTTTGCCAAGCGACAGAACAGTGTGTCGAAACCCTGTTACACCTTTATGCCAACCTCCACATACCCGAAGGATTGGAAGAGCAGGTTCATCTTTGTTTCTGCTGCCATGATACCAGAGTCCCCACTGCCAAGGGATGCTGAGGTCGTTATTGAAGATACTGTTCCCACCTTGTCTGCTAGCGAGACCGTACAGTGGAAACGCATGTATGAAAACCCCACGAGGGCTTTTACTTTTTCTGAAGGAATTTTGGCCATGGGGGGGGGTTGAGCCCTTCCTACTCTGTTAGTCCCAAGTACCTTTTTGCCCTGGATTCGCTGTCGTTTGCTTTTGTTTCTTGGTATTTGTGCAGTTATCTTTAGTGTTTTTCTTATGCAGAGTTGACCTTGTGGAGACTGCTTCAAGGGGATTTTAAGGATGTCAAGTTTGTAGTTGGTGATGAGGTTGATCCGGGTTTGAACCGAAGTGTAGGGATGCAGGCTACCGGGGGATCTGCCCAGGCTGGGGGCTCCGTTGCTGTGGAAGGGGGTGAGGAAACCTCCTCTGACGGGGATGAGAGTTCCCCTGATCCCGCCCCCATAAAGCATTCTGATCAAAGTGATGTTGAAGCTCTGGAGGTTCGTTTGGTTCGTAAGAGGAAAGTTGTAAGTCCTAGGCCAACCCCTGCTCCCCGTGATATCCGGCAAAGGCTCCGGAGTGCCAGTGGACAGAAACCCCCTCCTTCATCGAAGGCTGCTTCCGAACTTCCCCCCGTTGGGGTTAAGGGTTCTTTGTCCAAACACCTGAGATCTTCAAGTCTTGTGAGTGCACCTTTGTTGGTGAGCTCCTTTTCCCTCTTACCTATTTGCCTCGTATTTATTTTGTTCTGGGGAGATTTTTGATGTTCTTCTTTTTTTTTTCTTTGTATAGGGGAGTTCTCATGATCCAATAGAGATCCCCACTGGTCTCTCATCTTCCCGTGTTCGGGACAATACTCCGGAAGTAGGCATGGCTCATTTTACCTCAGCCTTTGAACTCTCTCCTCACCATGCTACTGGGACCAGTAAACCCACTCAACCCGAGGGTTTTGCTCATCGGTCCCATTTGGCTCCCTTGTTTGTTGATGCTATCCCTTTCACCTATGTCCCTATATGGAAAATAACTCATTCTTCGGTGATAGGGACCCCTGAGGCTGCTAGGTATTTTTTGAGTCATGTTGTTCCTCCCTCCCATAGATTCATGAATTCTGATTTGAGGGATGATCTTTTTGAGGATCAGTATAGCATGTCTCTCTGTGAGAGTTTTTTCAGGGGTGCTGGCATGTTGCAGCGGATTGACGATTTGAGGAGGACGAATGAAGGACTCAAGGGTGAATGATGTGTGCAAAATGCAACATATAAATTACATCAATTGTGGCATAAAACTAACCTTTTTTTAATACTAATGTTGGAAAAAGTGTGCTTTTGTCTTCCTTTTGTATTTTCAGGATTAAATGAGCTCAAATTAACAAAAGAAGCAAAAAGACAGCTAAATCTAACATAAATATAAGAAACGGAACAAACGTGACATGCCCAACCCCACGACAGCATCTTCCCAAGCAAAACAAGAGAACAGAAGGCTGAACACGCCCCGTGCTCAGTGAACACGGGGGCGTGCCCAAGTGTCAGCATAAAAGACAAAGTTGTATAAGCTTCCATCGCCCACCACGGGGCCATGCTCAGTGGACACGGGGCCGTGGTCAACTATAAGATTCGCAGAATCTAGGCAAATCTTGATAGTACAGATATGCTTCTACACACGGGGTCATGCCCAGCGGACACGGGGCCGTGGTAAACTAATACAGACAAGAGCAATTAATGAAGATAGAGAAGGATGTGGACACGGGGCCGTGCCCAATGGACATGGGGCCGTGCCCGAGCTTCTGTTCATCTTATAAATAGGAGTGCTTGGCTCAAGCTCAAACCATCCCTTGGCACACCACCTCTCTCACACTTCACCCACCATCACCACCATAACACCATCATCCACCACCATCATCCAATGTCCATCATAGAGTGTGTGAGTCGTCTCGGTATCCAAGATTGATCGTAAGAGTGCTTGACAATCAAGACCATGTTTGCCTAAGTCTCTTACATCACTTGGTGAAGACAGAGTGTCTAGTGTAATACTTTTTATTTTTAATCTTTTCGCACTTTTTACTTGGTTATGTATTAATGACTTTAATAACTAGTTTCTTATGTTGAAGGTGATTTTTCCTTATCGTTTGTCCGTGGTGTCTTGGCATTATTTTACTGTCTATATAAAATAAAAGATTTTCACCATTCATATCTCCACGGTCTATATGGAGGTATGTTGGCTACCTGGTCGGGGGTTAAGGGAACGGTTTGATAATAGTCTTGCGTTGTTCAGTGTATAGATCCTGCAAGGACCTGGGTCAAATTTAGTAGGACCTCCTTCAATACTTAACGGTATTGGATGGCGGGGGTCCAAACTCTTTGATCCCCTCATATGTAAGCTACTATTAATACTTTAACCCGGCTACTTAGGACTGTATCCCTGCTGACTCAGACTACTTAGCCGAGGGTAACGTCACCTTCAAAAGTGGGGCCTACCATAATATGCATTAATAACTTAATTAATTATCTTTCAATAATCCGACCCTTTAGGATTGTATCCTTGCTGACTCAAACTACTGGGTTGAGGGTAACGTCGCCTTCAAAAGAGGGGCCTACTACAATAACTAAGATAATCTCTTAAAAAGTGTAAAAGTGCGGAAATAATCAAAGGTTACACTAAACACAAGTCGGAACCAAGTGATTCATCTTGTCTATCTGTTTTTTCTTTTATTTTATTTTCAGCATTTTAGTTAGTTTTATTTTTCTTAGTTTAAAACATTTTTCTAAACTTTTTGATTTGATTAGACGTTGAGGATAAACCGGTACTAAAAGCTCTTGTGTCCTTGGACGACCTCGGTATCTTACCAACACTATACTACGCTCACGATGGGTGCACTTGCCCATATGTGTGTTTAGTGTTAGTAAATATCGTGTTTTATAAATTTAAAACTTGGCTAAAGAAAGTGTAAAAGGGCTTAAAATAAACATTAAAACCATAACACACCTTACGTACATCAAGTTTTTGGCGCCGTTGCCGGGGACACAAGGATTTTAAGAAAGTTAGGAATCAACAGCCTAATCGTTTTTTCTTATTTTTCTATTTTTTTAGGATTTTTCTTAGTTTTTCAGCTTCTGCAGAGCTCAGCACGGGCCGTGCCCAGCATTGTTACTGGCAGTTTTTATTTTCCGAGTTACAGAGAGCTGAGCACGGGGCCGTGTCGGTGCAACACGGGGCCGTGTCCAACTCCCCAGTAACAGGGATCCGGAAAACAATCACTGTATCTCCGACCACGGGCCGTGTTCGCTGAACACGGGGCCGTGGTGAACCTTCTGACCAACGTTCTTTTCTGTTTTTATTGTAGGACTTGGAACCCATTCGCCATATTTGAACTTCCTACGTAGTGTATGAGCTCCAGTTCTAGTAGAGACATAAAAGAACCCCTAGAAGAACCTGAACGCTTTCTCAGAAAAAGACTTAAAGCTAAAAACCAAGAGAAAGTTTCGGGGGACCCACTTTCAATGGCGGACCAACGTACCCTCATGGATTACCTACGGCCCACTGTAGTTAATCTCGGCGCCGCTATCAATGCACCGAATGTCGAAGCCAATAACTTCGAACTTCGACCACATTTGATACAAATGCTTCAAAACTCCGCAACCTTTCATGGGCTTGCGGACGAGGATCCCTATCTTAGTAATATGTAATACCTTTCAGATCAATGGGGCATCAAACGACGCCATCCGCCTTCGAATGTTTCCATTTTCACTAAAAGACCGAGCTAAGGCTTGGCTTAACACACTCCCAGTTGGCTCGGTAAACACCTGGGATGAACTAGCCCAAAAGTTTCTATATAAGTATTCCCCTCCTGCTAAAACGGCTAAATTAATGACTGAAATTAATACATATTCACAGGAGGATGGGGAATCCTTATATGAAACTTGGGAAAGGTTCAAGGAGCTACTAAGAAAGTGTCCTCATCACGGTCTTGCGGTATGGCAACAAGTATCCACTTTCTACAATGGGTTGTTGCCACACACAAGACAAACACTTGATTCTAGCTCTGGAGGACTTCTAGGTAATCGTCGCCCAAATGAAATATATAATCAAATTGAGGAAATTGCTCAAACCAATTTTCAGTGGCACACTCCCCGAGGTAATAAATCTATTGCCCCGGGCGCCCATAAGGTTGATTAAAGCACTTCTTTACAAGCCCAAATCGATGCCCTTTCTTCAAAAATCAAAAAGTTAGAAGTGGCAAAAACGGCCTCGATTATGGCTTGTGAGGGGTGTGGTGGACCACATGAAAATTGGAGTTGTATGAAAGAAGTAGATGATCTAACAGAAACGGTAAACTACATTGATAATAGACCTAGGCCGTTGGGTCCACCAACAGGTACCTACAACCAAGGATGGCGTAACCACCCTAACCTTGGTTGGAGAGATCCCGGCAATAGTAGTAACCAGCATAACCAACGAACTAACTTTCAACAACCACAAAACTTTTCTCAACAACAAGGTGGACGAGAAAGGCTTGAAGATACTGTATCTCGCCTCATCTCCGACATCGAAAAGAAAAACTCGGATCGATTTCAGCAATTGTAATCGAATTTTAGAAATCAATAAGCTAGCATTCAAAACATTGAAAAACAATTAAATCAAGTAGCTCAAAATTTCTCCGAGAGACCACAAGGGGGGTTACCAAGCAATACCGAAACCAACCCAAAAGCGCAAGTAAATCTCATCACATTGAGAAACCGAACCGTGGGTCCCGAGGAGGCTCCATTACCGCCGGCTGAAAGAAGCCAATCCAGCCAAACCACGACTCCACCCGCACCCCAACCAGAAAAGGCTTCTCCACCAAATCAAGAGCCCACCAAGACTCCTCCGGTTCCATACCCCGGTCGGTTTCATCGTCAAAAGACCGATGAGCAATTCGCAAAGTTCGAAAATTTACTAAAACAATTGCATGTTAATATTCCTTTTATCGAGGTCCTAACCCAAATGCCTAAGTATGCAAAATTTATGAGGGACTTCCTCACTCACAAAAGGAAAATTGAATCATTGTAATTAGTTAACTTAGGCGAAGAATGCTCCGCCTTAGTACTCAACAAACTCCCACAAAAGAAAATTGATCCCGGAAGCTTCACGATTTCTTGCTCGATTGGGGAATCCCCCATTCGTAATACACTAGCCGATCTTGGGGCTAGCATTAACCTCATGCCCGCATCAATGTTCAAACGACTCGGCCTAGGAACAACAAGCCCTATAAAGATGAGCATACAACTTGCCGACAGATCCGTCAAATTTCCACAAGGTGTCGCTGAAAATCTATTGGTCAAAGTTGACAATTTCGTTTTCCCGGCCGACTTTGTCATCCTAGACATGGAGGAAGACGCCGATGTCCCTTTCATCCTCGAGAGACCATTTCTAGCCACCGCCCAACCGGTGGTGGATATGAATGACGGAACACTAACATTGAAGTTTGGGGACGAGGAAGTGAAGTTTGGAGATGGAAAAAGAGTAGAAGACGAAGACCCGGTCAACTACATGAAGGTCATAGACTCAAACTTGGATGACGCCCTCCGACGGTGTAGCATGGGATGCAAAATATCCCACTTGAGTAACATATGACCAGACTTTGGGTCTAGCCAAGGACCCTTATAAACGTGGCGCACCACGGAGGCATTCCGCGGAACTATCCTTAGTTTAGTTTAGATCAATCTTTATGTTTTCTAGTTAAATTTAATTTTCAGGAATAAAACACACTCGGGATGGCAAAGGATAACAAGGGAAACTTGAACCAGCACCCCATGCAGGAAAACAGGGCCATCCGACAATTTTCTTCGTTACAGTAAGTTCAGCACGGGCCGTGTCCGCCCAACACGGCCCCGTCCTGCACAGTCTGCAGAAAATGCTCAGTTCAGGTAAACTGGACACGGGCCATGTTCACCCAACACGCCCCCGTGTCCAGGCTTCTGTTTCTCTTTTTCAATTTTGTTACTACCACCTGAACACGGGGTCGTACCCGGACAACACGGGGCCGTGTCCAGCGCCCAGTAACACAAATTTTTGCTTTTTCACACCTTTTTACACATTCAATCAACCTAAAAACTTATTTTTGTGACACATTGAGGACAATGTGTAATTTAAGTGGGGGGGGGGGGGATGCTAAAACCTTGAATCTTGCAAGTCCTAGCTACAAGCCTTACACAAAACTCTATTGGAACCGCGAATCACCCCAAATTTTTTTCAAAAAAAAAAAATTCATTTTTTTTACTTGTCTAGGTTTAACTTGGGAATTTCAAATTCTAAAAAGGTTATATTTTTACAAATTTACAGCCGATAGCGTCGTGATAAAAAGAAACAACATAAGAAAATTATGAAACAGCATGACAAGCTTAGTTAAAATTTGATTATATATACTTGATCACATAAAAAAAACCCCATTCCCACAAAAGTGAGTTTTGAGCCTTTATTGAGCATACAAATACATATCATTAAACTAAATGCTCATTTTTCGTTTCTTGTGTGAATAGCCGTTTGGTTCTTACAACTCTAGAACTTGCCAAGACGATGCATTCCCGGTCCTTATCAACTTAAACCCAAGTAAGTAAATGATGGAGGCATTAGGACTAACCCTTTTTATTTTTACACCATTATTTTTTTTACCACCTACCCAAAATCCCCCTAGTTAGCCCTTTTGAGCCTAAACCTTTTCATTTTATAACCCAAACCAAACACCCTTTCACCCATCAAAACCCCTTTTTATTTTTAACATTTTATTTTAGTAACAAGCCCGGTTTTTCGTATGACTTTTCAATATATATATATATATATATATATATATATATATATATATGTGTGTGTGTGTGTGTGTGTGTGTGTGTGTTGATGATGAAGCAAAAGAGAAATAAAATAACAAGTTTATCAAAAATAACTTTGTTTGAATAAAAGCTTCATCAAAATAAAAGTTGAAAAAAAATATAGAAAGTCTTACGAAAACCGACGCTTGTTACACTTTTCGCCCTTTTACTAACCACTAAACCAACCACCTACCTTTAACCCAAGCCTAACCCTTCACCCAAAAGTCCTCTTGATATTTACAAAGGTATATAGTTAAAAAGGAGGAGGATTGATTGCTTGGCAAGCCTATGGTAGAAGTAAGTTCCATGCCGCTCTCGAGTGATTCACTAAAATACATCTTCGGCCGAGTGTTGAGTGATCCCCCGTGAGGTATGTGAACTTGTATATAAATGGAATTCTAAAGAGGCATGTTATGCCCTAATAAGTAATTTATCTTATGAAAAGTTTTAAATAAATCATGACAAATAGGATTGTAAATAAATAAAAATAAAACTTAATAAAGAATCTTGGAAATCCCGACACTCTATGACAAGCCTAAAAAAACCTTCTCTTCTACCCATTTCATTTAGGAGTGTAAAGCCACATTATAAGGAGTTTTGCTCGATGATAAGCAAAGATTCAAGTGTGGGGGTATTTGATGTGTGCAAAATGCAACATATAAATTACATCAATTGTGGCATAAAACTAACCATTTTTTAGTACTAATGTTATTAGTTGTAAAAAGTGTGCTTTTGTCTTCCTTTTGTATTTTCAAGATTAAATGAGCTCAAATTAACAAAAGAAGCAAAAAGGCAGCTAAATCTAACATAAATACAAGAAAAGGAACAAACGTGACATGCCCGACCCCACGACAGCATCTTCCCAAGCAAAGCAAAACAAGAGAACAGAAGGCTGAACACGCCCCGTGCTTAGTGAACACGGGGGCGTGCCCAAGTGTCAGCATAAAAGACAAAGTTGTAGAAGCTTCCATCGCCCACCACGGGGCCGTGCTCAGCGGACACGGGGCCGTGGTCAAATATAAGATTCGCAGAATCTAGGCAAATCTTGATAGTACAGATATGCTTCTGCACACGGGGTCGTGCCCAGCGGACACGGGACCGTGGTCAACTAATACAGACAAGAGCAATTAATGAAGACAGGGAAGGATGTGGACACGGGGCCGTGCCCGAGCTTCTGTTCAGCGTCTAAATAGGAGTGCTTGGCTCAAGCTCAAACCATCCCTTGGCACACCACCTCTCTCACACTTCACCCACCACCCACCACCACCATAACACCATCATCCATTGTCCATCAAAGAGTGTGTGAGTCATCTCGGGATACAAGATTGATCGTAAGAGTTCTTGACAATCAAGGCCATGTTTGCCTAAGTCTCTTACATCACTTGGTGAAGACAAAGTGGCTAGTGTAATACTGTTTATTTTTAATCTTTTCGCACTTTTTACTTGGTTATGTGTTAATGACTTTAATAACTAGTTTCTTATGTTGAAGGTGATTTTTCCTTATCGTTTGTCCGTGGTGTCTTGGCATTATTTTACTGTCTATATAAAATAAAAGATTTTCACCATTCATATCTCCACGGTCTATATGGAGGTATGTTGGCTACCTGGTCAGGGGTTAAGGGAACGGTTTGGTAAAAGTCTTGCCTTGTTCAGTGTATAGATCCTGCAAGGACCTGGGTCAAATTTAGTAGGACCTCCTTCAATACTTAACGGTATTGGATGGCGGGGGTCCAAACTCTTTGATCCCCTCACTATTAATACTTTAACCTGGCTACGTAGGATGTATCCCTGCTGACTCAGACTACTTAGCCGAGGGTAACGTCACCTTCAAAAGAGGGGTCTACCATAATATGCATTAATAACTTAATTAATTATCTTTCAATAATCCGACCCTTTAGAATTGTATCCTTGCTGACTCAAACTACTGGGTTGAGGGTAACGTCGCCTTCAAAAGAGGGGCCTACTACAATAACTAAGATAATCTCTTAAAAAGTGCAAAAGTGCAGAAATAATCAAAGGTTACACTAAACACGAGTCGGAGCCAAGTGATTCATCTTGTCTATCTGTTTTTCTTTTATTTTATTTTCAGCATTTTAGTTAGTTTTATTTTTCTTAGTTTAAAACCTTTTTCTAAACTTTTTAATTTGATTAGACGTTGAGGATAAACCGGTACTAAAAGCTCTTGTGTCCTTGGACGACCTCGGTATCTTACCAACACTCTCCTACGCTCACGATGGGTGCACTTGCCCATATGTGTGTTTAGTGTTAGTAAATATCGTGTTTTATAAATTTAAAACTTGGCTAAAGAAAGTGTAAAAGGGCTTAAAATAAACATTAAAACCATAACACACTTCACACACATCAGTGAACTCAAGACCTCCCAGTATGTTGCTGCCGAAATTAGATGTCTAGTGGTCGAGGCTGAGAGAAAGCTGTAAGAGGAGAAGGTATATAGCCTTTCTCACCCTCCCCCCCCCCCCTTTTTATTTATTTTCCAACTGTTTTTTGGATTTTTGTGATGTTTCTTGCCCAGGGGGCTGGAGCCATGTTGGAGAGGAAGGAACGAGCCTGGGAAAGGGAGATGGCGGCGTTGGTGGAAGAGAAGGAAGAGTTTGCCGCAGAGTTATAGCGTCTGAAAGAAGTTGGCTCCGTTTCTCAGGAGCAGCTGAACACTATGTATGCAGATTATGGGATAACTTCTGATGATAACCAGCAGTTGACTAAGGAGAAACATTGGTTAATCACTGAAGGTTTCGGAGCCTTCCTCGTTGCCGTTTCTCAGTCCGAGGAGTTTAAAAGTGGTTTGGAGGAGGTATATAGGGCGTACCGGGATGTTGGCTACCAGGCTGGGCTGAAGGATGGCTATATTTGGGTCTGCGCAGAAAAGAGACTCCGCTTTACAACTCCAAAGCTAAAAAGAGACTATCCAAGCTGGATGAGGAGTTTGGGAGTAGGACCCCGACCATTCTCAAGAAGATCTTGGAGCGTCCCATGATATCAATAGATGAATTGAAAGCCCTGTTTTCCTCCGCTGGTCCTTCGTCTCCACCGTCTTTGTATAGGGATGTTCCTCAGTGATTTCTAAACATTAACCTTTTTCGATATGGTTGTAATCTAGATAATTGCTTACCCTAGGATACTTTAAACTCTTTTGGTTATTTGGAAGGAGAACCTTTGTGTTGGGGTTCTTCTAGGTACTTAATCATATAACCTATGACTGTATATTGCCGTCTTGTTTTTTTGCTTGCTTTTTGTTGTGTTGTTTTTTTTTTCGTGTTGCAGTGAAAGAAGTTGGCTCCGTTTCTCAGGAGCAGCTGAACACTATGTATGCAGATTATGGGATAACTTCTGATGATAACCAGCGGTTGACTAAGGAGAAACATTGGTTAATCACTGAAGGTTTCGGAGCCTTCCTCGTTGCCGTTTCTCAGTCCGAGGAGTTTAAAAGTGGTTTGGAGGAGGTATATAGGGCGTACCGGGATGTTGGCTACCAGGCTGGGCTGAAGGATGGCTATATTTGGGTCTGGGCAGAAAAGAGACTCCGCTTTACAACTCCAAAGCTAAAAAGAGACTATCCAAGCTGGATAAGGAGTTTGGGAGTAGGACCCCGACCATTCTCAAGAAGATCTTGGAGCATCCCATGATATCAATAGATGAATTGAAAGCCCTGTTTTCCTCCGCTGGTCCTTCGTCTCCACCGTCTTTGTCTAGGGATGTTCCTCAGTGATTTCTAAACATTAACCTTTTTCGATATGGTTGTAATCTGGATAATTGCTTACCCTAGGATACTTTAAAATCTTTTGGTTGTTTGGAAGGAGAACCTTTGTGTTGGGGTTCTTCTAGGTACTTAATCATATAACCTATGATTGTATATTGCCGTCTTGTTTTTTGCTTGCTTTTTGTTGTGTTGTTTTTTTTTTCGTGTTGCAGGGGTCAGGTTGGCGCTTCCCTAAAGACTTTTGGGCTTTTTGTAAGGAGCCGTGCTTTAGTCTGTCTGTTATGCCTGTTGGCTTGTATGGCGGTTGTTTAAGCCAATAGGGCTTCCTATTGTACATTCATTTTGTAATAAAACTTTTCTTTTTGTAGTTTGTTTACAAGAATGTGTTATGTTTATGGCTTGTTTGATAAACCGGGATTGTCTGTTCGAGGCCAATCGCTGGACAAGCTTATAATGTGAGACTATGTTTCTGACTTATTTGTCCGTTTTCTTTGGGTTAGCTAGACCCTGTTTTGCCACACGGCCGGGCTTTTGGTATGTTCAATATAACTTGTACACGTGTGTTTGTTTATTGGTTAGGCTTATTGTCACACCCCAACCGATGGCGGAAACATCGGGATGAGACGAAGTGTGTATAGATTGCTCGAGACTTCATAACACTATGTGACAATATTTAATTAAATTCAAATTTCATTTCAAGTGTTAAATTGTCATACAACATTTAAAATAGAAATAACAACATTGTTCAAATTACAACATAACATCCAAAGATAAATAGATTAAAGGTGTGTATCTAGTCCATCCTAACTTGATTCCTTCATAATCTTGACTATCAACCTGCAACATGTATTAAAATAAAATCAACAAAAAGTTGGCGAGTATACAAGTTTGATACATAGTATAACATAGAATAAAAAGACTCATATCCAACATGAACATAATAAAAATAGTTTCAGTCATGCTAGTTTACGCAGTCCAAGTGCTAGACCATTTTCCAATGCGTTAAAGTGCCTAACCCAAAGTTCAACGGGAGGCTAATATGACACCTCCTAACAATACCCCTCGAGCACAAATGGGGGAGGTGCACGACTCCTATAGCATATGCATAGTACTACTAATTGTTAGGGCGGAACTACACACAGGGATTAAACGTTCACATAGCACCAAAAAGTATCAACAGTCCACAAGTTTCATGTTTCATATTTAAATAGATAGAGTATGTTTCAAATAAGTTTCAAGTGTCAAGTGTCTTGATATAGAATACATGTTGCATCCCAAAAGTGTTTAAAACAAAAAGGGATCGAGTATACTCACAATATTGCATATACTTTCCGATTATCCAATATGAGAAAGTTGACGAGTTTAGAAGGTTGGATGTGTAGAGGCTGAAGTTCAAGTATGTTTAGAGTCGAGATTCGGGCTTAGATTCAAAGAATGACAAAGTATGTATTAAGAAAATATTCACTATGGTATTAGCACTTGTATTGACACTATGGTAATCCTTAAGGATTATATGTGATTTCATAGGTTCAAGACCTATTAGAATCGTGACAAGGAACTACACACATAGTGAGAAACTTATTAACTTGGTAGTAGATTTATATAATCACTATCAAGGGTTCGGTTTATAATATATACATAATTATACTATATACATAATAATAATATATACATATTAATAATATAGTTAGCCACGTAGGAGGCGGGAGGTCAAACCTTCCACTTGTTTACCTCTTGGTGTCATATAAGTTATGTAGGAGGCGGGAGGTTAAACCTTCCACTTGGTTACCTCGATTATTATGTTAATATATATAGGTTATGTAAGAGGCGGGAGGTGAACCTTCCACTTAGGAACCTCATAAGTATGTTTAAGAAATAAGGTACAATTATACTAAACAAAACATCAAGTGATGTGTGGACTTGTATGTAAGTTAGCCTAGGCTAACTAAGTAGTCACACCATCTTCAAGTTCAAGACTTGGCACCACTTGTGAGTTAACAACTCTATTAAAACAGAAAGTTTAGAATGTTTAGACACTCTTATTAAGTGTAAAACAACCTTGGTTTGGCTTTACTAATCATACAATAGACTAGAAGCATAAGAACACAAGTTTGTTTGAAGTATGCAAGAGTTTAAGAAAGTTTAATGCAAAACAGAAAGTTTATGGACAATTTCGGGGCAATTCCAGGTCTGATTTCTCCCAAGAGAAGTCAAGGAATCAAAGCCCATGATTATACAAACAAGTAGGAAAAAGAATCAAGTGATTTGGTTGAGTTTTGAGCAAGTTATGCTCACTTTTGTAAGCAAGGGTGAATCTGCCCGAATTTCAACTTTGCAAGAGATTTGAAAGGGATTTAGGAGAGATTTGAGAGTTGTGCAAGAGTCTAAGGCCTTAGGGAAGGTGTATTTATAGATGGAAGGGGTAGGTGGTAATCTAAATTGGTCAAATGGCTGCAAAATTAGGCAAGAAATGAGAAAAATGCTCATATTTTCGTTCAAATATAGTTGCTGATGTGAATAGTACCCTGCAGGGTACTATTCACGCTAACAGTTTTTTTTTTTTTTAATACTATGGATTAAAACAAGCACTTTTTATAAAAGGAACCTATGTTAAAACAATTTCTAAAAATTAATAAAAATTCTTTTGTATAAAAATTTATTAGAAAAATAATTTTTCTAATAATTTTTTCTTTGTATAGTTTTTCGGTTTCTTATAAAAATCTTGTGTTTACCTATTAACAATGTGATAAAAAATGTATTACCATTATGATTAACGCCTCGAAAAGTTAAAATACAAATATGAAAATACGAGGCGTTACAGTCTCCCCTACTTTAGGAAATTTCGTCCCGAAATTTATTCAGAAGGAAGACTTGAAAGGGTTTTAGCAAACATAAGACGATTGTTTAAAATTGAGGCATTGGAGTTTGAGACAACAGAGTATAATTGAGGTATAAGGGTAAACGATTGATGTAATAACGATCATGAGTATAAGAATAGCATAAGTGTTGGATAGATGAACGCAGTGTATTTAGAATGAAGTCTCGTCGTGAATAATCGGATATAATGCGTTGTGAGTTGTCTAAAGTTGTATTTGGTGTCATGTTACGTTCTGTGTTTTATCATACATAGTAGTACACTCTATGGTTCTCATGAGCCAATCACTATAATCCCGTGTGCACCCGTGATTATATTGATCGTCGCATGATCTGCACAGCTTGTACTAGTTATGTATGAATTAGGGTATACATAATAAAAATTTTAAGAATGTGTATGTGTATAAGAATAAAGTATGTAAGCAAGTCCATGCTTAACTATGTATAGGACCCACGTAAACGAATCACTCGGATCACGCTCGCGTATGGGTACAAAGGTATGAATCACGAGTATGAATGAAAGTATGAGCATAAATATGATTATTCTCGTAAGTATGAGCATAGACATAAAACGTACGAGTAGTATGAATATATGTATAAGCAAGAAACGTATGAATATAAGTATAAGCATGAAACGTATGAATATAAATATAAATACGAGCATAAGTCTAAAATGTATTGTTATGAGTACGAGCATGAGTGTGAGTACGACTACTAATGATTGCGTGTATAGTATTAATTGAAACGTGGCAAATTTAAGCATGTAAAACAATCATGAAAATTTATGATGTGAACAAATTATATTTGAAACACGTCATGTAATGGATCAATTCCAGGCTCAAAATTATCAGGTAGTGGGGGTAGTGGATCCAATTGCATACGAGCAGCTAACAGGCTTTCTAACTGTTGATTTCTTTCCGTTAGTTCTTGTACTTGTCGTAGTAATTCTTGGTTCTGATTGTTTAACCTAGCCATTTCAACTACCATTTGATCTGGATGTAGATCCATTTGAGGCACCATACTTGGGCCTGCTACATCAGTTGGTGGTAGTTGTTCTACTTCATTCATTAGTGCTAGGAAAGACTGTGGCAAAAGTGAATCCGGTTCTAACTGTTCTTGGAGCATCATGCTTTCATCAAACAATTCATCTTGCGTCATTGGAGCCTCCTCGAAGACTAAGGGTGAGAGGCCTTGTGAAACGTTTGATGCTAATGGTTGGAATATGTTAATAGTAATGGGTTCCTGGGTGTATGACAGCTGTGATAGCATGTCATGACGGTAAAAAGATGGTGGAGGAAATTGCAACCATGATTGTTGTAGATTTTGTGTGGGGGTACTGTTTAAGATAAATTGAGCTTTCTCCGACTGAGATAGTTGAGTCGGTGCATGGCCAAGAGTAGGGGTTAGCTTAATATTGTTACAATTCACAATCCCAGGTGCCTTTGACGGAGATAAACCTTGGATAACCTGGTCACTTAAGGAACCTAAGGATTTTGCTATTCTTGTGACATAAGATCCTCCCATGAGACTTCTCAGGGAACCGGTTTGTTGACTAGAAAAATAAGCAGCAAGTTCGCGGGCAATATTGCAAGGAACTTGCTCAAAAATACTGTACAGATAGAAGACTTCGGTTGAACGAACCCTTTGTTGATAAATTTGGCGCCCCGTGATAGTGTTGGCTAAAACGTGGTGCATATACCGATAACGAGGATCCTTGAAGTTCATAGAATGAATGTAGCTGCACCATGTTTTTGATGTATGGTGTTGCCAATATTTTCTCATTCCCATATAGGAGAAGGAGGTTAATGCCCTCGTAAAAATGGGCTGATTAACTTCCTCATTGGTATAAATACCCAGACGAACTGCTAATTCTGATAATGACATGTTATGAGGTTGTCCACAAAGCCGAAAATGAATGGATACTTCGGTAAGGTTTTTATTAGGTTGGTAATAGAAAGTGGACAAGAATTCGTATACCAGTTCATCATATGATGGCTCTAAGATGTCGAAGAAACGACGCCATGGTGTATTGTGTGGTAGTAGTCTTGCCAGTGACCCAGTGGGGTCAACCATTCCTATTTGATGCCAATCAATGCCGCTAATGGTAAAAACTTCAAGATTCTTGAGTTTCTGATACTTCTCACTAGTGGGTAGGTCAGCAAACCGGAGGAATGGGTGAGTTCCTGCTGCACTTGAGGATTCAGCATGTGCTACTGGGAAGTATGCCATTTGAATATTGGGTTTAAGTGGTGAGTTTCTCCGGCGAGTGTGTGAGTGATATGTAGTTTAAGAAGGTGTTGTGGTGATGTGAGAAGGTAGAACGGTTTGGTTTTTATAGATCATGAAAATCCCGTAAAATCGGGAAATGCTGTATGATGAGCCGCAAAGGTGCTACCAAAAGTCTAGGTTTACATTGAACGATAAGGTGGAAATACGTGTTTAAATCAATTACCAAGAAATCAGGAGTTGGAAAGAAAAACGGCGACGATAAGTTTGAAAAAGGACGCAGTGATAAGAAACAAAAATTTTAACAATTGATTTGTTGATGTTGACAGGCGTCTTTGGTAAAATGACCGTATAATATCTATGAGATCTTATAAGTATATGAAGATGAAGGTCTTTTGTATGGTGATATAACGTGAGTGTATGTTTTAGTGATTAAGTCGAATATGAAGTTCATAGGCAATAATTTCATTGGACCGATTAAATTGATAGGTAGCATCTCGTAAGGTTTTGAAATTTGAGTATTAAAACGTCTTACGACATGATTAAGAATTTCGTGCATATGAGTTGAGTGATCATAGGTTGCAGGATAGGAAGTATGCCTAGTGAAACAATGTACTTTGTATATGTACACGTATGTATTGTGAATAATGATAAATAATTTAGGTATAAAACATAATCGAGTTTGTATAATAAGCTATTTGGAAGAACGTTTTGGTAACGATCACCTAGGTAAGGGAATCACCCCTAACTCGTTGGTGAGGTCGTTTTTAAGAAAGGGGAGTAGAGTTAATCGTCAAGGTAAGGAGATCACTCCTATCTCGATGATAGGTCCTCACTCGTCGTTACAAGGAATACGAATTTAAACTACATGAAATCATGTATATGTATAAATTTATGGAAATGTTTAATATGATGTGTGTGTGAGAAGGAAAAAAAATATATCGAAAGTAGATTCGAATTTGAAAGATTGCGTCGTATAAAATAAGTAGTAGAGCACATGCTTGATTAAAATTTAGGATGGTTCCAACACGGAACTTTGACTAACCAAAGTGGTCGAAAAGTCTTTCGAGTTTGAGGAGCACGCTTTGGCCTATTAGGTGAAATACTCTTACCGACAAGTCGGTTAACGGTATTTACCCTTCCAGTTACTACATGTCCCCAAATCAATTGAAATTTCGAGACTTGGCGGGATTAATGAAAATCAAAGAGTGGAACTAGTCGACAAGGTGCGGGTTTCACCCCTAACTTGGCGATTTAGTATCCTAAGTGTGGTTGGTACTCGTCGGGTCAAAAGTTAATTTCGACACATTGACGAGGGTCCACTAGAATTTTGAAATTGAAATTATCATTAAGATGTGGATTTCACTCCTAACTTAATGGTGTAATTTCATGTAAAAGAATAGGTAGGTTGAGAGTCGTTCACCAAATTGTGGGTTTCACGCCTATTTTGGTAAACTCGTCTCGTTTCTACAATATGAGTGTTGTTGGATTTAGAATAGTTGAGTAAAATGTATGAGGAAAACGTATGTTGAATGTTAATAAACAAGTATAAACATGTCAAGAATAGCACATAATTAATGAGATAATAAAACAATTATTAACAACATAAGGAGGATAAGTAGATGACTTATAGTAATAAGTAAGGAAGTTATTGTACATGTGCTTATATATAACCAAAACGGAAATTTCACAAACTAGGCACCTAGCTCAGTTGGCTAGGCGCGCGAAAGGGTGCGGCCTAGACCCAGGTTCGATTATGGGGACGGCCGATTTCACCATTTTTGACCGATTTCACCATATCTTTTTTTTTTTTTTACACTTGAGGTATGTAAGGTAGAATTTATATATTGCTTAATATTAATTAATTTTACGAATAATGACTAAATGACATATGTTTAAATTTTTTTTTATTATTATAATAAGTATAAGAACATAAAGCATCTCAAGAAAATAACATGTAACGACATTTCATGAATAGCATATACGGTGTAGAACCCTAAAACAAGCATTTAACACATGGTAAAACAAGTGTTGATACATAAGAATGGCATTTCAGGTATTAACACATAAGAGGCGTTTCAAAATTAGCACATAAGGATGTTCCATAAGAGTAGCATGTGAAGCAGTTTCAAGCAATACACAAAAATAAAGCTCTAAAACTATAGACTAGGTTAAAGCATTCCTACTTTTCCTAATTCCCTATAGTTATGGCTCTGATACCAATCTGTCACACCCCAACCGATGGCGGAAACATCGGGATGAGACGAAGTGTGTATAGATTGCTCGAGACTTCATAACACTATGTGACAATATTTAATTAAATTCAAATTTCATTTCAAGTGTTAAATTGTCATACAACATTTAAAATAGAAATAACAACATTGTTCAAATTACAACATAACATCCAAAGATAAATAGATTAAAGGTGTGTATCTAGTCCATCCTAACTTGATTCCTTCATAATCTTGACTATCAACCTGCAACATGTATTAAAATAAAATCAACAAAAAGTTGGCGAGTATACAAGTTTGATACATAGTATAACATAGAATAAAAAGACTCATATCCAACATGAACATAATAAAAATAGTTTCAGTCATGCTAGTTTACGCAGTCCAAGTGCTAGACCATTTTCCAATGCGTTAAAGTGCCTAACCCAAAGTTCAACGGGAGGCTAATATGACACCTCCTAACAATACCCCTCGAGCACAAATGGGGGAGGTGCACGACTCCTATAGCATATGCATAGTACTACTAATTGTTAGGGCGGAACTACACACAGGGATTAAACGTTCACATAGCACCAAAAAGTATCAACAGTCCACAAGTTTCATGTTTCATGTTTAAATAGATAGAGTATGTTTCAAATAAGTTTCAAGTGTCAAGTGTCTTGATATAGAATACATGTTGCATCCCAAAAGTGTTTAAAACAAAAAGGGATCGAGTATACTCACAATATTGCATATACTTTCCGATTATCCAATATGAGGAAGTTGACGAGTTTAGAAGGTTGGATGTGTAGAGGCTGAAGTTCAAGTATGTTTAGAGTCGAGATTCGGGCTTAGATTCAAAGAATGACAAAGTATGTATTAAGAAAATATTCACTATGGTATTAGCACTTGTATTGACACTATGGTAATCCTTAAGGATTATATGTGATTTCATAGGTTCAAGACCTATTAGAATCGTGACAAGGAACTACACACATAGTGAGAAACTTATTAACTTGGTAGTAGATTTATATAATCACTATCAAGGGTTCGGTTTATAATATATACATAATTATACTATATACATAATAATAATATATACATATTAATAATATAGTTAGCCACGTAGGAGGCGGGAGGTCAAACCTTCCACTTGTTTACCTCTTGGTGTCATATAAGTTATGTAGGAGGCGGGAGGTTAAACCTTCCACTTGGTTACCTCGATTATTATGTTAATATATATAGGTTATGTAAGAGGCGGGAGGTGAACCTTCCACTTAGGAACCTCATAAGTATGTTTAAGAAATAAGGTACAATTATACTAAACAAAACATCAAGTGATGTGTGGACTTGTATGTAAGTTAGCCTAGGCTAACTAAGTAGTCACACCATCTTCAAGTTCAAGACTTGGCACCACTTGTGAGTTAACAACTCTATTAAAACAGAAAGTTTAGAATGTTTAGACACTCTTATTAAGTGTAAAACAACCTTGGTTTGGCTTTACTAATCATACAATAGACTAGAAGCATAAGAACACAAGTTTGTTTGAAGTATGCAAGAGTTTAAGAAAGTTTAATGCAAAACAGAAAGTTTATGGACAATTTCGGGGCAATTCCAGGTCTGATTTCTCCCAAGAGAAGTCAAGGAATCAAAGCCCATGATTATACAAACAAGTAGGAAAAAGAATCAAGTGATTTGGTTGAGTTTTGAGCAAGTTATGCTCACTTTTGTAAGCAAGGGTGAATCTGCCCGAATTTCAACTTTGCAAGAGATTTGAGAGGGATTTAGGAGAGATTTGAGAGTTGTGCAAGAGTCTAAGGCCTTAGGGAAGGTGTATTTATAGATGGAAGGGGTAGGTGGTAATCTAAATTGGTCAAATGGCTGCAAAATTAGGCAAGAAATGAGAAAAATGCTCATATTTTCGTTCAAATATAGTTGCTGATGTGAATAGTACCCTGCAGGGTACTATTCACGCTAACAGTTTTTTTTTTTTTTTTTTTTTTAATACTATGGATTAAAACAAGCACTTTTTATAAAAGGAACCTATGTTAAAACAATTTCTAAAAATTAATAAAAATTCTTTTGTATAAAAATTTATTAGAAAAATAATTTTTCTAATAATTTTTTCTTTGTATAGTTTTTCGGTTTCTTATAAAAATCTTGTGTTTACCTATTAACAATGTGATAAAAAATGTATTACCATTATGATTAACGCCTCGAAAAGTTAAAATACAAATATGAAAATACGAGGCGTTACACTTATAATATTTCTGGGCACGTCTGCCTAGATATAATACCTGTTATCTTTGTCAAAAGAGGACATGCTATTTGTCCGTTTGTCATTCATTTCTTGGAGACTAAAACCTCCCAGTACAAATTCTTACAAAAGATTCTTTCTTGGGGCATGCCCCAGATTAATAGTTAATCATTACAAAAGTGGCTCTCTGGCCGTTTTTCCTAGGGATAGACCCCTCATATGTGATACTTCCTGAGCTGCATGAGGTTCCACGTCCTGGGGACCTCCTTGCCTTAGAGCGTTTCCAGTTTACAACTTCCTTTGCCGTTTGCCCATATGACCCGGTAGGGCCCTTCCCAATTTGGTCCCAGCTTTCCGTTGTTTTCTTGTAGGCTGGCTTCGTTGGGTCTTAGGACCAGGTCCCCCGGAACGAGGCTAAGTTTTTTCATTTTGGCATTATAATAGCTCTCGAGCTGCTTTTTGTACTTAGCCTCCCTGACTGCTGCGACTTCCCTTCTTTCTTCGAGCAGATTTAGGTTCATCCGGAGGTCCTGCTCGTTTTCGGCCTCCCTGAGCTTCATTCGGGCAGTTGGGTATCCTATTTCAGCCGGGATAATAGCCTCCGTCCCGTAAGTTAAGTTGAAAGAAGTCTCCCCGTTGCAATCCTTAGGGGTGGTCTTGTATGCCCATAGCACAAATGGCAGTTCCTCCAGCCACCCTTTTTGTTTTCTTCCGAGTCTCCCTTTCATCCCTTTGATAACTCTTTGATTTGCTCTTTCCACTAGCTCGTTACTCTGGGCATGGGTGACGGAAATGAACACTTGATGTATGTGCATTTGTTCACACCATGGTCTGAAGGGTTTCCCAGCAAATTCTACGCCATTGTCACTCACGAGCTCCTTCGGGACACCATATCTGCATATAATATTGGCTAACACAAACCGCCTCATCTGTTACCCGGTTATTTTTGACAAGGTCCTTGCTTCTATCCACTTGGTAAAATAGTCGATGGCGACCACCACATACTTGACCCCTCCGGGACCCTCTGGGAATTGCCCTATTATGTTGATAGCCCATTTTTGGAAGGGCCAGGATGTTGAGACGGGTATCATCGGGTGTTTGTGCTGATGAGTCATAGGTGCATGTACCTGGCAATTGTCACATCTCTTAATCTCTTCGGATGCTGTTTCGTACATCCGAGGCCAATAGAATCTCGCGTTCATTGCTTTTGCTACTAACGTCCTTGGCCCCGAATGCATCCCACAAATCCCTTTATTTATTTCTCTGATCACATACTTAGCTTCTTCCATGTCAACACACTTCAAGGATGGGCCTAGGTACGATCTTCGATAAAGTTCTCCGTCAACCAGCTCATACTGCAAGGCTTTTACTCTTACCTTTCTGGCTGCCCAGTCTCCCTCGGGTAACATCCCGTCCCTCAGGAATTTTGCAATTGGTGTCATCCATGTTTCTTGTGCGTTTTCAACTGCAGTTACTTCCTCTGTACCGAGGGAGGGGGAGGTCAGGACTTCCACTTTGACTTCTCTTGCCAGGTGGTCAAATGCTACTGAGGCCAGCTTACTAAGGGCATCAGATTTTCTGTTTCTCCTGCGGGGGATGTATTCTAGCTTGAAGGTTTTGAACGCTTCGGTTGTTTCTTTTACTCTTGCCACGTACTGAGCCATGGTGTTGTCTTTAGCCTCATACTCTCCTTGGTACTGCTTGACTACCAACGGTGAGTCAGTACTGGACTCCACATGCTTTTCCTTCATTTTCTTGGCTAGCCTCATCCCTGCTAAGAGAGCTTCGTATTCTGCAGTGTTGTTAGTGTTTTCGAAGTCCAGCCTGATGGCATACGTCAGTTCGACCCCCTCAGGGCTGACTAGTATAACGCCTGCTCCGCTACCTTCTTCGCTGGAGGCTCCGTCTGTGAGCAACTTCCATACTGCTTCATCCTCCCTTTCTTCCCACTTTAGAAGTTCTTTCTCTTCATCCTCAGGGACCTCTGCCAAGAAGTCGGCCAGTATTTGTCTCTTCATTGCAGTTCTGGCCTTGAATTCCAAGAAATGTTCTCCTAACTCGACTGCCCATTTAGCCAGTTGTCCCGACAGCTCCGGCCTTCTTAACACCTTTTGGAGGGGCTGATCCGTCATCAGGGTGACCTTGTGCCCTTGGAAGTACCTCCTCAGCCTCCAGGACGCGAAAACAAGGGCCAAAGCTAGCTTTTCCAGGGGCATGTAACGCTCTTCGGGGCCTTTAAGGGTCCTGCTGATGAAGTATATTGGTATCTGCTTCCCTTCCCGTTCCACCATCATGACCGCACTTATAGGAGCAGATACACTTATAGGAGCAGATAGATATAGGAGCAGATCTTCCCCTGGCACTGGGGTGGCAAAGGTCGGGAGCTTGTAGATGTAAGTCTTCATTTCTTGGAAGGCAGCCTCTGCCTCGGGGGTCTATTTAAACCTGTCTGTTTGAAGGCAGTCCTTTAGCACCTTCATGAAGGGAAGGATCCTGTCAGCTACTTTTGATAGAAAGCGGTTTAATACAATTAGCCTTCCGTTCAGCTGTTGGATATCTTTAAGGGACCTGGGGGATCGCATTTCAGCCACGGCTTGAGTTTTCTCCAAGTTAGCTTTGATTCCGCCCTTAGTAATTACTACCCCCAGGAATTTCCCTTCTTCTACCCCAAAACAGGTTTTTGGTGGTGGTGGATGTTTAAGTTTTTTTTTTAGTGGGTTTTTTTGTGTAGTGGGTTTTTTTAGGTTATTGGACACTTGTCACTCTATAAATCCTTGTTACACTTCTTACAATTAGGATCCTTTGTATTTGATCCTAATCCTAGTCTAATAATATGTAAGTACAAAAGATATTTGAATACAAAAAATCTGAGTTGTGAATTGGAAAACAGATTAACAGACTAAAGACATTAGACATACACCAAACAATCGAAATTTGAATAAAAAAAAAACAGAGTTATGAAGTGAAAAACAGATTAAGAGACTAGAGACATTAGACATACAGCGAATGGTCGAACCTATAGTCTCTGCTGCTATCCGCCAATATCTTTTTTTGTTTTCCTATGTACGGATGACATTCACATTCTCATCACATCTCACGCCTTCTTCCTCCTTAGAAGAGGAGTGCAGACTGCAGAGTCATGGAGATGGGTCGGTTAGACGGTTTTAGGGTTTAACATTGGGAGATCGAAAGGGAAATTGATAATTTGGGGAAGGGTTTACGATTTTAGTTTTTAGTTAACTAAAATCTATAATAAAACAATAAAATTAAAAATCAATATAACATATAAGATTTTTTTGAATAAAATGTTGCACATAATTGTAAACAACACGACACGACCCTTTTCTAGATTTTAGACCCACTGCCAACCCACATCTACATCCTATCCTATATTGATTTTTTTTAACGGTAAGGAACGACGTGCCAACCACCGTAATACCTGGCGTTGTGGCCAAGGTCGACTACTCGAACGCCGCCAGCCCCTTGGCTATCCCAGATGCGCGGAAACCCGACCTCCACCCGCCCAAAGGCACGGCAATGGAATAATCAGTAAAACCCCGCCTCCCATCCAATACGAACCGGCGCCACCCGTATTCGCCCTTCACATGGATGCCGCAAAAAATAATGGGGAGAGTGATAGTCGAACCTGGGTCACAAAGAACACAAGTATTTCCCCAACCACTCCACCACTACCTTATTGGCTATGGTGTTATTAATGTTACCAAACAATGAGCCAACAGCGACACCCCTTTGTTATACAAACCAAGGTTTAAAAGAACAGAAAAGAGTTTTGAGGCGTTTTCCCTTCTCCTCACAAGGCGTAAGCTTCGAGGCGAAACGAGGCGTAAGGCCGAGGCGAAACAAGGCGTAAAGCCGAGGCGGTATTAATAAATAAATATAGAAATTATATTTTTTCTAAAAACAATAATACTAACTAATTTCATCATCAGATTCATCAAAATCATAAAAAACACTCATAAAAATGACATGAAATGCTTGAATGGATCTAATTTCGAACATTATAGACCATCTGGTCTGCATCAATGAACTGGAAAATGCCAGATAGATTTGGGAAATGATAACAATGGATCTGATTTCCAAGTTATCTAAGATAAATCACGGCAATGACGCGATGTGAATTATAGACGAAAGACTGACTAAGTCGGTACTTCTTGTCAATTAAGGAAAACTTATAATCCCGACAAGTTAAGCTATATATAAAGACAACATCGAGTATCCTTATGGAGTACTTTTGTCTATGATATCGGATCGAGATATTAAATATACTCTAATTTCTGGAAAGATTTCCAGCAAAGCGCTTAGTACGCTCTTAAATCTTAGTATGGCTTACTGCCCAGACTAATGGTTAGAGTGAGCGTACCATTCAAACTCTGGAGAACATGCTACGAGCATGCATAATACACGTAGAACACTCGTCTGTTGGGCTAAAGTTGGTAGATACCAACGCTCTGGACCATAAATTGTCCATGAAACGATTAAAGAGAATCTTACAAATCTGAGCTATGCTCAAGGCTACCTACGATAGGCAGAAGAGATATAAAAGGCGAAAGCCTCGAAGATAATATATCACTGAATAAAAGGCAACTGAGCCCTAGATATATTGACCATTCAAGATAACAAAATGTGTCAATTAAGTAGCTTCTAGATTTAAGTTACTAATAGAGCTGAGTGGAATCCATAGTGTATTTCATACCTCTAATCTAAAAAGTGCTTAACTGATAGCACTTGTCATGTTTCGTCATGATGTTTAAAAGTGAGCTTAAGGTTTATTGAAAAACCTTGTCCATTATGGACCATGAAATTTAAAAGCTCTGTAAGAAATAAGTTTCCCTCGACAAAGTGAAATGGGATTCCCATTGTGGCCCAGGATACACTTAAGAGGTTGAAATCTGATATGAAACGGAACTAACCGTATTACATTAAACAAATCTTGAGGACGAGATTTCCTTTAAGGGGGTCAGGATGTAACACTCGTAAATTTTCGTCCTATTGTGAGGCAACACGTGTCCCAAATTTCCAACTAAGGAAAGGGAATTTATCGTTCAACTATGTAACGATACATATTAAATCCTCCAATTTATTTTTCGACTGTGTGGAAGGAGGAAAGAAATTATATTCTACGTTCATTGAAACGTGTTTTGTATCTCCAACTAATCCCGATTTTGGGAAGGAGAGAAATTATTATGTGTTAACTAAAACGCGTCCCGGTTCTCTGACTAATCTCAACTACGAGAAAGGAGAGGGACTAAAAGTGCCAAATGGCCAAAGATGTAAAGTACATGGGCTTAAAGTGTTAACATCTCAAAATTTGCCTTTGAAGGTCCTTTACGGACCGCAAGGCTTAGTCCTTACGGTCCGTAAGGATGTTGGGTTTGATCTGTGCGTTGAAGGTCCTTACGGACCGTAAGCAGTCAACCCTTACGATCCGTAAGGGGTGGCTTGTAACATCCTGAAAATATAAACTCTTAAATTTGCAAATTAGATTGCAAATAAATTAGTAAAATAAACTAACTAGGAGTGACACTAACCTAGTTAGAGGATGACTCGTGTGTAGTAAAAGACATAAAAATAAACTAAAAGAAACTAGAGGGACCAAAAGTGTTAAACTTGAAAATAGTTTTAATAAAAACATTTTAATAAAACACAAACACCCCTTGTGAGGGTGCTGGAGATCGATCAAAGCAGGGGGGCGACCAAGCTTGTCAAAACCCTAAATTCCACAAAATACCTAAATTGAAGGTTCAAATCTGATCCAAAACGAAATCCGAGCTGCGATTAGTGATCCCCATTGCAAGGGGGTTACAAGATATGTAAAATTTGATGAAAATTCCCTACTTGAAATTCTCATAAATTTGGGAAATCTGAAATTTGATGATGCATGTTTGTTATTTGGTTAAGATAGGGATGCTATAGTATCTAGGAGTAAAACCTAGACATCAACATGTGAAATCAAGTCTAAATTCTGGAAATTTCATGAACACATTGAAGGTGATTCATAGGTTTTGGTGAAGAGTAGATAAATACTAGGGTTTTGAGCATTATTCTAGTGTAATATGGGTCATGAAAGAAATTACTGAAATATGAATGTTAAATTTTATATGTGAAAGCTTGATTGATGCAAATTCGGGCTAAATGATAAGTTAGGGACTTGTTATGTAATCATGTAAAATTTTTCCCTTAAAGTGTTTGTATAAATGCCTCAAAGAAGGCTTGAAACTGAAATTTAAAGTTAAAACGCATGATTGTAATGTTTAGGCAAATTATGCAACACATGATTAAAAAGGAGTTCTAAATGTATCGTGATTGAACTCTATAGGAAAAGATACCGGAGCGTCGAGTGGACAAGCCGGTGGCTACTTGCGTTTGAAGGGCATGCATTGAATGTATGTAACTTGACCCGTTACATTAAGTGAGTTGTTGATAATTATGTATAGTCGTATTGTCGGATAGAAATTTGCGTTAATTATAGTGACCATGATCGTTACTTGAATTAATAGACTTAGAGTTGTCAAGGAACCAATTGGTAGTCATCATAATGGAGGATTCCACAAGATGAGCCAACGGGTCGATTAGTTGTGTAAATTGTAGTTTTAGTGTTCTAGTAGTTAACAATGGCGATAATAATCACAAGAGCATTAAACCATGAGATTTGGTAAAGAAATGCGGGTGATGATAAGCCCCGGATGTTGGGTAAAAGGTGCCATAGGCTTTCTAGTTAAATAGTAGCAAAATGAGTGAAGTAAGAATGGGTCGAAATAATGTATAGTGACTTTTAGTCGTTCGGCCTGTAAATCAAGTTTTCGATATGATAATTATAATAGGAACGTCGGTAATGAATTTACAGACGCCTAGGAAAAAGAATCACCTAAAACGGACTCACGAGTCAAAAGTTATGAGCATTTAAAGCTGAAAATCTGAATTTTCGGAACTGGCAGCAAGTGCAGGTCACAAAACTGGACCTGCTGGAAAACCAGCTCCCCCGCGCCACGCAAGGGCCTGTCGCGCCACGCGACAGGGTAACATTTTTTTTATTTTTTTATTTTTGCATGCTTAAATGCTTGGGACTTGTTTATACACTTCATATAAATGTCAAAACTAACATTTTAAGTGGTTTTGACCTTAGGTAATAAAGGGAACTATTCGGATGGTGATCGAGCAAGTTTTGAAGAACCGAACATAACCTTGCAAGCTTCCGCGTTAACTTAGTTTATGATTAAACAATGCTTTTGGGATGATTTCATCTAGACAATGTTTTTGATGTAAATGAATTGTTAATCATGATATGAATGCTTAAACTAGTCAGTAGTTGACTAGTAGGTGTTACTTTGAAACTTTTATTTTGTAATTATGTTAAACCAAGGTACTATAAATCTAAAGTTTAGTATCTTTTACTAGAAAATTTATGTGAGCGTTACAAGTTGGTAATCAGAGCTTAAGGTTGTCAACAAAGTGTTCGGTTCAAACTTGATTGATCGTCCGGTAAGAATTAATATCTTATTTTAGTAGATTTTATCTTGTGTAAGAAATGAGATGTGAATTAATGTGCATGGGAAAAGTGTGTTAAACTCACTCAAACCCGGAAAGTGCACCAAAAGTGAACGGTTAAAGCAAGTTATGAACTTGGCTAAACCAAAGCAAATAAAGCAATGTTATAAATGAAATGTTTAACGTTTAATGTAAACATTTCAATTTCAAGATGTCGAAAGGAAACGATAATGATCCGGTGCCGACAAGCACCGAACAAATGAAAGAGATAATTGCCGAAGAAGTAGGGAAGGTAATTGAAGGTAGTCTATCCGGGTTTATAGACAAAATTCAAAACACGGTGTTGTCACTTGTCGAAGAATGAGTCAAAAGGTTGGAAGATAGTGTCAACCTTATGAAAGAGAAATCGGGAGAACGTAAGGGATGTTCGTATAAAGAGTTTATGGCGTGTAAACCGCCAATCCACAATGGGGAGGTTGACCCGATAATATGCCAAAGATGGTTAAGCGATGTTGAAGGAGTGTTTGAAAGGACCCATTGTGACGAAAGTGACTTTGTTGCTTACGGAACGGGTCAGTTGAGGGGTCAAGCCAAGGATTGGTGGGACAATAAAAAGAAGGAAATAGGAGCTGAAGCGGCGAGGGCCATGACATGGGAGGAGTTTAAGACACCGTTTCTTAAACATCATAGTCCCAAGGCGGTCATTAATATAATCAAGGAAGAGTTCATGCAACTTAGGCACAAGGGCGAGACCATAGACAAGATTAAAGCAACGTTTATGGATAAGATGAAGTTTTGCAATGAATTGGTGACGAATGAAGAGCAGAAGATATATTACTACTATAACATGTTGAGCACCGAGTATAGAGAGTTTATGACTCCTTCAAAATACGAGACCCTTACCGAGATCATAAACGTTGCTCGGGAACGGGAAATTGAATTGAAGAAACAAGTTGAAAGGGGTGAACGAAGGGCACAGGATGCGAATCCAAGCCCTACAAAGAAAGCTCGAACTGTGGAATCGGGAAAGAAGGTGGATGCTAAAGGCGGGTCGCTAAGTTGCAAGGTGTGTGGAAAGGGGAACAAGGGTGAGTGCCGCTTCAAAGACAAGCCGTGTTCGGTATGTGGGAAGACGGGACACACCGCATCATTATGTCCCGGAAAGGTTTCCGTTTGCTATAAATGTTACCAGCCCGGCCACAAAAAGTCTGAATGCCCAGAATTGGTTGGAAAGAGAGAGACTAAAGAATCTCCAACGGAAGCTCCAAATGCGAAAGCTAGGTCCTTCCAACTTACAGCAGTCGAAGCAAAGACAGAACCCGATGTGGTCTCAGGTATATTCGCAATAAACTCGATCCCCGCACGTGTATTATTTGATACGGGTGCGAATAAATCCTTTATTTCATATGGATTTATTCGACATCCTTCATTTGTATTGACGAAATTATCTGTGCCCTTAGAAGTTGAAATAGGGGACAACAAAAGTTTTATAGTTTATGATATTTGCCGAGGCTGCAAATTAAGCATCGATGATGAAGAGTACTTGATTGATCTAATCCCGATGTCAATGGGGGAATTTCAAGTAGTCATTGGGATGGATTGGCTATCTCAGCACCACGCAAAGGTCGTGTGTTTTCGTAAGGAGAAAAAGCTAACATCTCCGAGCGGGAAACACGTCACTATCTATGGTGAAAAAGGAGGTAACCCCATAATATGTGTCACACCCCAACCGATGGCGGAAACATCGGGATGAGACGAAGTGTGTATAGATTGCTCGAGACTTCATAACACTATGTGACAATATTTATTTAAATTCAAATTTCATTGCAAGTGCTAAATTGTCATACAACATTTAAAAATAGAAATAACAACATTGTTCAATTTTCAACATAACATCAAATAAATAAATAAATAGATTAAAGGTGTATATCTAGCCCATCCTAACTTGATTTCTTCATAACCTTGACTATCAACCTGCAACATGTATTAAAATAAAATCAACAAAAAGTTGGCGAGTATACAAGTTTGATACATAATATAACATAGAATAAAAAGACTCATATCCACATAAACATTATAAAAATAGTTTCAGCCATGCTAGTTTACGCAGTCCAAGTGATAGCCCAAGTTTTCCACATGCGTTAAAGTGTCTCTCCCAAAGTTTTAACGGGAGTTTCAAATGATACCCTAACAATACCCCTCGAATACAAATGGGGGAGGTGCACGAATCCTATAGCATATGCATAGTACTACCAATTGTTAGAGCGGACTCCTCACAGGGATTAAACGTTCACATAGCACAAGATAAGTATCACAAGTTTCATGTTTCATGTTTAAATGGATAGAGTATGTTTCAAATAAGTTTCAAGTGTCAAGTGTTTTGATATAGAATACATGTTGCACCCAAAGTGTTTAAAAGTAAAAATGGGTTCGAGTATACTCACAATATTGCATATACTTTCCGATTATCCAATGTGAGGAAGTTGACGAGTTAAGAAGGTTGGATGTGTAGAGGCTGAAGTTCAAGTATGTTTAGGGTCGAAATTCGGGCTTAGATTCAAAGAATAACAAAGTATGTATTAGGAAAATATTCACTATGGTATTAGCACTTGTCTTGACACTATGGAAATCCCTAAGGATTATATATGATTTCATAGGTTCAATACCTATTAGAATCGTGACAAGGAACTACACACATAATGAGAAACTTATTAACTTGGTAGTAGATTTATATAATCACTATCAAGGGTTCGGTTTATAATATATACATAATTATACTATATACATAATAATAATATACATATTAATAATATACATATTAATAATATAATTAGCCACGTATGAGGCGGGAGGTTAGACCTTCCACTTGTTTACCTCTTGGTGCCATATAAGTTAAGTATGAGGCGGGAGGTTAAACCTTCCACTTGGTTACCTCGATTATTATGTTAATATATATAGGTTATGTAAGAGGCGGGAGGTGAACCTTCCACTTAGGAACCTCATAAGTATGTTTAATAACTAAAGGTACAATTATACTAACAAAACATCAAGTGATGTGTGGACTTGTATGTAAGTTAACCTAGGCTAACTAAGTAGTCACACCAACTTCAAGTTCAAGACTTGGCACCACTTGTGAGTTATAAACTCTATTAAAACAGAAAGTTTAGAATGTTTAGACACTCTTATTAAGTGTAAAACAACCTTGGTTTGGCTTTACTAATCATACAATAGACTAGAAGCATAAGAACACAAGTTTGTTTGAAATATACAAGAGTTTAAGAAAGTTTAAAACAAAACAGAAAGTTTATGGACAATTTCGGGGCAATTCCAGGTCTGATTTCTCCCAGGAGAAGTCAAGGAATCATAGCCCATGATTATACAAACAAGTAGGAAAAAGAATCAAGTGATTTGGTTGAGAAATGAGCAAGTTATGCTCATTTTTGTAAGAAGTGGTGAATCTACTCGAACAAGCACTTTGAGCTACGAATTTGAGAGAGTTATGGGAGGATTTTTAGGTGTTTGGCAATTGTAATGAATGCTAGAGATCTTGTATTTATAGATGGAAGTGGTAGGTGGTGATTTAAATGGGTCAAATGGCTGCAAAAATGGCTGCAAAAATGAAGAAAATTCGTATTTTGAAGCTGCCAAATGAATAGTACCCTGCCCTGCAGGGTACTATTCACGATAGCAGTTTTTTTTTTTTTTAAATACTATGGATTAAAACAAGCACTTTTTATAAAAGGAACCTATGTTAAAACCATTTCTAAAAATTAATAAAAATTCTTTTGTATAAAAATTTATTAGAAAAATAATTTTTCTAATAAATTTTCTTTGTATAGTTTTTCGGTTTCTTATAAAATCTTGTGTTTACCCATTAACAATGTGATAAAAAAATGTATTACCAATATGATTAACGCCTCGAAAAGTAAAAATACAAATATGAAAATACGAGGCGTTACAATATGCTCGATGTTGAAAGCTCACAAGTTTATGAAGCAAGGATGCAGGGCATTTATGATATACGCGAATGAGCCCTAGAAAGAATCACTGAAGATTGAAGATGTACCGGTAGTACGGGACTACGAAGATGTGTTTCCGGAAGATTTACCAGGAATACCGCCCGAACGAGAAGTAGAGTTCAGGATCGAATTGATTCCGGGCGCAAAACCCGTAGCTAAAGCACCGTACCGAATCGCACCGTCGGAATTACAAGAGTTGATGTCCCAGATTCAAGACCTGCTTGACAAAGGATTCATAAGGCCGAGTGTGTCTCCTTGGGGCGCACCGGTACCGTTCGTGAAAAAGAAAGACGGAAGCATGCGCATGTGTATCGATTACCGGGAGTTAAACAAACTCACGGTAAAGAACCGATACTCGCTTCCGAGGATAGATGATCTATTCGACCAATTACAAGGTGCGACTTGGTTTTCAAAAATTGACCTTAGATCGGGGTATCACCAACTAAAGGTCAAGGAGGAAGATGTGCCGAAGACGGCTTTCCGCACGTGATACAGACATTACAAATTCCTCGTGATGTCATTTGGACTGACAAATTCACCCGCGGCTTTCATGGACCTCATGATCCGGGTTTGCAAGCCAATGTTGGATAAATCAGTCATCGTGTTTATCGATGATATTTTTGTGTATTCGAAAAGTGAAGCTGAACATGTACACCACTTACAAGAGGTGTTAGAGACACTTAGATGAGAAAAGTTGTATGCGAAATTCTCTAAGTGTGCCTTTTGGTTACGAGAGGTGCAATTTCTCGGCCACATCATAAGTGCCGATGGAGTATTGGTAGATCCGTCAAAGATCGAGGCCATGTCGAAATGGAATCCCCCGAAGAACCCTTCGGAAATTAGAAGCTTCTTATGGCTTGCGGGGTACTATAGGAGATTAATTCAAGACTTCTCCAAGATTGCGTCGCTACTAACAAAGTTAACCCGAAAGGAGGAAAAGTTTATTTGGGATGTCGAACAAGAAAGGGCGTTTCAGACTCTAAAAGAGAAGTTAACTCAAGCTCCGGTATTAACGTTACCAGACGGAGTCGAGGACTTGGTGGTTTACTCAGATGCCTCATTATCGGGTCTTGGATGTGTTCTGATGCAACGGGGCAAAGTTATAGCTTATGCCTCAAGGCAATTGAAGATACATGAGAAGAAATATCCTACGCACGATCTTGAATTGGCTGTGGTGGTATTTGCGCTAAACATATAGAGGCACTATTTATATGGGGTAAAGTGCACCATATTCACCGATCACAAAAGCTTAAAATACTTCTTTGATCAGAAGGAGTTAAATATGCGCCAGAGACGATGGTTGGAAACGGTGAAGGATTTCGACTACGAAATATGCTACCACCCCGGAAAGGCAAATGAGCAGAAAAGCGGACTATGTCCCAATACGAGTAAGGTCGATGCAGCTTGTGGTGACCTCAGGTATACTTGAACGTATCCGGGAAGCACAAGTAGTAGCAGTGAAAGAGGAGAATTGGAAGAAGGAACGAATAACCGGCCAGTTGAAAAACTTGTCGGATGGAAAGAACGGGTTGAAGACTCCATCCGGAAGAATATGGGTTCCAAACACTTGTGGAGTGAAGGCGCTACTACTTGACGAAGCCCATAAATCCCGATATTCTATTCATCCGGGTGCGACCAAGATGTACAACGATCTGAAACAAAATTACTGGTGGCCCGGAATGAAGAGGGATGTGGTGAAATACGTGGAGAAGTGCTTGACTTGCTTACAAGTCAAGGCAGAACACCAGAAACCTTATGGGAAACTGCAACCTTTGGAGATCCCGGTTTGGAAATGGGAACTTCACTATGGACCTACTGACCAAACTACCTAAAACGATTCGGGGATTCGACGCCATATGGGTGATTGTGGATAGATTGACGAAGAGTGCACATTTTATTCCTATACGTGAAACATATACTTCGGAAAAGATGTCCGAGGTATATACAAACGAAATAGAGGCAGGTCACGGAGTACCGGTATCCATTGTGTCGGATAGAGATACCCGGTTTACTTCAAATTTTTGGCGAGATTTTCAAGAACAAATGGGAACGAAACTCTTCATTAGCACCGCCTACCATCCTCAGACGGATGGGCAGAGTGAAAGAATAATACAGAAGCTAGAGGATATGTTACGGGCATGTATCATCGACTTCGGCGGAAGTTGGGATGTTTATCTACCTCTGGCTGATTTTTTGTATAACAATAGTTACCATTCGAGCATCGGCATGGCACCTTACGAGATGTTATATGATAGAAAGTGCAGAACCCCGGTGTGTTGGGGTGAAGTGGGACCATGTGAACTGGCCCATAAAGATGTTGTCCAAGCCACTAATGAGAAAATCGAGGTGGTACGAACCCATTTGAAGGCAGCCCAAGATAGGCAAAAGTCATATGCTGATAAAAGACGAAGACCGATTGAGTTTCAGATAGGCGACAGGGTTATGTTAAAGGTTTCCCCATGGAAGGGCGTTATCAGGTTCAGAAAGAGAGGGAAACTAAGCCCGAGGTTTATTGGGCCATTTAAGGTCATCGAACGGGTTGGCAAGGTAGCTTATCGCCTTGAGCTACCGGAAGAGTTGAATGGAATACATGGCACGTTTCATGTATCACAGTTACGAAAATGTCTAGCGGAGGAAACAACTTATGTCCATTACGACGATATCGAGGTGGATAATAGCCTGAATTGTGCGGTAAAGCCATTGGAGATTTTAGATCGAAAGGTCAAGCACTTGCGAAACAAACAAATCGATCAAGTCAAGATCAAGTGGGAGCATAGGAAGGGTTCGGACACTACGTGGGAGTCCGAAGAGGAGATGCGACGTCTCTACCCTACATTATTTGGTACGTACTTTGGTTTCGGGGACGAAACCCTTTTTAAGGGGGGTGGACTTGTAACATCCTGAAAATATAAACTCTTAAATTTGCAAATTAGATTGCAAATAAATTAGTAAAATAAACTAACTAGGAGTGACACTAACCTAGCTAGAGGATGACTCGTGTGTAGTAAAAGACATAAAAATAAACTAAAAGAAACTAGAGGGACCAAAAGTGTTAAACTTGAAAATAGTTTTAATAAAAACATTTTAATAAAACACAAACACCCCTTGTGAGGGTGCTGGAGATCGATCAAAGCAGGGGGGCGACCAAGCTTGTCAAAACCCTAAATTCCATAAAACACCTAAATTGAAGGTTCAAATCTGATCCAAAACGAAATCCGAGCTGAGATTAGTGATCCTCATTGCAAGGGGTTACAAGGTATGTAAAATTTGATGAAAATTACCTACTTGAAATTCTCATGAATTTGGGAAATCTGAAATTTGATGATGCATGTTTGTTATTTGGTTAAGATAGGGATGATATAGTATCTAGGAGTAAAACCTAGACATCAACATGTGAAATCAAGTCTAAATTCTAGAAATTTCATGAACACATTGAAGGTGATTCATGGGTTTTGGTGAAGAATAGATAAACACTAGGGTTTTGAGCATTATTCTAGTGTAACATGGGTCATGAAAGAAATTACTGAAATATGAATGTTAAATTTTATATGTGAAAGCTTGATTGATGCAAATTCGGGCTAAATGATAAGTTAGGGACTTGTTATGTAATCATGTAAAATTTTGCCCTTAAAGTGTTTGTATAAATGCCTCAAAGAAGGCTTTAAACTGAAATTTAAAGTTAAAACGCATGATTGTGATGTTTAGGCAAATTATGCGACACATGATTGAAAAGGAGTTCTAAATGTATCGTGATTGAACTCTATAAGAAAAGATACCGGAGCGTCGAGTGGATAAGCCGGTGGCGACTTGCGTTTGAAGGGCGTGCATTGAAGGTATGTAACTTGGCCCGTTACATTAAGTGAGTTGTTGATAATTATGTATAGTCGTATTGTCGGATAGAAATTTGCGTTAATTATAGTGACCATGATAGTTACTTGAATTAATAGACTTAGAGTTGTCAAGGAACCAATTGGTAGTCATCATAATGGAGGATTCCACAAGATGAGCCAACGGGTCGATTAGTTGTGTAAATTGTAGTTTTAGTGTTCTAGTAGTTAACAATGGCGATAATAATCACAAGAGCATTAAACCATGAGATTTGGTAAAGA
Organism: Helianthus tuberosus; assembly: GCA_030545235.1. Classification (NCBI taxonomy): domain Eukaryota; kingdom Viridiplantae; phylum Streptophyta; class Magnoliopsida; order Asterales; family Asteraceae; genus Helianthus; species Helianthus tuberosus. The sequence continues at coordinate 17,633,970 of CM060400.1, forward strand.
AATGCGAGTGATGATAAGCCCCAGATGTTGTGTAAAAGGTGCCATAGGCTTTCTAGTTAAATAGTAGCAAAATGAGTGAAGTAAGAATGGGTCGAAATAATGTATAGTTACTTTTAGTCGTTCGGCCCGTAAATCAAATTTTCGATATGATAATTATAATAGGCACGTCGGTAATGAATTTACAGACGCATAGGAAAAAGAATCACCTAAAACGGACTCACGAGTCAAAAGTTATGAGCATTTAAAGCTGAAAATCTAAATTTCCGAAACTGGCAGCAAGTGCAGGTCACAAAACTGGACCTGCTGGAAAACCAGCTCCCCCGCGCCACGCAAGGGCCTGTCGCGCCACGCGACAGGGTAACATTTTTTTTTTATTTTTTTTTTGCATGCTTAAACGCTTGGGACTTGTTTATACACTTCATATAAATGTCAAAACTAACATTTTAAGTGGTTTTGACCTTAGGTAATAAAGGGAACTATCCGGTTGGCGATCGAGCAAGTTTTGAAGAACCGAACACAACCTTGCAAGCTTCCGTGTTAACTTAGTTTATGATTAAACAATGCTTTTGGGATGATTTCGTCTAGATAATGTTTTTTATGTAAATGAATTGTTAATCATGATATGAATGCTTAAACTAGTCAGTAGTTGACTAGTAGGTGTTACTTTGAAACTTTTATTTTGTAATTATGTTAAACCAAGGTACTATAAATCTAAAATTTAGTATCTTTTACTAGAAAATTTATGTGAGCGTTACATGGCTCTGGTAGATTCATGCTTGGCCTCCAAACATAACATCACAAGATGACACCTATCTTCGTTTTGCCACCAATTCACCTGGTATTGACACTTCATTAACACTTGTAATCATCCTAGAAAGGCTCTAGACACTTGTGATGATCTTGAGCTCCATGATTCACTATAAATAACAAGCTTGAATTCATTTCAACTTGCTCATTTTCCATCTTTCTCTTCTATCTTCTACATTGGAGGTTCCTGGTCATTTTGGGAGCTTCCTTAGGTTCTAAACCTTCTCTTGGATCACTAGTAAGTGTTCCTTATCAGTCTTTTTCATTTATAGGCTAGTTATTAGCCGAAAGTTAAACAATTTGACTTTCTGTTTGACTTTCGGTTATGACCATTATGGTCAAGCCAAATTTCGATTCGAATGTGGCTACGAGATCATATTAATGAAGTTTATAATCCCATGGGATCTTACCTTCTAAAGATCACGTTAAGTAGGCGAAATGGCGAGTCAACTTTTTATTAAATAAAAGGTCAAAAAGGTAAACTTTGCAAATTACGTTAATTAAGTTTCTAACTATTAAAACTTGAAGTTTTGACATTATATCAGTTTATAAAACATGTTAGGACATGTCTAAACATGTCCAACTCGTCATTTCTTGTTTAGAGGTAAATTCTATATTGAAAGTCAAGCAGTTTGATTTTTGCTTTTACTTTCGATTCTGACCCGTATGGTCAACGTTTAGGCCTGTTTTGAATTAGTTTTAGGACCATGATATTGATAAGTATAACCTACTGAAGTTATACTACATGGTCAGCCCGTTTGATGAGCTTTGATACCAGTTGTTACGATCGCTAGGATTGAACACACACATGAAACTGAACACACACACGAAAGCAATAAACGACACGAAGATTTAAAGCGGTTCGGTCAGCTGACCTAAGAATTTCTTTAATATTCAGGTGCTCTAAGAATTACAAGTACAATAATATCAATAAAGAGAGACTAATCTAGGGTTAGGAAACTTGATCCCCAAGTTAGGCCCAAGTTCACATAAAAATAAATATGGCCGGCTAAAGTAAAACCCTAAATTTAACTGCCAAATAAAGACGTGTACGCCAACCCAAAGCTTGGGCCGACCGCTCTCCCTTCATCAGGCCTCCACACCAATTCACCCATCAAATATACCTAATTGGACCCAATTTTAATTAGGCCATAATGAGGTTTAAATGGTGCAAGGTAGTGGAGGTGGGCCCGACAACACTTTATTTCCCCATTATAATATCGGTTTTATGTGATCTGATATTGGAAGCCCATTTCAGAAGTCTATGTATTCTCTTGTGGAGGCCCATAGTTCTGAAGGTATAATATGGTTGTGTTGGATTATTTGGGGTTGGGCCCATTTTGGTGCTGCCATATGGAAGGCCTAACAAAATGGTTTATTTTCTTTGTGGATTGAAGGCCCAAATTTTGTGGGTTTTAGTGTTGGCTAGTTTAGTGTAGGGGTGTTCAGAATTCGTTTCGAATTCGAAAAATTCGAAATTCGTTTAAATTCGATTCGATTATCAAGAATTCGTTTCGATTATAAGAATTCGAATTCGAATTCGATTCAATTCGAGTCAAGTAAATCGAATACGAATTTATAATTTCAAATTCGATTCGATTTGAAATTCGAATAAAAATTATACATTTTTATTTATTATTTTTATATATAATACATATATAACTTATATTAGGCTATACTATAAATTATTTTCAAAATTTATTCCAAATATTAACATTACTCATTACTAAACCCACTACATGGCCCATAACTAAAACCTAAGTAACAAATCTATCAATAGATTTCTAACCCTATAATAATATTTACTTGTCATGTGAAGTGGTTATTCCAGACTTCTTGTTTTGAATTTTAGACTTATAGTACTTTATTTGGAACTTTTTAATGTGATATCATGCTTTATGGTTGCTTTAAAATTTATGTTTCATTTTTATAGTTATTTATATGTTTTTAAAGAATCTGAATCAAATCGAATTTATTCGATTCGAATTCGAAATTTTAATCGAATACGAATCGAATACGAATTGAGTTTTTTATTCGAATACGAATTCGAATCGAATTCGGTAAGTTTTAATCGAATTCGAATCGAATACAAATTCAAGGGAAAATAAAAATTATTCGAATAATTCAAAAATTCGATATTTGATTCGATGAACACCCCTAGTTTAGTGTTGGCTACTTTAGTGTTTCGGTTTGTAAACCGTTGCTAGAAAAATATATTATTCCAAATAGGATTTAAAATTTTAGTAGGAATAGTATAGTTTTCATTTTTGGTGGTTCCCAAAGCATGTTTTGGGCGATCAAGTGTTACTGTGTTAGCTTTCCCGGGGGTATGCTAACACATTCCTTTTATTTATTGAAAGTTTTCCAGGCTGGTCTCATTTACCCAAAAGAAAACATTGATCAAAAATTGGTTCGGGGTTGGAACCAGTTTTTTATTGAGATTTTTACATATTCCCCCTCCTAAACAGCTTTATTACATATTTCCACAATCCATAAATTTAATTACATATTCCCCTTTCTAAAGAAGTCTTATTACATATTTCCCCAATCTCTAAATTTTTATTACATATTTCCACAATCACTAAATTTAATTACATATTTCACCTTTCTAAACCTCATATATTACATATTTATCTATTTCATTAAAAATACTCTTATAGAATTACTATTTTACCCCTAATGAGTTTATTAAATAAATAAGAGTAAATTGCCATTTTAGTCCCTGAGTTTTGTCCAAATTTGCCAGTTTAGTCCAAATAGTTTTTTTTTTTCCATCTGGGTCCCTGACTTTTACATTTTGTTGCCATTTTGATCATTTTGCCTAACTCCATCCATAAACCCCATCTGTAACCAAGGGTATTTTTGGGATTTCCTTAAAATATGTTTTCAGTTGCCATTTTGATCCAATTACAAAAAATCAAAAAAATCCCAAAAAATTCAAAAAAATCTAAAAATAAAAAAAAATCTAAAAAATCATAAAAATTATAAAAAATTCAAAAAAATCTAAAAATCAAAAAAATTCTAAAAAATCATAAAAATTCAAAAAAATCAAAAAAATTCTAAAAAAATCCAAAAATCATTAAATGTTTCGGCACGAACCGTTTCGACCCGTACCGTTTCGAACCGAACCGTTTCGACCCGTACCGTATCGAACCGAACCTTTTTGACGCGAATCGTTTTGAACCCGTACCGTATCGAACCGTACCGTATCGAACCGAACCGTTTCGACGCGAACCGTTTCGAACCCGTACCGTATCGAACCGAACCGTTTCGACCCGAACCGTTTCTAGCCGAACCGTTTCGACGCGAACCGTTTCGAACCGAACCGTTTCGACCCGTACCGTATCGAACCGAACCGTTTTGACGCGAACCGTTTCGACGCGAACCGTTTCGACGCGAACCGTTTCGACGCGAACCGTTTCGAACCGAACCGTTTCGACCTGTACCGTTTCGAACCGTACCGTTTCGAACCGTACCGGGTCGAAACGGTACGGGTCGAAACGTTTCGTGTCGAAACGGTTCGGGTTCGAAACGGTTCGGGTTCGAAACGGTACGGGTTCGAAACGGTACGGGTTCGAAAGGGTACAGGTCGAAACAGTACGGGTTCGAAACAGTACGGGTCGAAACGATTCGCGTCGAAACGGTTCGCGTCGAAACGGTACGGTTCGAAACGGTACGGGTCGAAACGGTTCGCGTCGAAACGGTTCGGTTCGATACGGTACGGGTCGAAACGGTTCGGTTCGAAACGGTTCGCGTCGAAACGGTTCGGGTCGAAACGGTTCGGTTCAATACGGTACGGGTTCGAAACGGTTCGCGTCGAAACGGTTCGGTTCGATACGGTACGGTTCGATACGGTACGGGTTCAAAACGGTTCGCGTCAAAACGGTTCGGTTCGATACGGTACGGGTCGAAACGGTTCGATTCGAAACGGTACGGGTCGAAACGGTTCGTGCCGAAACATTTAATGATTTTTGGATTTTTTTAGAATTTTATTTTTATTTTTTTGAATTTTTATGATTTTTTAGAATTTTTTTGATTTTTTAGATTTTTTTGAATTTTTTAGAATTTTTATGATTTTTAAGAATTTTTTTTATTTTTAGATTTTTTTGAATTTTTTTGATTTTTTGTAATTGGATCAAAATGGCAACTGAAAACATATTTTAAGGAAATCCCCAAAATACCCCTGGTTACAGATGGGGTTTATGGATGGAGTTAGGCAAAATGATCAAAATGGCAACAAAATGTAAAAGTCAGGGACTCAGATGCAAAAAAAAAACTATTTGGACTAAACTGGCAAATTTAGACAAAACTTAGGGACTAAAATGGCAATTTACTCAATAAATAACTACAATATCACTACTTATATTGTTATAACAATCTTAATAATATTTTTGTTATTTTGTATGATATTTAGGTTTCTTATTTAAGATTTCTAAAAAAATACATGTTTACTCTTAATCTAATCGTATGTGGGTCAATTTTTTCTCTAATAATCGATGTACACACATGAATGATTAACATTGCTTTATCGACACTTTATGAATTTGATAAATTTTTTCTTTATTTTGTTTATAAAAATTAGAAAAGAATCTATACAATAAAAATATTATTAAAATATTCAAATGAAAATCAACCTCTTATTAAAAAATAATGAACTAATAAAATAAATAACAAAAGGATAATATTCAAATGAAAAAACCTCTTATTAAAAAATAATGAACCGATAAAATAAATAACAAATGGATAAACATGCCAATTAAATAAAATAAAACGAAAAAAGCTAACTTTTTTACTATTAAATAAATAAATAGTTACTATTAATATAAGCTGGTGGAAAATATCCGGGTTCAAAGGTGAAGCTAGAAAATATATTGTAGTTATTTATTTAATAAACTCATTAGGGGTAAAATAGTAATTCTATAAGAGTATTTTTAATGAAATAGATAAATATGTAATATATGGGGTTTAGGAAGGTGAAATATGTAATTAAATTTAGAGATTGGGGAAATATGTAATAAGGCTTCTTTAGGAAGGGGAAATATGTAATTAAATTTATGGATTAGGGAAATATGTAATAAAGCTGCTTAAGAGGGGGAAATATGTAAAAATCCCTTTTTTATTTGAGAAAACACCGATTCTGTTCTAAATAGATTTTATTCTGTTCAGTTCTGTTCTAAATTGGTTTTTAATATGTTCAGTTCTGTTCGGTTTTAACGAAGAAGTTCTCGAACCAACATCAACCGAAAGTTCAGTTCGGTTTCACACTGGGTTTCAGGAGTCGTTTGGAACTAATTTTGGTTCCCAAACATGTTTTTGTTCTTCAAATGTTTTACAACCACCCAAGCCAGCTAGGAATCCAGAACATAGTTCCATAAATGATGAAAGTAAATGTTAAAAATTCCAAAATATCACAAATATCCAAACTAACCAAACTAGTCAAAGAGAACACAACGTCAAAGTCATGGCTGGCTATAACTCGATTCCTAAATTTTTAACGGAAAAAACAATTAGGAATTACAAATCGATAAAAAATTACTTACAGAAAGTCCATGTTACATTCTATAAATCATAAACTTAAATATTCAAAGAATGGACTTTGAATACTTCTTTTTGAATCCAAATCATCCCCTTAGGATACGAATGTTGTTAGTGCCTGTCTTTTCTCACAGCTTTACTTCGCACAGGAGGCCAAATTCTCTGAAGGATGTAAAACCACATGACTCAAGCTGCTCTCTATACCCAGTAATAACCAGGCCTTTCAATTGATAAATGCTCCGTGGAAGACAACTTATCCTCGTACCTTGTATATTTAACTTTTTTAAACAATCTAAACACCCAAGTTCGTCTGGCAATTTCTCAAGTTGACCACAATAGGATAGATTTAATCCTTTTAAACGTTTCATCTTACATATGCTGTTTGGGATATCTCGTAAGGATTTACACTCGCTTAGGACTAACTCCTTTAAACATTCTAAACATCCAAGATCCTCCGGCAATCTCTCAACTTTATCCATACGTTCAACGAGACTTAAACGTTTTAAACATTTCATCTTACATATGCTGTTCGGAATATCCAGTAAGGATGTGCAACTCGATACGAATAACTCCTCTAAACACTCTAATCTGCATATATTTTCTGGTAACTGCTCAATAACCCGACAACTAACAATGGAAAGTGATTTTAGATGTTTCAACATACAAATGCTATCCGGAAGATGCCGAATCTCTAACATCATCAAAGAAAGGTTCTCTAGACTTTCTAATTGCCACAGATCCCCAGGAATACTGCCTCTAAGTAAAAGCCGTCTTAAATGTTGTAAACCACAAATAGTTGCAGACCAATTCTCAAGGTATTTGCAAGGGCATAGACTAGAATAAATAAGCTTCTCAAGATTTCCCATCCATAAGGATCCAGGTTCATTTGTATCACAACAAAACCCAAACATTGGCAATTTATTATCGGGATGCAGTGGGCATATACGTATGCACTCTGCCTGTATAATTGGAGTGTTACACTGATCATCAACTTGAAAACTTTCAAAATTTGAGTGAGTGCCTAAGCTAAAGTAGACAAGCTTTTTTAGACATCCAACTGGAGCATGGATTTTTAGAATAAAATAACATTCTGAAAGATCTAATCTCTCAAGATTTGGAGCCAGCTCAAGGTTAAGGTTACTCACCTTAGAACCCCTGATTTTAAGGTATGTGAGTTTTGGACATTCAACAGGCATGTGGACTTCGAACTCATTACATGCATCAAGATCTAACTTCTTGAGATTTGGAGTCATCCCGAGGTTTAGGTTACCCACCTTAGTTACATGGAGGGTGAGGAATTTGAGGTTCGGACATTCAATGGGCATTTGTAGTTCTACAAATTCAGCACATCCTCCAAGATTTAACTTCTCGAGATGTGGAGTTTTCCCAAGGTTAAGGTTAGTCACCTTAGAAAGACTGAGATTGAGGTTTTTGAGGTTCGGACATTCAATGGGCATTTGTAGTTCTACAAATTTAGCACATCCTCCAAGATTTAACTTCTCGAGATGTGGAGTTTTCCCAAGGTTAAGGTTAGTCACCTTAGAAAGACTGAGATTGAGGGTTTTGAGGTTCGGACATTCAACCGGCATTTGTAGTTCTACAAAGTCAGAACATTTTGTGAGATCTAAATGCTCGAGATATGGAGTCATTCCGAGGCTAAGGTTACTCAACTTAGAACCACCGAGGCGGAGTATTTTAAGGTTTGAACATTTAACCGGCAATTGGAGTTCTACAATGTCATCACATCCTTGGATATTTAAATACTCGAGATGTGGAGTCATCCCAAGGTTAAGGTTACTCACATTAGTATGACTGAGATTGAGGAATTTGAGGTTCAAACATTCAACCAAAAATTGGAATTTTAAAAGGCCACATCTTGCAAGATTTAAATGCTCGAGTTGTGGAGTCATCCAAAGGTTAATATTACTCACCTTAGAACGACTGAGGTTGAGGAATTTGAGGTTCGGACATTCAACGGGCATGTGGAGTTCGAAAAGATGATGACATCCTCTAAGATCTAACTCCTTGAGATATGGACTCACCGTAAGGTCAAAGGTTCTCAACTTTGAATAGGAGAGGTCAAGGAATTTAAGCTTATTAAGAACCTGTCACGAGGAAAATCAAAGCATGAATATAAGTGTAATACAAAATATAATTTATTATGCATTATGCAAACAACCGATCAACCATTATTCTACCTTTCTTTCTCCCCCTTCCCAGAGTTTAGATATATTGCTCTTACTCATTTCAAGGTTAACGAGCTTATTTGCTTGAAATGATTTAGGTAAACAACATAAAGGGTATTTATGCCAATAAAGTGATTGTAAAGCAGGTGGAAGGTATTTGCTAACTTCATCAACCTCATCAACTTCATCAATTTCATAACCCACGTAAAGCAATCTAAGTTCCTTCATCTTTCGAAGACCATTCATAATAATTGGAAGATCGAGATTTGTATACTCCAGTTTTATACATTTTGTTTCTTCACTTCCCTGTAAATAAAAGCTTATGTGAAATTTTTGTCATAATTGATAAAAATGTTCTACTTTTCAACTTTTCATATAAACTTGAACATTACCGATTCATTAACCAATATATCTTCGATTTCCTCTTTAATCCATAATCGACTGTGTCTCTTAGGCTCATCGGGGTGCAAACGCCGAACAATATCCATGCCCATTTCTTCTATATGGTCATGTAAGACAAACAACTCATCTTCATAAACATCATCATCATCATCAACATCATCAACATCATCAATAGTATTAAAATAAAAATAACTATAATCCTCCTTAGATATACTTATCAAGGATTTCTGTTCAAGAACTCTTAGACCAATCAGAGCACGAAACCCACAACTTTCAAGTATTTTGATTGCTTTCTTCTTCGTTTCATCTTTCAGTATGCAAGCAATATCTAGAAATATTTCCTTTTGATCATTCTCTAGACCATTATAGCTTATTTCCAATTTTTCTAGAGTTTCCTTCAAGGGAATTGTTTTTAGTCTTTCGATGGTATCTTTCCATTCACCCTCGGTTCTATCATACAGAAATGAACCCAAAACTTTGATTGTTAAGGGAAGGCCAGCAGCATAATGTACAACCACTTTTGATAGCTCTTCATACCCTTGATTTGGAATCTCTTTCCCAAATGCATACCTACTAAATAGGTAAATTGCTTCCTCATATGATAACAGACTGACATCATGAATAAAGTTCACTTTGTGTGCCTTTAACACTTGTTGATCTCTTGTTGTGATGATGATTCTACTTCCCGGCTTAAACCAATTATGCTCACCTGCTAACGCTTCAAGCTGGTCTTTATGATCCACATCATCTAGAACAACAAGTACCTTTCTACTGCCCATCATCTTTTTCATCATATTTTTCCCATCAGAAACACTTGGTACAACAATGCTTTGATTATTTAACACAGTTGAAAGGACGTGTCTTTGCAACTCCTTCAAATCAGAGCATGTTGAAACTTTTCTTACATTTTCAACAAAGCTTATACCTTCAAACCAAATGGATATATGATCAAAAATAGCTCTTCCCAAAGTCGTCTTACCAGCACCTCCCATCCCCCAGATCCCTATCATACGCACATCATCAGAATTAATCTCTAAAGATGATACTACGTCCTTTACCCGAGTCTCCATGCCTACTAACATCGCATCAATGCTCGAATTAGAGAAATATAGCTTTAGCGAAACGTCTTGAACAACTTGTTGGATAAATCTAGCTTCATGCCTGTGTGTTAAAAAAAATTAAAATAACTCACTCATAATCCGACATGAAACATGAGATGACATGGATGTCCTTATTAAACATAGAATGGAAAGAAACAGAAGTGAAAATACCCATTGAAAGTGTTCTTATTTAACTAATCAATTACAATATGTATGCAAGCTATTACACCCCCGCAGTCGAAGCGGGAGGAGAGCGGATGCTGAGACTGGATCGAAAGTCTTCAAATAGAATCCGGAAAGACCTTTGGTGAAGATGTCGGCAATCTGGTAACGAGATGGCATATGGAGGATACGAACACTGCCACGCTGAACATGTTCCTGAACAAAGTGAATATCCAGTTCAATGTGTTTGGTACGCTGATGATGAACTGGATTGCCAAATAAGTAAATGGCACTGACATTGTCGTAGTAGATTAAGGTTGCATGTGAGAGAGGACGGTGCAGCTCAAGAAGCAAGTTACAAAGCCAACAAATTTCGGCGACAACATTGGCGACACCGCGGTATCGAGCTTCTGCACTGGAGCGAGAGATGGTAGATTGTCGTTTGGAGGACCAGGAGATAAGATTGTCTCCGAGATAAACGCAGTAGCCAGAGGTTGAGCGGTGAGTGTTGCGACATCCAGCCCAATCAGCATCGGTGTAAGCACGCAAGGATAACTGAGGCGTGGGTTCTAAAAGTAGACCAAAATCAGAAGTGCCTTGATTGTATCGCAGAATCCGTTTGAGAGCATTCCAATGATCAACCTGGGGGGAATGCATATGCATGCAAATTTGTTGAACAGAGTATGTAATGTCGGGACGTTTGAAAGTAAGATATTGTAGCGCACCCGCAAGGCTCCTGTAAGTAGACGGGTTATCAAATATAGAACCGAATGAGCTACTCAGTTTAGATTGAGTGTCAACGGGAGTGGAAACAGGCTTGCAAGAATCCATGGCAACCGGATGCAGAATATCTTTAGCATAAGCGTGCTGGGATAAGAACATTTGATCCCCTCTGCGAGTAACAGAAATTCCTAGAAAATATGTCAAGGGTCCCAAATCTTTCATCGCAAATTCACCGGCAAGAGAAGGCATTAGGCGCTTACGAAGATCATCCGACGAGGTGATGAGGATTATGTCATCTACATAGAACAATAAATAAGTTGTGTGAGACCCCTGATGATATACGAATAGAGAGTTGTCAGAGTTGCTCTGCATGAAGCCTAGCGTTAGGACAAAATCCGTGAAGTGTTGATACCACGAACGCGGGGCCTATTTCAGGCCATACAGAGATTTCTTGAGACGACACACATGATCGGGATAATCTCGATGTCGAAACCCCATGGGCTGGTACATGTATACTGTTTCAGCCAAATTCCCATGAAGAAAAGCGTTTGTGACGTCAAGTTGGTGAATCTTCCATAACTGAGAAAGAGTAAAGATAACACCAAGAGAATGGTTGCAGGTTTGACCACCGGACTAAACGTTTCCCCACAATCAATGCCAACTTGCTGTTTTCTACCGTCACATACCAAGCGAGCCTTATAACGTTCAAGACTTCCATCTGATTTGAACTTATGCTTAAAACGCCACATGATGCGAATAATATTCATATATGGTGTTCTAGGAACAAGTTCCCGGGCCTCATTTTTAATAAGAGCACTAAATTCGTCATTCATAGCATTGTACCATTCTGGTGAGGACAAAGCAACCTGTGGGTTTTTGGGAATAAGAGCAATGGTGGAAGTGTGAAGGTTATGGTTCGGCTTAATTTGTTTAGAGATGCCATCCATAGCGCGTGTGCGCATGGTACGGGTGGGAGGTTGCGACGGTGGGGGCGGAGGAGGAAGGACAGTTGGGGTAGAATGGGCTACCGTGGCATGACCCGGGAAGAAGACAGACCTGGGTTGAGTGGTACCAGGCTGTCTGCGGGTGTATGTGTGAATGAGGGGAGGTGAGTTGGGTTGTGAGGGAGAGGGGGGGTTGGAAGGGGGAATGGGCTGGGCCGAGACTGATGGTTGAGAGACATGAGACCACAGAAGTGGGTGTAAGGGAGAACAAAGAAAGTTATACGAATGAGAAGGGGTGGGGGAACGAATGTGATATGGAAAAATGGATTCCTCGAAGTGGACATGGCGGTTAATGAAGATTTTGTGCGTTTAAAGGTCGAGGCACTTGTAGCCTCGGTGGTTAGCAGGGTAACCAAGAAACACACAAGGTTGGGATCGGTTAGCTAATTTATGAATTGTGTTAGAGGGGAGGATGGGTAACACAAGCAGCCAAAAAGGCGTAGGTGTTCATAGGTGGGTTGGCAATTGTAAAGAAGGGTAGTGAGTGAGAGGAATTTGTAGTTTTTGCTTGGAAGAATATTAAGAAGGTAGGTGTCAACTTCAAGCGAGTGATGCCAGAAGTTTGGTGGGAGAGAAGATTGAGCGAGAAGAGCGCGTAACATGTTATTGATAGTGCGGATTTTGCGTTCCACTTTTCCGTTTTGGGAGGAGGTGTGAGGGCAGGAAAAAAACGGAAGTACATACCATTGTTATGACAAAAATTTTGGAAATTATTATTTGCATCTTCTTTCCCATTGTCGCACTGAAACTGTTTTATTTTTCGCTCAAATTGGGTATTTATGTAATTGTTAAAAGGTGTGAATATCTCGAAAACGTGCGACTTGTGACTTATGGGGTATGTCCATAGAAAGTTAGTAAAGTCATCAAGAAACAATATATAATAATGATGCCCACCGGTGCTAAGAACCAGTATGTCAAATGGTAAAGAAGTTTTTTTCAAGGAATCATAAAAGGGTAACTTAACACTTTTGCCAAAAACACATGGTTGACAAATAGTAGAACTAGGTTTTCTATAATCAATACTAGAAATAGATTTTAATGAATGCAATAAATTTTGTCCCGGGTGCCCAATTCGTTGATGCCAACGTTCCTGGGTGATGGCAGCAAATGTGGAAGGTGAGGAGGAAAAACTCTGAAGAGGTGTGGTGAGAGGATAAAGATCACCTAAGCTATTGCATCGCAGGATAGTGGTCTTGGTCTTGAGGTCCTTCACAAGAAAGTCGAAGGGGTAAAATTCAATAGATATTAGATTATCAGTGGTAAGACGACACACAGAAATAAGGTTTTTAATTAATTGAGGAGCATAGAGAACGTTATTAAGTTTAAGTGGTGGGAATGAGGGTGGTAAGGTGTGGTTGCCCTGTCCAAGAATGGGAATGGTCATGCCATTGCCGACTATAATATGTTTAGGAGTGCCATTATTAAAAATAGACGGGGAAATGTTACCTTGTTGGTTTGCCATGTGACATGTGGCTCTGGTGTCCATGATGCCGACCGGGTCTGGTTGATTGAGAGATAAAGTGTAAAGGGCCTGAGCAATGTCGGTTAGAACTGGTCCTACAGTGTAGGCTTGAGATGGCGCCGGTCCAAGTAATCTTGCACCTGTATTGGGCCGTGGTATAGATGGGTAAGGGCATGGTGGACTCACATTTGCTACTGGCCATTGCTCGGCCTGGTTATTCATAAGACCAGCCTATTGATTCGATGCCCAGCCCTGTGGAAACACAATGTACGGGTGCTGAGCATTGTACCCCCGGCCCCCGCGACAATTAGGTCCACGTCCCCACGACCATTAGGTCCACGTCCTATGCCCCGTCCACGACTACGACCCCGTCCGCGATTACGATTAGAAGGTGGATTGGTGTTGCTGTCAGACGGTGAGGGGCTGGTTGTGACAGCCGCAAGTGCAGTGGCGGAGGAATGGGCAGCTTCAACAACCTGATGTTTCTTCTTACTTTCCTCCATCGTGAGACGTGAACGTGCTTCATGAAAATCAGGCAAAGGATCCCTATTCTGTAGGATCGTTGAAATCTCGTCGTACTGTTCGGTAAGACCAGTTAAAAGTTGAAGAACAAGTCTCTGATTGCCAACAGGGGCTCCCACACTAGTAAGTTGATCGGACAGGAATTTAACCTGTTGACAGTAGGCCAACATGTTTGGAAAGTTCTCTAGGCGGACACTGGAAAACTCCTGCTCCTGCTTAAGGATGACAAACCTAGTGTTTTTGTTGTCTTGGAAGAGGTTAGCCAGGGTGGTCTAGGCATCGTAGGCAGTTTGACCTGGAGTGAGGATGGTGTGTAGGAGGTCAGTGGATATGGTGCCATAGATCCATTGTTTGACAATGGCATCGAGACGAGACCACGGTGCTTCAGCATCAGGGGAGGATTCAGGAGGAGTTGCGGCCTTAGCCATGTCAGCATCAGAAGAGGAGGCAGAGGCCTGTATTTTCTTTCTGGGTTGCAAGTGATCATAAACCTCGTATGCTTTGCAGGAGTTCTGGAAGAGTTCTACCCAAGTGGTGTAATGAGCAGCGTCGACTTCTAGGGTTATGGGTACGAGGTTTTTGACGTTGGACACCGTCGTAGTAGGATGACGTTTGCTGTCCATGATGAGAGACAGGATGATATCGCGAAAAGTAGAAGGAATATTTAGGAGAGGAGATGGGGCGGAAGGTGGCGGCATAGAAGAAACAACCGCAGTCCGCAGAAAGTAGGGTTAGGGTGAGAAGGATCGATAAGAAGAATTGAGCAGGGCCTGGTGAACAAGGGAGCAGGACCTTGTTGATAGGAGAGCAGGGCATTGTTGATAGAGGATCATGTTGATAGAGGAGTCGGGACTTGTTGAGAAACAGTCGCAGAAAGTAGGGTTAGGGTGAGAAGGATCGAGAGATGGCTGATACCATGTAAGAATTGGTATTCAAGATGATTTTCATTGACTACAAATGTGTGTATATATACTGTTACAATGAGATCTCCTCTCAATCAATAATAATTGCCTATGAATCGAAATAAATCATTCCTATATTTAACTAATCAGTTACAATATGTATGCCAGCTATTAACATGTACGCCAACTATTAGATTAAAATAACTGACTCATAATCCGACATGAAACATGAGATGACGTGGATGTCCTTATTAAACATAGATTGGAATGAAACAAAAGTGAAAATACCCATTGAAAGTGTTCTTCAACTCCATCCCAGCCAGGCTGGCTGCTTCTTTAAGAGCATTTCTCCATTTTCGAACATCAAGTTCCTTTTCCTGTTTGGCGAAACACAAAATTTTCTTACTATCATTAAGTTATTTCAGTAAATAAATACAAATGCACAAAAAAATGTTACCAGATCTTCATCTTCCAACGTCCTCTTACTCTTCCTTGTGAACCGTTCAAAGGCTTGTCCAACTGACCCACTTTGGTTGCGGACTTCAGTGGGTTCCACATCATAGAAGATGGGGTAAGCAGTATGCTCGGTCATCTTCTGGCACTCCATAATCTTTACGAGCTCGTCTAAGCACCACGATGAAGACGCATAGTTCTTGGAGAATACAATTATGTAATATCTGGACTCCTCAATGGATTTAATGAGCTGTTCATTGATCCTTTCCCCTTTTTCAATTTTCTCATCATCTTTGTAAGTAATAATGCCTTTATTGACAAGAGCAAGATAGAGATGATCAACAAAGGTCTTACGGGTGTCTTCACCCCTAAAACTCAAAAAGACATCGTACTTGAAGATCTTTAGAACAGATGAAGAAGCTGATGAAGTAGAAGCCATATCTTTGTTAATTTGGGGCAAATGTGTAAGAACTGATAAGAGATTAATAAGCAAAGACGAATGTTTGGAAAACCTTTATGATGGGTTGGGGGCATATAAAGGATTCCTATTTGACTTAAAGATAAAGACGTATACCGAACCCTTTAGTTACGCGCTTTCACCATTGGAGTTGACTTTGTGGTTGTTAAGCTGTACATCTAGAATAAAGATTTTTAACTACAACTGTCTACTTAATTAATTATAACTAGGATTGAGACCCGCCGCAATGCGGCGGGGATTCTTTAGTTATTACTAAGTAGATCTAGGACATGCACGTTATGTTAAATATGTCAATCTGGGAAAAATAGACGATGTAAAAACATTCACCCACACACGCACGTTGCGTCATGTTAACTCGCAAAATTTAGAACAAAACATAAAAAAGTTAAACTAAAGACGCACGTTGCGATGTGTTAAGTCACAAAATTTAGAACCAAGTATAAAGCGAAAAATTTGCGGAAAATGAAAACTGTAAAGGAACAAAGTTGAAAGTAAAAAAAGTTGTGAGCATAGATTGCAAAAGATAAAAAGTTTTGGGTTAAAAGTAAAAAAACAAATAGTTTTGGGTTAAAAGTAATTTATGAAATACTTTTGGGTGCAAAGTAAAAAAATCAATTTTGTTTGGAAACCTCCAAAGCCAAGGTTACGACAACCATATGCATAACGATTTTTTCTTTGGAAAACCCCCAAAGCACACGCCGCGTTGCGGCGGGGCGTAAAACGGTGTCAAATAGTACTAATGTCACACAATCGTTATCGACCACCAACACTGACTCGACCTAGGGTCTGCGTGTTGCGACGAACCTGTTAAACATGAAAAAATAGAGGTAAAAACGTTGAACCACACATGTACGTTGCGTCGTATTAACTTGCAAAATTTGAAACAAAACATAAAAAAAGTTGAACCACACTTGTACGTTGCGTCGTATTAACTCGAAAAATTAAGAACTATACGTAAACCGAAAATTTACCAAAGATGAAAAGTATAAGTGACAAAAGTTGTGAAGTTAAATTGCAAATAATGAAAAGTTTTGGGTTAAAGTTAAAAAAACAAATTATGTAGGGTTAAAATTGCAAAAGGTAAAAACCTTTGGGGTTAAAAGTAATGAAAAGTTTGGGTTAAAGTTAAAAAAACAAATTATGTAGGGTTAAAATTCTAAAAGGTAAAAACCTTTGGGTTAAAATTAAAAAATCAAGTTTTTTTTTTTTGAAAAACTCTCAAAGCATATGTTACAAGTGGGTATGCACAAAAAGTTTGCTTATTTATACATTTTATAATAACTATTTTGTTTTATTTTATTTTTTTTGCAATTTTTTCTTTTTTTTTTTACAAAGACATTTTTATTTCATTCCAATCATCAGGGCAAATTAAATAAGGATAGCAGGTAGACGAGTAACAAATTGCGCCGCCATCCTTTTCTGAATAGAAAACCCTAATCTACTAAAAACAAAGCCTCGCCCCTGAGGGGTCGAAAAGTTGCTGTGGACCACACGCTGAACTCTAGACAAGAACCGAACTGCCTCCGGCGCCAAGGAGCCGAACGTGTCAAACGTCAGGGGGACAAAGGCATGCCGATTATCCTCACAAGCTTTCGCGTGCTTTTCCACCTTCTTTGACTCTGCTTTCAGTATCGCTTGCCCCGCCAGAAACCCATTTTCCCGAAACCCGGCTATTGGGGATACACCTGTGAGATCGACACAAGCATGTTTCCCGCCCTCCCAACCAAAAACTAGCACGTCAGTTGGGCGTAGGGTGGATCTCCCCTCCGACGGGTCTGTAAGAAAATTAACCGGTGCCTCTTTCTTCGCCGAGATCCCTGCTCGTCTGAGAATATCCATTAACGCGTCTCGCACAAAGTCATGGCGATACTTAAACCCCGGCAACTCTCTACAGTGTAACACACAAAGTCATGGCGATACTTAATAAAAATGAATCAAATACAATGGTTTTTGAGTGGGTTTCAGAAACATAATAGTTTTATAAAAGCTACAAGAGATTCAAAAACAGATCATAAAGTTTTATTTTCAATCGACATATATGATGTGTGTATTTAAAAGAGGGGTTCAGTTCAATTTTACCTTTAACACAACCTGAGATGGAGGCATACAGTGAAAATCGAGGTGTCGGAGTTAGTTGCCGGAAAATCCCAAAATCTAGGATTTTGCTTGTGAGTAGTGGCGGAACTGGAACGATTTAGTTAGGGGGTCATTATAAGCTTATATTCTATACCGGTTCAAATTAAGAGGTCCATCTGTAAGTTTGTTCTTCAAAAATACAAAATTTATAAATAAAAATTCAAAAAGTCTCGGTGACCGGAGGGTCAACGGACCCTCTTGACCCCCCTCTGGTTCCGCCCACTACTGACCAGGTCCCATATCTAACAACCAATCTACCTTCTTCCTTTTGTTATAATTTTTAGAAACCTCTTTGAAAAGTATAAAGTTGTCTTAATTCAACTTTTTTGTAAATTTACCTTTTATTATTTTCTTAAAAACATTATTAGTTTATATATTTATTAAACTTGTGTATTATACTGGTTGCAAAAAAAATTTTACTAAAGTTTAAGAATTATAAAACGATATTTTAAGATAAGGCACTACTAGAAAAGTAGCCAATTTACTACGGAATTTTGCTACGAAAAAAAATGCGTCACAAATTTTGACAAAATTGTGACGCATTTATAACGACAAAAAAAACCCTAATTTTTTTAACAAATTTGCTACACAATAATGACAAAAGCTAATAACATATAATTCTGTCATAATTTTGTTATAAAATGTGTTACAATTATTTTGAAAGTACAGCCACACATTTTTTTTTTTGAGATATTTTCACATTTCATATATATGATATTTCTTAACATCAATAAAAGAATTTATTCAACACCTTTTCATATAACCGTCCAACACATCACCTCAAAGTTTTTAGATCTAAATTCTAAACCCTACTCCGCCTACTCCGATCGCACCGCCACCACCTATTCCGATCGCACCGCCACCATACAACCACCGTCCAACACATCACCAAAGCCTCCTCCGACCAACTCCTCAGCAAATTCGCCGAACGGAAGTTGCCGAACAGACCTGGTCGGAAAATCCTCCCGCCGATTCACTTTCCGGCTCTGCTCCTCGATCATCCGCCCGTTCTACATGGTATCATTTCACTTTTTCATGTTTTTCTTCATCATTTTCTCTTAAACTGCGTTTAAATTTCACTTATCGATGTTTTAATTCTTCATATTGAGTGAATCTGCATTTAAGTTTCACATAGAGATGTTTTTCTTCATAATTTTGAGTTAAGTTTCACTAACCGATGTTTTTTCCATTAATGTTTGTTAATCTATTGTAAACGGAAGTCGTTGCTGGTTCCTGTAGCAACGAGAGATCTATTGTGAAGGAAGAGTTCGTTTTTTGGAACAATCGAGAAGGTACGTTGTGTAAATCGATTGAGCTTTATGTGAATTCAGTTATTGCTTGCGTGTGCGCGCTTGTTTGATTTACTGTTTCGAGACTGTAAATGAATTAAATTATGTTTGAATTTGATAATTGCTGTGGTGTTTGTGTTTGAGTTAGGGTTTATTGATCTGATTGTACATTGATAACATAACTGTAATTGTATATGTATTGCGATAATAATAGACTGACTTTTGTTTTGGTTTCAGTGATATTTTGAAAGGTTCGAACAGTTTTCATCAATTTTGGATGAATTTCGGTATGACAGTTGTGAATTTCGACTAAAGTTTTGATTATTTCGGACAATTTCAGTTGATTTTAGACAAGTTTTAGTGTGTCGTATGTGTATCTTAAACTGATTTGATGCGATTCGATGATATGTGTATTGTTGTGAGTTAGATCCGTATCGAAAAAGAGAAATTGTGGTTAGAATTGATAGTTATTTGGATTTTTGGTCGAGGAAATAACAGATTAATATATTGTATTATAGCAGAGATTCTAAAAAGCCAGTTACCGTTGAGTATCACTGCCACTGTCCTTTCACATTCATCGAGTACAACTCATAATTGCATTATTTTATTATATTTTAGGGTGGCTACTTGGAGGTGATGCATGATCTTCACGGGCCAGACTTCGCTGAGGTTCCTGATGACCCTGAGGTGTGGGATCGTATGCAGGCAGGAGGTCGCAGGATTCGGGTATATGGGGTAGGATCTTCGGATTTGCATTACATGGTGACCAAGAAGAGGTAATATAAACTCAAGAAGAGGTAATATAAACTCAAGAAGAGGTAATATAAATCGTTAAAACCAAAGCATGACCTGAACTGTACAGATATCAATATTCAAACCAGCCAAACCGACTGTGTTCTTTGGTTTGGGCAGTTCGGTTGGTTTTGCCGGTTTATGAACATCCCTAGTTTGTACATGGCAAGTTGCTGGCTTGAAATTATATTGTCTGATTATAATGCATAGATCAGGGTGTAACTCCTGTGTGTTAAGTTAGAACTCAGGTCCATATTGCTGAAGATTATTAGATATGACATATGTTTTGTTTTCTCTGATACTTTTCAAATTAGCAAATACTGTGGATGTTCAATGAAGCAGTATACTGTAAATGTAACCAACCATTTGATGCTAAATTTTTATATACACTCTCATGTTTTGCTGAATGCGTTACAATGCCAATGCAGTTGCTTAGGGAGATATCGCATGAGAACGTGGTAAAGTTGGTGAATGTGCACATCAATCATATAAATATGTCTCTCTATCTGGCTTTCAGTTATGCGGAGCACGACCTCTATGTGAGCATATTATTTACCATCTTATCTTTACCAGCTCCTTTTGCATAAGTTTATGTTGAAATATTGTGTATTATATATAGGAAATGTACATCTACATGTAGCGAATCGATGCTGGCTTGACACCTGACCACCTGGGGTTTTTTTCATAGGTAAGCAGAACTTGTGCGGCTGTTAATGTCAACTGCATACTCTCCATAATATAAATGCTTACATTTAATAAAATGGATGTAGTAACTGGATTATGCATCAAGATCTTAAGCCCTCCAATATTTTGGTAAGAATGCGTATCTGTTGTCATCATTGGTATCTCAATACTAACCAGTTAATCTGATCGAGAAACTTTCACTTCACATCATAGGTGATGGGTGATGGAGAAGAACAAGGCGTTGTAAAAATAGCTGATTTTGGACTTGCTAGAATATATCAAGCACCACTGAAGCCGTTGTCCGATAACGGGGTAAGAGACATAGTTTTATTTTATTTTCTTTGTAATGCCTAGTTTTATGTTTAATACATTACTTGTGTGAATAATCATCGGCAGGTTGTTGTAACCATATTGTATCGTGCACCAGAGTTGCTTCTTGGGGCAAAGCACTATACTAGTGCTGTTGGTATGGAACATTGCTACCCGTTTCTACTTTCTATCTTATTAGGTTTATTTTGTTAATCGTATATGCTTTTGGTATAAATTTTGAAACGATATACTTGATTACTTTCAGGTATCGATCTCACAGTTCCAGTGATATATTAACTCGTCTGATGGAAGGATAACGGGTAGCTAAACTCATTTAAAATGATTATGGGTTCGGCCCGTTTCATTTTGTTTGAGATAAAAACATGATCATGATCATCCTGTCAATTAAAAGCACTCTTATCTACACTTTAGTTTCATGTTTGAGATAAAAACATGATCATGATCATCCTGTCAATTATAAGCACTCTTATCTACACTTTAGTTTCATGTAAATTAGCTAAATGCAGGAACGTAGGGAGCATCAAGACAATTGCAAATGCTAATCAATATCAACATAAATTAGCTAAATGCAGGAACGTAGGGATCCCCTTGAAGACAAAAGCACATGCAGGGCATACAAAACTAACCACCACCACAAACCAATATGGAATGAACATATTGCAGTTTAACATGTCATTTGTAGCGAAATAGTCTCAACGTGTGTATCAAACATGTTAAACAAAGCGACCCAAAACCTGAAATTGGAGCTATCTTCTAGGATGCGTTAGATAACGGATCGAACCAAAGGCCGATGTATCATTTGTTTATCAGTATTTTTTTGCTGATTTTCCTGCAAATTTTAGCCAAAAAAAACTGGATTTTTCCATTTTTTTTTGTTTTTTTAAATATTCCGTCACAAATGCGTTGCAATTTTTGGATATTCCGTCACAAATGCGTTGCAATTTTTTGAAATGCCGTCACAAATGCGTTGCAATTTTTTGATATACAACATAGGAAATGCGTAGTAAATGCGTCACAAATTTCTAACACCATATTTCTGTAGGAAATACGTTAAAATTTGTGTAGTAATTGTGTAGTAAATAGTTTCCGACGGGGTTTTTTCCAACATCAAGGTTTTGTTGCAAATTCGTAGCAAATGTCAATTTGTGACGCATTTGTGACGGAAATGTGCGTTAAAAATTATCATTTTTCTAGTAGTGAGGTATATTTATAAAATAAGAGATCGAATATGGTATATTTACAAAAATAAAAGATAGAATACCTAACGGGTAGATAAGAGATTTAGAAAAAAAAAACTGACCTGAAAAAGAATCTTTGGCTCATAAATTGATCCAATCTATCAAAGTGATGCTACCTAGAAAATCGAATAACATTGTAAGGGTATCCGGGGCACTCCCCTAAGAGGGGAGTCCCCTCTTTTACGCATAACCAATCCTCGTGTGCCACGTCAACTCCCCTCTTAAACTCCCCTAACACCCCAATTTGATGGCGACACTCCCCTATCAGGTGACTTGTTTTTTTATTCAAAAAAAAAAAAAAATTTTCATTGGTCCATCAGTTCCCTCTCTCCTTCCTTTCTTCGGTGACTCCCCACCGATTTGGCCCCCCGATTTCCCTCCCCTCTTGGTTGGCAGCACATCACCGCTCGGCAACTTTGGTCCCCGAAGGGAGTCACCAAGGGTGCCCTGGATAGCCTAATTAGTTGAAAATCTATACATATAATAAAAATATAATAAAAGAAACTAGATTTGGGACACTTGTCACATTATGAGATGATCTTGATAGAGTTTTCCCGCTAAGGCCATGGGGTATGGTGGGGCATGGGTTGGGGCGTGGGTTGGGCATTGGTTGACACATGGAATGGGGTGGCAGACATGGGCAAACCCACATTCAACACGGTATGGCGGGGCGGGGGTTTGGGGCGTTGGTTTGGTGGGCTGGAGCTGGGCTGACCCAGCGGGCTATTTCAATATTTAAAACAACAAATTTAATTTTTTTAATATTTTTAAATAAAGAAAATTACAAAAACATTAAAATTTCCTAACTTTTATATTTGTTTTTTATCTCTTCTCTCATCGCCAAGACTAGTTGTAACTCGTCACCCTGTAGGTGATCAATGGACTGGGTTAGAAATTTCATATCATCTCGTTTTTCTTTGTTCCTTCGTATTTCAGCCCTTTGTTGTTGGAATACGTTGAATGTATCCATCTTGCATGAAATGTCATCCAACTGCTCGCTGTATATTCCCCTACGCGAGCCAGAACTTCCAGCTGAAGGCGATGCCGTTTCAGATCTCGATTTTTGAGCACGCCTTCTTGAGGCATTTCTTCGATACTCAGGCCGGTTTGGGCTTGGCGAATCATCCAAAAGGTCATCCAACTCTTGATCTCATGCATCAGATTGGGCTTGGGATGAGGCCCTTGACCTTTTGGAAGACGAGTTAGTTTCGCTACCAATGGGGATAGTCGCCCACTTTGGATGGAACTTACAAATCTCCCAACAATGCATGAAACGGAAGTCGGTCTTCGCACTTGATTTGAATGCGACCAATGCATTTGTCAAAATGTCGGCTTCGGTTTCACCACTTTTAGGGTTTTGCTTTGCTTTATTTAAAAAACCACTAAATTTTGTAAGTTGGGTGCTTATCTCGCTCCACTTTGAGGATAAGCTATCGTTTTCACGATAACTCTCCCTACCCATTTCTTCATGGAATAGTCTACTAACCGATTCCCACAGGGCGGTTCGATGTTGCGAATTTCCTATTTTAATAAAAAAAATAATTATTACAAACTTATACAAAAAAAACCATTAATAAAAACAAAGGTTAAGAATACCTAAAGTTGAATGTTGAGTTTGTTTACACCAAGCCCTCGCCAATGCAACTTCTTCAGCAACGACCCATTTTTGTTGTTTTCGTATGGCGGTTTCAACTACTTTATCCTCCCCGGTTTTTTTCTTATGACTTCTTTTTTTTATGGGTTTCGATGCGGAAGGACCATGATTGGGTGGTTGAGTTTCGGGAACGGATTCGTATTGTGATAGGTCGATGGAGGTTGGTGAAAGGTCGATGGGCGATTGTGAAAACGGGGTAGGTATCGAATCGTCGTTGTGTGGGAAGTTAGTAAACACACGATTCCCGATATACGATGCATAACCCGCCATGTCGGGCATAGAAGAGTGTATAAAAAATGGACGAGCTATTGGACGAGTGGGTGGTGGGCTAGGATTATTTTCTTGGAATCCATACGGGTTGCTCGGGTCATAAGGACGGTTGTAAGGATGCATTTTTTCGTTTTGTAGAAGGAGAATGTGAGTTTTATAGTAAAGATGTGGTTGAATGTGGTAAAAAAATGGAAGAAAAATGTGAGTTTTATAGTGAAAAAATGGAAGAATTTTTTTTTTTTTAATATAGCCGTTGGCCAACGGCTAGCCCAACGGTTCTTTTCTTTTGGCCATACACAGCCCGCCATGTCAGCTCACTTCCCCCGCCCCACGCCCGGCTTGAAACCCAAGCCCTAAGGGCCACGCCCCAACCCAAGCCCACCCGGGATGGTGGCTTGGGCGTTTTCCCCCAACCCACGCCCAAACCCAAGCCCCATACCCCATGGCCTAAAATATATTTATTCTTATTTATCCCAACTTAATTTTTTCTAATTTATCCCTACTTAATTTTTGAAGTTTAAATAAATATGATAAGTATCAATATTAAAAATTTACTTTTCAAAATAAAATGTATTTTTTCAAATATTATATTTTAAAAGTATGTTTCCATCTTCGTTTACCATAAATATGATAAGTATCAATACCTCACGGGGGTTTCCTCTTTGGTTGGTTTAAGGGAAAACGGGTTTGTAGCTGGACTAGCAGCAAGAAAGGCAGAATCAAAGAAAGTGGATAAGCACGCTAAAGCTTGCGCAGAGAACCAACATGTCTTTATCCCTTTTGCCTTTGATACTTTTGGCTCCCTAGCGCCAGAAGCCATCAACTTCTTGACGAGGGTTCAACGGGTTATCCACAGCAATTGTTCGACCCCAAGGGGGCAGGGGTTTGTGTTCGGGAGGTTGGGGTTTGCAATTCAGAAAGGGTTGGCGGCGCAGCTTGTTGCCCGTCTACCTTCTGTTTCGATGTAACTTAACAAGTTTTCTGGTTATGTCAATCGTTTTTAGATATAAAAAAAAAAAAAAAATTTGTAAAATTAGGAGATTGATTTTGTTTCTATTTTGCAGAAGTACTGGTTCCTTGCCTAAATAGCAAATTCGTTTTTTGAAAAAAAAAATAAATAAAAAAAATAAAATATATTTTTTTTCAAATATTATATTTTTAAAAGTGTGTTTCCAACTTCGTTTACCATGAAATAATTTTCAAAAACAATATTTTCTAAATTAATATGAAGGTAAATATGATATGAGTATCTTTGGTTTAAAAGTATATTCCATCATTTTAATTAATTTTCGTATAAATCAAATAAAATGTTTTTTTTTCAAATACAAATATGGAGGCTTTTTTATTTATTTTAAAAGTATGTTCCTTTTATCTTTTTCCAAACTTTATATATTATATTACTTAAAAGTTTATCCGTCTTCGTTTTTGCAAACAACATTCCAACCGAATCTATACTATATAGTAAAAAAAAATCATTTGGGGGACACTTGTCATAATATTAGGCCATGTCTTATAGATAATTATTATTTAGTTTAATCTCCTTCTGATTTATAATATTTATTTGAATTAATTATTACTTTTATATTTATCTATTTACATCAAATTCAAACTTAATTATCTAATTTGATCTTAACTATATATTTGAACGTTTTGTTTAGTTTGGTATCAAATAGATTTTACAAAACTTAAATTAAAATTAACTAATATTATTTATCATTTATACATGTATGGAGTTTTAAATAAAGGGTTAAGTTTATTGAGACTTCGTTAACAAATTTTGCTACAACAGAATAATCTATTTATATCAATCTAACTCTTTATCTATACTATACTATATAATAAAACATTAATGTGTGGCACCTGTCGTTCATAAATTTTAAATTGTTAATTTAATTTTTTTTAAATAAAACAAAATAATTTATCACGAAAACCAAACTTTGTATTTATATATTATATATTTTTATCTTCACTATACAAAATTACATTTACTTGACCTGTGTAATACGTGAGGTTTTTTAAGATATAACTTTTTATTATTTGATATATAAAATTAGATTTATTCAATTCGTAGTTTTTTAAGGATATATATATTTTTTTATTTAGTATAGAAAATTACATTTATTCAAACCGTGTAATACGCATATTTTTAAAGATGTAACTATTTTATTATTTGGTATATAAAAATAAATTTATTCAACCCGTGTAATAAATGAGGTTTTTTAAAAATGTATTATTTTATTATTTGGTAAACAATATTACATGTATTCAATCCGTGTAACACACGTGATTTTAAAAATATAACTTTTTTATTTGGTATATAAAATTATATTTATTCAACTCGTACAATATGGTTCTTATAGATATAACTTTTTATTATTTAATATATAAAATTATATTTATTCAACTTGTGCAATAAAGAAGATTTTTAAAAATATATTGTTTTATTTTTTAGTATATATAAAATTTATTTGTTTAACCCGTGTAATACACGGGATTTTAACCTAGTTTTAATACAAAACATATATAGAAGATCATCAGATATCAACCATCTAAAAACACAAACAATCTCAAAAATGAAACATTAATCATCCAAACAATATATCATGCTTAAAAAACACTTTCATCAAATATGAAAAATTGGGTCTACATATTTACACACCTTAATGCCTATTTCCACAACTTCCAAGACGCCTCGTTGTAACACCTCGAAAATTTACGTCCAATAGTGTACTGACACGTGTCATGGGCTTTGAATATGTGAAAACATACTTTAGAGGGACTAATGTTGACAAACGGTGAAAACTATGTGAATTCAAGGGTTCAAAGTATCAACGATTGATAAATAGGCTTTACAATAACCCTACATGGTGTTTATAACCTTAAACGGATAAGTCATGGATCATACGAAGCGAGAAATGAAAGAAAATGAGGAATTACAAACTACAGGGACTAGAAGTGTCAACATGTTGAAATTATACCTCTGAGTGATCTTTTGGCAAACCCGAAGCTTTGTAATGATAAAATATACTCACTAGAATATGTGGTAAAAATTTCATGAAGTTTCGTTATCATATGAGAAAGTTATGGCCAAAACCGTACAAGAAAGGTTAATTGCGTTATCGTGAATTTCGTGACTTTTCGGGTAAGCGTAAAATGAACCGAGGACTTTGCCATGTTTATAAAAGTCCCAAGGTTCATAAAAACCAGATTTGAGGGTTTAGAATGCAAGATAAATAGCCTAAAACACGTTACAAAGTTCAGGGACTGTTTTGTAAAAAGTTGGAAACTTGTAAACCAGGTCACCGCACCCTCGCGCCACGCGAGGGGGGTCTCGCGCCACGCGAGCCCCTTGCCAGCGCAGAACATTGCGAACAGCTGCCAGTCAGTTCGGTTTCGAGTTGTTAACAGCTGTTGGCGACTTAGGAAGCTGACCAATCGAATTTCATGCAAGAAGGGACACTTGTACTCTTCCTACAACACTTACAAACATCTGTAACATCCTTAAATCAGATCAAAATCATCAAAAAAGGGCACTTGTTGTTACAAACACATGAACTCTTGAACTTCAAAATTTCACAAGAACTTTTCTGGGGCATTCTGGTCGACAAGGCAGGCTCATAGTGATCTCTAAGCTTGTTTAGGACCATTGTAAGTGTTTATATCATCATCTAATTTGTTCTAGCTTAGTATATTAACCAAAAGTCAAACTATCGTAAATTACACTTGACTTTATGATTAAACGAGTTTGGCTCTGTCATTTCTCAAATTGAAAGTACCCACATGTTGGTATTTATGTGTGTAACAAACCCCTAAAAGGGTATTTTCAGATTCACACTCTAAGCATGTTAATTGTCGAGTCAAAGCATTCCTTAAAAAGTCAACAGAATGTGTTTTTGCAAATTTGAGCATGATTAGTAATGTAGGCTTCATGCAACCTGTTTGATCATCAAAATAACTTTATAAATAATGTAAGAACATGTTTCAACATGATCAACTCGACAATTTTCAGTTTAAACCCGAATCGGAACCGAAAGTCACATAAATTGACTTTTTCTTTGACTATCGGTTCGGATCCATCCATGCATGTTTGAGATCTGCATTAGAGCATATTTCGGACCAACTTTCATATAAGATTAACTCTCTAAGATTTCACAACTTGGTTCAACACTTATCCGCTTCATATGCATGTTACCGGTTTATGCTTAAATATGACTATTTTGCCCTTTTGATTATAAAACGCGATTTTTGAAAAAGTGAAAGGATAGAAACCTTTGTTACTGATTTATAAACTTGCACCGAAAATTTGACATCAATCCGAGGTCTGGATTGTGAGTTACGCTCAATATCGCAAATGGAACGGTTTTTATTAATTAAACGGCGTTATGAGCATAACACCTATCAAAACCTAATTTTTGACATCAAAGTGTATACCTACTGTTGTTATAAAATATTTTGGGAATTATAAGGATTTTTAATAATTTTTAAACTGATTGAATCATAGAGTTTTAGCCTTAAATCGGTTATTGTCGGTTTTGCCCTTTTGGGCTATAAAATGAGTTTTATAAATCCTTTTGATCCCAAACCTTTTTCTACTGATTTTATTTGATAAATAAAATATTTTGAGCATTCTGGAAATATAAAAATCTCAGCTTTCTTTTAAAAACCCGGAAACGGCTCTAAATCGCTTTTTTTTAAAGCGTTTTTATCGCATAGTATACACTATAACCATATTAAACATGTAAGGTTGGTACCTACTGATGTTCTTAACATATTTTTATAAAATAACAGTAAGTACAAGTTTATAAACCCAGGTTTCCAATTTTGACATTTTTAGCCCTTGTGAAATTACCAAAATACCCCTAAGGTGCATAGTTTGGTTTTAAATGATAAGTTTCACATATGGGTCATACCCTACTGTTATAACATGTTAAATTAAGTATACTTATTGTATAAATCAGACCCATAACTCAGATTTACAAATAAACTCTTTTATAACCTTTTTAAATGACCAAAGTGCCCTTATGAGGCCTAGTTTGTGTTTAAATCCGTTTTGGGCATAATAGAAAATAACTTACTGATATTATGACATATTTAAGGCATATTAAATCAGGGAACTTGCATATGACTCTTATGGTTACCCATAACGCCCTTTTCGCGTCCGGTTCAGTTTATGTAACTAGTTTGCATAAATTGACCGAAACGGGTCAAACATTATAATTTTTGTCTCAAAATCCAGAATGTATTTAGTATACCCATATTATACAAGTCTTCAAACTTTTCGGGTCTAAATTACATTCTATCCGGTTTTCGCTTAATCGTGCGTTTGAACCGTAGCGTCCTTTAAAACTAACCGGTCTAAGCTTAGGCTTAGTTAAAGACCCGTTAGGAATCTAATAGGTTATTAAAAACCTTCGTTCCAGATTTAGGAGCCCAGTAAAAGCTATCTGTACTTGCTGATTTGATATACGGCTGGGATTGAATTTATATTTAGCTCAGGTAAATACTTTTAACTTATTTTCCCTTATACGGGCTTGGGATACGGTATTATAAAAATACCGCTTGGTCAGGTGTAGAAACCTTTTAATCGGAGATGATTGAATTGCATAATCCCGTTTTAATTCGTATTGCTTGATAACAAATAACATTGGGGGTTAATGACCGTGTCCTGGATATCCTTGGCTCATTTTAAAAAGTGAATGGCCACGACGTAAGCACAAGGTGTAGACAAAACACCTCCTGTTGCATATGTAAAACGTATACTCACTTGTGAGGATAACTTCTTGTGAGGTTATATTTGTGGTGTGTCGATTAACCTTGTCCGGCATGTATTGTATTGTATTGTATAATCACCGGCCCTAAATGTTGGACAAACATGTAAATCGGATACAAGATTTTTATTAATAAAATTGTCCCAAGTTATAAAAGATTAATTTTTCCTCTGTGCATTTTAATCACTGTGTCAAGATATTTTGGTGCCGTTTGCACTCAAATAAATTTTCAAACTCTTTTCAAAATGAGTCAGTTAAATTGTATTTACCAGTGAAAACTGACGTATTTTTCCAAAAAGGTTAAGTGACAGGTACTGAACGTAATTGGCTGGAAGCTCAGGGCGATTATAAGGAATCTTACAAGTCCTAGGCGTCTAAAGTCTGCTGAACAATGATTATGATTATTCGATCCGCCTGTGGATCTTTTGCTTTCCGTTGTAATACTCTGATATTACTTTATATTCGGATTGTAATATTTTTATCTTCTGCTTCCGCTGTGCATTTATATATTGTGTTGTTTGACTATGACGATATCAACTACGTCACGATACTCCCCACCGGGCCCACCGGTGACACGTGGAAATCGGGGTGTGACACTCGTATAGAGCTATACGAGGCGTATAGGGTTGTTTTTCCGACCAGCTTCTGCACCAAGTACAACGTCACATCAGTCACATCAGACGGGGAGTCTAGGCCTGTACGAGGGACGGATACGAGGGTGTAGGTCCACCCGGAGGATCGAGTAACCTCTATTCCCTGTTTTCTGACAAACCCGAAAGTGCGGAATCCAAACGGGTAAGTTAAACCAAGTTACGAACACGTAAGACACAATATTCAACGATTAACACTCAATGTATTAATGCTAGAAAACGGTTACAATGCGGTGTTTACAAATGGTCTCTGTAAACTCTCAGTGTGTGTTACAATGTGTTCGCTCGCAAATCTATTCAGACTTGTCTAAAGGTTTCTGTTCTGTGTCTGTGCTTATATAGTAACACAGTGACGAAATCAGGAACTGGACGAAATCGGATTGACGAAATCCAATATCTCGGTGATTTCGTCTCATATGGGATTTCGCCATATAAGGGGATTTCGTCCCACACATATGTTTTCGTCACATCAGGTTGGCCCAAACAAAAGACAAAGTCCATTCAACTATTTCGGCCCAAATGTTAATTACGGCCCAAGTGACAAATCTGTCATTTGTTTTTGCAATTTCAACATAGGACAAGACTTGTGACATCACCATGACATCACAATGATGATGTCATGGTGATGTGTAAACGGGACTTTGCTTGCGGCGCTCCGTGCTTCGCGTGTCGAACTCTGGGGCGCACGACTGAGGAATGTCGTGATGTTGGGCTGGAGCCGGACCTAACCGAGTTGAACCGAACCGAAACGAATCGAGTCGAGTCGCGTCCACATAAAGTGTACCAACAAACTCCCCCTTGGACGCTACTCGTGAGGTTCGTCTTCCATGTCTTTCATGTAGGAGGATCTTCAAAGTCTTCACGCGTCGTAAGAAGAAAGTGTACCAACAAACTCCCTTTTTCATTCAAGTAGTGCATTAATAAACTCCCCCTTAGAATGAACTCTCCATTGAGTCATGCTCGTGAATCTTTTGATTTGTCAATTCTTTAGATCCTTGTGATGTTGATGAGTGATCAACTGCAACCCGATCATCTTGATCTTCTGATTGCATCAACGTCGTGTCTTCACTTTACGGCTTGTCATCTGACACGTTCTCTTCGCCTTTAGCTGATTCTGATGTCATATCTGCACATACAGGAAAGCTAAACACGTAATGAGAACAACCGCTTGGAATATAGATGCCATAAACAAACGACACATGTGAGATCAAATCTCAATCAAATACCGACCGACAACAGTTTGAAAGTTTAAACAAATTTGTTCAATTTTAGACCTTTAACTTTCAAAACTTGTTAACTTCGACAGTTTATGAAGATGCAATTGTTTTCCGGCTTACAATCAGGATTTTGGGTAGGATAGATTCGAGTTCCAACATCGGTCAATAAAAAATAAACTAGAAGCAAAATCTTTTTGGCTTTTATAAAGATTATATTAAAACACACCTAAAATCTTTTTGAAATTTTTCATTTTTCAAAAGTAAAGACGGAAAGCAATAAATAAATATATACGAAGATGCAGAAACGAAAGCAATAAATAAATATTTACAGACATTTTTTTCGAGTTTCGAGGGTAAGAGAATCATATCAGTATACGGTCACGCCTAAACGCTCTTTTTGTTCAATTAGTTAACATTTAGATAAGCATCCTATAACAATTATCGGTATTGTTGTCCACATAAGCTCAACTTATCAGATGTAATCATGGCGAGGGGATACGTTAAGGTATGATTTATACTTACCGACCGGTGTTCATCCACACACGACACATTCCCGTATCAAGGTATGCACGAGGATTCATCTTACCGGTGAGTATACTGTTTATCATCCGTTTGACCGTATAAAAGAATGTGAGAAACTCACTTATTTGATTGAAAACAAGCCCTATGTGATAGAATCACTTATTGATCAGGAACTTGATTTTCGATGCATGAGGGCACAAGAGCAAGTCCGTGAACAGGTCAGTACTTTCGTACAGCAGAGAGATGAACTTGACTCCCGGAAAGAATCTGTGATATATTATCACTTATTTTGTTTGGACATGTGATTGTTGATCACTTATTGAGGTCGAATGCAATATGTACACGTATGTATAGTATCATGGAAGATCTTAGACTTCGTCTCCGTTATTTTTACGGTTTGATACAACCATGATACCCAGATGATAAGACAGCATAAAGACCGAATATCTCAGAACCTCGGCAATCTCTCAAACGAAATTTCGGTACTAAGACCATATGCCAATGTGCGGTTCCCACCTGGTCTTCAGTCGATTTAAGATTTATATCACCCTGCACACTTTAAAATGACTGTGAGCCTACCGATACATCTTATATAGAGCTGCTTATCAATTTTCATTTTGCATTTCAGTTTGAAGTGGTTTCGACAGACCACTGATGTACTATCATTTTCTCTTCTGCTCGCCAGGAAACTCATTTTTGTTTTTCTATTGTTTTTGAGTTTTGAAATTTTTCGATGTTTTTGAATTTTCAAATTTGGATTTACTCCCCCTAAAATCAACAAACTAAGATAAAATTTAAAAACACAAGGTATTTACAAAAACGATTTTCCGATGCTGGTTAACTCATGTTTTACCTCAATGCCATTTACCAAAATTAATTTTAATCAGAAATGATTTTATCGAATTTTAGAAAAATCAGTTGGCATGTCGGTAAGCGGTGCGGACCATGACAACATTGTCTGGCCAAAGAGTGCTATGAGAGGATAACAATTTATAAAGCAGCTTAAATATCGACAAGTATAGGAGAGATTAGAAATTTAAAACCGTATCCTGCAACTGCTTCGTGCATTGCAAGGAATCTGAGTGCTCTCCCAAACTGGATATCCACCCGGTGTGGATTTCAAAGTCGATTTTGTAGCAACTGAGAAATCTCTTCACAGCAACAAGATCAGAAACCTTTGGGTCCGGCTGGTCTTCCATATTGCACCAGCGAAGGTCTTTGTCTTTCTCTTTGAGAAGTAGTGTGCGGTTGTTCAATCCAAGCCAAGGCATCCGCACACCCGGTTGGTTTGTTCAACAAACACATTTTCTTCAATCACATCGCGAAGAAATGTACACTGCACGTTCATCTTGTTGATTTGAACTTCAGACGTGCTGCAGGTGCGTACATTTTGATTGAATCTATCCTGGGGACCCGATCAAAGCCTTTAACAATCAAACTTTGAAATGATTTTCATTTTGTCGAAGCTTTCAATCTCTTTCGACAGACAATTCTGTCTTCTTTTTCTTCTCTCCATCAAAGGCAACCACTCCTAGAAATAACAATATCTTGGAGCTTTGAGTCGCCTAACTTGTGCATGGACACTCCACTATCAACAATCCGATGACTATCGATAGTTCCTCCTGGAACATCCTGCACACTCACTCAGAGATTAGTTGGAGAGGGGGACCCAAGCCTTAATAGACTTGGGTCGTCCTTCATCATCGAGGATTGTGACTTCGATTTCCTGATGATTCGGAATGGATTGAGCTTCCCCTGAAACAGTTACCGATTTTGGTTTCCAAATCTGTTTTTGTTTTTCATTTTTAATTTCTAACTTAACAGACTTTGTTTGGACAACCT
Organism: Helianthus tuberosus; assembly: GCA_030545235.1. Classification (NCBI taxonomy): domain Eukaryota; kingdom Viridiplantae; phylum Streptophyta; class Magnoliopsida; order Asterales; family Asteraceae; genus Helianthus; species Helianthus tuberosus. The sequence goes on from CM060400.1 coordinate 17,668,098, forward strand.
CCGGTTTTAACGCCTTTTCAATCACCTTCACATTTTTACGACGTTGTTTTGTTTCCTGTTCTTTAACAGTGCGTTTATCATGTTTTGGAGAAACAGGACGACGTTGTGAGTGACCTTGTTCAGAGGGGGCTCTTTTAACAAAATTTGGTTTGGGCGAGTTTGTGCAGTCTTTAATGATGTGCCCAAACTTCCCACACTTGAAACAAGTTCTCCTTTCAACAAACTTAGGAGAATCTGTTCGACTAACAGATGTCGAACCAGTAGAACCTGAGGTACTTGCTCTTTCATCACACCCATTTGTATGTTGAGTGTAATTGTTTTGACTGTTATGTTTTAAAATTTTGACTTGTTGGATAAAATCGGTGTTTGATTTGTTTTCAAAAGTCTCAATTTTATCAGTACCCTTCGATGCTACAAACTTGACATCCTTGTTTTTCTTCTGGTTACGAGCTCTGTTTGTTTCAGATTTTGATTGAGAAACATTAGGCTTTTGAGCTCGCCTTTTTGGTTGTTTACCCTTATTAGCAAAAGGTTGTTGCTTTGTTGGTGATTTTTGATTTCCAAATTGTTTTCTGATTTTGGATTTTGGAATGGGATCACATTGAGTCACAACAACTTCAGGGATCGTCTTTCCCAAAAATTTGCTTGTATTATCTTCAAAAACTTTTTCAATCGAAGATGGATTGACATTTTTAATTGGAAAATCATGATCTGAATATATTTTAGAATCACCAAACAAAGTGTACAACACGTTATTACTCTTAACGGTAGACACAGATTCTTTTACTTCCTTGACAAGATTAATCACTTGTTTGGCAACTTGTTGCACGGCAGGAATAAGAGGATCACAAAGAATATGATTCTCAATTGGAATTTCTATTCCCTTCTTCTTATCAAGTGATTCATCCTGGTCATTCACATCTGATTCTGATTCATCATCAGACGACTCATAGTCCTCAATGATTGGAGGACTTTGTTTCGTAGACGTTGAAGTTTCTGTTTGCTCAGATGATGTACTTGAATAACTGTCCGATTTGAACCCTAGGCCAGTAGTAACTTCCTCATAATCAAGAGGCACACTGGGTTCAAAACGAGGCATATCCTCTTCATCGGGCGACTTGGTATAGTCGTGTCTCAAAGGGGGTGGACACGCCTTATACCCAACGCCTTTCACGTTCCCTTTCAGCTTTTGAACGTCTATGATGTGATCAAGCACATATCGGGAGTTAGAATAACTCTCCAATTTGAGCTTGATCGCTTCATATTCACACTTGGCCGTGGCTAGCTCTTTCTTGGTTTCCTCAATGATATTAATGTAGTTATTAATACCAATTTGTTTGTTGAAAACAGTTTTTGTTAATTCGGAAACACTTTTCTTTTGGGTTTCAATAACTGTTTTAAATTCCTTTTCATTGCGAGCTAAGGCCATGTTTGCCTCTTTGCACTTTGACAGTTCAATAACAAAACTCTGATTGTGACTATGAATCGTATCACATTCAAGTTTCACTCTATCACATTCATGTTTCATATCAGCACAATCAATACATATGCTAGGAGTTTCAGATTTTACCTGACTTGTCGAGGCTGAGACATTTGCCATAAAGGCAGCCTGATAAGAAAAAGATCCATCTTCAGAATTATAATCTCCCGCATTCGAGCTTTCTTCATCTGAACTCCCGCTGTATCCCGAACTATCATCTGATTCAGAAAATTCTTCTTTGTGCACATGCTTGATGTGACTGATGATCTTCGCATAGCATGCATTTCCTCCTCCTAACTGTATGGACCAATCACATCCTTCATCAGCTTGAACTATCAATGCTTGGTTGGGGTTTGAAGGCCCTGACTGGTTGTTAGCAGCTACTATCCCTCTTTCGTTGTTAGCTTGATTTAAAGTACTTGTTTGATTTTGGAAGGGATTTTGGTTGCCTTGTTGGTTGCCTTGTTTGCTTGGTCGCGTGCATTCACGTTTGAAGTGACCCTTTTCACCGCAATTAAAGCATGTGACAGCACCCTTGTCAAACCCGTACTTGGTATCCCTTTTGCTTTCCAAGCTGGTTCTCCCTGTTCTGCTCATATAATCCTTTGCCCTTCTCACAGCGCTAGCAAACGCCCACTTGATATCCATTAACTCCATTTCATCCCTGTCTATCTGCTGATAGTCTTCGTTTGTCAAATTAATGTTGCCAATTTGACTTGCGACTAATCCGCTGTAGGCATTAACCATAGTGGTAAGAATTTCAATGTGATCCCGTGCAGCTTCTACACTCACTTTGGAAAGATTTGAAGTATCAGGTTTGTTACCATAGAAGGCTTGTTGTGGTTGGGCTTGTAGTGGAGGTTTAGAAAAATAGGCAGCTGGATCAAATTGGGGTTGAAGTGTGGCAACTTGAGGTTTCGGAAGATAGGCATTTATGTGACACCTGTGTCACTTCAACCATCAAACAAATGCCAAACCAATGAAATATTGTATTTCATACTTGGGATTTGTAAAAAATATGTGTATCGTTTGCACATATCAACTCTTGTTCGATTTCAAGCTCTAAATCGCTTTCTGGAAGGTTATACGCGCACTGATGCGTAAATATAACCAGTTTAATGCAACAAACACTCCAGAATAGTGACATAGACTTAACATACCTTAAATAACCTCTACATAACTTAGAAATAAGTTTTGGAAGGTTTGGTATGCCGAAATCAAGTTAAATCGCTTACAGGGACAAAACTTGACAAACTGCGAAAGTATGCCAATTTGAACTGTAACAGACATTCCGGAACATGACCATAAGTTAAACATACCATAAATATCCTTTACATAGCTTAGAAATAGGCTTTGAGGGGTTCGGTATGCTAAAATAAACTTTTGGGTCATTCAGGGACTAAAAGTGTCAAAAAGTGCACAAGTTTGCACTTTTGCGCATAACTCAAGTTCTGAATACATCCGGACATCCAAAAATTTATGTAAGCATGACTATATTATGCTTTAGTGTTTGGATTACCAAAAATCCATTCGTTGCTTCATTTGGATCGTTTTTCGCGCTTATGCGCATTCCGTCGTAATTAAGCGAACATCGCGTTCGTACGACCAAACGAACCAACATCCGGCATATTTTTGAGCATGTTTTGAGTTCCCTATACGTTAACTTCATTTTAGAGCCTTGAAATGAGGTTAACGGGGTTCAAACGCATCGAAAATAGCCTAAACGGGCTGCAGGGACCATTTCTGTCAGTTTTGAAACATTTCTGAAACAGGGGGCAGTGGCGTAGCGCGAGCCCTAAGGGCCTATGTAGTCGTGCTACGCGAGTGCCTTATCTAGACAGAAACCTCAGTTTTGCACTTTCGGGACCAGATTCGATGTATTAACAGCTACAAACGGTTTCCATGAAACGATCCTAACGGTTCGGGTATTCCTATAAATACCCATCCACCCCAACCTCATTTCTCACAAGAATCTGGATTTGAGAGCTCTAAGTTGAAACCATTGTTTCATACCTGAGTTCTTGGATCGAGATTAGCATTCGGAGACCCTTCGTAAGTATTCTTTCGTTCTTTTCTTTCTTTTATTGCTTTTCGAGTCAGAAAGTCAAACTTTGTTTGACTTTCAGCGTTGACCAGCTTATGGTCAATGCGAAGTTCGTTTGAACTTCATAACGTGAGTGTAATCACGTTGGTTATAGTCCTTTGGGACTATGCCTATTGATTACGACGTTTTCTAGGGTCGTAGGGTAAGCGATCTAATAAATCGCTTATACCTTCGAACCCGACCCAGTTTGGTCGATCATTAGGATCCGACCAAACACATTAGGTGACCATAGTAGGTAGGGAATAACCTTCCGAGGTTATACCCTATGGTCACTTCGTTTGAATAGTTGTATGATAGGTAGTTTATATGCCTTAGGTAAATTACCAGAATACCCTTTTCATGTATAATTGGTAATTAAGCATATGTAACCTAAACTTTTGTCACATAACTGATTATGTAACATGTTTAGGCATATAACACTTGTCATAGGGCTAGTTAGACGGTCCGAACGCGTTTCACGCGAACGACGCGTTAAAGTAGCATAAGATACCTAAACGGGTCGTAATGGGTCGTAAGCTCTTAGATTAAGGTTTCATTTAGTATGTAGGCTTTGTTAAACCATATGACACGAGTCTCTATACTCGTTTGGTTTACGAACCCTCATTCTATCAGATCTTCCGATTTAGGTCCGGTTTATTAACATAGTTACCTATATTAGGTGCCGTTTGATATCTGTGATCTCTAGCATTGTTTGGTTGTTACGCAAGGACTACTAAGCAATCTCAAGTGAGTACATAGACCCCTCTTTTACTGTTTGCCAAACTGTTTTGGGGTGAAACACATGTGCCTACTTGTTACTTTCATGCTTTCCTGTTTTCACATTATATACCTGCTATGTTCGTTAGTACATTATAGTACATGATTTTATTACATCTTATGCTAGGTATGCCCATTGTGTGCATTACTTAGTACATCGTTTTACATTACATTACATGCTACGTATGTCTATTGTTGTATACGTAGTACAGGTCATATGCTACGTATGTCTATTGTTGCATACTTAGTACAGGTCACATGCTACGTATGTCTATTGTTGTATACGTAGTACAGGTCACATGCTACGTATGTCTATTGTTGTATACGTAGTACAGGTCACATGCTACGTATGTCTATTGTTGCATACTTAGTACAGGTCACATGCTATGTATGTCTATTGTTGTATACGTAGTACAGGTCACATGCTACGTATGTCTATTGTTGTATACGTAGTACAGGTCACATGCTACGTATGTCTATTGTTGCATACTTAGTACAGGTCACATGCTACGTATGTCTATTGTCGCGTACTTAGTACATTTGTTATTCATCACAGGCTTACATTTTGGATACATATTACATGATTTACATTAGACATGAACATTTTACATCTTGATGGTTTGGTTTGATTAAGTGATTTAAGTAACGAGGCATGTGTAATATGATACAAGCATGGTGGATACGCCGCTGGTACTTCCTATATATAAGTGTTTGTATGGTATCACATATTGTAGCGTTATTTGAATCATTTCAATATGAGACATACAACATTTTATACAAATAACATACTTTTCACAAGACATTGATTTACAAACAACTTATCTTATACAAACTCATTTTACAATGGTTATTCATTTAACCATACATTATTCTCTTATTATACATATCATCTGATCTTATCATTTTTCAAATGATTTACAAAACAAAGCAAATTACAAGGTTCATGACTAAACATTTTCTCAAACATAAGTCATGAAACTTATTTTCACAAAACCTATGTATCTCACAGGCATTTTTATGCTGACGTACCTATTTTCACATGTGTTTTTCAGGAGCTGTTGCATAGGACTTATCAAGACATACTTAGGCGAACCTGTGCCTTAGTGACTTAAAACGAGACAAGAACTAGTTAATTTATGTTATGTACTCTTTGTTTCTTGTTTAAAACAATGTAAACTCTCATGTTTGATAAATAAAACGAAACTTCAATTGCCTTGGATTTGAAACAATTATTTCTGTTACAACACTCCCCGACATTTCCGCCACGTTTTGTATGTTCTACGTGGTCGGGGTGTGACAGAAAAGATGGTATCAGAGCCAATGGTTATAGGGAATTAGGTTATTAGTAATGCTTTGACCTAGTCTATAACCTTCTTAGGACCCTAACGCGAGTTTACTTGCGTTTAGTCATAAAACAATACCGTCACCAATCCTTAGGCGACGACCACAACAAGAACATAAATTTCAAAACCGCTTTGAAAACTAATCATCTGTTCTAGGATAATTGATTAATACGTTTTGAACCCTCTATTGTAAGGTTTTGAACCCTCTGTTATATGGTTTTGAACCCCTTTGAATTTTCAAAAAAAATCTCGTCAAGGTTTTGGGTTTTAAATAATGTGAACACGTGCAAACTGGAAGGGTGAATGCCTGTATTCTGGGTTTTCTGTCTAGGCAAGCACTTCGTATACATCTCATCAGACGCGAGACCAGTTGTGCTTACCTGGGAATTCTTGGGATGAGTGTTCACTTATAGGCGAGCATGTCTTCGCGGTACATTATTTTTGACCTATTTACTTTGATAAATCACCAGGGTCGTTTGTTGCTTTGTAGTAACAAACAAATGACCACTATCCTTGCTTTCATCAGATTTGTTTCATCTCATTCTTTTCGTCTAAACCTCTCACTCGTTTCCTTTCATGTTCTTCTCTTTTAGAATGCCTCCACGACGCGAAAATCCGGTATCTATTGACGATCTGGCAGCTGTCATTACACAGCAAATAACTGCTGCAATCCCGACCATCGTTGCCCAATGTCACCAAGCTATCAACAACAATAATGCTCTTTGCAGCTTCAAGACGTTCAACTCGGCCAAGCCATCAAAGTTTTCTGGGTCTCAAGGAGCGACTGCACTTCTGCAATGGTTCGAGAGTCTGGAGAGCACCTTCAGGCATGTACAATGTCCAAACGAGCGAAAGGTAGATTTCGCATCTAGTGTCTTTGAGAAACGAGCTTTGACGTGGTGGAACGGTGTGGTGAGAGATAGGGGTGCCGAAGTGGCACTGGCTCAAACATGGGAAGAACTTAGAGCACTGATGATGAAGAAATTCTATCCTCGTCACGAGATCAGGGCCTTGGAAAGGGAATTTGACGATCTTAAGCAAGACAGCGGTGAACATCGAGCATACACTGATCGATATGAGGAGCTGAGCCTGTTGTGTCCTACCATGGTTACGCCTTTGGATAAGGCGATCGAAAAATACATTGATGGTCTCCCTGACTCAGTTCATGACATTGTTACCGGTAGTAACCCCACTACGGTTAGGCAGGCCATTGAGCTATCTGCAACTTTGACTGAATCTCAGATCAGGAAACGTAAGCTTTTCCGAAAGGGTGACAAGAAACCGCTCGAGGAATCAAAGACCATGGATGAACAGACTGGATCCCTTGAGCGGTCAAAGAAGCAAAAGGCTTCTCAGAACTTCGCCATGGTCGCTCACAATGGTCAAGCCGTCCCCAAACAACCAGCTCAACCCCGTACTAGGAAGCCATACAATGGAATTTCACCTTTGTGCAACCGATGTAACCTTTATCATCATGTTAATGTGAAGTGCCGTGAATGCCAAATTTGTGGACGTAAAGGTCATACAGCAAAAGTTTGCGTAGCAGCAGTTGCACCAAATCAAGCTAACAACAAACCTGCTCGAGCTCGCTTTCCACCAGGTTCTTGCTACAAGTGTGGCGAGATGGGACATTTCCGAAGAAATTGCCCAAAGCTTGCTAATGCTAATCCAGCACAGAGATGAGCATCTGACCGACTAGAAGACAACACTCTTTAGAAATAATCACATCTTATGTATTATTTTCTTTTGTTGTCAAGGTCCATGAAACAGTTGTTAACATTGTTTATAAATAAATCTTTTATTTACATTACAATGTATTTATGTGATTGTATGCATAAACAACATATCCCCTACAATACCGACAACCAAGGAATCGTATTCCTTGAAAAGCAAACTACCCCCAAAATTCTTCCATTTTACAATCTCTTGCGTCTTACACAAAGATCCTAAGTACCCGTCTCTTGTAAAAAGACGAAGTACAAGGTGCAAGTTATAATTCTGTACGAATACCCCAAGTACCACTATAAATTCTTAATAGGGTACCCAAGGGTATTTCCGTATGTCCTAAATTATTGTGTACCTTAATTCGAACATTGCGTTTTCCTGAAAACGAAAATCGAATTTTTGGTAGATCATCCTATCTTCATGGATGGATTCTTGAAATGATTAAAGTGCCAAATGAAATCCACGAATTGGATTCCTGGTGTACTTTAAGTATCCGCGTCCAAAGATAACAAATCAATAACCAAGTTAAACAACTATGTAATTATGTGCTTATGTGTTTCCTTTTATGTTTTTGAGTAATCCAAGTTTTTGTTATCCAAATCCTCGTAGAATCTTCCATATCTTTGTGTACTATATTAAATCCTCAATGGGCTTTTACGTAATAGTAAAGACCCTTGGATTATATTGTACTATTCCATAATTAGACCCTTGAGTGGTCTAGGTAAACAGATTGATCCAAAAATCTGGTTAGGAATATCATGTGATGATATAGCTGAAAGGACTCCTTGGTTGCCTAATTAAAAAGGATCCTTTGTCGATCTAATTAAAAGGACCCTATGGTAGTCTAGTCACACTCATCACAGGTTTGATTTTTCCTCCCCTTCACATTACAAACAAATTGCGCGGACTATGCAAGGAATTGCGTAATTATGGATGCATACATAATTATGAAATTCAGTGCACGGAAACCACAGCGAGTTTTGTCATGTGTCTAGAGTTCGTTCCGTTCATTTTCGTTTCTATCTGAAGAAATGGTGGAAAATGACTCATTTCGTTCATTTTCGGTTCCGAAGAAATGGTGGAAAATGACTCATTTCGTTCATGTTCGGTTCTGAAGAAATGGTGGAAAATGACTCGTTTCGTTCATGTTCGGTTCTGAAGAAATGGTGGAAAATGACTCGTTTCGTTCATTTTCGGTTCTGAAGAAATGGTGGAAAATGACTCCTTTCGTTCATTTTCGGTTCTGAAGAAATGGTGGAAAATGACTCGTTTCGTTCATTTTCGGTTCTGAAGAAATGGTGGAAAATGACTTGTTTCGTTCATTTTCGGTTCTGAAGAAATTGTGGAAAATGACTCGTTTCGTTCATTTTCGGTTCTGAAGAAATGGTGGAAAATGACTCATTTCGTTCATTTTCGGTTCTGAAGAAGTGGTGGAAAATGACTCCTTTCGTTCATTTTCGGTTCTGAAGAAGTGGTGGAAAATGACTCGTTTCGTTCATTTTCGGTTCTGAAGAAGTGGTGGAAAATGACTAATTTCGTTCATTTTCATTTCTAAAGAATGCCTGTTGAAAATAACTCCGTTCATTTTTCATTTTTGAAAAATGTCCGTTAAAGAGAAATAACAGGATTATGCCTTGATTATCTTTGATGGTTATTTAACACAAAGTCACAAATAGACTCCTACGAATGAATTTCGGGACGAAATTTCCTAAAGTAGGGGAGACTGTGACACCTGTGTCACTTCAACCATCAAACAAATTCCAAACCAATGAAATATTGTATTTCATACTTGGGATTTGTAAAAATATGTGTATCGTTTGCACATATCAACTCTTGTTCGATTTCAAGCTCTAAATCGCTTTCTGGAAGGTTATACGCGCACTGATGCGTAAATATAACCAGTTTAATGCAACAAACACTCCAGAATAGTGACATAGACATAACATACCTTAAATAACCTCTACATAACTTAGAAATAAGTTTTGGAAGGTTTGGTATGCCGAAATCAAGTTAAATCGCTTACAGGGACAAAACTTGACAAACTGCGAAAGTATGCCAATTTGAACTGTAACAGACATTCCGGAACATGACCATAAGTTAAACATACCATAAATATCCTTTACATAGCTTAGAAATAGGCTTTGATGGGTTCGGTATGCTAAAATAAACTTTTGGGTCATTCAGGGACTCAAGTTCTGAATACATCCGGACATCCAAAAATTTATGTAAGCATGACTATATTATGCTTTAGTGTTTGGCTTACCAAAAATCCATTCGTTGCGTCATTTGGATCGTTTTTCGCGCTTATGCGCATTCCGTCGTAATTAAGCGAACATCGCGTTCGTACGACCAAACGAACCAACATCCGGCATATTTTTGAGCATGTTTTGAGTTCCCTATACTTTAACTTCATTTTAGAGCCTTGAAATGAGGTTAACGGGGTTCAAACGCATCGAAAATAGCCTAAACGGGCTGCAGGGACCATTTCTGTCAGTTTTGAAACATTTCTGAAACAGGGGGCAGTGGCGTAGCGCGAGCCCTAAGGGCCTATGCAGTCGCGCTACGCGAGTGCCTTATCTGGACAGAAACCTCAGTTTTGCACTTTCGGGACCAGATTCGATGTATTAACAGCTACAAACAGCCTGTTTGCAGCTGTTATCCACTCCTTAATCCCTTGCCACATGTTGATACCCTATGGTGAGTGGCCAATTTAGTCACCATGAGTTTCCGACAAGTGTACGCATGGGATTCGAGCACGGTTTCCATGAAACGATCCTAACGGTTCGGGTATTCCTATAAATACCCATCCACCCCAACCTCATTTCTCACAAGAATCTGGATTTGAGAGCTCTAAGTTGAAACCATTGTTTCATACCTGAGTTCTTGGATCGAGATTAGCATTCGGGGACCCTTCGTAAGTATTCTTTCGTTCTTTTCTTTCTTTTATTGCTTTTCGAGTCAGAAAGTCAAACTTTGTTTGACTTTCAGCGTTGACCAGCTTATGGTCAATGCGAAGTTCGTTTGAACTTCGCAACGTGAGTGTAATCACGTTGGTTATAGTCCTTTGGGACTATGCCTACTGATTACCACGTTTTCTAGGGTCGTAGGGTAAGTGATCTAATAAATCTCTTATACCTTCGAACCCGACCCAGTTTGGTCGATCATTAGGATCCGACCAAACACATTAGGTGACCATAGTAGGTAGGGAATAACCTTCCGAGGTTATACCCTATGGTCGCTTCGTTTGAATAGTTGTATGATAGGTAGTTTATATGCCTTAGGTAAATTACCAGAATACCCTTTTCATGTATAATTGGTAATTAAGCATATGTAACCTAAACTTTTGTCACATAACTGATTATGTAACATGTTTAGGCATATAACACTTGTCATAGGGCTAGTTAGACGGTCCGAACGCGTTTCACGCGAACGACGCGTTAAAGTAGCATAAGCTACCTAAACGGGTCGTAATGGGTCGTAAGCTCTTAGATTAAGGTTTCATTTAGTATGTAGGCTTTGTTAAACCATATGACACGAGTCTCTATACTCGTTTGGTTTACGAACCCTCATTCTATCAGATCTTCCGATTTAGGTCCGGTTTATTAACATAGTTACCTATATTAGGTGCCGTTTGATATCTGTGATCTCTAGCATTGTTTGGTTGTTACGCAAGGACTACTAAGCAATCTCAAGTGAGTACATAGACCCCTCTTTTACTGTTTTCCAAACTGTTTTGGGGTGAAACACATGTGCCTACTTGTTACTTTCATGCTTTCCTGTTTTCACATCATATACCTGCTATGTTCGTTAGTACATTATAGTACATGATTTTATTACATCTTATGCTAGGTATGCCCATTGTGTGCATTACTTAGTACATCGTTTTACATTACATTACATGCTACGTATGTCTATTGTTGTATACGTAGTACAGGTCATATGCTACGTATGTCTATTGTTGCATACTTAGTACAGGTCACATGCTACGTATGTCTATTGTTGTATACGTAGTACAGGTCACATGCTACGTATGTCTATTGTTGTATACGTAGTACAGGTCACATGCTACGTATGTCTATTGTTGCATACTTAGTACAGGTCACATGCTACGTATGTCTATTGTTGTATATGTAGTACAGGTCACATGCTACGTATGTCTATTGTTGTATACGTAGTACAGGTCACATGCTACGTATGTCTATTGTTGCATACTTAGTACAGGTCACATGCTACGTATGTCTATTGTCGCGTACTTAGTACATTTGTTATTCATCACAGGCTTACATTTTGGATACATATTACATGATTTACATTAGACATGAACATTTTACATCTTGATGGTTTGGTTTGATTAAGTGATTTAAGTAACGAGGCATGTGTAATATGATACAAGCATGGTGGATACGCCGCTGGTACTTCCTATATATAAGTGTTTGTATGGTATCACATATTGTAGCGTTATTTGAATCATTTCAGTTTGAGACATATAACATTTTATACAAATAACATACTTTTCACAAGACATTGATTTACAAACAACTTATCTTATACAAACTCATTTTACAATGGTTATTCATTTAACCATACATTATTCTCTTATTATACATATCATCTGATCTTATCATTTTTCAAATGATTTACAAAACAAAGCAAATTACAAGGTTCATGACTAAACATTTTCTCAAACATAAGTCATGAAACCTATTTTCACAAAACCTATGTATCTCACAGGCATTTTTATGCTGACGTACCTATTTTCACATGTGTTTTTCAGGAGCTGTTGCATACGACTTATCAAGACATACTTAGGCGAACCTGTGCCTTAGTGACTTAAAACGAGACAAGAACTAGTTAATTTATGTTATGTACTCTTTGTTTCTTGTTTAAAACAATGTAAACTCTCATGTTTGATAAATAAAACGAAACTTCAATTGCCATGGATTTGAAACAATTATTTCTGTTACAACACTCCCTGACATTTCCGCCACGTTTTGTATGTTCTACGTGGTCGGGGTGTGACAATTTATATCAAATTGGGGTTGAGGTGTGGCTACTTGAGGTTTAGAAAAATAGGCAGCTGGATCAAATTGGGATTGGGCTGGTGCAACTTGAGGTTTCGGAAGATAGGCATTTATGTCAAATTGGGGTTGAGGTGTGGCTACTCCTCCAAAGTAGGATCTTGGGTCGAAAGCATTTGACACATAAGCTATTTGTATCTTTGGTTGCTGGCTTGTACTAGCAGCAGGAGCAATCCCTCCAAAGTACATCTCAGGATTTTGAGGGACAGGAATTTGTTTAGCTTTTCTGATTTCTTCTGCATCTTTGTTCTCCAGCTTTTGAACAAACTCATAGATACTGACAGTATCCAATACACCTGTATGCTTTAACAACTCAATGAAAGGGCTCCACTTTGGTGGTAGAGCATCAGCAAACCGTGCGACTATTTCCTGTGAAGATACAACAACCTTGTAAGAAATCAGTTCACTAATTAAATGATAAAAACGAGTTGTCATCTCATTCAATGTTTCAGTCTGCAAAAACATAAATCCTTCAAACTCCTTCTTTAGTAAATCCTGACGCGTCTTCCGTGTGGCCGCATTTCCTTCTCCTCTCGCTACCAATGCATCCCATAAACCTTTCGTGTTCTTACAAGAAGAGAATTGATGAAAGATGTCTCTATGAAGTGCTTGAGTGAGAATAGCATACGCCTTCTTCTCCAGATCATATGCCTTTTTGTCGGCTTCTTGCATATTATTGAAAGGTGTCGCATTTGATCCTGCTTCTTCAAGAGCTTCACTAAATGCAGAGGTGAAGCACGTCCATAATTCTGTGTTTTGCCCTTGAACGTAATTATGGAAACGACCCTTCCATGATGGATAGTCGTTCATGTGATTCAGCTTTGGCGGGCGATTGTTGCTACCCGTCTCATTCTCACTAAGCAAAATATTTTGAATGCTCTGATTTTGATTCGACACCATTGCCCATTGACTTGAACTTATTGACTGTTGTTGTTTAGGTATGGTACTCGTCATATATTCGGCCAACGACATCTGTTTTTGAGCTGGTTGTGGATCCGTACTCCAATCCCAAGGACTTGTACAACTCATGATTGATGTTAGAACAATTGTACCTGCTTAAAAACTTGAAAACACAAAGTTAGATACCTTTTGCAAGTCCTCTGTTTAAAATTCACAACAGATACGGAAGTTTGACGAAATCCAATGGTGATTTCGTCCAGATATGTTTTAAAAAAAATGATTTCGTGGAGGGTAATGTGGACGAAATCAAAGGACAAGGTGTTTTCGTCCAAGACTAGTTGTTTTAGTTGACCGATGAATGGAACGAAATCATGTGTTTTCGTTGAATGTGGAATTGAACAAATCAGATTTCGTTGAAAATGCACATGCTAAGGGATTTCGTAAGAGGGTGTTTTCGGCCAGATTTTTTTTTAGATGAGATAGGTGATTTCGTGGGGTGGGTAATTAAAATGGGTGATTTCGTGGGGCTTGATTTTGTTGACTAATGGGTTTTCGATGACTGGTAGTTTGTATAGAGATTTCGTCCAGCATATGTTTTGACAAACTTGGATGTGTTTTCGTTGAGTAATAAGTGTTGATGTTGGTGATTTCGTCCAGTTAACAACTAGAGGATAGGTGATTTCGTTCAATATGTGACAAAAACAGACAACAAGATATTTAAAAAAAAAAATTAGATCTTTATCTTATCTTTATCCTGACACACAAGACTCTTTTTCAACTATCATGATGCAAGTTTACACAAAAGTAAACAAGTGTCAGACTCAACATACTTTCAGCCACACTCTTTTCAAACAAACATCATCATCATTTTATGTCACAATTTTCAAACCACAACAATATTATATTAAAAAACACTTCAGTAAATATTTCAATTAAAGATCAAAGATCAAACACTGGATTTTATCAAGAACACAATGAAGATCTAATGAACACTTAAAGAACCCCGATGAGTTTTTGAAGATTCCGACAATAATTTCACCGGAATAATTTTCCGAACACGAGTTTTGCAAAGAACTTCAATAAAAACCTTAAACTAACATGTATGCATAAGATAATAACAAGGTTTTGTATGAATTAATAAGCAAAACAACAAGGTTTTCAAGATTTTTTAAAAAAGATTTTCCAGAAAAGTATGATATTCAAACAAGAACAAAACTGAAAAACACTTTAAAAACTATCAAAACACAAGAAAATCGACTTGGTTTAAACAAGGAATCGAGCCAATGCTCTGATACCAATTGTAGGTCCACCCGGAGGATCGAGTAACCTCTATTCCCTGTTTTCCGACAAACCCGAAAGCGCGGAATCCAAACGGGTAAGTTAAACCAAGTTACGAACACGTAAGACACAATATTCAACGATTAACACTCAATGTATTAATGCTAGAAAACGGTTACAATGCGGTGTTTACAAATGGTCTCTGTAAACTCTCAGTGTGTGTTACAATGTGTTCGCTCGCAAATCTATTCAGACTTGTCTAAAGGTTTCTGTTCTGTGTCTGTGCTTATATAGTAACACAGTGACGAAATCAGGAACTGGACGAAATCGGATTGACGAAATCCAATATCTCGGTGATTTCGTCTCATATGGGATTTCGCCATATAAGGGGATTTCGTCCCACACATATGTTTTCGTCACATCAGGTTGGCCCAAACAAAAGACAAAGTCCATTCAACTATTTCGGCCCAAATGTTAATTACGGCCCAAGTGACAAATCTGTCATTTGTTTTTGCAATTTCAACATAGGACAAGACTTGTGACATCACCATGACATCACAATGATGATGTCATGGTGATGTGTAAACGGGACTTTGCTTGCGGCGCTCCGTGCTTCACGTGTCGAACTCTGGGGCGCACGACTGAGGAATGTCGTGACGTTGGGCTGGAGCCGGACCTAACCGAGTTGAACCGAACCGAAACGAATCGAGTCGAGTCGCGTCCACATAAAGTGTACCAACAGAGGGTACTAAGACGCCTCGTATAGGCCTATACGAGGCGTCTTAGTGACTGATTTGACTACATGACTGACATGTGACTTAAAGCTATACGGGTAGTCTAGAGCTATACGAGGCGTCTATGTCTCACATAAAGTGCAACATACAGTGCATTCTTTGTCCACCCGATCATTCAACATACACTGCATTATCTCATTCTGCTTCTTCTTGTATTTCTTCGAAAGAATTGTTGTTTGCATTTGTGTTCTTATCATCCCGAAGTGTTGAAATGTCATCATACTGGGACGGCAACTATGTCTTCGGGCAGTATTCTAGAGACAACTGGGTGCCCGAAAGTGTTTCGGTAATAGTTATTAGCTTAAATGTTTTAATTAGTTGTTGTTTTAGTTTATTATTTACTAATGATGATCCGGTTGTTTATTTTGGAGGAGTCTGGCGTTCCCGATTCTAATGAGCAAGAGGAGGTTGTGTCTAGTATACAAGGAGAACAAAACAGACCGTTTCTAGATTTGAACAAGCATCCCCCTGTTGATGAAACAGCCCCTGTAGATGACTCATACCATGCTGGTCAACCAAGTTATCCGACGCAACAAGGGTATCCGGATTATAGATACGGGTGTGAATATTCTTACGGAGGAGACGGTGTATACGGAGGAGACGATGGATACGGTGGTCATTAACAATTCATTTCCCCGCCCACTCCTTACGTTCATCAAAACAATCCGGACGTTGGAGGATATGGTGGATATGGTGGTTATGGTGGATATGGTAGATATGGTGGTGAGAAACCTCCCATCCCGGACAGTCCGTACTTAAAAAACCAGGTATTAATTACTATTTTTTATTATTATTTAATTATTATTATTATTAATATTATTTATTTATTTATTATTATTATTAATATTATTATTATTTATTATTATTATTTATTTATTTATTATTATTATTATTATTATTATTATTATTTATTATTATTATTATTATTATTATTATTATTGTCGATGTTACAGGTTTTCAACTCTTTAGATGAACTAAAGAATCGGATACAAGAAATAGCAAACGCGGATGGTTTCGTTATTATCACCCGGCGATCAAAGAAAACCGGGGGAAGAACCGGGAGGGTATGGCTTGAATGTGATCGTGGTGGTGAGCACCAGACTACAGCAACACTTAGAAAAGCCGGAAGCAAAAAAATCGGTTGCCCGTTTTACCTGCTGGCTGTGCGAAACCACCCGTATGAAACCTGGGAGATAAAAGACGGAACAATTGAACATAACCACGAACTTTGTGAGGACCTGTCGGCCCACGCATTTGTGCGAAGGTTTACTCCAAGCGAAATGAAACTGATCGAGCAGCTGACAGCTCAAAACATGGAGCCGCGCAAAATATTTCAAACGATAAGGAAGCAGGACCCCGACAGGTTTCATATTCAGAAAGACGTTCAAAACGTTGTGGCGAAGATTAGAGCCGAACAAAGACAAGGATTGACTCCCATGCAGTCACTAGAAAGCATGCTGATAAACAACGACTTTATTTACGAGACAAGGGAGGAACCCGGAACAGAGATCGTAACAGAGATCTTCTTTCTTCATCGGTACTCGAGAGACATGTGGCGTGCATTCCCCCACGTCATGCTGATCGATGCGACGTACAAGACAAACATATACAATATGCCATTTATCCAGATTGTTAGTGTGACGCCTTCCAACAAATCGTTTATTATCGCGCATGCCGTTGTTAGTAAAGAACGGGGTGATAACTTTGTGTGGGTGCTTGAGAGGGTCAAGTCAATGTTGGATGAATGTATGGAGCCACGTGTGATTTTAACGGATAGAGACCTAGCCCTTAAGGGCGCGTGTGCTAAAGTATTTCCAGACGCCTCCAGGCTTCTGTGCAGGTGACACATACAACAGAATGTTATGAAGCACTGCAAGGGTGCCTTTACAGATGAAGACTGGGAGAAATTTTTGTCATTCTGAGGGACATTGATTGAGTCTCCATCCATACCCATCTACGAGTACCACTTGCGCAACATGCGAAAGCGACTTGTGGAGTGCAAACGTTCTAGTAAGTTTTTCTAATAACATACGACTCACCTATGCAAATTTTATTAAATTATTTTTACTTTTTAGGAGTCTTCAAGTACGTGTACGATAACTGGCTAAAAGACTATAAGGAGATGTCCGTCTTTACGTGGACTGATAAGAGGCGCAACTTTGGTAATCGTACCACAAACAGAGTTGAGAGCCAACACGCCAACTTAAAGAGATACGTCCTAGATAGTAGCTCGCTGGACCGTGTAGTTGGTTGTGTCCAGGATATAGTTGAGACACAGTTCGGTGAAATAAGGAAGACTTTTCGAGAAAGCATCGAAAAAACAATGAACCACCACAAACACCCGATGTTTCAGCACCTACTTGGAAAAGTATCCCATACAGCCCTTGACTTGTTGCGTGGAGAGGCAATTAGGAAGCTAGATGTCTTGGAGCGCTTTCATTCATCATGTGGTTGCCAAATGTGGCACAACTGTAGGTTGCCCTGTGCTTGTAGGATAGAAAAGTACATTCGTGAAGGTAATAATTGTTAAACGTACAACACTTGTGTGATATATTTCCGTTAATCATGTTACTTAAACAATGTTGTTTTTAACCGTGCAGAGCGTCCGATTCAACTCGAAGACATAGACGTCTTCTGGCGGAAACTTAACTTTCAAAGTTGTAAATTGATAGACGATGACGTGGACGTGGTCGAAGAGCTAAATATTGTTAGACAACAATTAGAGTCGCACCCCCCAACTCAGCAAAAAAGCCTGATGTCAAAGATTAAAGCGGTGTTGACTCCAAAGAAATCTACCAAGAAACCACCGGTTGTCCAACAAAATACTCGTGGCCGACCAACAACAAAGCAGGTACAACAATGGTTGGACGAGGCCTCTCGTATAGATGAAGAATTGAGGAGAGGCTCCTTCGGTGATGCAAACACGTGCTTTGAAGGTTCCCGACAAAGTAAGTACGATAAACCTTGCCACAGCTCGTACGTTCCATCACAGGCCTCTCAACAGTCGGTTATAAGGTCCCAAAAACCCAAAGCGAGCCTAAGCCGTTCAAAGAGTTCTAAGAAGAAAGAGACACGAGATGCTCACGGTTTTCCTTTAATCATTGGGGACGAGTACGTGGGAATCATCAAACAGTTTAAGTATGCCATGTGACAACTGGCACAAACCGGTAATTTCCGTACACTATAATTATTGCTTAATGACTGCAATTACGAGTTTAAGTGTCAGCAATGTCTGAACACGTGATTAAACAAGTGAATTCATGCATGTTGTATACTACAAAATATTGCTTTATGCATAAACGAGAGCGTTGCGTCAATAGTAAACTCACCGGTAAGACACCATGTGTCAACGGAACTGCAGAAAGCAGCCAGACAATAAAATTGGAGCCTAGGTATAGGTCCAACAACAAGAATGCATTAAAACCCAAGAGTACATACAAGGGTTAATATATATGCAATACGAAAGCAAAAATAAGCACTAAAAAGCACCCGAAACGCACTTTAAGTGCCGAATTTTGTATAATTCAGCTCTAATCAGCATTTAAGCATATAAATATTATGCAGAAATGTCGTTTTATTATCCAGAATATTTCCCTAAGTGTTGGGAATTGAAAGGATACAAAAAGGGTACTTAAAAGACCCTAAAAAGTGTAATTTAGCACTTTAACGAATCGGTATGTAACCGAACAACCGGACATTACCCGGAGCACAAAAAAAAAATATATATATTGTCAATGACATTGTTTATATTTTACTGAGCCAGTTAGGGGCCCCGAATACCCTAACACCCGTTATTATTACACTACACTCTAGTAACTAGATTAACCACCTAGTTAACATAACTAGTGCTTAATTATATAATTGAAATGGAACTAGATGCCCCCTCCCCCACATGATCGGTTCTAGACAAGGAATCCCACTTTGTGATTTCCTTTTATTAAATTAATAGGTCTTGTTCCCTTGCATCAAACATAAGGACCAATGGAAAAACTCAAGACATGGTTTATAAGTAAATCATGTGAGCTCATTCCTCATTCATAACAACACACCATCTCTCCTTCTTCTTTCCCCCTTGGTTACGGCTTCAACAACACCCACCCACACTTGCATTTTCAATCCATTATCATCCATTCTAAGGTGATATTGAGGTGTAAGAAGGTCACTAACGAAGCCTCGGAGCAAGCGGAACACGAAGGACCTCTACCGTTAGCTTTTATCCACCCACTTTTCGCCAAGATTCTTCCCTAGCCCCGAGCTAGAGGTATATTGTTTAAAACTTGTTCTTGAACATATCTAAAGTGGTTAAAAAGATTTTTGTCGGTTAAATATCGTTAACTTATGTTTTGATGCATTAAAGTCTAGTAAAAATGCTAAAATGGAGGTTAATAACATATAACTTGTGTAAAAGTTGTAGGACTTGAAAATTGTTATATTTGAGACCCGATCTATGATGTGGTAGCTCGGAACACCGTTTAACCCGGTTTGGTAAGATCATGGATCTTCACATAAGCTCGTTTTTGGTTACTACAAGGGTTAAAAGGCGAAACTCTACCACACTAGAGACATGAACTTGTGTAAAATATATTTTACTTGTGTAAAAGTAATTTAACCTGTACATTGGTGTTTAAAACTAGCGGATCTACGTATCTGCAAGTGGTATTTTTGAAGAACCACACTTTAAAGGAATCACATGTTCTAAACCGGGTCTTACACAAACAAAAGTGGTTTTTGTGAACAAACAAGTGTATGGACACTTGTGTAACAAGGGTTTTTACAAAGAAATAATTTTCGTAAAAACCGACTAGAAGTTGTAAAACTTCATACTCTTTAAAAATAAAGTTTTTAAGAAATTAAACTTATTTTTAAAGATAACAAGACTTACTAACTGTGCTAGTAAGTTACTACACATTTTTGTAAATATTCAAGTTCATGAAATTAGTGATTATTGTTGACGATTATTGTTGATAAATTGTTGTTGATGATTATTGATGATTGATGATGATTTAAAAGAAAATAAACACACGTTTTGAAAACGTGGGAAACCTCCATTTTTAGGGGAAACTCTGTCAAAATTTTTATAAATTTTGACACTTAGAAAAATATAAGTTTTTGAGAAACTTATTCCCTAAAAATGTGTTTAAAAGTATTACTAAGGTTTCCCTAATTTTTGATGATAAGAAATGGTGATTTCTTGAAGAATAAAAATGGATATTATGTATATATATTTTTGAGAGAAAAATATATATTATTTTATCACAAATCTTTGTGCTAAGTGTATATAGTATGTGTTATACGTGCTAGTGTATTAAGACTTAAAAATACACTAATTACTCATGAAGAGTAGAAATATAAAAATACACATACAACATACAAGATACACAATTCGGGTGCAAAGTGCAAAACACAAAAGACTTATATTTATTTTTGGAGAAAATAATATAAGTAAGATTCGTAGTTAAAAATATAGAATATTTTTAACACAAGAATATATACAAAAGAGAGTGACTGTACTTGTGCGACGCAAGTCTAGTGACTAACGTTAAGAAAACGCGTATAGGTTACGACGTTAATTAAGCAAATCCGGTGGAGTTTACGACGCTAGGAACGCAAAGTTGTGAGTTCATGCTCCCCCTTTTCTCTTTAACTGTTTTCAGTTTTTATAACTCCGGGGGTGAAATACATGTACAAAAGTACAATATTTATAAATGGTATGATATAAATACAAGAAGTACACTTGGTGAGAACGAGAACCAAGTGTGACGAAATATATGAATATGAGAAGCGCATTTGGTGAGACGAGAACCAAGTATAAGGCGCTATGAGAAATGATAACAAGAAACGCGCTTGGTGAGAACGAGAACCAAGTAGGAGGCGTTATGAGAAATAGTGTCACGAATAGGGTACAGAAGCACCATTAATCAACGTATACATTCAGACCGCAGAACAAAAGGTTAGATCTAACAGGTGCCTGGCAGCCTCACACTCGGTCGGGGCGAGAATCGAGTGGTGCTTTTGTGTCTCAGAATATACCAATTAAATGCCTTAGGTTTGGTGACTTCCTATGACGTGTCACATGTTAATGGCTTTGCAACCCATTAACAATCTGATAAGTACAGAAATACTGTATTTACATAAAATTCATACCATACAAAAAGTGATAAATAACTTGAAGTACGTGGGGTACTCGAGAGGATTGATAAATAACTTGAAGTACGTGGGGTACTCAAGAGGATTGATAAATAACTTGAAGTACGTGGGGTACTCAAGAAGATTGATAAATAACTTGAAGTACGTGGGGTACTCAAGAAGAAATTGAATTATACATAGGTACGTGATGTACACATGAAACTGGATTTATGAAAACTTGATTTACTCACAAACTATGTTTTCATACAAAGTATACAAACATGAAATACAAAACTGCATGAATTCACACCAACATTATGTTGACGTTTTTCCAAAAACTCACATGTATTTCAGGTAACTAGGATGGATGTGCGCGTGGTCTAGCTTATGCTCGTGGATGTCGCTTGTGTTTAACTTTGAATAAAGTTGTAAACTTTTGAGACAATGTCTTTATGCTGTCTAGCGATGTAAACGCTAACGTATGTTTTCAAATAATGGTATTTGAATGTTATTTTACGAGCATGTAGCATGTTTACTCTTCGTATGCAATGAGAACCTTTCATGATCACACCTCATGCTTCCGCCGCAGAAAGGGGTGTGACAGATTGGTATCAGAGCTGCGATTGTAGTGAACCAGGATTCCTTCTCGAGTCTAGTCTACAATCTCTAGGATCCATTCACGAAAACAATTTTCAAAGAGTTTTCATTGCATAAAACGTCCCGCGACATCCACTGCCTGAAACTGTCTACATGAGTCTAGAAAAGACACTACGAGATTTAGAGTGCACTTGAGTAGCACTTGTCCTTGACTAGAAACTACTTGCAATTATGTGTGATAATTAGCATGTACTAGAAGTAGAATGTCACAAGTATATGTGACTCTACCTAAAAGCAATGGCCTATCTGAAGGAAGAAATACGAGGATGAAACGAACTGTGCGGACTGTGCAAGGAGTTACGTAATTATGGATGCATACATAATTATGGAATTCAGTGCACAGAAACCACAGCAAGTCTTGTCACGTATAGATTCCCTCAGAGCAAGCCTACTAAGTACTCTGCTAGAGTAATGATTGTTTGATGTCACTTATGTGGTATATATACCTGTGAATATATATGATACTACTGTCTAGTGTGACGATATCAAACGAATGCCTAAACCTATTGGGTTGCGTTCGTCAGAACATGGCACCCAGAAGAGCTGTGAACGCTCGTGACCAACCTCCTCCTTCCCCACTGCCAAGTATTGCCGAAGAGTTGGAAGCTCTACTGAAAGAAAGGGTCTCCGCTGCTATCGCCCAGTAAGAGGCGAACCGTACTCAAGACGGTGGAGGACCAACCAATACTAGACGTAGCGGGCATGGAGATTCATCTGGAGGCGACGCAGTTCAAGGCTGAACTTTCAAGCAGTTCCTCGACTGCAAGCCGATGAACTATGACAGCACAGGAGGTGCAGTAGCATTTGTGCGCTGGACGGAGAAGACTGAAGCTACTTTCCGCATGAGCAAGTGTACCGCGGATCAACAAGTCACATTGCTACTGGGTTATTCGTCGATGAAGCTCTGACTTGGTGGAACCTGCAAGCCCAAACTTTGGGTGATGACGCCGCTTATGGCCTCACTTGGGAGGAACTGAAGGAAAGGATGAGAGAGAAGTACTGCTCTCGTGCAGAACTCCAAAGGCTGGAAACAGAGTTCTGGCACTTAACTATGGAAGGTGCTGACATCAATGGTTACACTCGAAGGTTCCACGACCTGTCCAGAGTGCTTCCCTACATGGTAACTCCCGAATTCAAGCGTGTTGAACGCTACATTTGGGGACTGGCCTCAGAGTTTCGTGGCATGGTGACGTCGGCCAAACCACAAACAATCACCGAGGCTGTAACTCTGGCTGTCAGCCTTACTGAAGATTGTGTTTGAATGAAGAAGCTATCACTGAACCCAACAGAAAATGCCGAGACGCATGCTGAGTCGTCCGGTGACAAAAAGAGAAAGCATGCCAGTTGGAACCAAGCAACTCGTAACAACAAGGGTTTCAGCAAGAAGCGTGACGCTAACCCGTCTCAGGAGACGAAAACCCATGCAACCAAAGCATACCAAGGCTCCATGCCTAGATGCCAAAAATGTAAGTATCATCATGATGGAGCTTGTCGCATTCCAAGGTGCGACAAATGTGGTAAATTGGGTCATCGAACAGAAGACTGTTGGGGAAAAGGAAAGAACCGAGATGGAAACGGTGCTGGTAATAAGAATGGCAACGGGAAAGGGCAGAACCAAGGATGCTTCAAGTGTGGAAGCAATGATCACTTCATGAAGAACTGCCCAGAGAGAAACAACGCTCCGGCTCGAGCATTTGTGATTGGAGCAAGAGACGCACGCGAGGACCCTAACGTGGTCACCGGTACGTTTCTCATTAACAATCACTTTGCATCCATATTATTCGACACTGGCGCCGATTATAGCTTCATGTCTGTGGAATTTAAACGCATACTCGGAATAGAATCTAGTAGATTAGAAATTCTTTATTCCATAGAACTAGCCAATGGTAAACTTGTTGAATCAAGTGAAGTTGTTAGAGGCTGCACACTAGAACTTGGCGAACAGAATTTTAGCATCGATCTCTTACCTATTCAATTGGGTAGCTTCGATGTAGTAGTCGGAAAGGACTGGTTGTCCAAGAACAAAGCTGAAGTTATTTGTCATGAGAAAATCATTCGCATCCCTTTAGCGAATGGTGAAACTCTTATCGTGCATGGAGAAAAACGAGACGCGCCTCTTCGAATCATCAGTTGTATGAAGGCACAGAAGTGCTTAAGGAAAGGATGTGTTGCTTTCCTAGCACACGTTATAGACAAGAAGGCTGTGGAGCCAAATCTCGAAGACATTCCTGTGGTGAAGGAATTTCCTGATGTATTCCCTGAAGATCTGCCAGGACTACCTCCGCAACGACAAGTCGAATTCCGTATAGACTTGGTTCCAGGAGCTGCTCCTGTAGCCAAGGCACCCTATCGACTTGAACCATCCGAAATGCAAGAATTATCTACACAGCTCCAGGAGTTGTTGGATAAAGGATTCATAAGGCCAAGCTTCTCACCCTGGGGAGCTCCAGTATTATTCGTGAAGAAGAAGGATGGATCACTGCGGATGTGTATCGATTACGGGAACTGAACAAGCTCACTATCAAGAATCGGTATCCACTACCGAGGATTGATGACTTATTTGATCAACTGCAAGGATCAAGCTACTATTCCAAGATCGATCTTCGATCTGGATACCATCAGCTGAGAATCCAAGATGAAAGCGTGCCAAAGACTGCATTCAGAACACGCTATGGGCACTACGAATTTCTTGTGATGCCGTTTGGATTGACAAACGCGCCAGCGGTCTTTATGGATCTAATGAACCGCGTATGCAAACCATATCTCGATAAATTCGTGATTGTATTTATCGATGATATCCTGATTTACTCGCGAACGAAAGAAGAACATGAGCAACATCTCAGAACCATCTTGGAGCTACTGAAGAAAGAGAAACTTTATGCAAAGTTCTCGAAATGCGAATTCTGGATTCGCGAAGTACAATTTCTTGGTCACGTGGTGAATGAGAAGGGCATTCATGTAGACCCGTCCAAGATTGAAGCAATAAAGAATTGGGAAGCTCCCAAGACCCCAACTGAAGTTCGTCAATTTTTGGGCTTAGCGGGCTACTATCGGCGATTCATTGAGAATTTCTCGAAGATAGCTCAACCGCTAACGACCCTGACTCAGAAAGACAAGAAATACGACTGGGGTCACAAACAGGAAGAAGCCTTTCAGCTACTTAAGAACAAGCTCTGCGATGCACCGATACTATCGTTACCCGAAGGCACTGAAGACTTCGTGGTATACTGCGACGCCTCACGACAAGGCTTGGGTTGCGTGCTCATGCAACGCCAAAAAGTCATCGCTTATGCTTCAAGACAACTGAAGGTTCACGAGAGAAATTATACCACTCACGACCTGGAGCTGGGTGCAGTGGTATTCGCCTTGAAGATTTGGCGACATTATTTATATGGTACTCGATGTACAATCTTCACAGATCACAAAAGCTTGCAACACATATTTGACCAGAAGGAATTGAATATGCGCCAGCGACGTTGGGTCGAGCTGCTGAATGATTATGACTGTGAGATTAAGTACCATCCTGGAAAGGCAAACGTTGTAGCAGACGCGTTGAGCCGAAAAGAAAGGGTTAAGACCCTAAGGGTTCGAGCATTGGAAATGACGATTCGAACGAACCTCACTGCACGCATTCGGGATGCACAACAAGAAACTCTTAAAGAAGAGAACCGTAAAGCTGAATACCTACGGGGTATGCTGAAATACATGGTGCCAAACGAAGAGGGAGCCTTATACTTTAAAAAGCGTATTTGGGTTCCACTCTATGGTGGCATACGAGAAGTCATCCTTAAGGAAGCCCACAAATCGAGATATTCGATCCATCCAGGATCGGACAAGATGTACCAAGACTTGAAAGAGTACTATTGGTGGCCGAGACTCAAAAGCGACGTTGCTGTCTATGTTGGAAAATGCCTAACCTGTGCGAAGGTTAAGGCCGAATATCAGAAACCGTCCGGCCTACTACAACAACCAGAGATTCCCGTGTGGAAGTGGGAACAAATCTCGATGGACTTCATAACGAAATTACCCAGGACCCCGAGAGGGCACGATATGATATGGGTAATAGTTGATCGATTGACGAAGTCTGCGCATTTCCTACCAATCCGAGAGAAGGATAGCACTAGAAAGCTTGCAGAAATATACTTAAGAGAAATTGTGGCACGTCATGGAGTGCCAATCTCAATCATTTCAGACAGAGATGGACGCTTTGTCTCAAGAATCTGGCAATCATTTCAGGAAGCCTTTGGATCTCAGTTAGATCTAAGCACGGCATTCCATCCACAAACAGACGGCCAGAGCGAACGGACTATACAAACGTTAGAAGATATGCTTCGCGCATGTGTCATGGACCTAGGCGGCAGCTGGGATACTCATCTACCTTTAGTTGAGTTTTCCTACAATAACAGTTATCATACAAGCATAAAAGCCGCGCCGTTCGAAGCTCTGTATGGCCGCAAATGCCGATCGCCCTTATGTTGGGCAGATGCCGGAGATAAACGTATGGTTGGTCCTGAACTTGTACAAGAGACAACCGATAAGATTGCGCAGATCCGAGAGCGCATTAGGGCGGCTCGAGAGCGACAAAAGAGCTACGCGGATCCAAATAGAAAATCGGTAGATTTCAAGGTGGGAGACAAGGTGTTGTTAAAAGTCTCACCATGGAAGGGCGTAGTCAGATTTGGAAAGCGTGGAAAGTTGAATCCACGATACATTGGGCCATTCAGAATATTGAGAAGAATTGGTACCGTGGCATACAAGTTGGAGTTACCGGCAGAACTTAATGGAGTACATGATACGTTTCATGTATCCAACCTGAAGAAGAGTCCAACACAAGAAAACGTGACCATCCCGTTGGATGAAGTGCATATTGATGAAGCCCTCCGATTTACAGAACAACCCGTTGAGGTTACTGACTGGAAAGTCAACAAGACCAGGAGGAGCAGTGTGAAACTTGTCAAAGTACGTTGGAGCTCTAAGCACGGACCCGAGTACACATGGGAACGTGAAGACCAGTTCAAGAAAAAGTATCCCCACCTATTCAAGAAGACTCCAGCGAGAGTTAGTTCAGTCTGAATTTCGGGACGAAATTCTTTTAACGGGGGGAGACTGTGACAACTGGCACAAACCGGTAATTTCCGTACACTATAATTATTGCTTAATGACTGCAATTACGAGTTTAAGTGTCAGCAATGTCTGAACACGTGATTAAACAAGTGAATTCATGCATGTTGTATACTACAAAATATTGCTTTATGCATAAACGAGAGCGTTGCGTCAATAGTAAACTCACCGGTAAGACACCATGTGTCAACGGAACTGCAGAAAGCAGCCAGACAATAAAATTGGAGCCTAGGTATAGGTCCAACAACAAGAATGCATTAAAACCCAAGAGTACATACAAGGGTTAATATATATGCAATACGAAAGCAAAAATAAGCACTAAAAAGCACCCGAAACGCACTTTAAGTGCCGAATTTTGTATAATTCAGCTCTAATCAGCATTTAAGCATATAAATATTATGCAGAAATGTCGTTTTATTATCCAGAATATTTCCCTAAGTGTTGGGAATTGAAAGGATACAAAAAGGGTACTTAAAAGACCCTAAAAAGTGTAATTTAGCACTTTAACGAATCGGTATGTAACCGAACAACCGGACATTACCCGGAGCACAAAAAAAAAATATATATATTGTCAATGACATTGTTTATATTTTACTGAGCCAGTTAGGGGCCCCGAATACCCTAACACCCGTTATTATTACACTACACTCTAGTAACTAGATTAACCACCTAGTTAACATAACTAGTGCTTAATTATATAATTGAAATGGAACTAGATGCCCCCTCCCCCACATGATCGGTTCTAGACAAGGAATCCCACTTTGTGATTTCCTTTTATTAAATTAATAGGTCTTGTTCCCTTGCATCAAACATAAGGACCAATGGAAAAACTCAAGACATGGTTTATAAGTAAATCATGTGAGCTCATTCCTCATTCATAACAACACACCATCTCTCCTTCTTCTTTCCCCCTTGGTTACGGCTTCAACAACACCCACCCACACTTGCATTTTCAATCCATTATCATCCATTCTAAGGTGATATTGAGGTGTAAGAAGGTCACTAACGAAGCCTCGGAGCAAGCGGAACACGAAGGACCTCTACCGTTAGCTTTTATCCACCCACTTTTCGCCAAGATTCTTCCCTAGCCCCGAGCTAGAGGTATATTGTTTAAAACTTGTTCTTGAACATATCTAAAGTGGTTAAAAAGATTTTTGTCGGTTAAATATCGTTAACTTATGTTTTGATGCATTAAAGTCTAGTAAAAATGCTAAAATGGAGGTTAATAACATATAACTTGTGTAAAAGTTGTAGGACTTGAAAATTGTTATATTTGAGACCCGATCTATGATGTGGTAGCTCGGAACACCGTTTAACCCGGTTTGGTAAGATCATGGATCTTCACATAAGCTCGTTTTTGGTTACTACAAGGGTTAAAAGGCGAAACTCTACCACACTAGAGACATGAACTTGTGTAAAATATATTTTACTTGTGTAAAAGTAATTTAACCTGTACATTGGTGTTTAAAACTAGCGGATCTACGTATCTGCAAGTGGTATTTTTGAAGAACCACACTTTAAAGGAATCACATGTTCTAAACCGGGTCTTACACAAACAAAAGTGGTTTTTGTGAACAAACAAGTGTATGGACACTTGTGTAACAAGGGTTTTTACAAAGAAATAATTTTCGTAAAAACCGACTAGAAGTTGTAAAACTTCATACTCTTTAAAAATAAAGTTTTTAAGAAATTAAACTTATTTTTAAAGATAACAAGACTTACTAACTGTGCTAGTAAGTTACTACACATTTTTGTAAATATTCAAGTTCATGAAATTAGTGATTATTGTTGACGATTATTGTTGATAAATTGTTGTTGATGATTGATGATGATTTAAAAGAAAATAAACACACGTTTTGAAAACGTGGGAAACCTCCATTTTTAGGGGAAACTCTGTCAAAATTTTTATAAATTTTGACACTTAGAAAAATATAAGTTTTTGAGAAACTTATTCCCTAAAAATGTGTTTAAAAGTATTACTAAGGTTTCCCTAATTTTTGATGATAAGAAATGGTGATTTCTTGAAGAATAAAAATGGATATTATGTATATATATTTTTGAGAGAAAAATATATATTATTTTATCACCAATCTTTGTGCTAAGTGTATATAGTATGTGTTATACGTGCTAGTGTATTAAGACTTAAAAATACACTAATTACTCATGAAGAGTAGAAATATAAAAATACACATACAGCATACAAGATACACAATTCGGGTGCAAAGTGCAAAACACAAAAGACTTATATTTATTTTTGGAGAAAATAATATAAGTAAGATTCGTAGTTAAAAATATAGAATATTTTTAACACAAGAATATATACAAAAGAGAGTGACTGTACTTGTGCGACGCAAGTCTAGTGACTAACGTTAAGAAAACGCGTATAGGTTACGACGTTAATTAAGCAAATCCGGTGGAGTTTACGACGCTAGGAACGCAAAGTTGTGAGTTCATGCTCCCCCTTTTCTCTTTAACTGTTTTCAGTTTTTATAACTCCGGGGGTGAAATACATGTACAAAAGTACAATATTTATAAATG
Organism: Helianthus tuberosus; assembly: GCA_030545235.1. Classification (NCBI taxonomy): domain Eukaryota; kingdom Viridiplantae; phylum Streptophyta; class Magnoliopsida; order Asterales; family Asteraceae; genus Helianthus; species Helianthus tuberosus. The sequence continues at coordinate 17,697,998 of CM060400.1, forward strand.
GTATGATATAAATACAAGAAGTACACTTGGTGAGAACGAGAACCAAGTGTGACGAAATATATGAATATGAGAAGCGCATTTGGTGAGACGAGAACCAAGTATAAGGCGCTATGAGAAATGATAACAAGAAACGCGCTTGGTGAGAACGAGAACCAAGTAGGAGGCGTTATGAGAAATAGTGTCACGAATAGGGTACAGAAGCACCATTAATCAACGTATACATTCAGACCGCAGAACAAAAGGTTAGATCTAACAGGTGCCTGGCAGCCTCACACTCGGTCGGGGCGAGAATCGAGTGGTGCTTTTGTGTCTCAGAATATACCAATTAAATGCCTTAGGTTTGGTGACTTCCTATGACGTGTCACATGTTAATGGCTTTGCAACCCATTAACAATCTGATAAGTACAGAAATACTGTATTTACATAAAATTCATACCATACAAAAAGTGATAAATAACTTGAAGTACGTGGGGTACTCGAGAGGATTGATAAATAACTTGAAGTACGTGGGGTACTCAAGAGGATTGATAAATAACTTGAAGTACGTGGGGTACTCAAGAAGATTGATAAATAACTTGAAGTACGTGGGGTACTCAAGAAGAAATTGAATTATACATAGGTACGTGATGTACACATGAAACTGGATTTATGAAAACTTGATTTACTCACAAACTATGTTTTCATACAAAGTATACAAACATGAAATACAAAACTGCATGAATTCACACCAACATTATGTTGACGTTTTTCCAAAAACTCACATGTATTTCAGGTAACTAGGATGGATGTGCGCGTGGTCTAGCTTATGCTCGTGGATGTCGCTTGTGTTTAACTTTGAATAAAGTTGTAAACTTTTGAGACAATGTCTTTATGCTGTCTAGCGATGTAAACGCTAACGTATGTTTTCAAATAATGGTATTTGAATGTTATTTTACGAGCATGTAGCATGTTTACTCTTCGTATGCAATGAGAACCTTTCATGATCACACCTCGTGCTTCCGCCGCAGAAAGGGGTGTGACATGCCATTCCGCCAGTGTTCCATCCGTACGTCTAGTGCATACGAGATGTGATGTCGGACGGTCATTGTGGGTTTCGGTCTGTGGCTGTGGGCTTAGGTATGGATCAGAGTTCATGGGGGCTCATTCGAAGGGACCTTGTCCAAGAAATGGATCAGAACGAATCGATCTGGTTCCCAATATTTGAAGCATGGGATGAAGGTTATTTTTACACGCATCGTCAGGGCCTAATTTGGGATTCAGTGTCCGGTTGTGGGGAGGATCACTGGATGGACTTCCCCTTAGCAGGACTTCTTATTGCACAAACGTACGGTATCGGGGTGCACCTGTTAACGACAACCATGGGTGCGAGTTCCACTTTCTTCCCGATACTAAGTCCTCCGGCTAATCAACAACCATTATTCATAACGCTTACACATGTTAACGAGAACCACTTCATACATGTTAAGCTGGAAGGGGATTATCCAATGCCACCAGCACACGGGCTATGGTTGACCCACCGAAGACCCCATACAGAACAATGGGAAAATATGTACTTGCCAAGTCTAGAATGGTATACATCGATAATGAATCCTCCGCCAAGATCAAACCCCAGTCTTAATTACATCGACAGTGATACGGAAGAATGATTTTTGTAATTAATAGTATTTTTTGTAATTAATAGTATTTTTTGTATTAATTCCTATAATTTTCTACAATTTCTATAAATTTTTTTATAATTTCTATCATTTTTCTATAATTAGAATCGATTAAAACAGGTTAATACCATTTTTATAAAAATTTATATAATTTTTTTATAATTAGAATTGATTAAAACAGCTTAATAACATTTTTATAAAAAATTACAAATATACGCCTCGTATAGATCTAGACGTGTCGTATATGATTGGTCAAAAGACCATTTTGCCCCTGATATGCACCCAATCTAGGCATAAATCAGGGGCTAAAAGGTCACTTTACCAAAACTAGACGCCTCGTATAGATCTAGATTGGTCGTCTGTTAGAGTGGGTTTTTGAAAATTTGAATTTTGAAAATTTGAATATCAAATTTTGAATTTATTAAAAAAGGACGCTTCGTATAGACCTGTACGGGTAGTCTATAGGGGCGGCAACATTTCTTTTTTTTTTTAATTTGAATTTTGAAAATATTTTATTTTAATTACTAATATACCCCTGAAAGTCCCAAGTATAGGCCATAAACAGGGGCATAAAGGTAATTTAAACAAAAAGACGACGCGTATAGGTCTATACAACCAATACATGGTGGGCGGAAACTGTTTCACTTTTTATTTTTTAATTATTAAAAAAAAGTTTATTAAATTACCATTTTACCCCTGTAAAGCCCTCCGTATAGGCCTTAGTCAGGGGTAAAATGGTAATTAACCATTCCAGAAATATCTTTCTGGGTTGGTTGATTACCATTTTGCCCCTGATTAAAGCCTATACTGGGGGCTATATAGGGGCAAAATGGTCATTTAATATAAAGCTCAGACGACGCGTATAGGTCTATACGAGGCGTCTATGCCTCGTATAAGGGTGGGGGGTTAGACGATCCTGGTTATCACCGCAAACAAAAAAACACACATATATACGGAGCACACACCTGTATATACCTCGGATTAGTATTTGGACCGTATTTTCGAAGATTTGAAGCATCACTGGTACGTATTTCATCCCGTAGTTTAGTATTTTTGCCTCGTTTTTGCCTTTAGACGGTAGGTTTGCCCTGAAATTTGGTTTTTGTTGGGTTTGGGGGTTTGAATCTGAGGTTGAAGATGAAGCCGTAGAACAGGACGCCCAGTATAGCCCTATACGAGGCTCTGAAACTTTTTTTTTTGTTATTAATGTTATTATTATTGTTATTATTATTGTTTTTATTATTATTATTATTATTATTATTGTTAATATTATTATTATTATTATTGTTAATATTATTAATATTATTTATTATTATTATTATTATTATTGTTATTATTAATTATTATTATTATTGTTATTATTATTATTATTATTATTATTTATTAATTATTATTATTATTTATTATTATTATTATTAATATTATTATTATTTATTAATTATTAATAATAATAATATTATTATTATTAATATTATGTATTATTATTAGTATTATTATTGTTATTATTATTATTTATTATTGTTTCTATACGTATACGGTATTTATTTGCAGATTGATTATGGAGGACGATCTGATTCAGGGCGATGACATTCAGGTAGAGCTTGATGGGGCACCGCCGGGGGGTCAGTCGGTTCAGCAGGGTCAGCCGGTTCAGCAGGGTCCACGATGGAGACGGCGGCCGCCTCTGGATACGCTGCAGGGTCACCCGTATCTAGAGTTTCCCGACGGCACCGACGCCGCCCGTCATTGCCAGAAGCTTAGGAGGATGCACATTGGATCACATGCAGCGATCGACTGGGATGCGATAGATGGGATTGCTGAGACGGCTAGAGTGCGTCGGTTTATACCGGTCGATTCGCCGTGGCATCGTCTTTTTGATTTGGCGCACACGCCGACCTACAGGGAGCTGCTGGTCGAGTTCCTTTTTCGTCATTCACATTTCATGCTCCTGGGGACCCAGTGCCGCTTCCGCACCCAGATGCTCCCCCTCCGCCTGAGGTTTCTTTCAGGCTCGCTGGCGTTTTGTGTTCGATGACGCTAGCAGAGTTTACGGTGCATTGTGGTTTATACATGCAGGGGGAGATCGAGACTTAGATTTACACAGCGGGGCTAGTGGTGGTTGACAAACCCACTCTTGTAGGGTTTTGGCAGGTGATTGCGGGGGAAAATCATTGGGAGCACGACAAGTCGAAGGGGAGGGTGTCGTTTATTAGGGACCCACTGTACAGGTACGTACGTTTATTACGGCAATTATTGTGATTATGTGCATTGTTTATTAATCTCTGTTTCTGTATTTCGCTAACACTATCTACAGGTATCTGCACCATTTGTTCGCTACTTCTATTTCAGCGCGCGGATACAGCCGTGAGTGGTGTACGACCACAGATCTTTTTTTCTTTTATTGTTTGTTGTATAGGAGGCCGTGCGCACTAGCACACGGTCTAGCCCAGTACTACGCCTCCGCCCGTCACCGGCAGGAGCGCGGATTTTTGTATGGCTGGGCGTACGTGACCGTCATTGCCTGTTCATTGGGCCTCGTACTGCACCAGGACCCACATCTACGGACGCCGCCAGTCATGCCGACGCGGATGGGTTTTCAGTCGCTGTGGGGGATGAAGGTAATCAAGAGGTTCCCCGTTGTCCCGCGGTTTAAAAACCGCGAGGGGGGGCATATGGACAGAGGAGCCCCTACCAGAGCAGTTCGAGCCCGTTTATCCTCCTGCAAATCCTGCTGATGCAGTGCCCGTAGAGGACCCTCCGGAGGATGTAAACGGTGCAGCGGTGCCATAGCCACCGCCACCTCCCGGGGCGCCTCAGTTTCCACGTCACGTTATTCCAGGTCATGCCCCAGGAGCTGCGCTACATCCGGATGTACGAGCCGAGCTTGACAGGCTCAACGATTTGGTAGGTTGGCTGGTACGGGCCGAGCAGGATAGACGAGAGAGAGAGTGATTACCCCCGATACCGCTTCCACCGGCTCGAGCACCACATCAGCAGCAGCAGCCGCAGCAGCCACATCCAGATTCGGATTTGGATGCATAGACCTGTTGTTGTTTTTATTTTTATTATGGATGTACAAACTTATCTTATATATTTTTGTTATGGATGTACAAAGTTATCTTATATATGTCATATTTATGTTTGTTTTCAGTTATTCGGTTACTTAATGATTGTTGTCTTAAATTGAGATAATACGGAAACAAAATATGTTTTGAATATAATACGGAAACAATATATCCCCTGAATATTATACGGAAACAATATTTGAACGAGATAAAATTTTAATCGGAAGAATAATATTTAAAAAAAGTAAAATGTTAAAAACATTAAAATATTTAATCGATATAATATATTTAAAGAGCCGATTTTTAAAATAGTTGATTTTTAAAAAACAAAAACTTTTTTATAGTGTAAAAAAAAAATAAAACAAAACTTTTTTTTAAAACCAAAAAAATTTTCAACCAAAAAACACATCTTCAAAAACTATCCAAAAAACCATACCAAAACCCACCAAAACACCTCCTATTTCAGCCAAAATAAAAAAAAAAAACCCAAGACTTAAACGCCTCGTATAGGGCTGTACCCTTCGTATAGGGTTCCTTAAACTTTGTGCCTGACACCCTCTGAGACCCCCTTGAATTCAGTGCTTAGACGTCTCGTATAGCCCTATACGAGGCGTCTAGGGCACAAAAAATGTGAAAATAGGCGCAGAGCATATCCAAATAGATTAAGCCTATGAAAATAAGAATTTTAGTTTTGAAAAATCTCATCCGATCACACCCGGTTCAACGTAAAAAGAAAGAACAATTCAACTCTTGGCAGCCCATACATACGTCTCAAGCCTTCTAAACGATTTTATATTACTAGTTGTGAATTTTTTTAATTTTTATCATTTTATATCACGACTTGTGAATTTTTTTATAATTTTAATGAGCTTTTTATGTCATTAGTTTTTTTTTTCTTAGCTATAACTACACCTAGAGTTACCTCTCACCAACTCTAATTAAGACCTTATAAGTCTTATTAGTATTTGTTTTTTAATATCAAATCTTAACACCGCTTATTCTTATATTCCCTATTTCTACTCATAATATTGCGGAGTTAAATGCCATTTTAGTCTATGTGGTTTGGGCCATTTACCAGTTTAGTCCAAATGTTTTCTTTTTGTCCAAAAATATTTCACTGTTGCCATTTTATTCCACTGTGTTAACTTCATCCATTATTTCTGTTGACGAGAAGGGTGATTCGGTCATTTGATATGGCCGAATTGCCTTTCTAGTTAACAAAATTACATATAAAATGACCGAATTGTCCTTCTGGTAAACATAAAAAATGGATGAACTTAACCCAGTGGACTTAAATGGAAACGGTGAAACCTTTTTGGACCCAGAAGAGAAAAATGAAACCTTTAGACTAAACTGGCAAAATAGCCCAAACCACAAGGCCTAAAATGGCATTTAACTCTATATTGCGATTACAAAACTTTACGACTTAAAGTATAACTAGTTTTTTTATATCGCGCCTTGCGGCGAAACCGAGCAAATGATAATGTAAAACAAACGTAATTTGAAAATAAAGCATGTTGTTTAGAAAGTCAAACCATTAGAACGACTTAGTTTATAATCGTACCGTTTTATGGTACCAAATAAATACTTTATTTTGAGTATAACCTGCTTTTAACAAAACTTATAACGGATGGTCATGAAAAGAAATCAAGCACAACTACGTACTTAAGTTTTTAGAAAAAAAGTTATAAACGTAACTTATTAAAGAAGTATCAAATTAATCGATAAATTAATATATATCAAATAAGAAAAAAAATTTATTAAAAAAAAGTAAAGGAAATAGATGTTTAAAAAAAGAAAAATATGTTATTAAAAGTAAAAAATATAATAATAAACTATTATAATATATTAAATAATAAAATAATAAAAAGGGTAAATTACTTTTTGAGTCCCTGTGTTTTAGTGGTTTTAACTAGTTGAGTACAAAAGCAAAAAGTTTAACGACCTGAGTCTCTATAAGCCTTTTCATTAACCATTTGAGTCCTTTTGAGTCCAAATTTTAACCTTTTGAGTCCAATTTTTTGGACTCAAATCGTTATAAAAATGAACAAAATTGGACTCAAAACGTTATAAAATAAATGGCTAGGGACTCAGGGCGTTAAACTTTTTGATTTTGGACTCAAGTGGTTAAAACCACTAAAACACAGGGACTCAAAAAGTAATTTACTCTAATAAAAAACTATATATTATTATAAAAATAAAGTTACTATTCTGCGTCCCTCGAAATCAACATATATAATATATAATTGTTTTCATAGGGTTTCATTATTTGGTTAAGCTAGGATAATGGAACCCTGAACCAAAAATCTTAATTGTACTTTATCTAGAACAGTCCTATATGATTATTATCACAATTTATATGTAAAAAAATTATTTTAGGTTAGAGGTGGTCCTTTTTGTCACACCACAACCGATGACGGAAACATCGAAGTGAGACGAAAACGAGATTGTTCATTGGAACATAACATTAAAAGTGACAATAATTTAGATAAACTGATTTCATTGCATAAAACTTTTCATGTTACAATACATAGAATTTCAAAATACAACATGTTCAAATACAACGAAACAATTACAACAAAACAGAGTACAAAACCGATACAACAATTTAGAAGCTAAGATGTCTATGTGTGTATCTAAAGCATCAATGCTACTCCTAGTTTAATATCATCAGCATCCTCCTGCAACATGTTAAAAGTATAGTTCAACACACGAGGCATTGGCGAGTATACAACTTTTCAGTACTAGTATAAGTAAATAAGTTTAAACAAATTCACATGGCAAGCTAGCTAAACAAGATCAACAATAAACTAGCATGTGCAAACAAGTCAACCCAAAGTTTAACGCAAAAGATATCTTAAAATAACCCAATGTTCACAGCGGTGTGTTACACCTATAGCGCTATACATGTTAAGGGTAGGCTCGTACGAAGTAAATACAAGTTCAACACAAAACGTTCAAACACAGAATAAAGCATCAAGTTCTAACGTATGTGTGCATGTATAAGGATTGTTTGTGTATTATGCATAAAAGTTTAAGTGTAAGTGTAAGTTCATAAGTTAATAGGTTGCATCCCAAAGTGTGTAAAAGTAAAATGGGGGATTTCGAGTATACTCACAGTTTTGCTTAATTCTTCAAAGAATTCCTGTGAGCATAGATTTGGTAGGAGTTGACGAATGTAGCACAGAGACACCGAGGTTACCCTACTGGGCAAACAGAGGTGTGAGTTAGAGTTTGGAGATTAAGGTTCACAGAATTAAAGGTACTTAGTATATTAATAAAATAAACATGAGTGTATTCTGCTAATCAGTGATAAGAAACCCAAAATCAGAATAACAAAACGAAAATCGAATAGTTCGTAAGAAGCTGTTGGACGGATGAGCCATCCGTGCGGATGATCCATCCGTGCGAACGGACTGTGTCAGTCAGATTCTCGTTTTTGAACTGTTTAACTATTTAGCAGTTACGTTCGTGATTTTGTTCAGTCTATTAATTATAGTATACGTATATTAGTAGTCTAGTAATAACAGAAGTCTCATAGAAGTCATGCATGGAGGTTGTTTTACCTCATTATATAACACCAAAGCACAAATCAGTTAAACTGATCGATTGGTCATGTTTACAGAAAGGAATGCAGAATATAAACGCTACTATCTATGTTCCAGAATTAACGGCATATAGTATAGCAATCTGGAAATCAGTCAACGTTTGGAAATCGTCGGAAGTGACGAACAGTATATTCGCACGGACGGGGGAAGGGTCAGGTTCGTACGAATGAAGGTGTCCATTCGTACGGATCGACTGCAGATTCGTGTGGATGGAGTAGTTCTTGAGGTAAATCAGTTTGGTTTGTTTGAACTGATCCTCAATTCGACTGGAATAAGCCCTATCCCGAATCCACAACTATTTTCTTAGCGTGTGAGCTCGGTGGTACTCGGTTTCAGTTAAGTTTAAATCTGAAAGTTTTGTAAAAAGGGTTTTCAACACGGATCAGTAATCCCCAATTCGCACGGATCGGGCAAGCTGATTCGCACGGATGCGCGGTGTGCAGATTTGTGCGAATTGGTCAGATTCACTCGGAAAAGTCTGTTTTGGACGCTTAGACTATAGACAACGTCGAATCATGCAATTCTACCTAATTCACTATAGTTATGGCTCTGATACTAATTTGTCACACCCCAACCAATGGCGGAAACATCAGAGTGAGACGAAAACGAGATTGTTCATTGCAACATAACACTAAAAGTGACAACAATTTAGATAAACTGATTTCATTGCATAAAACTTATCGTGTTACATTACATAAAATTTCAAAATATAACATGTTCAAATACAACGAAATAATTACAACAAAACAGAGAAAAAAACTGATACAACAAATCCACATGGCAAGCTAGCTAAACAAGATCGACAATAAACTGGCATGTGCAAACAATTCAACCTAAAGTTTAACGCAAAAGATATCTTAACATAACCCAACGTTCACAAGCGGTGCGTTACTCCTATAGCGAAGGGTAGGCTCGTACGAAGTTAATGACAAGTTCAACACAAAACGTTTAAACCCAGAATAAAGCATCAAGTTCTAACATATGTGTGCATGTATAAGGATTGTTTGTGTATTATGCATAAAAGTTTAAGTGTAAGTGTAAGTTCATAAGTTAACAGGTTGCGTCCCAAAGTGTGTAAATGTAAAAAGAGGGATTTAGAGTATACTCACAGTTTTGCTTAATTCTTCAAAGAATTCCTATGAGCGTAGATTTGATAGGAGTTGACGAATGTAGCACAGAGACACCGAGGTTACCCTACAGGGAAAACGGAGGTGTGAGTAGGAGTTGGAGTTTGGAGATTAAGGTTCACATAATTAAAGGTACTTATTATATAAATAAAATAAACAAGAGTGTATTCTGACTATCAGTGATAAGAAACACGAAATCAGAACAACAGAACGGAAATACGAACAGTTCGTAAGAGGCTGTTGGACAAATGTGCCATTCGTGCGGATGGGCCATCCGTGCGGATGAGCCATCCATGCGAACAGACTGTGTCGGTCAGATTCTTGTTTTTGAACTTTTTAACTATTTTGAAGTTACGTTTGTGATTTTGTTCAGTCTGTTAATTATAATATACGTATATTAGTAGTCTAGTAATAACAGAAGTCTCATGGAAGTCATGCATGGAAGTTGTTTCACCTTATTATATAACACTAAAGCACAAATCAGTTAAACAAATTGGTTGGTCATGTTTACATAAAGGAATGCAGAATATAGACGCAACTATCTGTGTTCCAAAATTAACCACATATAGTATAGCAATCTGGAAATCAAACGACGTTTGGAAATCGTCGGAACTGACGAACAGTACATTCGCACGGACGGGGGAAGGGTCAGGTTCGTACGAATGGAGGTGTCCATTCGTACGGACCGACTGCCGATTCGTGCGGATGGAGTTGTTCTTGAGGTAAATCAGTTCGGTTTTGCTTGAACTGACCCTCTATTCTATTGGAATCAACCCTATCCCGAATCCACAGCTATTTTCTCAGTGTGTGAGCTCGGTGGTACTCGGTTTCAGTTAAGCTTAAATCTGAAAGTTTTGTAAAAAGGGGTTTCAATAGATTACCTTCACATTAGGTTGGTCCTCAACTTAGTTGAGTGTTCATATCAGCTGCCATGGCGAAACTAATGAACCGACTGATCTTGTGAGAAATCCATGTTAAAATGTTTGTAGAAAAACAAAGAAGTGTAGAAGAAATTAGATGTAAAACGGAAGTTATTAGTTCATACTCACTTGCAAAGTGACAGGAATGAGCTCCGAATGGTTCTGATCAGTAGCAAACTTGAGAGAGAAATGTGAGTGTGGAAGATTGGAAGTGAAGGAGGAAGCCACAAATTTATAGAATGAAATTAGGGTTTAGGATGGTTTGGGCATTTATTTACGAATGGGGGTGGATCGGCCCATTCATGCGGATGGAATGGGCTGGGCTGGGCTGGGCTGCAGATCCGTGCGAACCTGCCAGGCCCAAGGCCCAAAATGCTGGATTTTGTTTAATTTGCTGATTTTAAGTATTTTAAGCTTATTTTTGCAATGTATAAGTGTCGTGCATGAATAAAAGAGCATAAAAATGTATTATGTATGTATAACAAGTATGAATATGTATGAATTTGCATGTAGATAAGCATCAAGTATGCACGTAACATGAATAAGTATCAAGTATTTATGTATAATGTATAACACAAGTATGTAAAAGATGAATTTCTCATTATGATTCATGTCTCGGATTACAAAGTATGAAATGAAGTACGAATACAAAGGGATCACAAGTTTCCCTAAGTGGAAAGTACAATGAACTTGCTAAATAAAGAAAGTTGCAAAATACGAGGCGTTACACTTTTAGTTATGCACAATATGTGTCAAATGCAAAGGATGCAACTTGCAGCCAAGAAGCTTCTTCATAGAGTAAACAAAACATAGTTCACGTTTTTAAGAAAAGGGAAAATGCCACAAAAATGTAATCGAGATTGTCAAGTGTCCTAATTAAGTTATTCAAACTTTTTTTGTCTTTCTAAAATAAGCAAACTTTAATTTAGTGTTCTAATAGTATGTAATTACCAGGTCAACAAGTAACAATTTTTTTTCTTAGTTTTTATATTCTTTTAATGCTTGATATTATTTATAAATTTTAAAATTACCCCGACCTGGCTTCTCTCTTTTATCTACTTCTCCTCTTCTCTTCGTATGCACTGCCAGAAACCACCAACACCAAACCATCTCGCACTGCCGCAGTTGCGGCTTTGATGGTGTGCGAGAGGACCTCCACACAAGGCCCGTGATTTCGGGGGGCACACGATTTTTAAAAAAATATGATATATATATGTTATTTTTTTAAATAGTAAACACATACCAATTCCAATATAAGCTCGTTTACAAGCGTAGCAATGAATTAAAACTCGCATTTGTAATCGGACTCGATATGGAATGTTGGTATCATATATAATTTAATCAAACGTTATAATGAATTAAAATTTACATGTCCTAGTCTACCATGCCAAACATTAGAAGACTCAATCATGTAAGTAGAAGTAGAAATTTCATTCATAGTTTTGTTTCGGTTCACAACCATTACATTCATTTTAAACATTACATTAAGGGCATAGCCCTTTCCAATAAACGTTCCACGTCTAGATAAAACAAAGTTGTCCGATTCAAACACTAAACAAAATCCAAACTAGTTGAGCACCCATCCCGAAGCGAGATTCTTGCGTATGTCTGGGACATAAAGCACTTTGGTCAAGGTGAGCTCCTTGCCAGAAGTCATCTTCAAGATGACAGTGCCTTCACCCTTGATGCTGGCGGTAACTTTATGTCACATCCCCAACCGATGGCGAAAACATCGGAGTGAGATGAAAACATGATTGTTCATATCATTAAAACACTAATTGTGACAATATAATTTAATCAAGATTTCATAAATACCAAAATGTCATACATTGTTTCAAAACCAAGTACATTCAAATTGTAGCATCATAATACATGAGAAATTATTTCTTAAGGTGTGTATCTAAGTCCACCCTAAACTTGTTTCTTCATCACATCGTCTATCAACCTGCAACATGTATTAAAATAACGATCAACAAAATGTTGGCGAGTATACAAGTTTGAATACATAGCATAACTATAAAATGTTTTAACGTGCTTATATCCAACATGAATAATGTATACAAGTTACTAATATGATGAACGGGTGTAAACTATATGTCAAACCAAAGTTTCCAACACAATCGTGATTACCCAACATCGTCGAGACGAAGAGGGTGTAATGTGTTTTACTTAACAATACCTCAAGTGTCACATCCCAACTGATGGCGGAAACATCGGGATGAGACGAACAAATCGCTCAAAGCATCATAACACTATTGTGACAATATAATTTAAATCAAATTTCATAAAGATACTAAAATGTCATACAAGATTCAACCATAATAAAAATTGTATCAAACAAAATCAAGACATTGTTTATTTCTAAGATGGGTTTCTAAGTTCATCCTAGCTTGTTTTCTTGATCACTTCGTCTATCAACCTGCAACATGTATTAAAATAATGATCAACAATAATGTTGGCGAGTATACAAGTTTGATAGATAGCATAAATAGAATAAAATGCTTAAATGCGCTCATATCCAACATGAATAACACATACAAGTTACTAATATGCTGAAACGGTGTAAACTATATGTCATTCCAAAGTTTCCAACCCAATCTTGCCTTTCCCCAAGACTCAAAGGAGGTTAACATGTTTTACTTAACAATACCCCAAGACTCAAGGGCTGTGCTTTAATCCTATAGCGCTATAATTGTTAAGATAGGCTTGATCGAAGTTAATGAGCATATAGACACAAACTATATACATAGCATATAAGATTAACAAGTATAAAAATGTTTTCATGTTTAAATATGGATAAAGTGTGATTGGTAACAAGTTTCAGTGTTTCGTGTTTTATATAGAATACATGTTGCACCCAAAGTGCTTAAAACTAAAATGGGATCGAGTATACTCACAGTTTTGCGTAGTGTAATGCTAAACCGCGAGCGGGGTTGACGAAGTCTCGAGATTATGCTGAAATGATTACGCGAGAGTATAAGTTTACTGATGTGGAAAAGGGGTTGGATCAGATTATTGAAATACGGGAAATCGAACAAGTTAAAACACAAAACAGTGCCTTCGTACGAAGGGACTGCCTTCGTATGCATGGATTGCCTTTGTACGAAAGGAGTCTCTTGTTACTGTGAACCGTCTGTTTAAACGTGCAGTGAATTGATTTGATTATGGAAAATAGTGAAATACTAACATAAACAGTAAATAGAATGATCAGACGTGAAAACTGAGGTCGAAATAGAAGATAAAACAGTTTGGTTCGATTAACAATATGGGTTCGTACGAAGCCACTGTGTTTGTTCCAAAACGTTATAATTTTTATCTGATTTTGTTGAAATGTTAAAGTTTTTACTTAAATCTGTTAAGTTTGTAGATGAAACGTTTAACTAGTGCCAAAGATGCGTGAAAACATAACTGAAATCGAACAGAAAGTTATGAAACATAGTGGGTTCGTACGAACGGGCATAGTGCCTTCGTACGAAGCCACTTTTGTTGATGGGGAAATTATGTTCAATCTATCAAAACAGACCGTTTCTTGATGGAAATTAACCCTACAACAGGCCCTTAACTATGAGATGAGTTAGGGGTCTAATGGATTCCCGATTCCACCAAGATCGTGTAATAATCGAAAGAAAACCATATGATTAAGTTGTAAAATTTTATAAACATTGATCCAATACTCGTATACGTGATGCTCCACAACAGATTACTTAGGTAAAACAGGGGGAAACCATCTTTGAGATAGATTGGATCAAGGGTTTAGAGAAGAAAATCAAGAGTTTATGATTAGAAATTACAATGAAATGAACAATATAATTGAAATGAAACAAGACTCTTACAGCGGATTCTGATCGACACAGGGGTCTTAAGGGTGTTTGCAAAGAGTTGGGCGAGTTGAAATGGTGAAATGGAGGGTCTATTTATAGATTTGAGGAAACAATTAGGGTTTCCTTGATTGTAGCCGAGGTGGCTTCGTACAAAGGGAGCTTGAACCCATATGTTATTTTCCGACTTTTGATTATTTTAAGTGTTTTAATTAGTTTAACGAGTATCAAGCATCGACGTGTAATAAAGAATCAATAATCTTGAATAATATGACGTTCAAAATGTGAATTATGATTACAAGTTGTTGGTGCATGTTATGTGACAACAGCGTTGGATTGGTCTTTGGATATTAAACGAGTTTGGGCCGCGAAGACTTATGAAGACAGAATAGAATTCGAGTTTGTTGAAGCCCAATCTAGTCCAAGTTTGTATCAAGTTTTAGTCTATCTAGTTTAGCCCGAATTGTATCTAGAATTCGTATGGGCCTGGCCCAGTTCGAATTGTATGGTTGTGTGTATATAAACAACCTTTATCTAGAGTTTTAGGGTTAGAATTTTGGAGATTGTTGAGAGCATTCGAATTGTGAGAGTTTTAGAACAAACAGAAATTGGCTGTTGGTTCGTGGAGATCTTTAGTGATTGTAAACGTTTACGTTGGATAATCATAGAAGATCAGTTGGTAAAACGTCTTGTGTTCTTGTTTCTGTTTGATAGATTTATCAAGGGGATTCCGCACCCTTGGTAGATTGTCAGTTTTGTTACGATCCATACGGGATAGGGACCTACAATTGGTATCAGAGCGTTTGCTCTTGTGTACGGTTCAAAACTGATATTACAGATTCAAGGATTGTGTTCGTGTTTGAAGATTTTCGGATTCTGTGTGAAGAACATCGAAGAACAGTCAAAAATTGTGAGTGTTTGATTCGTTTTGGTTATTGATCTGATTTGTTTGCTTGTTTTTAGGAGTTTCAGTTGGAAAGGTATCAATCAGAGGATTCGTTGGTGTAAAAGGTGCTGATTTTTCGGGATTTTGATTGGAAAATAACTGGTCTCGACTCGAAACTGTAGTCTCGACTTGTGCTGATTTTACTCGCAACAGTGGTCTCGACTCGCAACCGTGGTCTCGAGTTGTGCTGATTTGACTCGAAACGGAAGTCTCGACTCGCAACAGTAGTCTCGACTCGAAACTGTAGTCTCGACTTGTGCTGATTTTACTCGCAACAGTGGTCTCGACTCGCAACCGTGGTCTCGGTTTATGCTGATTTGACTCGAAACGGAAGTCTCGACTCGCAACAGTAGTCTCGACTCGAAACAGTGGTCTCGACTGGACTGAGTGGTTGCAAGTTTGAAAGTGGTGGAATTTTTCTAGGCAATCGTAGGAAAAATTTCACTGTTTCGTGTTTAGAGAATTATCCGTAACTCACCTGGACAAACCGTTTGCACCGTTGGACTCCTTGGATTTTTAGGAAAAAAAAAAAAAGACTCTGGAAAATCCCGAAATAGGTTTTAGACATTATATATCATTGGAATCGTAATCTCGAGACGAATCTAACGGTATAAGTTGGTAAAAACAGGTTTCGGACTAAAATTGTTCGGTTTAACCAGTTAAGTTAAAATGTCGAACATGTCTAAATTGAACGAGCTTTTAAGGATGGAACACGAGGTAGGCACAACGAACAAACCACCTAAGATGATGAAGGTGGAGAATTACTTGACATGGAAGGATAGGTTTCAATCCTTTATTGAATATCAGGACACACGCATGTGGATTTGTATTGAAGATGGGTACACAAACCCTACACATGACTTTGAAGGCAGACCGCGTGTCACAGCCTATGTGAACATGCAAGAAAATGATAAAAGGATGTATGAGGCTGAAAAGAAAGCCTTGGCAGCTATCAAGATGTCCCTACCTGATAGCATCAAACACACCTTTAAGAAGTACACTACTTCAAAAGAAATGTGGGATGCGCTAAAAGGTCACTTTACCAAAACTAGATGCCTCGTATAGATCTAGATTGGTCGTCTGTTAGAGCGGGTTTTTGAAAATTTGAATTTTGAAAATTTGAATATCAAATTTTGAATTTATTAAAAAAGGACGCTTCGTATAGACCTGTACGGGTAGTCTATAGGGGCGGCAACATTTCTTTTTTTTTTTTAATTTGAATTTTGAAAATATTTTATTTTAATTACTAATATACCCCTGAAAGTCCCAAGTATAGGCCATAAACAGGGGCATAAAGGTAATTTAAACAAAAAGACGACGCGTATAGGTCTATACAACCAATACATGGTGGGCGGAAACTGTTTCACTTTTTATTTTTTAATTATTAAAAACCAGTTTATTAAATTACCATTTTACCCCTGTAAAGCCCTCCGTATAGGCCTTAGTCAGGGGTAAAATGGTAATTAACCATTCCAGAAATATCTTTCTGGGTTGGTTGATTACCATTTTGCCCCTGATTAAAGCCTATACTGGGGGCTATACAGGGGCAAAATGGTCATTTAATATAAAGCTCAGACGACGCGTATAGGTCTATACGAGGCGTCTATGCCTCGTATAAGGGTGGGGGGGGGGGGGGGGGGCTAGACGATCCTGGTTATCACCGCAAACAAAAACACACACATATATACGGAGCACACACCTGTATATACCTCGGATTAGTATTTGGACCGTATTTTCGAAGATTTGAAGCATCACTGGTACGTATTTCATCCCGTAGTTTAGTATTTTTGCCTCGTTTTTGCCTTTAGACGGTAGGTTTGCCCTGAAATTTGGTTTTTGTTGGGTTTGGGGGTTTGAATCTGAGGTTGAAGATGAAGCCGTAGAACAGGACGCCCAGTATAGCCCTATACGAGGCTCTGAAACTTTTTTTTTTTGTTATTAATGTTATTATTATTGTTTTTATTATTATTATTATTATTATTATTATTATTATTATTATTATTGTTAATATTATTATTATTATTGTTAATATTATTAATATTATTTATTATTATTATTAATATTATTATTATTGTTATTATTAATTATTATTATTATTGTTATTATTATTATTATTATTTATTAATTATTATTATTATTAATATTATTATTATTTATTAATTATTAATAATAATATTATTATTATTAATATTATGTATTATTATTAGTATTATTATTGTTATTATTATTATTATTTATTATTGTTTCTATACGTATACGGTATTTATTTGCAGATTGATTATGGAGGACGATCTGATTCAGGGCGATGACATTCAGGTAGAGCTTGATGGGGCACCGCCGGGGGGTCAGTCGGTTCAGCAGGGTCAGCCGGTTCAGCAGGGTCCACGATGGAGACGGCGGCCGCCTCTGGATACGCTGCAGGGTCACCCGTATCTAGAGTTTCCCGACGGCACCGACGCCGCCCGTCATTGCCAGAAGCTTAGGCGGATGCACATTAGATCACATGCAGCGATCGACTGGGATGCGATAGATGGGATTGCTGAGACGGCTAGAGTGCGTCGGTTTATACCGGTCGATTCGCCGTGGCATCGCCTTTTTGATTTGGCGCACACGCCGACCTACAGGGAGCTGCTGGTCGAGTTCCTTTTTCGTCATTCACATTTCATGCTCCTGGGGACCCAGTGCCGCTTCCGCACCCAGATGCTCCCCCTCCGCCTGAGGTTTCTTTCAGGCTCGCTGGCGTTTTGCGTTCGATGACGCTAGCAGAGTTTACGGTGCATTGTGGTTTATACATGCAGGGGGAGATCGAGACTTAGATTTACACAGCGGGGCTAGTGGTGGTTGACAAACCCACTCTTGTAGGGTTTTGGCAGGTGATTGCGGGGGAAAATCATTGGGAGCACGACAAGTCGAAGGGGAGGGTGTCGTTTCTTAGGGACCCACTGTACAGGTACGTACGTTTATTACGGCAATTATTGTGATTATGTGCATTGTTTATTAATCTCTGTTTCTGTATTTCGCTAACACTATCTGCAGGTATCTGCACCATTTGTTCGCTACTTCTATTTCAGCGCGCGGATACAGCCGTGAGTGGTGTACGACCACATACCTTTTTTTCTTTTATTGTTTGTTGTATAGGAGGCCGTGCGCACTAGCACACGGTCTAGCCCAGTACTACGCCTCCGCCCATCACCGGCAGGAGCGTGGATTTTTGTATGGCTGGGCGTACGTGACCGTCATTGCCCGTTCATTGGGCCTCGTACTGCACCAGGACCCACATCTACGGACGCCGCCAGTCATGCCGACGCGGATGGGTTTTCAGTCGCTGTGGGGGATGAAGGTAATCAAGAGGTTCCCCGTTGGCCCGCGATTTAAAAACCGCGAGGGGGGCATATGGACAGAGGAGCCCCTACCAGAGCAGTTCGAGCCCGTTTATCCTCCTGCAAATCCTGCTGATGCAGTGCCCGTAGAGGACCCTCCGGAGGATGTAAACGGTGCAGCGGTGCCATAGCCACCGCCACCTCCCGGGGCGCCTCAGTTTCCACGTCACGTTATTCCAGGTCATGCCCCAGGAGCTGCGCTACATCCGGATGTACGAGCCGAGCTTGACAGGCTCAACGATTTGGTAGGTTGGCTGGTACGGGCCGAGCAGGATAGACGAGAGAGAGGGATTACCCCCGATACCGCTTCCACCGGCTCGAGCACCACATCAGCAGCAGCAGCCGCAGCAGCCACATCCAGATTCGGATTTGGATGCATAGACCTGTTGTTGTTTTTATTTTTATTATGGATGTACAAACTTATCTTATATATTTTTGTTATGGATGTACAAAGTTATCTTATATATGTCATATTTATGTTTGTTTTCAGTTATTCGGTTACTTAATGATTGTTGTCTTAAATTGAGATAATACGGAAACAAAATATGTTTTGAATATAATACGGAAACAATATATCCCCTGAATATTATACGGAAACAATATTTGAACGAGATAAAATTTTAATCGGAAGAATAATATTTAAAAAAGTAAAATGTTAAAAACATTAAAATATTTAATCGATATAATATATTTAAAGAGCCGATTTTTAAAATAGTTGATTTTTAAAAAACAAAAACTTTTTTATAGTGTAAAAAACAAATAAAACAAAACTTTTTTTTAAAACCAAAAAAATTTTCAACCAAAAAACACATCTTCAAAAACTATCCAAAAAACCATACCAAAACCCACCAAAACACCTCTTATTTCAGCCAAAATAAAAAAAAACCCAAGACTTAAACGCCTCGTATAGGGCTGTACCCTTCGTATAGGGTTCCTTAAACTTTGTGCCTGACACCCTCTGAGACCCCCTTGAATTCAGTGCTTAGACGTCTCGTATAGCCCTATACGAGGCGTCTAGGGCACAAAAAGTGTGAAAATAGGCGCAGAGGATATCCAAATAGATTAAGCCTATGAAAATAAGAATTTTAGTTTTGAAAAATCTCATCCGATCACACCCGGTTCAACGTAAAAAGAAAGAACAATTCAACTCTTGGCAGCCCATACATACGTCTCAAGCCTTCTAAACGATTTTATATTACTAGTTGTGAATTTTTTTAATTTTTATCATTTTATATCACGACTTGTGAATTTTTTTATAATTTTTATGAGTTTTTTATGTCATTAGTTTTTTTTTCTTAGCTATAACTACACCTAGAGTTACCTCTCACCAACTCTAATTAAGACCTTATAAGTCTTATTAGTATTTGTTTTTTAATATCAAATCTTAACACCGCTTATTCTTATATTCCCTATTTCTACTCATAATATTGCGGAGTTAAATGCCATTTTAGTCTATGTGGTTTGGGCCATTTACCAGTTTAGTCCAAATGTTTTCTTTTTGTCCAAAAAGATTTCACTGTTGCCATTTTATTCCACTGTGTTAACTTCATCCATTATTTCTGTTGACGAGAAGGGTGATTCGGTCATTCGATATGGCCGAATTGCCTTTCTAGTTAACAAAATTACATATAAAATGACCGAATTGTCCTTCTGGTAAACATAAAAAATGGATGAACTTAACCCAGTGGACTTAAATGGAAACGATGAAACCTTTTTGGACCCAGAAGAGAAAAATGAAACCTTTAGACTAAACTGGCAAAATAGCCCAAACCACAAGGCCTAAAATGGCATTTAACTCTATATTGCGATTACAAAACTTTACGACTTAAAGTATAACTAGTTTTTTTATATCGCGCCTTGCGGCGAAACCGAGCAAATGATAATGTAAAACAAACGTGATTTGAAAATAAAGCATGTTGTTTAGAAAGTCAAACCATTAGAACGACTTAGTTTATAATCGTACCGTTTTATGGTACCAAATAAATACTTTATTTTGAGTATAACCTGCTTTTAACAAAACTTATAACGGATGGTCATGAAAAGAAATCAAGCACAACTACGTACTTAAGTTTTTAGAAAAAAAGTTATAAACGTAACTTATTAAAGAAGTATCAAATTAATCGATAAATTAATATATATCAAATAAGAAAAAAAAATATTAAAAAAAAGTAAAGGAAATTGATGTTTAAAAAAAGAAAAATATGTTATTAAAAGTAAAAAATATAATAATAAACTATTATAATATATTAAATAATAAAATAATAAAAAGGGTAAATTACTTTTTGAGTCCCTGTGTTTTAGTGGTTTTAACTAGTTGAGTACAAAAGCAAAAAGTTTAACGACCTGAGTCTCTATAAGCCTTTTCATTAACCATTTGAGTCCTTTTGAGTCCAAATTTTAACCTTTTGAGTCCTATTTTTTGGACTCAAATCGTTATAAAAATGAACAAAATTGGACTCAAAATGTTATAAAATAAATGGCTTGGGACTCAGGGCGTTAAACTTTTTGATTTTGGACTCAAGTGGTTAAAACCACTAAAACACAGGGACTCAAAAAGTAATTTACTCTAATAAAAAACTATATATTATTATAAAAATAAAGTTACTATTCAGCGTCCCTCGAAATCAATATATATAATATATAATTGTTTTCATAGGGTTTCATTATTTGGTTAAGCTAGGATAATGGAACCCTGAACCAAAAATTTTAATTGTACTTTATCTAGAACAGTCCTATATGATTATTATCACAATTTATATGTAAAAAAATTATTTTAGGTTAGAGGTGGTCCTTTTTGTCACACCACAACCGATGACGGAAACATCGAAGTGAGACGAAAACGAGATTGTTCATTGGAACATAACATTAAAAGTGACAATAATTTAGATAAACTGATTTCATTGCATAAAACTTTTCATGTTACAATACATAGAATTTCAAAATACAACATGTTCAAATACAACGAAACAATTACAACAAAACAGAGTACAAAACCGATACAACAATTTAGAAGCTAAGATGTCTATGTGTGTATCTAAAGCATCAATGCTACTCCTAGTTTAATATCATCAGCATCCTCCTGCAACATGTTAAAAGTATAGTTCAACACACGAGGCATTGGCGAGTATACAAGTTTTCAGTACTAGTATAAGTAAATAAGTTTAAACAAATTCACATGGCAAGCTAGCTAAACAAGATCAACAATAAACTAGCATGTGCAAACAAGTCAACCCAAAGTTTAACGCAAAAGATATCTTAAAATAACCCAATGTTCACAGTGGTGTGTTACACCTATAGTGCTATACATGTTAAGGGTAGGCTCGTACGAAGTAAATACAAGTTCAACACAAAACGTTCAAACACAGAATAAAGCATCAAGTTCTAACGTATGTGTGCATGTATAAGGATTGTTTGTGTATTATGCATAAAAGTTTAAGTGTAAGTGTAAGTGTAATTTCATAAGTTAATAGGTTGCATCCCAAAGTGTGTAAAAGTAAAATGGGGGATTTCGAGTATACTCACAGTTTTGCTTAATTCTTCAAAGAATTCCTGTGAGCATAGATTTGGTAGGAGTTGACGAATGTAGCACAGAGACACTGAGGTTATCCTACTGGGCAAACAGAGGTGTGAGTTGGAGTTTGGAGATTAAGGTTCACAGAATTAAAGGTACTTAGTATATTAATAAAATAAACATGAGTGTATTCTGCTAATCAGTGATAAGAAACCCAAAATCAGAATAACAAAACGAAAATCGAATAGTTCGTAAGAAGCTGTTGGACGGATGAGCCATCCGTGCGGATGAGCCATCCGTGCGGATGATCCATCCGTGCGAACGGACTGCGTCAGTCAGATTCTCGTTTTTGAACTGTTTAACTATTTAGCAGTTACGTTCGTGATTTTGTTCAGTCTATTAATTATAGTATACGTATATTAGTAGTCTAGTAATAACATAAGTCTCATAGAAGTCATGCATGGAGGTTGTTTTACCTCATTATATAACACCAAAGCACAAATCAGTTAAACTGATCGATTGGTCATGTTTACAGAAAGGAATGCAGAATATAAACGCTACTATCTATGTTCCAGAATTAACGGCATATAGTATAGCAATCTGGAAATCAGTCAACGTTTGGAAATCGTCGGAAGTGACGAACAGTACATTCGCACGGACGGGGGAAGGGTCAGGTTCGTACGAATGAAGGTGTCCATTCGTACGGATCGACTGCAGATTCGTGTGGATGGAGTAGTTCTTGAGGTAAATCAGTTTGGTTTGTTTGAACTGATCCTCTATTCGACTGGAATAAGCCCTATCCCGAATCCACAACTATTTTCTTAGCGTGTGAGCTCGGTGGTACTCGGTTTCAGTTAAGTTTAAATCTGAAAGTTTTGTAAAAAGGGTTTTCAACACGGAGCAGTAATCCCCAATTCGCACGGATCGGGCAAGCTGATTCGCACGGATGCGCGGTGTGCAGATTTGTGCGAATTGGTTAGATTCACTCGGAAAAGTCTGTTTTGGACGCTTAGACTATAGACAACGTCGAATCATGCAATTCTACCTAATTCACTATAGTTATGGCTCTGATACTAATCTGTCACACCCCAACCAATGGCGGAAACATCAGAGTGAGACGAAAACGAGATTGTTCATTGCAACATAACACTAAAAGTGACAACAATTTAGATAAACTGATTTCATTGCATAAAACTTAACGTGTTACATTACATAAAATTTCAAAATATAACATGTTCAAATACAACGAAATAATTACAACAAAACAGAGAAAAAAACTGATACAACAAATCCACATGGCAAGCTAGCTAAACAAGATCGACAATAAACTGGCATGTGCAAACAATTCAACCTAAAGTTTAACGCAAAAGATATCTTAACATAACCCAACGTTCACAAGCGGTGCGTTACTCCTATAGCGAAGGGTAGGCTCGTACGAAGTTAATGACAAGTTCAACACAAAACGTTTAAACCCAGAATAAAGCATCAAGTTCTAACATATGTGTGCATGTATAAGGATTGTTTGTGTATTATGCATAAAAGTTTAAGTGTAAGTGTAAGTTCATAAGTTAACAGGTTGCGTCCCAAAGTGTGTAAATGTAAAAAGAGGGATTTAGAGTATACTCACAGTTTTGCTTAATTCTTCAAAGAATTCCTATGAGCGTAGATTTGATAGGAGTTGACGAATGTAGCACAGAGACACCGAGGTTACCCTACAGGGAAAACGGAGGTGTGAGTAGGAGTTGGAGTTTGGAGATTAAGGTTCACATAATTAAAGGTACTTATTATATAAATAAAATAAACAAGAGTGTATTCTGACTATCAGTGATAAGAAACACGAAATCAGAACAACAGAACGGAAATACGAACAGTTCGTAAGAGGCTGTTGGACAAATGTGCCATTCGTGCGGATGGGCCATCCGTGCGGATGAGCCATCCATGCGAACAGACTGTGTCGGTCAGATTCTTGTTTTTGAACTTTTTAACTATTTTGAAGTTACGTTTGTGATTTTGTTCAGTCTGTTAATTATAATATACGTATATTAGTAGTCTAGTAATAACAGAAGTCTCATGGAAGTCATGCATGGAAGTTGTTTCACCTTATTATATAACACTAAAGCACAAATCAGTTAAACAAATTGGTTGGTCATGTTTACATAAAGGAATGCAGAATATAGACGCAACTATCTGTGTTCCAAAATTAACCACATATAGTATAGCAATCTGGAAATCAAACGACGTTTGGAAATCGTCGGAACTGACGAACAGTACATTCGCACGGACGGGGGAAGGGTCAGGTTCGTACGAATGGAGGTGTCCATTCGTACGGACCGACTGCCGATTCGTGCGGATGGAGTTGTTCTTGAGGTAAATCAGTTCGGTTTTGCTTGAACTGACCCTCTATTCTATTGGAATCAACCCTATCCCGAATCCACAGCTATTTTCTCAGTGTGTGAGCTCGGTGGTACTCGGTTTCAGTTAAGCTTAAATCTGAAAGTTTTGTAAAAAGGGGTTTCAATAGATTACCTTCACATTAGGTTGGTCCTCAACTTAGTTGAGTGTTCATATCAGCTGCCACGGCGAAACTAATGAACCGACTGATCTTGTGAGAAATCCATGTTAAAACGTTTGTAGAAAAACAAAGAAGTGTAGAAGAAATTAGATGTAAAACGGAAGTTATTAGTTCATACTCACTTGCAAAG
Source organism: Helianthus tuberosus (assembly GCA_030545235.1). Lineage (NCBI taxonomy): Eukaryota > Viridiplantae > Streptophyta > Magnoliopsida > Asterales > Asteraceae > Helianthus > Helianthus tuberosus. Next base: position 17,722,730 of record CM060400.1, read on the forward strand.
TGACAGGAATGAGCTCCGAATGGTTCTGATCAGTAGCAAACTTGAGAGAGAAACGTGAGTGTGGAAGATTGGAAGTGAAGGAGGAAGCCACAAATTTATAGAATGAAATTAGGGTTTAGGATGGTTTGGGCATTTATTTACGAATGGGGGTGGATCGGCCCATTCATGCGGATGGAATGGGCTGGGCTGGGCTGGGCTGCAGATCCGTGCGAACCTGCCAGGCCCAAGGCCCAAAATGCTGGATTTTGTTTAATTTGCTGATTTTAAGTATTTTAAGCTTATTTTTGCAATGTATAAGTGTCGTGCATGAATAAAAGAGCATAAAAATGTATTATGTATGTATAACAAGTATGAATATGTATGAATTTGCATGTAGATAAGCATCAAGTATGCACGTAACATGAATAAGTATCAAGTATTTATGTATAATGTATAACACAAGTATGTAAAAGATGAATTTCTCATTATGATTCATGTCTCGGATTACAAAGTATGAAATGAAGTACGAATACAAAGGGATCACAAGTTTCCCTAAGTGGAAAGTACAATGAACTTGCTAAATAAAGAAAGTTGCAAAATACGAGGCGTTACACTTTTAGTTATGCACAATATGTGTCAAATGCAAAGGATGCAACTTGCAGCCAAGAAGCTTCTTCATAGAGTAAACAAAACATAGTTCACGTTTTTAAGAAAAGGGAAAATGCCACAAAAATGTAATCGAGATTGTCAAGTGTCCTAATTAAGTTATTCAAACTTTTTTTGTCTTTCTAAAATAAGCAAACTTTAATTTAGTGTTCTAATAGTATGTAATTACCAGGTCAACAAGTAACAATTTTTTTTCTTAGTTTTTATATTCTTTTAATGCTTGCTATTATTTATAAATTTTAAAATTACCCCGACCTGGCTTCTCTCTTTTATCTACTTCTCCTCTTCTCTTCGTATGCACTGCCAGAAACCACCAACACCAAACCATCTCGCACTGCCGCAGTTGCGGCTTTGATGGTGTGCGGGAGGACCTCCACACAAGGCCCGTGATTTCGGGGGGCACACGATTTTTAAAAAAATCTGATATATATATGTTATTTTTTTTAAATAGTAAACACATACCAATTCCAATATAAGCTCGTTTACAAGCGTAGCAATGAATTAAAACTCGCATTTGTAATCGGACTCGATATGGAATGTTGGTATCATATATAATTTAATCAAACGTTATAATGAATTAAAATTTACATGTCCTAGTCTACCATGCCAAACATTAGAAAACTCAATCATGTAAGTAGAAGTAGAAATTTCATTCATAGTTTTGTTTCGGTTCACAACCATTACATTCATTTTAAACATTACATTAAGGGCATAGCCCTTTCCAATAAACGTTCCACGTCTAGATAAAACAAAGTTGTCCGATTCAAACACTAAACAAAATCCAAACTAGTTGAGCACCCATCCCGAAGCGAGATTCTTGCGTATGTCTGGGACATAAAGCACTTTGGTCAAGGTGAGCTCCTTGCCAGAAGTCATCTTCAAGATGACAGTGCCTTCACCCTTGATGCTGGCGGTAACTTTATGTCACATCCCCAACCGATGGCGAAAACATCGGAGTGAGATGAAAACATGATTGTTCATATCATTAAAACACTAATTGTGACAATATAATTTAATCAAGATTTCATAAATACCAAAATGTCATACATTGTTTCAAAACCAAGTACATTCAAATTGTAGCATCATAATACATGAGAAATTATTTCTTAAGGTGTGTATCTAAGTCCACCCTAAACTTGTTTCTTCATCACATCGTCTATCAACCTGCAACATGTATTAAAATAACGATCAACAAAATGTTGGCGAGTATACAAGTTTGAATACATAGCATAACTATAAAATGTTTTAACGTGCTTATATCCAAAATGAATAATGTATACAAGTTACTAATATGATGAACGGGTGTAAACTATATGTCAAACCAAAGTTTCCAACACAATCGTGATTACCCAACATCGTCGAGACGAAGAGGGTGTAATGTGTTTTACTTAACAATACCTCAAGTGTCACATCCCAACTGATGGCGGAAACATCGGGATGAGACGAACAAATCGCTCAAAGCATCATAACACTATTGTGACAATATAATTTAAATCAAATTTCATAAAGATACTAAAATGTCATACAAGATTCAACCATAATAAAAATTGTATCAAACAAAATCAAGACATTGTTTATTTCTAAGATGGGTTTCTAAGTTCATCCTAGCTTGTTTTCTTGATCACTTCGTCTATCAACCTGCAACATGTATTAAAATAATGATCAACAATAATGTTGGCGAGTATACAAGTTTGATAGATAGCATAAATAGAATAAAATGCTTAAATGCGCTCATATCCAACATGAATAACACATACAAGTTACTAATATGCTGAAACGGTGTAAACTATATGTCATTCCAAAGTTTCCAACCCAATCTTGCCTTTCCCCAAGACTCAAAGGAGGTTAACATGTTTTACTTAACAATACCCCAAGACTCAAGGGCTGTGCTTTAATCCTATAGCGCTATAATTGTTAAGATAGGCTTGATCGAAGTTAATGAGCATATAGACACAAACTGTATACATAGCATATAAGATTAACAAGTATAAAAATGTTTTCATGTTTAAATATGGATAGAGTGTGATTGGTAACAAGTTTCAGTGTTTCGTGTTTTATATAGAATACATGTTGCACCCAAAGTGCTTAAAACTAAAATGGGATCGAGTATACTCACAGTTTTGCGTAGTGTAATGCTAAACCGCGAGCGGGGTTGACGAAGTCTCGAGATTATGCTGAAATGATTACGCGAGAGTATAAGTTTACTGATGTGGAAAAGGGGTTGGATCAGATTATTGAAATACGGGAAATCAAACAAGTTAAAACACAAAACAGTGCCTTCGTACGAAGGGACTGCCTTCGTATGCATGGATTACCTTTGTACGAAAGGAGTCTCTTGTTACTGTGAACCGTCTGTTTAAACGTGCAGTGAATTGATTTGATTATGGAAAATAGTGAAATACTAACATAAATAGTAAATAGAATGATCAGACGTGAAAACTGAGGTCGAAATAGAAGATAAAACAGTTTGGTTCGATTAACAATGTGGGTTCGTACGAAGCCACTGTGTTTGTTCCAAAACGTTATAATTTTATCTGATTTGGTTGAAATGTTAAAGTTTTTACTTAAATCTGTTAAGTTTGTAGATGAAACGTTTAACTAGTGCCAAAGATGCGTGAAAACATAACTGAAATCGAACAGAAAGTTATGAAACATAGTGGGTTCGTACGAACGGGCATAGTGCCTTCGTACGAAGCCACTTTTGTTGATGGGGAAATTATGTTCAATCTATCAAAACAGACCGTTTCTTGATGGAAATTAACCCTACAACAGGCCCTTAACTATGAGATGAGTTAGGGGTCTAATGGATTCCCGATTCCACCAAGATCGTGTAATAATCGAAAGAAAACCATATGATTAAGTTGTAAAATTTTATAAACATTGATCCAATTCTCGTATACGTGATGCTCCACAACAGATTACTTAGGTAAAACAGGGGGAAACCATCTTTGAGATAGATTGGATAAAGGGTTTAGAGAAGAAAATCAAGAGTTTATGATTAGAAATTACAATGAAATGAACAATATAATTGAAATGAAACAAGACTCTTACAGCGGATTTTGATCGACACAGGGGTCTTAAGGGTGTTTGCAAAGAGTTGGGCGAGTTGAAATGGTGAAATGGAGGGTCTATTTATAGATTTGAGGAAACAATTAGGGTTTCCTTGATTGTAGCCGAGGTGGTTTCGTACAAAGGGAGCTTGAACCCATATGTTATTTTCCGACTTTTGATTATTTTAAGTGTTTTAATTAGTTTAACGAGTATCAAGCATCGACGTGTAATAAAGAATCAATAATCTTGAATAATATGACGTTCAAAATGTGAATTATGATTACAAGTTGTTGGTGCATGTTATGTGACAACAGCGTGTTAGTGCACTACGTCTATTGACTTCGTCTTGTATCATGTAATAGGATAGGATAGGATATCTAGTGCACAAGGTTCGAGAAACTGAGAAATGAGGTTTAAGTGAAGATTTCGCTTGAGGTGAACTTGTGACAAGTTCAAGCGAAATCACACACATCAGATTTCGCTTCAGCTGGTTCAGGTCACTCTCAAGCGAAATCTTACCTCTATAAATAGTGCACATGTCATTTCATTTGGTACGCGACTTCCGAAAATGTAACGAAGTGCTGCCGGTTTTCTGTCAGGTTGTAAACATTGTTATTATCAATACAAGCAACAGATTAAAGATTACAAGCTGTTTTCGTGTCCGGTTTACTGATTCCGCCTTTAAACTGGATGTAAAACTCTTCTGAACGACTCAGTCGGGTCAAACAACGATCCAACAAGTGGTATCAGAGCTCAGGAGGAAGAGTTTAGCTTGATATCATCTATTTTCTGATTTCTACACCTTCTTTTTCAATATGGATGTGATTTCACGGTCAAATTGATCTGAGTTTTTCACCGAATGTATAAAACAGTATTCTAACAAATCCTTGAAAGTTTCACAGCAAAATTCAAAGTAAAAATGACAAAAACTGTACAGAAACTAGATTTCGCTTGAAAGAGTTCGTAGATAATGGGTTGATTTCGCTTCAAAACAGACTGTTTGGACTATTTCGCTTGAACATCTGAAGCGAAATAGTGTTGTGTTCTTGAATTTCGCTTGAGTTCATCTGAAGCGAAATAGAGTTGCTGGTTTTCGCTTGAAGGTTGAGTTCAGGTTGAAGCGAAATAGATCTTGTGGGTTTTCGCTTGAAGGTTCTAATCAGCTGAAGCGAAATAGTTGATTTCGCTTGAATCAATTTTGTTAGCAGATTTCACTTGAACAGTTTAAAAGATTTCGCTTGAAGTTTCATTCTGCTTCAACTTGAGATTTCGCTTGAGTTTCCTAGTTCGATTGAAAAGTGGAATTTTGTGTTGGATCATTTCACGACGATCAAGTGTCAATCATTCTCAGTCTATTTGATATTTGATTGTACTGATTGGTTTTGTTTGATCATTCTGTCAGGTTTGCATTATGGCTGAGGAATTCTTCAATACGTTTTACAACGCATTTGCAACTGAATCGTCTGAGGCTTCAAATATTACACCAAAAACCATTTCTAAAGTGCTAAATGAAAATATCAAGAATGATAACTTTTACGGAACTCATTCAAAGCCACCAGCTCTTGATAGTATTGAGGATTATACCTGGTGGAAAGAACGCTTTATCAATTGGGCAAAGGCGTATGCTCATGAAAGTTGGTTTTGCTTGGAGTATGGGTATGAAAAACCAAAAGACGATAAAGGCGAAGATCTTGTATTCAAGAAATTTACTAGAGAAGATAAAGCTGAATTTGGAGCTGAACAGAGAATGATAGCATTGATCCAGTCCGCAATCAGAAACGATATTTTTGCTTTACTAACCCATGACGGGTCATCTAAGTCTGTCTGGGAAGCTTTATGTGTTAAAGCTGAGGGGGGTAAACAGATTAAAAAGAACAAAATCGCTTTATTAAAGAAAGAATTTGATCTGTTTGATAACATAAAAGGAGAGTCGGTGAGGCAAATGATTGAGAGATTCTGTCATCTAAAAATTGAATTGGAAAGATTAGAGATAAACAAAACAAGAGAGGAATTGATAGACAAAGTGATTGAAGCGTTACCACGAGCTGATCAGTGGCAAACGTTTGTTTTTATTTTGAAAAATGATGCTTTGTATGATACAATTACTCTTGATGCTTTGTTTGAAAAGATTGAAAGTCATGATCTGGAGCTACAAAAGCAAAACAAGATGACTGATTCTTCACATCAACAGAACGTTGGCTTGTACTACAAAAGCAGTGTGCTTTCTGATAAAGGCGTTGGTTCACCAAAAACAGCATTTAGTGGTGAAAAGATGAAAGAACCACCAACAATGTCAACAAGTCATCATTCTGGATATCATTCATCTTCAAAGACAAATTCTGATGATTCTGATGAAATTCTGTGCAACATTGCTCTTAAACTGAAGAATTCTCCTGCAATGAGCATTAATGCAGCTAAGCAACAAATGAGTTTCCTTGCATCTGTTCTGGAGTCATATGAAGGTCTAGTAGCTGGCAAAATTGGAAACTCAGAATTGACCAAAGAAGACTATGACCAGATTGATCCGGAAGAGATGGAGCTCATTGACATCCGTTGGTGTTTAGCTAGTTGTATTCGAAGAGCTCAGAGGTATATGGAGATTACTGGAAAACAATCGCTTGGAGGTGCTTCAACAAAGCTTGGATTTGACAAATCCAAAGTGACTTGCTTCAAATGCAAGCAGAAAGGTCATTTCAAGAGAGAATGCACTAATTCTGTAGTTGGTGGAAATGAACATCCGTTCAACGATGACTATTATCGAAAGGCGATCTACCATAGAAGCAGAGAAGAGCCAAAGTTGATTGAAGACAAACCGAAAGAAAAATCAAGAGCTTATGCTGTAATTTACGAGGATGAAGGATATGATTGGAGTGAGGTTCTTCCAATAGATGACATTGTTGATGAACGGTTCAAAGCTGAAGCCAAACAGGAAGAATTAAATAAACATTATGCTCTTGTTGCTGAGATTCAAGATGAAAACAAAGACAAAGACATTGTTGAAGTCAGTGAAGAAAAAGTTGAGATCAAAGAGAAAACTCGAGAAGAAATTTTGAGTGAGAAGACTTACAGAGAAAGAAATGTGGTCTACAACAGAATGGATGATATGCAGGAAGAGTATGAGATGGCTGTCGGTAGCAAAAGATGGGATAAAAAGAGAGAATGTTATTATAACAGAGAAGGAGAACCAGTTGTTCCCAAGAAAGACATAATCTTCGATGATGTTCTTCTTGCAGTCCCATTAAGAGCTGAATACTATAGAAGAGTATTGAAAGATGACACATACGCTAAGAGATATGAAAAGGATATCAGATATGCCATGTTATCATGTCTAAGAAAAAGGGATGAAGAGAGAATGAAGAAGAAGGTTGAAGAAATGGTGAACAATCTGAAGAAAGATGCTGAAGAGGCTAAAACAGAAACTGTTAGAGTTGAAGTTGTGAAGGAAATCAAAAGTGAAGAAGTAGTTGTGAATGAGGAGGTTGAGGAAGCTGTTACTGAAGAACAGCAGATAAAAGAAAAGAATGAGAATGAGAAAGCTGATAATGTTGGTGATCAAGTCGGTGTTGAAGAAAAGCAGAATGTTGCTGAGCAGACAGGGGTTGCTGAAAACACTGAAGTGCCAATCACTGAGGTAAATTCTGATTCTGAAAACTTGAAACTGATTGATCAGTGCAAGAAATGCATGGAACCGTGCAGAGCTTGTACTGAAAAAGATGAGCAATTTAGAACAAGAGATCTTGAATTCACAAAAATAGAAAATATTTTTAAAGAAAAATGCAAAGAAATGCTAGAAAAAGAAAAAGTTTTTAAAGAAAATGATGAAAAACTTTCAGAAAAATGTAACAAATTAGAGAAAGAAAATGAAGTTTTGAAAGAAAATGTTTTGAAAACGACAAATGAATGTGAACAAAAGGAAATTGCTTGTCAAGAAATGAAAAAGGAATATGACTCAATGAAATTATCATATCACATTATAAAAGAGTCATATGAAAAAGTGAAAGATGAAATGAAATATGCTCAATCAAGAATGAATTATATGTCTGAAACAACTAAAGAACTTAAACGAATGTATGCGATAAAACAAGATGTTGTTAATTCCTATATTGAGGATGTTGCTAAGTTGAAGCGACAAATTGCTGATTTAGAACAGGATAACAACAAGTTAAAGAGTTACCACGTGTCGTCATATGTGCTTGAACGAATTTTCAATATAAAACCGGGTGATGGTGAGTCTGAGCAAAACAAGAAAGGTATTGGTTCAGAGTTTCATCAAGTTCCACCACCGGGAAAATTTGCATTTTATGATGAAGAAAAGGTCGAAAAAGCTTTCAACATGGTAGACAAATTGCCAGACAACATTGACTTAACCTATTCCAAATCTGATGATTCTCATGATTCAGAGGTGGTAGGTAAAGTTGTTGAAAGTGTGTTGAAAGAAGAGTTGGTTGATACAGGTAAATCTGAATCACAGGATGAAGATGAAGGAAATATTCATGATGGATATCTGAAAAACACAAAATCTGAGAAAAGTTTGAATGATGATTCAAAGGGATTGGTTTATACCATGATTGGATCGGACAAATTGTTCTTAGATGTTGTATTCCCGATTCAGAATGTGATTTCAGAAAAGGTTGATAAAGTTTTCAAAATGGTTGAGATTGAGAAGTCTGAGATTTCAAAGTTTGTCGGTAAGAGTCATAGAGGTTCATATAACAAACCTGGTTTCAAAAAGAAGAACATGAAGGCTGGGTTGGGTTATAAGAAGAAACAATATCGAAACAAAATTGAAATGCCGAATTTTCAGACAAAAATGAGTTTTGTTCAAGGAGGCAGTTTAGAAAAAGAAAAAGAATTCAAAATGAAACAGTCTAATGATGAATTCTTTGCTAAAAAGAAAAAGCAACAACCACAGGTCAAAGATGTGTCCATGAGAACATGTTTCAAATGTGATAAAAAAGGACATCTTGCACGCAAGTGTCCTAATCCAAAACCTGTGGATGTTGATCAAAAGAAGATTGATGCTGAGAAACAAAAATCTGAGAATGTGAGACAAAGTTCAACCAGATTTGACTCAAAACAAACTTGGAGGTACAACACAAACAAGTTTGCTTCGAATCAAAACTGGAAATTAGACCCGAATAGGTTTGATTCTAGACAGATCTGGAATTCTCACACACCCAGATTCAGAACAACACAGAGTTGGAAAACCACAGTTGATATGACAAAACCTCAAGAGTTTTGGAAACCAAGAGTTGTTGTTCAAAATCAAAATGTTCAAAAAGTTTCACATTTTTACAAACGAGGTACACCAAAAGGTCAGACATGGTTTGTTAAGAAACAAGTTGATTTGGTAAAAGATGAGAAAGTTGAAGCTAAAATTGAGAAAGTTTTTGTGAAAAATGACAAAGAATTTCCAGCATTGAATGAAAATTATTGTGTTGAAATGCCTAAGGTTCAACAGGCCTGGGCTAAATTGTTCAAGTAATCAAGTAGTTTGAATGTGCAGGTGCTCAACAAATCAGAAGATTGTGAGAATGGAAGTTGGAGCAGCCTGGTACGACAAGGAGAGGAGGCTGCTGGATCCTGTGTTGGTTGAAACAGGAAGTTTATATGTTTTCTGTAAATAAATAAACAATATTTCAAAAATCCTAAAAATTGGAAAACTTAAAAACCAAAAATATGTTTGTTTTTAATTTGTGTCAAATTTTCAAAAATACAAAAATATGTGTTGATTGAATACGCCGAAACCCTCACGGCTGAACAAACATGATTACTTTCACCAGATTGAAAAACGGTTTTCAAACTGTAAAAATCAATGTGTTGTATATCATGGGGGTACGTTATATTTTCTGCTAAAAATGTTATATTTTCTGCAAAACAGAGCATGAGATGCAGAAAATGGATGGCGAGACAAAGCTATCAGTATTGGTTGTCAAATTTTCTTTATATGGTTTTGCATTTTAGGGGGAGTAATATTGTTAGAAAATACAAAAACATTGAAAATTTGAAAAAGCCAAAAACATGATAAAATTAAAAAAAATTTTGAGTTTTGCGTAGAAAGAGGAAATGATAGTACATCAGTAGACAGTTACAGTATGCTAAAGATATGGAAAGTTTAAATGTGTTAAACGATCTCACTGTGGATGTGTCGGTAGGTTTTTATACACTTAGTAAACTTTTTCGGGATATAAATCTAAATTCAAACTTGCTTATTTCGTGGGGAACACTACTTGGATATATAGGTAACCCCTGAAATCTCGTTTGAAAGGTCTCATAATCTGATATACTAGGTCTTTATACTCAATGATATCTGGGGTATTATTCCGGGACTTCTGTTGAACGGTGGTTCTGACCTAGTCCCTGGCTAATACTTGCTGCAATGCTTGAAATATAGCATTAAACCCTCAGCATGCCGATGAAACAATAAAATTGATAGTCGCTGCTGTTGTAAGCAAAAAGATCCTCTAAAGGGGACATACCGTAAAGTCGAAGCTGATATCTCTCTGCGTATACGGAAGTATCGACCTGAGATCCCTCGGCCCTCGCATACCTAATTTATGTACAGATATCATTGTAGTATACTCACCTGTAAGACTGATTATTGGGATTCTGGATACGGGAGTATATTCAAGAGGTGGGACACATGAATAGGTTTAAGTTCTTAATACACCTAATTCGTATCCTGAATCAGTTGAAGTTTGTGTGAAAATTTAAGTGGACAAGTATATCGACAATCTAAGTGAATTGTTTAATGCATAATGTGAAAATTAAGCTCAACGGTACTTGTGACTTGTTAAAAACTGATATGATCCTCTGATGCATACTCAAACAAAAATATTGTCTGTAAATATGTTTGTACATATTTCTTTATTGCTTTATATTTTCAGAAAATACTAAAAGATTTTGATTTCTGCTTTATTTTCGACGACCGATATCTGAGTGCTGAGTTTCAAAATCTAAGTATGTTGATTGTGTTTCTAAAAATAAAACAAGTTCATTAAATTGAAACTTGATTTAAAATCAAAAATTTCAAAAACAGTTTGTGATATCTCCAAGGTCATTAGCTTGAACTTGGATGATTAACTGTGAGGGAGTTGGATTCTTTAATACTGCTAAATCTATACAGTTTGTTGATAGGAGGAGTGGATTAGAGAATTTGATTGAGAAATCAAAATGTTGTTACTCATAAATGTTTGAGAAATTGCAGATGATAGTCCAGATTACGATCCCGGAAGCAAAGTCTAAGGGGGAGTCTGAAGACAAGTTTGAAACAAAGAAAAGCTTGTAGATGGAAAGCTAGGTGTCGATCCCAAAGCACGGAAGCTTGACGAAAGGGGGAGCCTGAAGCTGATAGAAGAGGAGAGTGATGGATGCGTACAATGTTACAATCTGAGTAAAAGGCAGAATGATCAAGACTGAAGAAGGTGTCATAACAAAGATTAGTCACTGAAGACTTCGTCAATATCCGAGGGGGAGTCTGTTTGTGCACTACGTCTATTGACTTCATCTTGTATCATGTAATAGGATAGGATAGGATATCTAGTGCACAAGGTTCGAGAAACTGAGAAATGAGGTTTAAGTGAAGATTTCGCTTGAGGTGAACTTGTGACAAGTTCAAGCGAAATCACACACAACAGATTTCGCTTCAGCTGGTTCAGGTCACTCTCAAGCGAAATCTTACCTCTATAAATAGTGCACATGTCATTTCATTTGGTACGCGACTTCCGAAAGTGTAACGAAGTGCTGCCGGTTTTCTGTCAGGTTGTAAACATTGTTATTATCAATACAAGCAACAGATTAAAGATTACAAGCTGTTTTCGTGTCCGGTTTACTGATTCCGCCTTTAAACTGGATGTAAAACTCTTCTGAACGACTCAGTCGGGTCAAACAACGATCCAACACAGCGTTGGATTGGTCTTTGGATATTAAACGAGTTTGGGCCGCGAAGACTTATGAAGACTGAATAGAATTCGAGTTTGTTGAAGCCCAATCTAGTCCAAGTTTGTATCAAGTTTTAGTCTATCTAGTTTAGCCCGGATTGTATCTAGAATTCGTATGGGCCTGGCCCAGTTCGAATTGTATGGTTGTGTGTATATAAACAACCTTTATCTAGAGTTTTAGGGTTAGACTTTTGGAGATTATTGAGAGCATTCGAATTGTGAGAGTTTTAGAACAAACAGAAATTGGCTGTTGGTTCGTGGAGATCTTTAGTGATTGTAAACGTTTACGTTGGATAATCATAGAAGATCAGTTGGTAAAACGTCTTGTGTTCTTGTTTCTGTTTGATAGATTTATCAAGGGGATTCCGCACCCTTGGTAGATTGTCAGTTTTGTTACGATCCATACGGGATAGGGACCTACAATTGGTATCAGAGCGTTTGCTCTTGTGTACGGTTCAAAACTGATATTACAGATTCAAGGATTGTGTTCGTGTTTGAAGATTTTCGGATTCTGTGTGAAGAACATCGAAGAACAGTCAAAAATTGTGAGTGTTTGATTCGTTTTGGTTATTGATCTGATTTGTTTGCTTGTTTTTAGGAGTTTCAGTTGGAAAGTTATCAATCAGAGGATTCGTTGGTGTAAAAGGTGCTGATTTTTCGGGATTTTGATTGGAAAATAGCTGGTCTCGACTCGAAACTGTAGTCTCGACTTGTGCTGATTTTACTCGCAACAGTGGTCTCGACTCGCAACCGTGGTCTCGAGTTGTGCTGATTTGACTCGAAACGGAAGTCTCGACTCGCAACAGTAGTCTCGACTCGAAACTGTAGTCTCGACTTGTGCTGATTTTACTCGCAACAGTGGTCTCGACTCGCAACCGTGGTCTCGGTTTGTACTGATTTGACTCGAAACGGAAGTCTCGACTCGCAACAGTAGTCTCGACTCGAAACAGTGGTCTCGACTGGACTGAGTGGTTGCAAGTTTGAAAGTGGTGGAATTTTTCTAGGCAATCGTAGGAAAAATTTCACTGTTTCGTGTTTAGAGAATTATCCGTAACTCACCTGGACAAACCGTTTGCACCGTTGGACTCCTTGGATTTTTAGGAAAAAAAAAAAAGACTCTGGAAAATCCCGAAATAGGTTTTAGACATTATATATCATTGGAATCGTAATCTCGAGACGAATCTAACGGTATAAGTTGGTAAAAACAGGTTTCGGACTAAAATTGTTCGGTTTAACCAGTTAAGTTAAAATGTCGAACATGTCTAAATTGAACGAGCTTTTAAGGATGGAACACGAGGTAGGCACAACGAACAAACCACCTAAGATGATGAAGGTGGAGAATTACTTGACATGGAAGGATAGGTTTCAATCCTTTATTGAATATCAGGACACACGCATGTGGATTTGTATTGAAGATGGGTACACAAACCCTACACATGACTTTGAAGGCAGACCGCGTGTCACAGCCTATGTGAACATGCAAGAAAATGATAAAAGGATGTATGAGGCTGAAAAGAAAGCCTTGGCAGCTATCAAGATGTCCCTACCTGATAGCATCAAACACACCTTTAAGAAGTACACTACTTCAAAAGAAATGTGGGATGCGCTAGAGAAGAGATATGAAGGGAATTCTGATGTCAAGAAGAACAAAATTGATCTACTGAAGAAGCAGTTTGCTTTGTTCAAGTACATGAAAAATGAGTCACTTGAGGACGTCATTACTCAATACTACCATCTGATGTCAGAATTGGACAATTATGATGTTGATTGCTATTCTGACATAGAGAAAAATGACAAGCTGCTTGATGCTCTGCCTGCTAAATGGGATATTTACACACTCATGATAAAGGGGGAAGCTGATTATGAAACAAAGGAACTGGAAGAAGTAGTTGGAAAGCTGAGAGCTTATGAGCTCAGCATGAAGAAGAAGGACACTGGATATGATCAGGTTCAAGATCCAGGGATTTACAATGGGCTTACATCTTCTTCATCTCACGATGCTTCTAGCGACTCTGCCACTGCTTTTCTCTCGCGTGAAACTGAGCAGGTCACAGTAAATGAGGATGGTGATGTATGTTTTGTAGCTGCTTCAGGAGGATCAACTGGAGCTAAGAGAACATCAACTGCTAAGCAAAGTAGTAGTTCAAAGTCAATGCCAATGAGTGTGAAGTCTGCTGAAGAACATCTTGCTCTACTTGCTTCTTTTGTTGCTTCTTATGAAAACTACATTCAGGGGAAGATATATGATCCTGCCGTTTTAGATGAAGATTACGATCAGATTGACCCTGATGATCTTGAAGATATGGATTTGCAATGGCAAATGGCCATGATTACTAGAAGGGTGAAGAGGTTCATGAACAGAACTGGAAGGAAATTTGTAGGGAAAACTGTTGGTTTTGACAAGACCAAAGTGAGGTGCTTTAACTGTCAAAGTTATGGTCATTTTGCTAGGGAATGTCAGAAACAAAAGCATGAAACCTCAAGTCAGAGTTCAAACAATAGAAATTCATCAAACAACTCTAACTCAAGAGCGTTGATCTCTACTGCACGAGAAGGTTCATATGACTGGAGTATTCACTTGGAAAATGATGAGAATGTCACTCAAGCATTTATGGCAGAGATTGTTCCCGTTGATGAAGCTGATGCTAACATGAATGCCGAAGTTGAGAAGAAAAGTGAAGCTGAGGTAGATAAGGCTGATCAGACAACAGATGCTGAAAAAGGAAAGCCAAAGTCTGAGCATGAAATGGATGATGAAAAGGAAGCAGATGAGAAAGATGAAATCATCAAAAGAATGGAAGCTCAACTTGCTGCTCTTATGGCCAACTCAGACAAATCGACAGGAGAGGTAAGTAACTCTGCTACTTCTGTTTGCTTAAAGTGTCGTGAATTACAGGGTGAAGTTGACAGGTTGTCAACTCAAAACAAAAGTTTGGTGAGCGAAATATCTAACGTGAAAGAATCAAATTTCTTTGCAAAAAGAAATGAGTCATCATATTTGAAAAAGATAAAAGGCTATGAAGCTGAAATTGAAGTTTTAATCTGTAAACTAAACGAAAAACTTCAAGTCATAGACTTAGCTCATGACATGATGGCTGAGAAAACAAAAGAAATTTCTGAAAAATGCAAAGAGTTGTCAGATGCACAACTCAAAATTGTTGAACTCGAAAAGAAATTAGGTCAATTCAGGGATTCTACTTTTGTTATGAAACACATGATGGGTGGGTTAAAGAAGAGTAATGACAAGACAAGTGTGGGATTCAAGGGCTTCAATGAAGTTCCACCTCCTCTTAGTCATGACTATTCTTTCTTACCTGATGAAGATGAGTTCACAGACTTTCTGTCAACATCACCAAGTAGTTTCACATCTAGTCAAGGTGATGTGTTTGAAGATAATGATGCTAAGAAGGTCAATAACAGCAAACCTGTTTTGAAAAAGAAAAATTCAAATCCTACGAATAAAAATCCAACTTTTGTTAAAAAGGTTAATTTTGTTCAAGGAAGTGATATGAAAAACGAAACAGCTGTTATAGAAAATGAATCAAATGTAGAGTTTGCTAAAAACAAAAACATAGAAAATCTTGAAACTACGCAAACTGAACCAAATCCTTCTAAGGCATCATCATCTAAACCAGAATCTAGTTCAAAGGCTTCAGCTAAGAAGTCTTCGAAAAAGAGATCGTGCTTCAAATGTCACACAAAGGGACATGTAGCTAGCTGATGTCCTAACAAAAAGGTTGAAGCACAAGTTAGTGAGAAACAAAGAGGGAAATCACCAGAGAAGAAAGGTGATAATGAGGAAAAAGTCTCAAATTCTCCAAAGAAATCTGCTCCAAAGCAACAACCGGGTGTTGCTAGTGGTGTAGATAAGGCTGAAAAAGGAACTTCACAAGTTCCTCGTTTCCAAAGAAATCAACCAAGATTTCAGCCTGAATCTACATCAGGCAGATATGAAAGACCAAGAAGTAGTTCACCAAGAATGAACAACCAAAATTCAAATAATTTTAGAAGTCAAGGTCAATATCAAAATCGATACCAAAACAATGGTGGTCGAACTTTTTATAACAATGGCTTTCGAAATTACAACAATCAAGGTTCTTGGAATCAAAATCAAAGTTTTCAAAGGTCACATATTCCAAACACAAATAGGTACCTTCAGGACCAGAGACCTTATGGAAATCAAAACCAATTTCCATCAACAGGTCCAAGATCCAAGACTCAAGTTAGGAGTGATGGATGTTGGATGGACGTTCAAATAGTTGGTGAATTTGGATGACCCAAGACCATTAAGGCTTGGGTCCCCCAAGCTAACTAATCCTTTGGTTGGTGTGTGCAGGAGCTGCTAAGGAGGATTATCAACTTATGGTATGTTGATAGTGGCTGCTCTAGGCACATGACGGGGGATGCGAGGTTGTTTTCTGAATTTGAAGAATATGATGGTGGACATGTAAATTTTGCTGGTGCTAAAGGTGGTAGGATAACTGGACGAGGAAAAGTGACGAATGGGAAGATCACTTTGGACAAAGTGAACTATGTTGAGCAGCTTAAGCACAATCTGATGAGCGTGTCACAAGTCTGTGACAAGGGTCACTCGGTCCATTTTACAAATACTGAGGCATTGGTGTTGAAACCGGGTTTGGTTATTCCGGACGATTGGATAGTGATGCGTGCACCGAGGAAAAATGATACTTATGTCATGGACATGGGTGCCAAGGATCCAACTGCTGCGGTGGCGTGTTTACTGTCAAAAGCATCTGAAGCTGAATCTATGTTGTGGCACAGACGCATGGCCCACATTCACTATCGCAAAATGAATTATATCATAAAAAATGAGCTAGTGAAAGGGGTTCCATTGCTGAGGTTTCAAGTGGAAGATAAATGTCTTCCATGTCAAAAGGGAAAACAACACAAGAAACCTCATAAGTCTAAAACAGTAAATTCCATTAATGCCCCTTATGAATTACTTCACATGGATTTATTCGGTCCAGTGAATGTGAGGAGCATAGGTGGAAAGTACTATTGTCTTGTTGTCACTGATGATTATTCACGTTATTCATGGGTTTTCTTTTTAGGTTCAAAAGATGAGACAGCAGAGTTGCTGATAGATCTTTTTACAAAATTGGAAAATGTCCATGATGCAAGGATCAAGAGGATAAGGAGTGATAATGGCACGGAGTTCAAGAATCGGAATTGAACATCAATATTCTGCTCCTTATACACCTCAACAAAATGGAGTCGCTGAGAGGAAAAACAGGACGTTGATTGAAGCCGCTAGGACGATGCTTTCAGATTCAAAGCTACCAGTTCTTTTCTGGGGAGAAGCTGTGAATACAGCTTGCTATGTCCTAAACAAAGTTTTAACCGTTAAACGTTTTAACAAAACTTGTCATGAGTTGATGTTTAACGAAAAACCAAACTTAACAGGCTTTGAACCATTTGGATTACCCTGCACCATTGTGCGAAAGAAAGATAAACAAAAATTCGGTGAGGTGGCTGACGAAGGCTACTTTCTGGGTTACGTGCCTGGCACACCGAATAAAAGGGTTTTTAATCTCAAAACTGGTAAAATTGAGGTTGTTTTTAATGTGGAAATTACTTCCTACAAACCTCAACAATCAACGAGTGGTCCTGCTATACTGTATGATTATGAAAGTGTGTTTAAATCATTTAATATTCCTGAGGTTTCTGATGCAGATGATTCTCAGCTGATTCAAACAGTGGTATGTGAAGACGATGAAGGCGAATTCATGCCTAGATCGAATGTTGATATTTCAGATGCTCCGGAAATTTCCCAAGGTGCTGCTGATCCTGATTCAAGTGATAGTGACTCTGAACCTATTCAGGGGGAGGAGTTCATTAATCCGTTTGCAAATCAGAATATTCAGGGGGAGATTGGATCAAACCTGGGTGATAATCTAGAAGTCGATACAGTTGCTACTACACGAGCAAATAAAGATCATCCGGTTGACATGATACTTGGAGATCCTACTGCAGGTGTTCAGACGAGAAGAAGCATAGCAGCGAATTCTGGGTTATTTGTTTCGATTGAGAAGACTGGGATAGTGAATGAATGCTTGTATAGTTGCTTTATTTCCCAAGAGGAGCCGAAGAACATTCACATGGCTCTTAAAGACAATTCATGGGTTGAAGCTATGCAAGAAGAATTGGCCCAGTTTGCGAAGTTGAAGGTTTGGGAGTTAGTGGACCTTCCTAAAGGTGAAAGAGAGATTGGCACTAAGTGGGTGTTTAAGTGCAAGAAGGATGATAGAGGTATTGTCACGCGCAACAAGGCTCGGTTAGTGGTAAAAGGGTTCAATCAGCAAGAAGGGATAGATTATAATGAAGTGTTTGCACCAGTGGCAAGGTTGGAGGCAATTCGTTTGTTTCTAGCTTTCGCTTCATTCAAGGGCTTTAAAGTTTTCCAACTAGACGTGAAGAGTGCATTTCTTTACGGGAAAGTCCAAGAAGTGGTGTATGTCTCACAACCAGATGGGTTCGTTGATCTAGACTATCCAGATCGAGTTTACAAACTTGATAAGGCTTTATATGGGTTACATCAAGCTCCTAGGGCGTGGTACGAGACACTGTCTACACATCTGATCAAGAATGGTTTTGAGAGAGGTCAGATTGACAGTACACTGTTCATCAAGAGAAAGAAGGAAGATTTTCTGCTGGTACAGGTATATGTGGATGACATCATCTTTGGGTCATCAGATGAGAACATGTGTAAGGAGTTTGAACAGGTGATGAAGAGTAAGTTTGAAATGAGTGCTATGGGTGAGCTATCTTACTTTCTGGGATTACAAGTTGAACAGAAGGAGGATGGGATGTTTATTCATCAAACAAACTATGTGTATGACATTTTGGATCGGTTCAAAATGAATGATTGCTCTACTTTCAACACACCCATTTGCGAAAATCACAATCTCGGCCCAGATCATGAAAGTACTGAAGATGTTGATCCTACTCAATACAGGGCGATGATTGGTTCTCTAATGTACTTGACTGCTTCAAGACCTGACATCATGTTTGCCGTATGCTTGTGTGCCAGATATCAGGCGAATCCAAAAGAGTCACACATGAAATCAGTGAAGCGTAATCTTCGTTACTTGAAGGGGAAACCTAAACTTGGGTTGTGGTATCCAGCTGATAGTGATTTGAGGTTCGTTGCTTACACTGATTCAGACTTTGGAGGATGCAAATCAAACAGAAAGTCTACAACAGGTGGTTGTCAGTTCTTAGGAGGCAGGATCGTGTCTTGGCAATGCAAGAAGCAATCCTGTGTGTCTACATCTACGTGTGAAGCTGAATATATTGCTGCGGGTAGCTGTTGCTCTCAGGTTCTCTGGATTCAACAGCAGATGCGCGATTACGGTTTGGATTTCACTCGTACTCCTATTATGATAGATAATAATGCCACCATATCAATCACAAACAATCCCGTAAAGCACAGTAGAACTAAACATATTGACATACGTCATCACTTTATACGGGATTGTGCTGAAAAACGTCTAATTGAATTACATCGAGTCGACACAGAAGATAACCTGGCAGATCTTTATACTAAAGCTTTTGACAGGGCTCGCTTTGAATACTTAGTCGAACTCAACGGGATGAGGAATCCTGAATAACTGGTTTTTCATAAGAATTTTGTAAATAGTTTACTGCTTTTCTTAAAAATCAAAAATAAATTTTTGTTTGAAAAATCAAAAACATAAAAAAAATAGAAAATCAAAAATGAGTTATCACTGTGTGAAAAAGAAGAAATGATAGTACATCAGCATGTTAGACTGTGACACTGAAACTGAAATTAAATTGCTTAAGTGTGATAGCAGCTTCATCATATGATGTACCAGTAGGCAAAAAGCATGAAATAATCAACTTACCAATGTGATATAAACTTAAATGAACTGTGTATGAGTGGGGAACACATCAGTGGTGTATGGTTTAATGACCTTAAATCTTGCGTTGATAGATTGCCAATATCTGAAGTTTTGGGTCTTCATACTGTTATTTCATCTGGGGATATCAGGGGTGTCCTTCTGCTGCATCCAGATACATGCTGACCTAGACACACCCAGGATATCTTAAAAGAGCTAAAAATGCCAAAACCCTAAAAATGAAGAAGCTCTCATAGAGAGTCATTCAAAAAGTGCAAAATGCATAATTCGTACCAAAAATGGTATCTGTCTTAGCCCTCGATAAGATATTTTGGTCTCTCTGCTGTACGGAAGTACTGACCTGTTCACCAAGTATCTATCGTTGAAAAATAAAACGGATGAATTCAGTATACTCACCTACTACGATGAATCTTTGTGCATACCTTGATCGCGGGGGTATATCCTGAAGTGGGACACACTAAATATATCAGAATAAAATTACCTTAAAGTATCATACGGTA
Organism: Helianthus tuberosus; assembly: GCA_030545235.1. NCBI lineage: Eukaryota > Viridiplantae > Streptophyta > Magnoliopsida > Asterales > Asteraceae > Helianthus > Helianthus tuberosus. Next base: position 17,742,767 of record CM060400.1, read on the forward strand.
ATGGTACTTGAAATGTTCATGCATTTTGTTTAGATGGACAAACATACTGGTAATCGTCTTGAACTGCTTTTCATGGAAAATTACATAAAGAATTAACTAATGGTGTGAAACAGTTTGATTATGCTGATATGATCTTCTTACAAGTGATTCTCACAAAAATAGAGTGTTTATTGCTTTTCGTATTTATTTGCTTTCAGAAAAATATAAAAATACAAAAATAGTGTCTTTTTCTGTTTAAAATTCTTAATGTACGGAAAACTGTTATTCGTGGAGGAGTTGTTACTGATAGGGGGAGACGGTGTTAGTAAGTGGGTTCAAAATTTTGAAATGATGCAGGTTATAAGGTGTTTGTTTAAAAATTTGTGCGTGTTGGTGCTTATTTTGAAAATGCTTAATCGGTTATACAGTTTAACTATCTCTTGAATAATAATAATTCTTTAACTATGTTGAAAAATTCTTATGGTTTCTCGAGATGTTTGTTTTATAGTATACAGATTGAAGCAGTTTGTTGATGAGAAGTTGCTTTGAAGAGATGAGGAGTTTGTTGCTGCTTGGTAGAGTCCTCCTTCTACAATGCAGAATGGATGCTGTGAAGACTTATTTGGAATGCTGAATCAAAACTTGGAAGATTTGGTGATTGGATACATCAGCTTAGGGGGAGTCTGTTGCTGACAGAATTCATGTTGAAGCTGACGCTATCCAAAGACCAAAAGACTGTGAGATTCTGAAGACTAAAGTTTCCTTTGCAAGCTATTGTCAAGGGGGAGTTTGTTGGTGCATGTTATGTGACAACAACGTTGGATTGGTCTTTGGATATTAAACGAGTTTGGGCCGCGAAGACTTATGAAGACTGAATAGAATTCGAGTTTGTTGAAGCCCAATCTAGTCCAAGTTTGTATCAAGTTTTAGTCTATCTAATTTAGCCCGAATTGTATCTAGAATTCGTATGGGCCTGGCCCAGTTCGAATTGTATGGTTGTGTGTATATAAACAACCTTTATCTAGAGTTTTAGGGTTAGACTTTTGGAGATTATTGAGAGCATTCGAATTGTGAGAGTTTTAGAACAAACAGAAATTGGCTGTTGGTTCGTGGAGATCTTTAGTGAATGTAAACATTTACGTTGGATAATCATAGAAGATCAGTTGGTAAAACGTCTTGTGTTCTTGTTTCTGTTTGATAGATTTATCAAGGGGATTCCGCACCCTTGGTAGATTGTCAGTTTTGTTACGATCCATACGGGATAGGGACCTACACAAGTTGCCAGGGCCGGCCCAACAGGCCTGTAAGTCTAGGCAGTGGCCTAGGGCCTCCGAGAAAAAGGGCCTCCTATTTAAAAAAATTGTGTATTGTTTTGGGCCCAAAAAATCTGCATTTTTTATAAGTAGATAGAGAGCAAGGGACGTAATAAGGCCCTGGAAATTAAGCCCAAAACATCATTTATTATTGTCTTCGAGAAGCTAGAAGAGAACGGCGACAAAATTCAGAACTTGCAAAGCTTTTGCAATTAAGGCTTGAAAATATGAATGGCGATTAAACGAATCACGGGAAAAGAGGAAAGATTGTTAACCTGTCTGTGACATTTTATTTGGAAATCCAAACGGAAACTCCTACGGCAAATGGATTATGGATGGTTCTTGAATGAAACGGCTATTTCTTGTATGTAAGTATATAAGTGAGATCTAGTGATTTGTTTTATTTCTCATCCATTGCAAAGTTCAAAGAATCAACGAACTTGTTGCAAAATGTGGCAGTGGGTGTCAAAGTTCAAAGAATTTTAGTTTGGAACTTGCGGCTTGCTGTTTCAAAGTTCCAAATTAAATAACTTGTTTCAATTTTAAGTTCATATAACTTGCCAACTAACTTTCTTTTGTAGTTTTGCCTAAATTACTATTTAATAATTTTCTTTGTTGCCATTTGGTGTCTTTATTGTTGTTTCAATTTCAATAATTATTTTGTAGTTTACCTAAATTTCAATTTGTTAAAATGCCAATTTGTTAGGAATTTGGATATTAATTTGTTAGGAATTTGGATATTAATTTGTTAGGATATTAGAAATCAATTTGTTAGGATGCTAATTTGTTATTTCAACTATTCAATGTCAAATCAAATCCTACTTTAAAATGATGCTATATGATCAAGTTTTCCAATCAAAGCAAATCTATTTTTTTACGAATTATACGAATACAAAGGGCCCAGACTTTATAGTTCGCTTAGGGCCTCTAATAACGTAAGAACGGCTCTGCAAGTTGCACATAAGTCTAATATGAATAACAAGAATATGATGTAAATAACTTCGTTTTTATTATGATCAATCGTCTCGGATTACAAATAGGCTCGAAAATAGAATACAACAAGAGTACAAGTATCAAAAGTAGAAAGTACAACAAAACTTGCAAAAAATAGGAAAGTACAAAAAAATGCGGAGCGTTACATCAAGAATACGGGCGGTGCATTAATCCTATAGCTCTATAATTGTTAATGTAGGCTTGCAAAGTTAATGAGTATATAGACACAATGTATACATAGTATAAGAGTCTAACAAGTATAACATGTTTTCATGTTTAATTGTGGATAGAGTGTGATTTGAAGAATCAAGTATCATAGTGTTGCGTGTTTTTGTATAATGTACATGTTGCACCCAAAGTGATTAAAATGAAAATGGGATCAAGTATACTCATAGTTTTGCGTAGGGTTTCACGAAAACCGAGAGTTGTTGTGATGAAGTTCGAAGCATCGAGTCATGCTGAAATTAGTAAAGGGTGTTGGATCAGATCGTGAAATACAGAAATTTTATTAGTTAAAACGCTTAACAGTTCATTCATGCGGATGGACATAGTCCATTCGTACGAACGGGGATTAATGTTAAAAACAGATCGGACTGCTAACGCTTGGTTATGAACTGATTTGGTTCTAAACAGTAGGGTAATTGTTTGGATTTAATCAAAATAGAAGGTAAAATGGTTAAATGTTGTAAACTGGTGTGAAACAGAAATCAGTTCCGATTTAAACAGAATGTACCCGTTCGTGCGGATAGACATAGTCCGTCCGTGTGAACCAACTGTCATGTTGAAAAATGGGTGTTTGATCCATTCAAAACAGATCATTTCTTGATGGAAATTAACCCTAATGCAGACCCTTAACTATGAATTGAGTTGAGGATCTGATGGGTTCCAGATTCCATCAAGATTGTGCAATAATCAGAAAGAAAGTTATGAATAAGTTGTAAAATGTTTAAGGTTTTATGAACTTTGATTCAATCTCGTATGTGTGATGCTCCAACAAAAGTTTTCCCAGGCAAACTAGCAGAAACCATCTTCGAGATAGGTGGAATCAAGAGGTTTTGTAAAAACGTTTAGGGATTGTGATTAAAATGCAAGAATTGAAATGAATGCAAAGGGAACATGAAGGAGAATTCTTACAACAGATTCTGATCGCCAAGGAGGGCTTTAGAGAAATGGGCGGGTGGAATAGTGGGATTGTGTGCCTATTTATAGGCTTCGGGGGAAAATTAGGGTTTCCTGATTTTTCGCGCGGACGCACACTACAAAAAAAAAGTCCATTTAGTGGCACACACTTCTAGTGGCATTTAGCTTTTGTGCCACTTATTTAGGTTTTAGTGGCACTTTACGTGTGCCACATTTGCTTAGCACACGTTTGTAGTGGCATTTAGTCTTTATGACACTAATTTAGATTTTTAATGATACTTTTAATATGCCACTAAAATATTTGATAACTTTTAATGGTACTTTACGTATGCCACTATTTCCTAAGTGCTTCTAAATTCTAAAATCTTCTCTTAACCCTTCTTAAAACACTTTAGTAAAATGTGTCTTGAAATATTTTCCCTTCTAATATTAGTTTTTCCTCTTTACATCTCCCTCCAATATTAATTTTTCAATCACGTTTCACCAAAATTTATATTTATATTATTATATATAAACAATTTGCGTAGCTTCTTGTGAACAATCACTATTAGAATATCTATTTTTCTGTGAGCTTGGAAAACTTATTTTGGGCATCTGGGACCCCAAATCGCCCAAAATATATTTGTGTAATTATAGGAAATCAAGAATCGTCCAATTTTATAAGAATAACGCCCAAAAAAAGCGTATATTTCTAGGCGTATTAGGTTTCCCGCCCGGAACCGTTAGTTTTTTCTCCACTAAACTACCAAAATTTTCAACTAACAACTTCAAATACCTCTCAAATTTTCCCCCAACTATTAAGGGGGTGTTTGGGATTCCTTTTGCCGACTTCTCAAAAGTCCTTTTCAAGAGATGTTTGGGATTTATTTTTCCTTCAAAAGTCCTTCTAAGATGATTCTTAGATAATCTTTGGGATTCCTTTTAACTTCTAAGAAATTAATAAGTAAAAATTAACTCTAAAAAAAAAAAAAAAAAAAAAAAATTAACTCTAAAAATCCTTTTAAAAGAAATCCCAAATACCCACTAATTCCCTCCCAAAATTTTGAACTCCCTCTCAAAATTTGCCCTACCTATCTCAGATCTCCGCCATAGGTTCCCACAAACCCAAATTTTCCCAAATTCCCTCTCAAAGCTTTGAAGTGGTCAGGAATTTCTCCATAGTTCATTTCCATCTGAGCATTCATTTCCAAATCTCGATTCGTGGTTCTGAAGTATCGTTTCATCAGTAAAATTCGAGCCATGAAGGTGGGAATTGTTGGAAAAATAGGTGAAAATAGCATTTTTCACAAATATAGGAAAATGATTTTTTCCTATTTTGGGCTAGAAATAAATATAATAAAATGAGCGGGTTTTATATATTTATTTGTGGGTTTGTGTTCTATGTTGGAAGACCTTCACAACGAACTAAACCACGTCCAAAACCGAGCTAAGATGAATGAAATATCGATGCTCAAAGTTGGGTGTTTGGAACATTCAATGCTGAAACAAAAGGGAAAGTAGCACCTTGTCCCACATCGGATGAGAGATGGAACTTAAAGGGGTATTTAAGTGGGAACTCTCCATCCTTATTGTTTCATGGAAGCACACACTAGTGTCCTCGCGAAGGGTGCGGAGCACCCTAACTCGCGCTCGCGCTCGCGCGCGCGCGCGCGCGCGCGCGCGCGCGCGCGCGCGTGGCGTGGGCAATGTGGCGCTTTGATGGCGCACTTTGCACTTCGCTCGCATCGCCGCTTGAGAGCCGCCTTTGTATTTTTGACCACGTGCGCGTGGTGGAGCACAAGGGTTCCAAGGACCAAGTGGAAGGTGATGCGGCGCATGACGTGGCAGTCATGCGCATGCGCGCGCGAGTACACATGGCACGAAGGCGCGCGGGTGCACGCATGGTGCATGGTCCTGCTGTGTCGTGCGCGGCGCACCAGAGTGAACCAATACGGCGCGACTATGTGGCGCGCTCGTATAGGCGCACAGGTGACGTGGCGCACCCGCGCATGGACTTGAGCCAAGAGGCCGCACCGCGCATGGACTTGAGCCAAGAGGACGCATCGCACATGGTGACGTGGCGCATGCGCGCATGGCTGTGAGCCAAGAGGCCGCACCGCGCATGGGCGTGCACACTGTCACACCCTGGCTTTGCGGAAGCGTGGTTAATTTTGGTGTGACTTCTTAATACCATAGCTTAATCATACCAAAGCTATATGAGTTAAAAACATGCAAGATCATCCATTAAGTTTCGAAAACCAAACACAATACCATTGTTTTAACATACCCTGACAAACATAATCTTGTTCAACAAACATTACCAACTAAAACATAACACAAATGTGGTTTAAGGATTGTGTCTTGTCCAGGAAAGAGACACATCTCCTAAACCCCGGATGACCTTGGAAACTAGTGCAGCGGAAAACATGCCATACCGTGCCAGATCTCGTTAATTTCCTGAAATACATGTAAGTTGAAAAATCAACAATAATGTTGAGCGAGTTCATGTGCAAGTGAGTAAGTAAAACACTTGTAAGTATAAAAGTTCCCTGGTATGTAGCAGTGTAAGGAAAAGAGATCACCAATGGTTTGCAAGGCCATTAGCATGTTGTGAAATGCAAGTAGGAAGACACAACCCTAGCCGATTTTTGCGTTGGGCAACCAAGTCACTCCAGGTCCGTTCTGTTGGTCCTCAGAGAGGTCCGTTCTGTTGGGCCTAGAGCTGGGCTCGCTACACCCAGATAGATCTACCGCTTAAGTCCCTCGGTGTTCTAACTACCCATTCACATGATCTAAGTAGTAAACCTCCTTACGTTAACATACCGTGTATAATAGTACTTGTAAACAAAGTAACATGTATTTCACCCCCGCAGTTAAGAAAACTGAAAACAGTTAGAGAAAAGGGGGACATGAACTCACAGTGAAGCGTCTCTACCAAGTATCCCTGAATCAGAAAGCTGCGCGACGACCTACAAGTGCTAATTCTATTAGACGGACGGCCGTGCTTTAGCTTTATAGTTTATGTTTTTGGGAAATAGTTAGACAACTATTTCGTGTTTACTTTTTGTAAATACTTGGTAGTTATATTCCTTCCCAAGGATGGGGGATACAATACATGTGCGTAAGTTACGTTTTAACAATCGTGTGGTAATGTAATTACCGGTGTAACTTATATATTCATAGTGAAAGCGTTCGCAAAGTTTTGGAATCATTAACGCTTGTAAATATTATTTTCACCCTAAAATAATATTTATGTATTTTCACAAAATAATCATAAACAGTGTTGTGACAAAATATACTTATCACGTTATATTTAGTGAAAATCCCACCTCCGAATATTTAGTAACCAAGGTCATGGCGAAATTTATATTTCGAAAATGTGTCAAAAATAGTTCTAACACTTGTTGTGTAAATAATTCTAAGTGTTAGGTTTTTAGGAAAATTTCGCCAGAGTTTCCTCTGTAACTGGAGGTGGCCACGCTTTCAAGCGTATCATTTTCTTTTAACAAATCAGTTCAACAACTTCTTTAATCAATCAAACAATTTCCGACACATCAAACTAGTCGACAAGTATGTAAATTGCATAATCGCATGAACTTGTAGTTTTTCCGCATCTATAATGTGAATCCCATTATATTTTGTAGATCTTTATTTAAAGTAACTTTAATCTCGTAAAAACCTCGTGTTTAAAGAAATCCGTCTTTACAACTTCTAGTAACAAGTGACAAAGCTAGTCCTTTGTCGGATCTTTTTGTTTCACAAGTGTTTACACACTTGTGGTTTATAAAAATATCATATTTGTTAGTGTAAGATCCTTCTTTGTAATACATGGTTTCTTTAACGTGTGGTTCTTTGAAAATACCACTTGCAGATACGTAGATCCGCTAGTTTTAAACACTATTGTACAAGTTAAATCACTTTTACACAAGTAAAATATTTTTACACAAGTTCATGTCTCATGTGTGGTAGAGTTTCACCTTTTAACCCTTGTGCTAACCAAAACAAGCTTATGTTAAGATCAACGATCTTACCAAACCGGGTTAAATGGTGATCCGAGCTACCACAATCATAGATCGGGTCTAGATAAACACATCTTCCAAATACTACAACTTTTACACAAGTTACAAGCTATTATCCACCATTTTCATACTTTTTACTAGACTTTAAAGCTTCAAAATGTATGTTAACGATATTTAACCGACACGAACCCTTTTAACCACTTTAGATAAGTGTAAAAACGAGTTTTAAATGATATACCTCTAGCTCAAGGCTAGGGAAGATTCTTGATGAAAAACGCGTGGATAAAAGCTAACGAAAGAGGTCCTTCGTGTTCCGCTTGCTCCGAGGCTCCTAATATGCGACCTTTTTCACTTGTATGATGATGGAATGCAAGAACCAAGATCGAAAATGATGGATAAGGGGAGTGGGGTGTTCGGCCGAGAGGTAGAGAGGGCAAGAGAGAGTGAGTGGAAGTTGGTGTTTGAAGTGATAATTATCTAGTGAGTTAAGTGCTTATTTATAGGCAAGTTTAGATGGTATTATCCCATGGTTAATGTGTCTCCATGATACTAAACATAGTTTAATAAAATAATCAACCTTGTACTTGTGTGTTTCCCCTAGTTAAGGCCGATCACATCAAGGGGGGGGGGGTCTTGGTTCGATTATAAGTAGATAGTTAGGAAGAAGATTAGGTTAAATAGGTTAGTTTAGTATTTAACCTCGTTAGTAATATAAAGCGTGTTATGACGGGTGTTAGGGTAATCAGGGACCCTAACTGGCTCAGAAAAAATATAATTAGTGAAAATAGTAATATTTTCATGTTCCGGGTAAAGTCCGGGTGTCCGGTTGGATAGTAATCCGTTAAAGCGTTACAAAAGCTTTAAAGTGTCGTTATTGTTATCTTTAGTGACACATCTTGTTTCCAACACTTTAGAAAGTGTCTAGTAGTATTTTCCCCATATTTTGGCACTTTACTAGTCAGCTAAAAGCTGGATTATTTATTAAAGTGCTGTGTTTTGTACTTAAAGTACGTTTTAGGCACATCCAATCAGTGTATCTTATTCCTAGAGACGCAGCTTCACAACCCTTATAACCCTACACTCACTACCAGTGTAGTCAGATATCTCAGGCTCTTCTAGGCCTTGGAGGCAGTGTTTGCCTGATGCTGGCTTTATCAGTATGTTCAATAGGTTACCCGTGTATTGTGCTACTGTGCTTTTTGTGCATCATGTTTGTCACTAAGGTTCAGCATATAAATATTGTAGTGACAGCAAGCAAGTATGATGCAAGTAAGTTCATGTATCAGTATTCAAGTAGCAGTTCATCAGCTAGTTCAAACAAGCACAATAATTAAGCAGTAATTAATCATTAATTAAATCGTACGGATACCTGGTTTAGTGCGGGTTGTCACATTCTCCCCCCGTTAAATAAATTTCGTCCCGAAATTTAAGTTCTGCTTGTAGATGCAAAGTTCTTAGGAAATAAGTGGGGGTATTTCTCTTTCATCCGGTCCTCACGTTCCCAGGTGAATTCAGGACCATGTCTGGCATTCCAACGAACTTTGACGAGCTTGACACTGCTCCGGCGGGTCTTGTTAACTTTCCAATCTGTGACCTCGACAGGTTCTTCAACGAAGTGGAACGTGTCGTCAATATGAATCTCGTCGGTGGGAATGGCAACGTCAACTTGAGTTGGACTTTTCTTTTGATTGGATACATGAAATGTATCGTGAACACCATTTAGTTCAGCGGGTAGGTCCAACTTGTATGCTACTGTCCCAATTCTTTCCAGAATTCTGAAGGGACCAATGTAGCGCGGATTTAACTTCCCACGCTTTCCAAAGCGTGCCACCCCCTTCCAGGGTGAAACTTTCAATAGCACCATTTCTCCAACTTGGAAATCCACATGTTTCCGGTCTGGATCCGCGTAGGCCTTTTGTCTGTGGCGAGCTGCTTCGATGCGTTTAAGAATTTGCGCGATCTTGTCTGTCGTCTCTTGGACGATTTCGGGACCAGCAAGCTGCCTATCACCTGCGTCAGACCAACATAGTGGTGATCGGCACTTGCGTCCGTATAGGGCTTCAAATGGCGCGACACCAATACTGGTGTGGTAGCTGTTGTTGTATGAGAATTCAACCAAAGGTAAATGTTTATCCCAGCTACCGCCCAAATCCATAACACATGCCCTCAGCATGTCTTCCAAAGTTTGAATCGTTCGCTCGCTCTGGCCGTCAGTTTGCGGATGAAACGCAGTGCTCAGATTCAACTGTGAGCCAAAGGCTTCTTGAAAGGATTGCCATATCCTTGACACAAACCTTCCGTCTCTATCAGAGATGATTGAGAGAGGTACTCCATGGCGTGCTACGATCTCTCTCATGTAAATTTCCGCAAGTTTACTAGTACTGTCTTTCTCCTTGATTGGCAGAAAGTGTGCGGATTTTGTTAGGCGGTCAACTATTACCCATATCATATCATGGCCTCTTGGCGTTCTTGGCAATTTCGTAACAAAATCCATTGAGATTTTTTCCCATTTCCACTTGGGAATCTCAGGTTGTTGCAGCAGCCCCGAAGGCTTCTGGTATTCCGCTTTAACTTTAGCGCATGTTAAACATTTGCTCACATAAACAGCAATGTCGCCTTTCATCCTAGGCCACCAATAATAACTTTTGAGATCCTGGTACATCTTATCCGATCCAGGGTGGATAGAGTACCGTGATTTGTGAGCTTCATCAAAGATAACCTTCCTTAAATCACCAAACAGAGGAACCCAAATCCTTTTCTCAAAACATAACGTTCCTTCCTCGTTTGGTACCAAAAGCTTCTCCATCCCACGGAGATATTCCTCTTCAAGATTCCCTTCCTTGAGAGCTTCCTTTTGTGCGGCACGAATGCGCAAGGAAAGATCGGTTCGTATAATCATTTCCAAAGCCCTAACCCTTATGGGTTTGATCCTTTCCTTTCGACTTAGGGCATCGGCGACTACATTCGCCTTCCCTGGGTGATACTTAATCTCGCAGTCGTAGTCGTTTAGCAACTCAACCCATCGTCTTTGCCTCATATTCAACTCCTTCTGGTTGAATATATGCTGTAGGCTCTTGTGATCTGTGAAGATTGTGCATTTCGTACCATACAGGTAGTGTCTCCAGATCTTTAAGGCAAAAACCACTGCGCCAAGCTCTAAATCGTGTGTGGTATAGTTCTTTTCGTGCACTTTCAACTGACGCGATGCGTAAGCAATAACCTTCTGGCGTTGCATCAACACGCAACCCAATCCTTGTCGCGATGCGTCGCAGTATACCACAAAATCATCAGTACCTTCCGGTAGAGCTAAGATTGGCGCGTTGCAGAGCTTATCTTTCAGTACCTGAAATGCTTCATCCTGTTTGATTCCCCAATCAAACGTCTTATCTTTCTGTGTGAGTAGCGTCAATGGTTGAGCGATCTTCGAAAAGTCCTCAATGAACCTTCGATAGTAGCCAGCCAAACCCAAGAATTGTCGAATCTCGGTTGGCGTCGTAGGCGTTTCCCAATTCTTGATCGCCTCGATCTTTGTTGGGTCCACATGGATTCCATCTCCATTTACCACGTGCCCAAGGAATTGGACTTCGCGTAGCCAAAACTCGCACTTGGAGAATTTGGCGTACAGTTGTTCCTTCTTTAACAGCTCCAAAATGGCTCTAAGATGCTGTTCGTGTTCAGCCTTCGTTTTCGAATAAATCAAGATGTCATCAATAAAAACAATCACGAACTTGTCTAAGTATGGCTTGCAAACTCTATTCATTAGATCCATGAAGACTGCAGGTGCGTTTGTCAAACCGAATGGCATAACGAGGAACTCGTAGTGTCCATAAGGAGTTCTGAAGGCTGTCTTGGGAATGCTTTCCTCTTGTATCCTCAACTGATGGTATCCAGATCGAATATCGATCTTAGAGTAAAAGCTTGAGCCTTGCAGTTGATCAAACAGATCATCGATTCTTGGCAGAGGGTACCTATTCTTGATCGTCAGCTTGTTCAATTCTCTGTAGTCAATGCACATTCGGAAACTACCGTCCTTCTTCTTGACAAACAAGACCGGAGCTCCCCAAGGCGAGAAGCTTGGTCGGATAAAACCCTTGTCTAACAACTCTTGAAGTTGTGTCGACAATTCCTGCATCTCAGACGGCGCAAGTCTGTAAGGTGCCTTAGCTACAGGCGTGGCGCCTGGAACTAAGTCAATGTGAAACTCTACATGCCTCAGAGGCGGCAGTCCAGGTAAGTCTTCTGGGAAGACTTCTGGGTATTCCCTCACGACAGGGATGTCTTCGATTCTTGGCTCAGCAGCCTTCTTGTCCACAATGTGTGCCAGAAAAGCAACACATCCTTTCTGTAAGCACTTCCTTGCTTTCAAGCAGCTGATAATCCTTAGTGGTGTGTCACGCTTCTCTCCATGAACCACAATTGTCTCACCATCATCGGTTGGGATACGAACAACTTTCTCGTGACATACTATCTCTGCCTTGTTGCCAGACAACCAATCCATTCCTACCACCACGTCGAAGCTTCCCAATTGGACTGGTAGTAGATCCAAAGTAAACTCACGTTCTCCCAATTCTATCACACAGCCTCTGATAACTTCGTTTGCTTCAACTAACTTTCCATTGGCCAATTCGATCGAGTAGGGAATGTCTAACTTATTAGCGGCTAACCCAAGCATATTCTTAAATTCTAACGATACGAAGCTAAAATCGGCACCAGTATCAAATAAAACGGATGCATAGCGTTGATTGATAGGGAACGTACCAGTAACAACATTGGGATCCTGACGCGCTTCCCTAGCTTCGAGTTGGAACACCCTTCCACGGGCTTGGTTCAACGTTGGGCAATTCTTCTTAAAATGCCCGATTTCTCCGCAGTTATAGCATCCAAGTCTCTGCCCGTTTCCACCTCCAATTCCAGCTGGGTTGTTGTTCTGGTTTGCATTGCCAGCCTGATTCACATTGTTGCCTCGATTTCCGTTTCCTCCGTAGTTTCCTTGTGGGCGGTTTCCATTTCCACCACGGTTATCATTCCTATTTCCAAATCCTCCCTGGCCTCCACGGCCAGCACCAACCCAACAAGAATCCTTCAGGTGACCACGTTTCCCACATACCTCACATACTTTTAGCCCACATTGACCAGAATGGTGACGCTGGCAGGCATTACACTTGGGCTGGGTGCCCATATATCCTCTTCCTTTCCTTCCACTACCAGCTGTAACCTGAGCTGGTGCATTTGGTTCCCCTTTCTTACCAACACTGCCAATGCCCTGTTTAAAGTTCGAGAACTTTCTTTTGTTGCCTCCTGATGACTCCACGTGAGTCTCTGCCTTCTTCGTCTTGATCTCATCAAACTTGTTCAAACGAATTGCCTCCTCGGTGAGAGCCACGCTCAAATCGATGGCTTCAGTGATAGTCGCTGGTTTGGAGGAGGTTACCATGCTTATGATTTGGGGAGCCAAACCCCAAATGAAGCGCTCGATTCGCTTGTATTCTGGCGTAACCATGTAAGGAACCACTTGAGATAAGTCATGGAATCTTTGAACGTACTCCGCTACCTTTGGACCGTCCATTTTCAAGTGCCAGAACTCGGTCTCCAATCGCTGGATTTCTGCGCGGGAACAGTACTTCTTGCGCATGAGTTCCTTTAGCTCGGTCCAGGTCAGCGCGTAGGAAGCAGCCTCGCCTAGTATTTGTACTTGTAGATTCCACCAGGATAGGGCTCCATCTAGAAACAGCCCTGAGATATAAGTGACTTGCTGATCTAACGCGCATTTGCTCATGCGTAAGACAGAATCGGTTTTCTCAGCCCAGCGGGTAAAGGCAACTGCACCTCCTGTGCCATCGAAGTTGACCGGTTTGCAGTCTAGAAACTGCTTGTAGGTGCATCCTGCACGTATGTTAAAACATGTGTTTGGCATTAGCATCATTGCTAAAAATTTCCAACTAGATCATGGTAGGTCCAAATGGCTTGGTATTACCGTGAGGTGGATTGTTATTGCCTTGGTTAACACTCCCGCTCGCTCCTGGCTGAGAAGCTGCGTACTGCGCTATGGCAGCAGCAATGATTTGTTGTAGCTCTTCCTGAGTGGTAGGCATAGGCTGTTGTTGACGTCTTGGCGGCATCTTCTAAAAGATGGTTTACGTTGGTCAGGCCATAGCGAAATGTACGTATATAGTAATAGTAATAGCACGTAATATCTCATGTCATAAATACATCACAAATATCAATCACCCATATCTCATGTCATAAAAGTGCAAATAAGTAATCAAGCGAAACAGTTGTGATGAGAATACTGCGATTGTCATATATCAAGACCACATGGTAAGTGTATCAGTACATCATAGTGTCATACAATCATCCATCAACTAGGGGCTACATCACCCCTGTCCAAAAACCATAACAAATCAGTGTCAAATACAACATCAGATACAAGTCAACAAAAGTCAGAATCAACTGTGGTCTCCAAAATGCTGTGCAATCCAACAATCGCCGTCTTCTCATCCTCGTCTACCCAAATAGTAACTGGTGAGCTCTACGCAGATGGTGGTGGAGGAGGGGGAAAGTGAGTATAAAACAACCGACGCAACTGGAGCCAGTCCTCCTCCTGGGCTCGCTGTGTACGGATGATGGAAGCAATCTGCTGCTCTAATGTAAAGAGACGGGCAGCAAAATCTGGAGGTAAAGGTCGAAACGGCTGTAGAGGGGAGTGTGTCTGACCATGACACTGGCAAGACAGCCGAGCTCCCTCGAGCTCCTGGATACGCTGTGTGTGGGACTCGTGCTGTGCGACAAAGGACATCAAGACGTCCTCGATAGTGTGTCCCCTGTGAAAAGCATGGTAGGGGTCAGTAGGTGGCATACCAGAGCCAGGTGCCCAAAGAAATGGCTCGCTAGTGGGGTCGAAAGGTGCCACGTGAAATGGAGTAAAAGTGGGTGGAACGGATGACGTCTGAGGCATGAATGGGATAGGCATCGGTACATGTCCATCAGGGTGGGCTGAAGAACCCTCTCCAGGCCCTGCTGGAGGTACAAACATAGGAGCCTGAAATGAAAAGTCAATATGTGGTGCAACAGGAATATGTGGAGGAAAAGGTGGAACATCCTCATCAGCCGGTATCCATCCGTGCTGTGCAGACTCATCCGGTGGATCCATATGTGCCGCGAACAGTGCATGCCCGGGCTCTAGTGGGACGGGATCAAGTAAGGGAGCAACAACAGGGTGAACGGGTGCAAGGTGCTCTATAGGATGGTCAGCAGGTATATCACCAACGGGTAAAGGAACAACGGGATCAATAGCAACATGATCGCCCTCAATCACAGGAACATCTACAGGGAGATCAGCAACAACAGGCTCAAAAGGGATATCAGCATGTACTGGGTCATGCTCGGGTATAGGGTCTAGAGCGGCTGCCTGCTCAGGAGCAACGGCAGGCTCGAAGTCATCAAAAGCCATGTCAAAATCAAAATCTGGGTCAACAGGATCAAATAGGTCAACAGGGTCTGCTGGATCCTCCATAAACTGGTCCATCGGAACAAACTCTATGTCACGATCAGGGTCGAATCCTGGGGGAAACATAGGATCGGAATCCCCCTCATCATCATGGTCAAAAGCGAAACTGGGGATAGGGGCAACAGAAGATGCCTGATCAGGATCTGATCCATGAGAGAAGTGCTGCGCACTCTGGACGTGTGAGGGTACAGAGGCCACAGACTCAAAGGAGTCCGCGACTGGGGAGTGAGTAGGTGACTCCGCGGCAGGAGCATCTGCGATCAACAAGGGATCGGCAGCAGGAAGGGCCTCGCCCTGAGCATCCTCCTCGAAAGGCTCCTCATCAAACATATCAACATCATCATCCTCGTCGTCGATGGGCAAGTCGTAAGCTGGGTACGCAGCCAGCGGTATAAGAGCAGGGATCAATGCAAGTGGTAGATCCCCGGCGATAGGACCATCTGCGAGCTCGCCAGCACCGTCAGGTAGTGCAAAGGGCTGGAAATCGTCCTCATCTGTGCTAGTGAAGTCGGACGTGTAAACCTCGTGCTCCGATGACTCAATGTCGTCTGAAACGATAGGCCTAGGGCCTGTGGTGCCTGAACCACCAGTGTCTGCAGAATCCATGTGTCTGTAACATATACAAACATGCACAAATAGTCAATCATAAATCAAGTAATCACATAAGTCACCAAGTAAGGTATCACGTAATTCTCCTAGTCTTACTAGCCAATTTCATCCAGTCTATAAGACTGCTCTATCCTCCACCTTGATCACTTAGATCGATCCTCGGTCTCCTTGACCGAGCATTCAGTCGTCATGACTGAACCTACTCTTCCTAGCCTTGCTAGACCACTACCTTGGTCACCTAGACCAAACCTCGATCCTCCAGATCGAGCCTTATAACAAACCAACGTGCTCAACTACTTCGATCACCTCGATCCTCCAGACCGATCCTCAGCCCTCCAAGCTGAGCCTATAATTAATAAAATGTGCTCAACATTCGTTTGTAAAAAGTTTTGGATCTGGACTTAAGTGGTATGCAGAAAAATGTTTTCGTGAGAGCCCTAGTGATCATAGTCTAGACTCGAGAAAGAATCCTAGTTCGCTATGATCAGAGCTCTGATACCAAGCTGTCACACCCTGGCTTTGCGGAAGCGTGGTTAATTTTGGTGTGACTTCTTAATACCATAGCTTAATCATACCAAAGCTATATGAGTTAAAAACATGCAAGATCATCCATTAAGTTTCGAAAACCAAACACAATACCATTGTTTTAACATACCCTGACAAACATAATCTTGTTCAACAAACATTACCAACTAAAACATAACACAAATGTGGTTTAAGGATTGTGTCTTGTCCAGGAAAGAGACACATCTCCTAAACCCCGGATGACCTTGGAAACTAGTGCAGCGGAAAACATGCCATACCGTGCCAGATCTCGTTAATTTCCTGAAATACATGTAAGTTGAAAAATCAACAATAATGTTGAGCGAGTTCATGTGCAAGTGAGTAAGTAAAACACTTGTAAGTATAAAAGTTCCCTGGTATGTAGCAGTGTAAGGAAAAGAGATCACCAATGGTTTGCAAGGCCATTAGCATGTTGTGAAATGCAAGTAGGAAGACACAACCCTAGCCGATTTTTGCGTTGGGCAACCAAGTCACTCCAGGTCCGTTCTGTTGGTCCTCAGAGAGGTCCGTTCTGTTGGGCCTAGAGCTGGGCTCGCTACACCCAGATAGATCTACCGCTTAAGTCCCTCGGTGTTCTAACTACCCATTCACATGATCTAAGTAGTAAACCTCCTTACGTTAACATACCGTGTATAATAGTACTTGTAAACAAAGTAACATGTATTTCACCCCCGCAGTTAAGAAAACTGAAAACAGTTAGAGAAAAGGGGGACATGAACTCACAGTGAAGCGTCTCTACCAAGTATCCCTGAATCAGAAAGCTGCGCGACGACCTACAAGTGCTAATTCTATTAGACGGACGGCCGTGCTTTAGCTTTATAGTTTATGTTTTTGGGAAATAGTTAGACAACTATTTCGTGTTTACTTTTTGTAAATACTTGGTAGTTATATTCCTTCCCAAGGATGGGGGATACAATACATGTGCGTAAGTTACGTTTTAACAATCGTGTGGTAATGTAATTACCGGTGTAACTTATATATTCATAGTGAAAGCGCTCGCAAAGTTTTGGAATCATTAACGCTTGTAAATATTATTTTCACCCTAAAATAATATTTATGTATTTTCACAAAATAATCATAAACAGTGTTGTGACAAAATATACTTATCACGTTATATTTAGTGAAAATCCCACCTCCGAATATTTAGTAACCAAGGTCATGGCGAAATTTATATTTCGAAAATGTGTCAAAAATAGTTCTAACACTTGTTGTGTAAATAATTCTAAGTGTTAGGTTTTTAGGAAAATTTCGCCAGAGTTTCCTCTGTAACTGGAGGTGGCCACGCTTTCAAGCGTATCATTTTCTTTTAACAAATCAGTTCAACAACTTCTTTAATCAATCAAACAATTTCCGACACATCAAACTAGTCGACAAGTATGTAAATTGCATAATCGCATGAACTTGTAGTTTTTCCGCATCTATAATGTGAATCCCATTATATTTTGTAGATCTTTATTTAAAGTAACTTTAATCTCGTAAAAACCTCGTGTTTAAAGAAATCCGTCTTTACAACTTCTAGTAACAAGTGACAAAGCTAGTCCTTTGTCGGATCTTTTTGTTTCACAAGTGTTTACACACTTGTGGTTTATAAAAATATCATATTTGTTAGTGTAAGATCCTTCTTTGTAATACATGGTTTCTTTAACGTGTGGTTCTTTGAAAATACCACTTGCAGATACGTAGATCCGCTAGTTTTAAACACTATTGTACAAGTTAAATCACTTTTACACAAGTAAAATATTTTTACACAAGTTCATGTCTCATGTGTGGTAGAGTTTCACCTTTTAACCCTTGTGCTAACCAAAACAAGCTTATGTTAAGATCAACGATCTTACCAAACCGGGTTAAATGGTGATCCGAGCTACCACAATCATAGATCGGGTCTAGATAAACACATCTTCCAAATACTACAACTTTTACACAAGTTACAAGCTATTATCCACCATTTTCATACTTTTTACTAGACTTTAAAGCTTCAAAATGTATGTTAACGATATTTAACCGACACGAACCCTTTTAACCACTTTAGATAAGTGTAAAAACGAGTTTTAAATGATATACCTCTAGCTCAAGGCTAGGGAAGATTATTGATGAAAAACGCGTGGATAAAAGCTAACGAAAGAGGTCCTTCGTGTTCCGCTTGCTCCGAGGCTCCTAATATGCGACCTTTTTCACTTGTATGATGATGGAATGCAAGAACCAAGATCGAAAATGATGGATAAGGGGAGTGGGGTGTTCGGCCGAGAGGTAGAGAGGGCAAGAGAGAGTGAGTGGAAGTTGGTGTTTGAAGTGATAATTATCTAGTGAGTTAAGTGCTTATTTATAGGCAAGTTTAGATGGTATTATCCCATGGTTAATGTGTCTCCATGATACTAAACATAGTTTAATAAAATAATCAACCTTGTACTTGTGTGTTTCCCCTAGTTAAGGCCGATCACATCAAGGGGGGGGGGGTCTTGGTTCGATTATAAGTAGATAGTTAGGAAGAAGATTAGGTTAAATAGGTTAGTTTAGTATTTAACCTCGTTAGTAATATAAAGCGTGTTATGACGGGTGTTAGGGTAATCAGGGACCCTAACTGGCTCAGAAAAAATATAATTAGTGAAAATAGTAATATTTTCATGTTCCGGGTAAAGTCCGGGTGTCCGGTTGGATAGTAATCCGTTAAAGCGTTACAAAAGCTTTAAAGTGTCGTTATTGTTATCTTTAGTGACGCATCTTGTTTCCAACACTTTAGAAAGTGTCTAGTAGTATTTTCCCCATATTTTGGCACTTTACTAGTCAGCTAAAAGCTGGATTATATATTAAAGTGCTGTGTTTTGTACTTAAAGTACGTTTTAGGCACATCCAATCAGTGTATCTTATTCCTAGAGACGCAGCTTCACAACCCTTATAACCCTACACTCATTACCACTGTAGTCAGATATCTCAGGCTCTTCTAGGCCTTGGAGGCAGTGTTTGCCTGATGCTGGCTTTATCAGCATGTTCAATAGGTTACCCGTGTATTGTGCTACTGTGCTTTTTGTGCATCATGTTTGTCACTAAGGTTCAGCATATAAATATTGTAGTGACAGCAAGCAAGTATGATGCAAGTAAGTTCATGTATCAGTATTCAAGTAGCAGTTCATCAGCTAGTTCAAACAAGCACAGT